>CM076401.1:10895515-11599004 GCA_038363315.1 Mugilogobius chulae
ATTACCTGCACCATCTAATTAATTTGAAATAGCATTAAGTGATAGATCAACACAATTTAGAAAATTTAGGAAATGCCAAAAAATAATTTGGATTTATAATATTAATCTAAATTACTTTGTGCTTGGCCAGCTTGGGTTTTTATATCAATTGCCTTTCTTTCAGTGTACAAACTATGCGGTCACCACTGACCTGTGGACTGAGGAAAAAACAAACACACACTACATTACAGTCACGGTCCATTACATCACTGTAAACTGGGAGATGGTGAACAGAATCCTGGCCACAAAGGAGATGGTGGGGGTCAAATCTGGGGCCCACATCCGGATAACTGTGGAAGAAATTCTTCAGGTACTAATTTGGTGTTATCGTATTATTCATATAGGAAAGGGGGAAGGGATTGTTATTTGTATATTTGTATAGTGCAAATTATTAATTATTAAGCAGTAATATTCTGCTTTTAAAGTTAAATGTATACATGGTTACTTAAGTGTTTGTGTTTTCCTGTCCCCTCACCACCTTATTTTTTGTCCACACATAGGAGTTCGGTATCCAGAGTCCGAACAATGTTTTTGTGACTGACAATGGGTCAAACGTGGTGTCAGCGTTCAAAGATTACGTCCGGCTCTCCTGTGCCGGTCATAACATCAACCTGGCCCTCAAGTATGTCTTCGACAACTTGGAAGATGACAACCCAAGACACAGCCCAGTCATCAAGCTGTTACACGAGTCCAAGACCCTTGTGTCTCATTTTAAAAGAGCTGGGTAAGCTTAACATGACCCAACATCCTATCATACCTTATCTTAGCTTACAAAATAGAAATACATTTTTGAAAATGTGTTACTACAAGTCACAACTTAATATAGTCAATTACTCTTGATTGATGGATTATTTGGGAATGAAAGTGGGTAATCACTGCATCTTTGTTTTAATGTACTTCAGATTACAGAATGAGCTGGATCAAACATTAAAGCAGGCCGGTAGAGACACGGTGGAATTCAAAACTACTGATGCTCCGGTCCATAAACGATGCTCTGAAGTCTGGAAAGTTACACCGTGTCCTTCTTGCCGAAGAGAGCTCCGTTTCCTCAACAACATTGACTCGGAACTTCTGGAGGACATCATCAAACTCCTGACACCTTTTGATGAGGCTACCAGCACCTCTCCGCAGATAAGACACCAACCCTTCACCTTGTCTTGCCGACCAAGGCCACCCTGCTGAAGGGCTGTTGATCCAGGCTGACGACAGTGCAATTATGAAAGAGGTAATTAAATGGCTATTAATAAGAACTTGGTGCTTATAGATGTATAACCACTGGGGAAGCATCAGGTTCTCAAAAAAGACAGCATTACAAACTCACAAGATGTCACTTGTATTGTAAGCGTCAATGTACATTTTGTGTGTGTGTGTGTGTGTTTGGGGGGGGGGGGGTTATCTGGTTAATTGCAAATAGTATATCCCTCCAATAATGTTGCATATAAACTATGATATCATTGCAACATTGTATGTGTACTGAATGTGATTTCACTCCCTCTAGCTGAAAGGAAAGTTAACCCAGGCAGTGGAGTTGAAATTCATAGTCCAGCTGTACCACAAGGTTGCCACGGCTCTATCTCCTAGCCTGAGGAGTTTCCTGAGGAAAACCCTCAGCGCCCAGGAGTATGAAGAGGTCATCAACACCCTGGCAGCATTCATGACCACAGGGACAGAAGAGAGAGTGAGGGACCATGCAGATACTGCAGAGGAAGAAGAGGGTCAATACTAGCACCAGCAAAGCAGCACTCACTAAATATTCTCACTCAGTCTGTCACACACAACACATACAGTCTGCAAATGGCATTGTTCAATAGCAGTTTGGGGTTTTTTTTGCCTTCAGGTACACCACCGGTGTCTGAGCGCGGCACAACGGAGGTCCACAACTTCTTTTCAAGCTGTGTTGAAGAGGAGGAGACTGAAGCGCATAGTGATGAAGAGGGGACATCCTGCCGCAAGTTTGTGCTTGACTACATGTTACAGAACAACTCTAAGATGACCCGCGGTGAGTCTTTACTCGGCTTCTGGAAGGAGATGTCTGGTGGGCTAGTGGCTGTTGCCAAGAAGATGCTGGCAATTCCGGCAACAAGTACTCCATCAGAGCGCTCTTTCAGTGTTGCGGGGAGACTGATTGAGGGAGGCGTACCTCCCTTGACCCAGACAATGTCAATGCTATTTTGTTCTTGCATAGCAACATTTAAAGTTTAAGCTATCCCATGAGCCCTATAGGTTTCTGTTATGTCTACTATGACATGTTTGTTCACACATAAGATGAAGGGACTTGCTTTTTATTGTTTACCCTCTCAAATAAGTTGAAAGGTTCTGCAATGTCGCCTCAAGTCAACACTAAAGGTCACTTTAAAGGCTAAACATATGCACTTTGAAAAAATAAAATAAAAAATATTTTTTTCAACATGCTTGATTTTATTCAAACGGGAGCGGGACAGGAGCGGGAGTATTCCTGAGTGGGAGTGGGATGGGAGTGGGAGTCATTCTACGGGAGTGGGACAGGACAGGATTATTTTTTTTACTCCAGTCCGGGATTGGGACAGGACAGGATTTTTTCTCTGGGAGCGGGACGGGACAGGAGTGGAAATCCACTCCCGTGTCATGCTCTAGTCTGGACGCACGCTGAGAAAGAGAAAAAAATAATAAAATCATATGAAATCGCGTTGCATGTTGTCTTGTGTCTCCAAACCATACTTTGCCTGTGAAATGATTTTAAATGAGAGCATTCCGTGCTTGCAGCAGCGTTGTCTTGATTTAACCAGGCTCCTCCAAAACCTCACCACATATGATTATATTGTTATTATATTATAACAGCATCATCTTGCAGGCCGTGTCTTTTTGCAATGTTGTGTAAGATGCAGCAAGCCACTACGATGTGAGCGGCTTTTTGGGGGCTGTATATCCGCCGCAGTGCGATGAAGACAGCGACAATAATAATCAAATATAAATAATAATAATAATACTTATTGTAAATTATTTTATAATAATAATAATAATAATAAAAGAATAATACGTATTATTAATTATTGTTATAATAATACGTATTATTAATTATTGTTATAATATACGTATTATCAATTGTTATAATAATACGTATTATTAATTATTGTTATAATAATAATAATAACTATACTAGTTATTATTAATTATTATTGTGACAATATTATTGTTCTTGTAAAACTATAATTTTAATTTAGACTATTACTATTATTAATATGAATGGCATGTGATGCACTGCTCTGTGAAATACCAGCAGCAACTGCCACTGTCCTCTGGAATGAGCCAGATGCCAGACGAGAAAATGACGATAAAATGAAATCCTCTTCTAATGTTTCTACATTTACACGCACCTCTTTGGTTTCTGCGTCTTCTCCGGCGGAGTATTACAGCTGCCACACCCTCGACGTTGGTTGCAGGCGCTTTTTAACGACATTTGCATTTCCTCCGCCTATATTTTGCGGCATGACGCAAAAATGCCCGAAATTACATATTCATGATACCAAAGGTGCTAAACTGGCGCAGCGCAAAACTGTGTCACGTGAAAGACGCTATTTCTTTTGCACATGCATGGTAAATCGTTTTGCTCCCTTTTTTGCGCGTGCAGTTCACTTTGCGTCTGTGCAAACGCTTAGTAAATCAGGCCTTAAAGTATTACTTAAATCTTTTTTAAGATGCAAATGAGTTTTGGAGGTTTTTACTTCACAGAATCTAAGTTTTCATTATAGATAATTGTCGTCCAGATCAACATTGAGAGATAAAGCACAGATGGAGAAGTATGTGTGTGTTTATTGGAACTGAGGTTTAATTTTATGGTTATACGTTTACATGTACTGTACACTTCTATGGATATAAACATGAAAAATGTATTGTAAGATGTGAGAAATGTAAATTATTGGCTTTTGCTTCAAATAATATTTTTAATGTATCTAATGTTTACCTGTAATGTAAGATAATTTTAAGGACCCCAGGAAGAATAGCGTCAGCAAGACTGCGCTAATGGGGATCCAAAATAAACATAAACATAAACATAAACAAGCATCATTTTTCTTTTTTCTCAATAGATGAAACAGGTAACGTTACAAATTCCCTCAGCAACTGAACCCTGCTGCCCAGGTGAGAAAATTGAGTGCTTCATTTTCCAAGCTCCACTCAGTGCCACCTGTTGTAATCAGTCACATTATGAAACTCACTTATTACATTGCTTGTTCTCCACAGTTATGATCAATTCAATTCAATTTATTTGTATAGCCCAAAATCACAACAGCAGTTATCTCAGCGGACTTCACAAGATGTTGATTTAGCAAACAAGATTTGTCAGAAAATCAAACAGTGAAACATTTGGTCAATGTCAACAGAAACAATGTAAAATTAGAAACAATCATTATTAGGAAATGCAGGCAGATTGTTACAACAACAAAGTGGCAAATAAAATTTGTCCCAGAGCATCCCCTGTCCTTAGACCCTCCTTCGCGGCAAGGAAAAACTCAAAAAAACCCATTGGGGGAAAAAGAGAAACCTCGAGGAGAACCACAGTGAAAGAGGGATCCACTCCCATGGACGGACAGGCTGTAGATGTGACCAGGACTGACGTATGTCCAGATGTAATTAGAAGTTTAAGTCTGTGGAGCCAGATGGACGCTTTTTCTAGCAGGATAGACGATTTTTCTAGCAAGACGAAGACAGCCAGTCAAAGAGAGGCTGGAGTGGAACAATGAGCGAGGTCCAGGATCTCAAGATTAGGTGGAATCCGAAGTCAAGATTCGGTGGGATCCGAGGTCCAGGCATCGACACTGGAGCAGGAGCATCTGGAACAGATACACTCCCCAGAGGGGAGTGGGACAAGGGACAACATGTGAATAGCAAAGAACAGATTATGGATAAACTAAGTAATGGATGTTCTTTACAGGGAAATAGGAGAAATAACGAAAATAACGAAAACAGGCAGGGAAGGGAAGTTTATATGTTTATATAGAGCACAATTTGTACACAGAGAAGAGCGTGAAAAATTACAAAGCAGGAGGACGAACTCACACAAAAATACAATACAAGAACAATAGTGCAGAAAGTGCATACAGTCAAATGCACGTATAAACAAAGATTGCACAAATAATCAAAGATGACTGAGTATGAGTTTGTAAGAAATTGTATGAATGTTTGGATTGTATTATATATTTTATTATGTGTAAATGTTATTTACTGTATGTAGGATCAGTGTTTGTGCGCTGTTCCTTTCCCTGCCAGGGACTGCAGATGTTAACTAGCCTAAGGCTAACTCTGGTACAATGCATCAAATGGAAACATTTATGTTCTAATTGTACATGGTCCCCTTATAAAATAAATAAATTAAATAAATAATAAGTAAGGACACTCATGGACACTCAGGCCCCGCCCACGCAGGCTCTAAGTGCAGTAGTGTTTTATTATGCACAATTGGTGTGCTAGCACTGATTTTAAGTTTAGGGTTGTTATATTGCAATAAATAAATTGGGTCTTATGGCAGCCAAATTTAGGCCTGTGGGTTGTATTCTGTTCATTTTCTGGCCTGACCATAAGCTAATTCGAAGAGGAATGTTTTAAGCCTAATCTTAAATGTAGAAACTGTGTTAGCTTCTTTAACATCAGCAGGGAGCTGATTCCAAAGCAATGGTGCTTGGTAACTGAAAGTTCTACCTCCTATTGTACTTTTAGAGACTCTAGGAACCACCAGTAGACCAGCATTTCGGGAGCGAAGTGGACGGTTTGGGTAGTAAGGTACTATTTCATCTTTGATATAGGAAGGGGCCATATCATTTAAGGCTTTATAAGTAAGAAGAAGGATTTTAAATTTGATTCGAAACTCGACAGGAAGCCAGTGAAGATCTTTTAGTACCGGGGTAATGTGTTCTCGTTTTTAGTACCCGTTAGTATTCTTGCTGCTGCATTTTGGACTAGTTGAAGGCTTTTTATTGAGCTTTTAGGACAGGCAGCAAGAAGGGAGTTACAGTAGTCTAGCCTCGAGGTGACAAAGGCATGGATAAGTTTTTCAGCATCATTTTTAGGCAGTAGATTTCTAATTTTGGCTATGTTTCGTAAGTGAAAATAGGCAGATTTACACGCTTGGCTAATATGTGCTTTAAATGAGAGCTCTTGGTCAAATAAGACTCCAAGGTTTCTTACAGTCGAGCTGGAGGCTACACTGACATTGTCCAGTGTGATTATCTGCTCGGTTAGAGAGTCTCGCAGTGTTTAGGGCCGAGTAAAATCACTTCTGTTTTATCAGGATTAAGGAGTAGGTAATTAAGGCTCATCCAGGTTTTTATATCCTTCACACAGGCACTGAGTCTTTCTATTTGATCAGTCTGATCTGGTTTCATTGATAGGTACAGCTGAGTGTCATCTGCATAACAGTGGAAGTCAATGCCATGCTTTTTGATAATGTTACCTAGCGGCAGCATATAGAGAGTAAAAAGAATTGGACCAAGTACGGAGCCTTGTGGCACACCGCAGGTTACTTTAGAACACTGTGAGGAGCTTTGGTTTACATTAACAAACTGATACCTATCGGTTAAATAGGATTTAAACCAGCTGAGAGCAGATCCTCTGACACCTACATCACATTCTAATCTCTGCAGTAAAATATTGTGATCAATCGTATCATGTGCAAATACCAGCCGAAGCCATTACCATTCGTCTTCACACGAGCATCAACCTTCATTAATCATTTACATGGCAAACATGGTAGGTGCCTAACTTCTTTTTGTAGCTGTCACAAAAATTATCATAGACTTAATGTCTATCATTTATACTGTAACTGACTTAATTCATAAAAAAGGTCCTTGGGCTACATGTTATTATGGTTCTTGGACTACATGTTATTATGGTTCTTGGACTACATGGGCTACATGTTATTATGGTTCTTGGACTACATGTTATTATGGTTCTTGGGCTACATGTTATTATGGTCCTTGGGCTACATGTTATTATGGTCCTTGGGCTACATGTTATTATGGTCCTTGGGCTACATGTTATTATGGTCCTTGGGCTACATGTTATTATGGTTCTTGGGCTACATGTTATTATGGTTCGTGGGCTACATGTTATTATGGTTCGTGGGCTACATGTTATTATGGTTCATGGGCTACATGTTCTTATGGTTCGTGGGCTACATGGGCTGCATGTTATTATGGTTCGTGGGCTACATGTTATTATGGTTCTTGGGCTACATGTTATTATGGTTCGTGGGCTACATGTTATTATGGTTCATGGGCTACATGTTCTTATGGTTCGTGGGCTACATGGGCTACATGTTATTATGGTTCGTGGCTACATGTTATTATGGTTCTTGGGCTACATGTTATTATGGTTCGTGGCTACATGGGCTGCATGTTATTATGGTTCGTGGGCTACATGTTATTATGGTTCTTGGGCTACATGTTATTATGGTTCGTGGGCTACATGTTATTATGGTTCATGGGCTACATGTTCTTATGGTTCGTGGCTACATGGGCTACATGTTATTATGGTTCGTGGGCTACATGTTATTATGGTTCTTGGGCTACATGTTATTATGGTTCTTGGCTACATGTTTTATGGTTCTTGGGCTACATGGGCTACATGTTATTATGGTTCTTGGGCTACATGTTATTATGGTCCTTGGGCTACATGTTATTATGGTCCTTGGGCTACATGTTATTATGGTCCTTGGGCTACATGTTATTATGGTCCTTGGGCTACATGTTATTATGGTTCTTGGGTTACATGTTATTATGGTTCTTGGGCTACATGTTATTATGGTTCTTGGGCTACATGTTATTATGGTCCTTGGCTACATGTTATTATGGTCCTTGGGCTACATGTTATTATGGTCCTTGGGCTACATGTTATTATGGTCTTTGGACTACATGTTATTATGGTCCTTGGGCTACATGTTATTATGGTCCTTGGACTACATGTTATTATGGTCTTTGGACTACATGTTATTATGGGTTCTGGTTATACCTCAATATGTGAAATGCATATGATCACTATTCAATTTGGCCTACTATTAAAAAACAAACCTCTTTTGATATGGATTGATTCAATCATTATTGCAATTTTTTGTTGGTATTTTGGCCGAAAAAAGTAAGTAAAAAAAATTAAAACTTATTTTTATAAGGTTGTATTTTTATTTATTTATTGCTTTCTCTCAAGAAAATGCATTGCAAAAAGGCAAAAAACACTTTCCCTTGGCCCTGATGCATCGAATAAGGTCGAACTGCAGCTAGGGCTTCATAAGACTCGAAAGCGTCATATTTTTAAAATAACCTTTACCCAAACTCTTTCCCTAAACTTACCCATTCTCCTTACCCCTTTCCTAAACGTACCCGTTCGACTAAACTTGATCACGGTCCCTCCAAATCCGACTCTCTAGCGGTAACTTCAAATGAGACATTCCTGTTTTGCACTGCAACACCTCTTTTTGGCTGCAGCTGGATGATATTGGATGCATCAGATGAAGCAAACAAAGATAATTCATGCTCATACTGTTCAGCAAAATTCACAAACGCAAAAAATGTGAAAGGACACATTCTGGATGTACACGGCATTGAGGTTGAGCCGATGGTGTGCACAGACTATATGAATGGCATTTATTGTACGCCGGTTAAAAGCCTAGTGTGAGTGCGCACTAGGGCCAGATTTATCAAGCGTTTGCTCATGTGCAAAACAGATTAGGGGGAGCAAAAACTTGGCGTAGCAGCCTTTTTTTTTCTTCACTTAGACACTAAAGATGCAGAACTTGAGGTGGTCAGTGTAAATTTCTGTACATTTCTGGAGGGAAAGTCAACTACACAATTTTGTAAAAATAGAAGGTTAAAAGCACACTTTGGGACATTCTGGATGAGGATAAATATTTTTGCAATGTCAAAAAATCCAGCTAAAGCAGTGCTTCTCAAACTTTTTTTGCCACGCCCCCCTTGGGATGGAAAAAAAATCCATGCCCCCACCCTGTAATAAGTCTGCAAAAGTTCAAAAAATGTCTGTGATATTTTGGCTTCGATAATAATTTTAGAACCAAATGATACATTTAAAAATGTCTATTTTGTAGTTCAATAAATAAACTATGAAGTCAGTTACATAGTTATATTACCAGTGTTCATCAGTTTGCATATTGGATATAAAATCAAAATGTTATTTCATCTTGTTTAGGCTGAACAAGTACGTATTTGTGTATCCAAGCTCATGTGTTTTTCTCACTAATGGAAGAGTCTGGTTTAGTCCTGGGTTAGTCCTGTTTCAGTCCTTATGAAAACCTGGTCCAGTTCTGGATAGTCCTGGTTAAAACCAGCTGAGTGTTCACTAAATACACTGTGGGAAGTAAAATAATCCCGTTTTCAAATGTTTCAAAGTAAACATTGCAAACACAAATAAAAAAGTTCGCGCATTGCCGCTGATCGAGCGCGTAAACTGTGGTTTATGTTTGTCAAGTCAGACACAAGTCATGTCAAGTACAGAGTCACAAGTCAAGTCTCAAGTCACTAATGTTCAAGTCACAAGTAAGTCACAAGTCATGAAAAGTGCGACTCAAGTCTGACTCGAGTCAAGTCATGTGACTCGAGTCTCCCACTTCTGGTATTTTATATCATTATGTGAAGAATTAAAACTAAAGGAACATATTTTCCATAGAAACAAAAGGAGAAGCTCACAAACTGGATTAGTTTCTTAAGATACCATTAAAACATGATACTGCAGTAAGGCGTTTTAAACTAAATAACGGTGTTTGCTCAAAAGTAAAAAGGCTGTTATGTCACACTGAAACAGACATGTCAGCTTGAGGTGTCTCTGTAAATAGCGACACTCGTTTTACTTGAAAAATGTCTGGTACACAGTGTGAAATCAATCCCGTCTCAGCTGAACGTTTGATTAGCACAAGGCTCTAGCATGTCACCAGTCAATACCTATTTGATTGGGCCGAAAAGATCGTTCGAAATCACTTCAACTCTCCGTGTTTGAATGTGTGGAGAAAGAAAGAAAGAAAAGAAGCAGATAGAAGTTTTTTACGAGTAGTGCGGTCTCACGGTCGCATCATGTGGCAAGAAAGGCAGAGGCAACACAGAGTTCAGAGGCTTTTCTAGTGTCATTTTGAGGCTGGTGCAATAGATCCAAGTTCCGGTGTCAGAAGGTGGCATTTCTTATAAAAAATAAATTCTTCAATCTGTCAATGTGGACTTTCCTCACTTGTTTTTGTGATGTTTTACCCAAACCACTAGAAATGTGTAAGGTTTATTTGGCTGAGAATAGACTTAATTCTACAGCTAAGTTTAGAATTAAAAGTAGGTTTGCAAAAATATATATATAAAAAATAATAAAATGCCTGAGTAGTGACAACTTTAAGACTTTGTTTGTCTGTTGTAAAGGACCTTGCGCTCTTAGGTGTGATGAGTGAATAGACGAGTGAATAGGCTGCAAACCTGCAGGCTGCAGTCATGAGGACCTACAGTGTGAGACTGCAGCTTGTGTGAAGGAGTCTGCGTGAAGACCACTGAGACTGTCACTGGTTCTAGAAGGCCACGAATGAGAGATATTACAATAATTGATAATTTAACTAACTAAATGATTAAATAAATTATTTATTTAAAGACTGCTGAAAATATAATCTGACTGGAGGCAAATATACCCCAAATTGCAGAAAATTACATCTATTATTTTACAACCCGTGTCTATGGAACAGTCTGCAGGAGGACCTCAGGGCTGCAGAGAACATTCAGGATTTTAAGAGCAGGCTCAAGACTTATCTTTTAGCTTAGCTTTGATTAATATCTAAATACATTTAGATTTTAAATGTATTTCTTGTTTTATTCATTCTACACATGACTTTGTGTTACATTATTTATATGAAAAGCTCTATAAAATACATTTGATTGATATTTCTGTTAAAATCTCCTGGGGGAAGACCCCCAGACTCCCCCACACATAGTCATGTTTAAGGTATTCACTTGTATCAAATGTTGTTTAAGCTGCACACCCTTGATCATAGTTAATTTCAAGCAATATGGGGAATAAGCTAATACATGTTTGAGGGGAAAAAGTAAATGTAAAATGACTCTGATCAGGGGGATTGCTTGCTCCGCGCTCTTCGTAATCAAATAAGCGATCACATTGACTAGTCGTTGCAGCTCTATATTTATACTTAGTCAAATCAGAGTACTGTATTCGGAATACTTAAAATACTTAACACTGAAAGACATATTTTCAGTGTAAAAAGTCTTTAGTTTCTTCCCAATAATGGTCCAGAGTTCTAACAGTTAAAATGTCATGCTCTGTCCACTACTATACTATACTAAATGAACACATGTTGATATAAACCATGTGTCGAAGGATTTCTGAGAGGAAGTGGGTAGATTTTAAACCTAAACCATGTTTGCAGCATGAAAATGAGCTACCACCCTTATGACAGTAGTTCTTCCCTGGGATCCAGAGTCCACACTGTGAAGAGTGGGTCTGGTCACCACGCCAAGGGTAAAACTTACATTATCTCATTATATTTTTAGAGAAAATTATTGGTAAGAAAAAAATATGCAGTGAACTTTAAAACTTTTAATATCACTAGAAGGAACAGAGCTAATGTAAACAGCCTAATAATGTAAGAATCAAACAACATCAAACACAACTCCTGGTATGTTTTTCGATAAGCTTAAGCCGTGTACAGATAATAAACATTGAGCCAGTCTTTTTTGGCCCGGGCTTCTCAAGGGAGGAGCTTGTTTTTCTGCTGACACGAGCTACATTCATCAGGGAATCAAAATAAATGTGTTTCCAATCTGTCACGAGGGACACGAGCCGCAACAAAGAACACTTTTGAGCCCACAGAGGACCTTCTTTTGTTTTACTTTAAATGAATTCCATGTTTACGGTGTGAATGACAGCTGGAAAACCTGTGATGAAAAGGAAGTGTTTCTGTGGGAAAGACGACGGCGGAGCTCCAGGTGTCTGCAAAGGAGGAGGTGTGACTGTCTGTCTAATTATGGTACAGTCTACAGGCGTGTTCCGGTTCTTATTGGACAGTTCTTTTTCCTCTGGTCGACAGCAGGGTGCACCACACCTCCGCACACAGGTGGGGACCAGGGCTTATTCTAGAGCTGTGGTTCTTTTCCCGGTCGCCCCCTCCTTGTTTGTAACGGAGACGTGTCGAGCTCCCACAGTTTGAAAAACCCGATCCCCACACTAAGAACTTCATGATCAACAATAGGGTTGTAGGCGACCACAGGAAATTCTTGGGCGACTACAAATATGTCCCATAGACTGATTAATCAACTAAAAAGAAGGCGTGGCTCTGAGGCTAAGTAGAGTTGTCCATATTGCAAATCAAACTAAAACTGATGTCGAAATTACAAACTCATTTGAACAAATACCGATGACATTAACGGGATAATAATTTGACAAAATCTGATATTTTCTGCAAAATAATTTTCTGAAAAGTTTTAAATAATCTTGAGTTTCATCAAAACTGGTTTGAAACTAAAATGTTTGATCATATACTTACATTTTGTATTGGACATTGTAATTCTCATTGTGGTATTGAAATCAAGTATACTCCTTCGTAGTGACCACTATGTAGTTCATGCAAAAACTAGTTTATGCAAAAAATGAAGAGGAAACAGTGTGTTTATATAAAAAGGCAGTTCAGACCAATGATCTGTTACTGTTGAATAAAAAATTCATTATAAATAAAATAATTAGTCCACTAATACAATTTTGATCGACTCCATTGATCGATTAATCGACTAAAGAACTACAGCCATGATCAACAGTATAACTTACGTGCATTTATTATTATGTAAATAACATGCAGTCATATATTTGGATGGACCTTTTGATGCCCCGAATATTAGGACTTGGACCCCTCCCACTTGGATTTCTCCCCACTTCCCTCTCTCATTTCCCTTGCCTCTGATCTCTGTCTCCACATCAATTAACTCTTTCCATGCCAATGATGTCTATTTCCGTCACAGACCTTTAGTTGTTTGCGGCGGTCAGACTCTCTGATGCACGTGCTGACTTTGTAAAAAAGTACATGATGCAGTTTCACACATTCACCAGCAGGTGGAGGATTGGGGGTTATGCACTAACATCTTCCGGTCTCAGATTCACATAAGTCGCTACATCCAGTGGCGTAGTTACCATAGTGGCACAGTTGCAATGGACATCAGATGAGGGATTTTGGACAAGTCCTGAAGCAATCCTCTAAAAAAAAAGTTTTCTTTTGTCATTTGTTATAGGTGCAGTGATGACTGTAACAGGGGCATGTGTTCACTTCTTCCCGGCACACAGCGCCTCTGCCTGGGCTCATGAGCACAGCGAGTCTCAGTATGTGCGCGGAGCTTCTGTTTGCGTAGTTCTCTCACTTACACAACTTTTCCTTGTGAAAACCCAGCTCAGAAGCTGCAATTTCCTGTTGTTACAGCCGTCGCTGCGTCTATAACAGATGACAAAAGAGGACATTTTTTAAGAGGATTGTTTCAGGACTAGCCCAAAATCCATCATCTAATGTCCATTGCATTTGGAGTAAACAACTGTGTCACTATGGCAACTACGCCACAGGAAGTAGTGACCTATGTCAATCTGAGACTGGAAGATGTTAGTGCATAACTCCTGTTGGGTGAACACAAGAACCCAGAGGAGGTCACATGACCAGGAAATACATGTTTACTCTTAGGCAGTGCAGTTGATTCTGTTTACATGATCAGCTGCTTCTGGAGGCCGGCTTTCTTTTCAAACCGATTACAGGCAAACATCTTGGACTAAAAACATTGTTGAGTCATTTTAGAGCAGATATTTGATCTTTAATATTAAGAAAAGCACAATTTTACTGAACCAGGAGAAACACGGCACATGCAGCTAGGACAAAAAAACTAAGCTTCCTCTTCCGTAAGCAATCCAAATGTGGTCAGAGTAAGTAAAACTTCTGTATTTCTTCTTGTTTGCAGCGTTAAATATAATCTATGCCCCATGAAACACAGCTTTTGTTGGTTTAAAGATGAAATAGACACTCGACCTTATTAACTGTCACATAATTGTAATGTCAGTTAAATGTACATAAACAAAATAATCTTTATCCAGGGACACTTTAGTGCTATCAGAAGTCCACATTTACACATTATGTCTGACTTGTTTTCTTCACAGATTCGAGGTCACAACTTTCACAGAAATCTGATTAAAATGCAGTTTTTGTTTGAGTCCTCAAGTATGTGCACAATTACAGCAAACGCCAGCGAGAATTCATTATGATCCTTTGGCTTTGTCCCTGATAAAGAGAGAGATGATTTGATGAATGAGGAGGAGAATTTAACTCTAATTAATAGATTGTGTTCTGAGCGGAGAGGACACTTAACCACAAGTGTCCTGAGAACAAACTCTCACCCAGCAAAGCCAACCAACTTCTGTGACATTCATCAGGACAAACACTTTATTTGATCTGTGTTGCTTAAATACGTTTTCATGAGGTATTGTAACCTTGGATAGGCTAGTGTCGCCAGTTTAAAGCTGGCCACACACTACACAACTCTTTGCTCATTTCCCCCCATGTTAATTTCAGCCGCACTTAGTCACGCCTAGTCGAAGCTAGTTGAAGCTAGTCTCAGTAGTGTCACGAATGTAGTGAGGTAAGGTAAGGTACACTTTATTGTCCCCGTAGGGAAATTTGTCCTCTGCATTTGACCCATCCTTCAATGCCTCTGGGGCATCTCCTCAGGAGCAGTGATCGCCACAGTGCAGCGCTTGGGGACCCATCTCCAGGTGTTGTTGCAGGCTTGGTCAGGACTACCGTAGCTGGAGGATATTACCCTAACGTGCATGTTATTGGTTGGTGAGGGAAACCGGAGTGCCCGGAGAAACCCACCCAGACATGGGGAGAAACATGCAAACTCCACACAGAAAGGTCCGGCCAGTGGGGAATCGAACCCGCGACCTTCTTGCTGTGAGGCAAGAGCGCTAACCGCTCAGCCACTGTGTGTGGGGGTGTCTGCGACTGGACTTGTGTTCCAATCGTGTAGTTTGGAGCAGAAAAGACTAGACTAAACTAGACTCCAGTCGCAGGTTTTTAAACATGTTGGAGTATAAGCCCGATTTTTGCCATGTTGTGTAGTGTGTGGTGTCAGTCGTGTAGTGTGGTCTCAATTGTGTAGTGTGCAGTGTTGGGCAAGTTCCTTCAAAACAGTAATTAGTTATAGTTACTTTTCCAAAAAAGTAACTGGGTTAGTAACTGCGTTGCTGAGTGATGAAAGTAACTAGTTTCCAGGAAAAGTAACTATTAAATTATACACAAAACTTAGACATAGCTTAAACAATAATAATAATTAAACAAGTCTGACTTTCCGATAGTCCAAATTTCCTGCAAACAACCAAACTCAACCAGCAGTGTTATTTTACGCTTTTCTCCTCCAGCCAGTCACAACAACACAGGCCAAACCTCTGGACCAAACAGCACAAGAACCAAACACACACACAAAAAAAAAAGCTAATTTAGACACACACAAAAAAACAGCGGAAAGTGAACCGCGATAGGGCGAGGGACCACTTAGTCATAACTGTAAAGTTGTGTAGTGTGTTGCCAGTTTAAGCCACAGCTTGACTATATTTTCAGAATTCACCTGGCGCCTCAACCCTTCAACCACCACCAAGCGTTCCTGAACCTGCATGTTATTGGTTGGTGGGGAAACCAGAAAGCCTGGAAAACACGCAGACATGGGGATAATAAAAACAAGTCTGATCTGGCTCTGAAATTTTGCAATATTTTTCCTACTGTTGTCACAAGTTTTAGACCTTGTGGCAATATAATGACATGGCTAATTAATGTATTTTTTCAGCCACTGAGCTCAACTGATGGCCGCTGAAGTGAAGCTTTCATTAAGACAGACGTCAGAACATGTCACTGATTAAACTCATATGACACTAAAACGTCTGTAATAATCACTGTTCATTTGACATCCAACAGGGTGACTGAGGCAAGTGTCATTATATCCACCGTTTATTTCCTCTAAACTCCGTTCCATGCTAATTCCTCCTGGGAAAGTGTTCCTCTACGCTGTTATAAACCATGCATCATTTTACAGCTTAGCATGTAACAAACGTTCTGTGAAATGATCAGTGTTCCCCCTGTTCACAATTGCACTGTATGGGCTGTTTTAGTCTTACCTGGAGGAGAGACCGCTAATCTGTACAGTTATAATAGGATTGAAATAAGAAGAAAAATGAATGCTCTCAGTACGACCTGAAATAAGCCAAACTTTGATGGAAAGAATATGTAAATGCAGCATGCATCAGTTTGGTTTATTAATGTGTGCACGTTAGTAATGTTTATTAAGGACAATGTACAATTGAATTAAGAACTATGGCAGAGACGCTTGTACAAGATTCTAGCTTTTACAGCTAATTTGCATCTGTAGTCCAGGAGAGGGGAGAGAAGAGGCATATTGGACATGTTTTTAGTGTAGGAGGAAACCGGAGCACCCGGAGGAAACAACACAGACAGGGGGAGAAAGGCCCCAGGTAGCCCAGGAGTCAAACCCAGGACCTTCTTGCTATGAGGCCAGATCGCTAACCGCTGTGCGACTGTGTCACCGTAGTGATGCACAGGTCAGCTTTTTTTGTGACCCATCCTGCCCGACACGATTAAAAATTCAATTCGACCCACCCGACCTGCTTAAAATTCTGGACTTGACCCAAATTATGCTCAAACCATGAGTTGTGCCTAGTTTGTGAACAGGGCTACAGAAAGGCTTTTTATGAGGCTTATTTAACTGACATTCAAACCACTAGCGCTAAAGCATAGGTCAGACGCGACCTACCTGTACCTGCCCGAGTTCTTTTAGATACCCTATCGACCCGAGGTGCCTCCAGCCGAAGTCTGCAGTCAGACACTTATAGTCTCGTCTGCTCCAGGGTCATGTGGACCTCAGGGTTGTTGCCAAGGCCACATAGTTTTTCCGTCAGCACATCGCTGTTGGACTACAGGTGCTGTTTGTTTGTTGCTGACCTAAATAGCAGGTTCCCTTGTAGCGAGTCTTTAGAGGTGTTTTTTCTGCTTGGGTGACCATTGGTCTCAAGCAGCATGATGCTTGTCTGTTTAACGCCAGCCTTGAGCAGTCTTTCTGGGACGCCCTCCAACTACATTGGTATCACTGGCCTCAGCACATGCTCGGACTTGTAGGTCTTGGGTGATGTTTTAGCAGTGAGACGTCCCAAAACATTTTTTCCCTTTGAATCTTAAACTCTTAAAGGGGACCTGATGCGTTTTTGATGGGAATTAGGCTTTTCTGAACTCATCAATCATCAGCTGCAGGAGAATACAAGATTACTCAAACATGCAGGAATCATTCTTAATACAACTTTGAGTAAACTAAGTACAAGAAAAGGCAAAAAACAACAAATGGTATTCTTTAATCAATGTTTATAGTGGAAATCTGCACTTCTGGAACCAGGGCGATATCTGACTGTTGAGTTCCATTTCCTCCCACATTCACAGTAGCAGCAGCAATCTCCAGCTGGTTCTGTGTGACGGGAGAATAAACCCCTCTCAGCAGCAGATCATCCAGCCCCCAGAGCCTCAGACACAGCCATGTTCTGACCATCGGACTTGAACAGTGGTCACAGCTCTGTGGTCCGTTGTCTCTGGTGCAGTCAGAGGCAAAGAGCGTATCCACGTCTCACAGCGTTCACAGTCCAGGTACCAGAACAACCCACGTTTCTGCTTTGTGTTTACCTCAGTCACGCTGTTTTGACTCTTTTCTTACACAAAGTCTTGGTGAGCTGCTGGATTGCCTTTAGAACACGGGTGGGCAACTATTTTCCCCATTATTTTAATCCCGACAAGTGGACTGCAATCATTGTGCAAACAAATTCCAAACTTGATGTAATGTCTTCAAACTAATCAAATTCTGAAACAGAATTAGTTTAGTTTACATTTCTGAAATCAAAGCTAAAATCCTATAATGGAGCAATTTGAACTTAATTTTTTGTAGTGTTTCTACAGGATTGAGATCATTTAATATAATTTACATTATTACAGTAAATTGCAACAATTTACTGTAATTTTCACTAAGCCCACAGCTGCAAACAAAGGCATAAGGCAATCAAAAGATTAACACTTATTCTTGTAAATGTGCCGAGGGCCGGATGTGGCCCCCGTGCCGCAGTTTGCCCAGGTCTAGAAGTAGACTAATGAACTATTTGCATTGTTCTTATCTTTCAAAATGCTATTGAGAACTTTACTTTAGCAACTTAAGCTTTAGAATTAAAAAAAAAAAGTTGTAACAAAGCACTCATGACAGTTATGTCAGGAACTATCATCAATAGAAATGACTGGTGATGAAAGAATTTTATCTCACGCAGTTTTGTGTTTGTGAAGAAGCAGCAAAGGCAGAAAAAGGCTCAAGAAGCGACAATGGTTACCATGGAAATAATGGCAAATGTGCCATGTTTCTTGTCAATGCATTAGCAAAAAACTGTACAAAAGTGAACTAAACTGCCCTGAATAAGCAAATAAACTGATGGGTCACTACTGGTGACACAAATTTTGGTTGAAGCCATGTGGCAACATTTTCTTACGTTTAATGGGTAAGTTTACCTAAGTAAGTTTAGGGCTGGGGCTTGGAGTAGGTTAAGATTACCTGTTAAACCCCCATAAATATGTTTTTTATTTTTTGTAACATATTTACTAACAAAGGAATGAAGATGTGCTTATCTGACATTTCGTTGTATTTCTACGTTTTCTTTGGATACTGGCTGGCACATTTATCTCTCACTCTGTAGGTCAAAATATGCTTTAATAAATGCTATTTTTAGTAATCTTGACTTGACTTTCTCATTGATTGGGACTTACTGTAACTTCGACTTGTCTCTCTTTGACTTGAAACTTGACTTGGACTTGTCTCTCTTTGACTTGGACTTGACTGGATTGTCTCTCTTTGACTTGAACTTGACTTGCACTTGTCTCTCTTTGACTTGGGACTTGACTTGGACTTGTCTCTTTGACTTGGACTTGACTTGGACTTGTCTCTCTTGACTTGAACTTGACTTGGACTTGTCTCTCTTTGACTTGGACTTGACTTGGACTTGTCTCTCTTTGATTGGGACTTGACTTGGACTTGTCTCTCTTTGATTTGAAACTTACTTGGACTTGTCTCTCTTTGACTTGGACGTTGACTTGGATTACTTTTTCTCTTTGACTTGGACTTGCTTGATTGTCTTCTTGACTTGAGACTTGACTTGGACTTGTCTCTCTTTGACTTGGACTTGACTTGGACTTTCTCTGCTTAGACTTGACTTGGACTGTCTCCTTTGACTTGGGACTCTGGACTTTGTTTTACTTTGGACTTGTCCTCTCTTTGACTTGGGACTTGACTTGGACTTCTCTTCTTTTGACTTGGGACTTAACTTGGACTTGTCTCTTGACTTGGACTTGTCTATATAATTTTGACTTGAGACTCTGACTTGGACTTGTCTCCTCTTTGACTTAAGAGACTTGACTTAGAACGTCTCTCTTTGGCACGTTGGGTACATTAGTCATGTGCACATATGGACTCGTGGTCAAGTCCCGAGAAAGTCCATCACTTGGTTCCTAGTTTGACCATATGGGACTTGACCCGTGACTCATGTACCTCAGCGGTCGGCTAATTGGACTTGTTAACGGATAGCAACTTTCTTGAACGGGTTCCATGGAGCTATGATAGAACGAGTCTCTCTCAAGTTTGACCTCTGAAGAGAGCATCTCAGAATACAAAGAGACAATGTACCATAGTAAGAAGCCACAACTAGTGTTACTCTTTAGAGTGTAGCAGAGTCCGACTTGAGTCAAGCTTGTGAACTTGATCGCTTCCTCATATTGACTATAAGACTATGATGACTTGGAAACCATTAGGTTCCCAAATGTATGCTAGTCCTCGTGACTTGTAGCACAACAGGGGTTAGGACTAGTACAGGAGCCTTTGTCCAAGTCAATCGGTCAAGTTCGAACATTGAGAGACTAACAATGTGACTTTAGAAGCTGAAGTGACGGAAAGCCATATGAACTTGGAAACCTTGTTCATAACGATGAGCAACTCTTATGATTTGGGACTTGACTTGGACAGTTGTCCCTTCGTATACACATTGAGCTCTAGAAGAGCTGTATCATGTCAAGGGAGGAGAGACAAGAACATGTATTCCATGAAGTACTGTTACCCTTGAGGACTCTGACTATGGACTTGCATTACATCGCTTTGTAATTCAATTAGAGAGACACTGTTCTAAGTTGATCCATATGGATACGTCCAGATCAACCTATAGGGATATAGTCCGTAACGTCTATTTGGTCACCAATTGTGCGAAAACTGGAGAGATGGATTCTTATGAGACTTCGGTTCAGTGTATGTTGACGTTGGTCGAACCGTTCTTGCAACAGTTCAAGGGACTATGTCTGCATGACGTATTAGACTTTTGGGACATAGTTCCAGGTAAGTCCTTAAGTCGAAGAGTTAGCATCGTCCGAGCTTCTAAGTCGTACTCTGGGACGTCGTCAAAATGTGAGGACCTCTAAGCTCCATGTCACTAGTTCTAATTTAACAAGGTTAGACTAATTTTTTTTATTAAGTTTTTTGTTTTTTTTTTATTTTATATGTATTTTTATTTTTGGCGGACTTGTCTCTCTCATATTGAAGTTGGGACTTAACTTGTGAACGGGTGATCGCTTTTAAACTTCGAGGACTCTAGTTCTCTTTGACTCAAAATGGCTCATGGACTGCTAGAGGTTCGAAACGAGGATTGGTATACTACGCTTGACCCAATATAGAGGTAAGTCTCAAGTAAAAACGGATAGGAGCAGATTCTCGATGGTCAACTCAGTTTCAAGTTTAAAGGCTGACATGATGTCATACGCTTTCCTATGGATTACAATAGTGCGGACTATACCATGGGTTGCGAGCTGTATGATCTCTTTCTAGTCTCGAGGTACATGTTCGCGGAACTAGTCTAAAGGAGATACATAGGAGCTTGAGGTCATAGCCTTTCTCTTTCATAAAGTCTTGAGGGACTTGGATACTCTTCTTTGACTTCGGGAGCTTGACTTGTGCTAAGTTTGCCTCTCTACTTGGTGACTAAATGGGACTTGAGCTTGGAGACTAATTGTCTCTACCTTTGACTGGACTTGACTTGGAGCTTGTCTCCTTGACTTGGGACTCGACTTGGACTTGGGTGCTCTCTTTAACTTGGGACTTGTCTCTTTTTGATTTGGGACTTAACTTGACTTGTCTCTCTTTACTTGACTTGACTCTCTTGACTTGACTTGACTTGGACTTGTCCTCTTTGACTCTGGGACTTTAACTTGGACTTGTCTTCTTTGACTTGGACTTGTCTCTCTTTGACTTGGGACTTACTTGACTATGTCTCTCTTTGACTTGGACTTGACTCTCTCTTGACTTGGACTTGTCTCTCTTACTGGACTTGACTTGACTTGTCTCTCTTGACTTGGACTTGCTTTAGACTTGTCTCTCTTTGACTTACTGACTTGGACTTGTCTCTCTTTGATCTGGACTTGACTTGGACTGTCTCTCTTTGACTTGGGACTTGTCTCTCTTTGACTTGGGACTTTGGACTTGTCTCTCATTTGAACTTAACTTGTCTCTCTTGACTTGGGACTTGACTTGGACTTGTCTCTCTTTGACTTGGGACTTGTTGGACTTGTCTCTCTTTGACTTGGGACTTGGACTTGGACTTGTCTCTCTTTGACTTGGACTTGACTTGGACTTGTCTCTCTTTGACTTGGGACTTGACTTGGACTTGTCTCTTTGACTTGGGACTTACTTGGACTTCGTCTCTCTTTGACTTGGATTGACTTGACTTGTCTCTTTGACTTGGGACTTGACTTGGACTTGTCTCCTCTTTTGACTTGGGACTTGTCTCTCTTTACTTGGACTTGTCCTCTTTTTGACTTGGGACTTAGACTTGTCTCTCTCTTTACACTTGGACTTGTCTCTCTTTGACTTGGGACTTGACTTGGACTTGTCTCTCTTTGACTTGGGACTCTGGACTTGTCTCTCTTTGACTTGGACTTGACTTGGACTTGTCTCTCTTTGACTTGGGACTTGACTTGACTTGTCTCTCTTGACTTGAACTTGGACTTGACTTGGACTTGTCTCTGTTGACTTGGGACTTGACTTGGGACTTGTCTCTCTTTTGACTTGGGACTTGACTTGGACTTGTCTCCCTTGACTTGGGACTTGACTGGACAGGGGCTGGCACTGAATCCTTGTGTAAATTTAACATTAGCCTGTACTACCTGTAAGGAGTGGTCAATTTCACATTGAGCTTTAGATAAAAATAACTATTTGAAGCAAGGTCAAGCTATACTATTCCAAAAAAACTGCCAATGAAAGGTATTGTCTTGTTGAGTATTCTCAGAAAAAAAGAATTTCAATTGAGGCTGAAAAACGTCTATACTGTTTGAAACTACGCCACGATGACGTCACCACTTTCCATAAGTATTTGCAAAGTTCAAGCCCAAGCCATTTTTAGAACAGAACACAATAGGTGCTATAGATGATTCATGCTTTGAGTCGACAGGTCGCTCAAGTGTTAATGAGTTACAGGCGGAAGCAGCGTAATCTGGGATTTGAATACTCATTTTAGCTTTTCTTATTATTTTTTATAATGTAATACAAAAACACAAAACAGAAACACGACCAGAGGTAGGACATGGAGCACAAGTCCTAAATATGTAATTGGGATGTGTATTATCCCATTTGGTCCATTTTCAAAAGGGCGATTTTCTGTTTTTCAAATGTCAGTTATATTTTTGGACCAGCTCTTGTGTGCTGGTTCAGTTTTTGTAAACTGTTTGGGTAAAATGGAAGTCTTCCCTGCTGTCAGAGTATGTTTCTGTTACTTATTCATTCGAGGTGTATTGATTAAGAATTTTGTTTATTCGTGATACCTGGTTTATAAATTGAGCCAAAATGGTGTAATGAGGATAATAGGATTGAGCCTTAGAGTGTTGAGAGTTATGACTGGGACTTGTTTCCTCTTAGCTTGAGCTATGACTTGGACTTGTCTCTCTTACTTGGGACTACACTTGGACTTGGACTGTTTCACGAACTGGGCTTGTCTCTCATTTACTTGGGATTTGACACTTGACTGTCTCTCTTGGAGGTCTCTCTTGCACTCTGGGCCTTGACTCTTTGACTTGGAACTTGACTCGGACTTGTCTCTCTGACTTGGGACCTGCACTTGGACTTGTTCTCTCTTTGACTTGGGACTTGACTTGGACTTGTCTCTCTTCTTGACTTGGGACTTGACTCTTTGTACTTGGAACATTGATCGGACTTGGCTCTCTTTGAGCTTAGGGACTACTGACTTGACTTTCCTTTACTGCTGGAACGTGGACTTGATTGACGCACTCGGACTTGTCTCTCTTTTGACTTGAGAGCTCTTATGACTTGTGTCTCTCTTTGAATTGCGGACTGACTTTGGGACTTGTCTCGGCTCTTTGAACTTGAGCTTTGACTTGGACTTGTCTCTCATTTGGCCGACTTGGACTTGTCCTCTCGTTTACTGGCACTCTACGACTTGGCTTCACTCTCTTTGACTTGGAACTTGTCTCTCTTGGACTTGTCTCTCCTTTAAACTTTGGGACTTGTCCTCCTCTTTGACTTGGGCTTGACTTTGGCTTGTCTTCTTTGACTTGACACTTGTCTCTCTTTGACTTGGGACTTGACTCTTGACTGGAACTCTCGACTTGACTTGTCTCTGCTTGCCTTGGGACTTGAACTGCGGACTTGTCTCTCTTTGACTTGGGATTTGACTTGACTTGTCTCTCTTGACTTGGAACTTGTCTCTCTTTGTGACACTGGGGACTTGACTTGGGAACTTGTCTCTCTTTGACTTGGGAACTTTGACTTGGACTTGTCTCTCTTTGAATTTGGACTTGACTTGGACTTGTCTCTCTTTGGACTCTCCTTTGACTTGGGACTTGACTTGGACTTGTCTTTCACTGACTTGGAACTTGACTTGACTTGTCTCTCTTTGACTTGGGACTTGTCTCTCTTTGACTTGAGACTTGACTTGGACTTGTCTCTCTTTAACTTGGAACTTGACTTGGGACTTGTCTCTCTTTGACTTGGGACTTGTCTCTCTTTGACTTGGAACTTGACTTGGGACTTGTCTCTCTTTGACTTGGGACTTGTCTCTCTTTGACTTGGACTTGTCTCTCTTTGACTTGAGACTTGACTTGGACTTGTCCTTATTAAAGTTGTGAAAACACTGCTAGCTAAGTCATCCAATCTCACGAATGTTTCATGAGTCTAAAAATAAAATCGCTGTGTTTGTTTTCAAGACAGTAAAAAACCTGGAAGAGCACCTTTGCGTTTTGGCCTCGTCCGTCGGTGAAGTGACCAAAGGCGAAAAGCAGGAGAAATTGGAATGTGGAGGTAAATTGTGCCTGACAGGAATCGCACAGCTCCGGCGAACACGTCTCATTGTGTGCGACTGCTTCAATAATCACCTCCTGTAATGGAAACGCTGCGCCGGTAAGATAGCACACAACCTAATTAAAGCTTCTGGGGCTAACGATCGAAAAAGTCGCGGGCAATATAAACTTAGCTTAGTGTGTAGTGTTGTGAAAAAAAAACAGGTGAAAAAAGGTTAAAGGTGTAGAGAAGAAATGGTTTGTGGTTGTGTGAGTTTATCTGGAATGTTCCTTCTGTCAGTGGAAGTCGAAGGTGTCCTGGAGAACTGGTGCTTCTAGACCAGGTCACTCTGTAAAAGAGATAATCTCAATGAGGATCAACCAGGTTAACCCAAAGAACCATCAATGCCTACAGTGTTCCATGAGTGGAGTCAAAAACACTAAAAGGTTTACTGCAAAAATGTTTTGACTCTGATTTTGCTGATGATGATGATATTATTATACTTTAACCAACAAAAGAACATTTTTGACTTTTTTATTATATACATTTTTCACATGTACACACATAAACATGTTCTCTTTTCTCGTATGTGCAGCTGGTACAAACTTGTTACTGGCTGTGATCATTGAATACACACACATCATAGAAAAAACAGGAATCATGAAAAAAGGTTTCCTGAGGGGTTAGCTTTAAATACACAACATCTATTCATTTTCTTCTGCTTCATCCGCAGTCGGATCGTGGAGGCAGCAGTCTAAGCAGGGAGGCCCAGACTTCCCTTTTCTCATACACACTTCTCTCAGCTATTCTGGGGGAATTCTGATGCGTTCCCAGGCCAGACGAGAGACATAGTCCCTCCAGAGTGTCCTGGATCTTTCTTGGGGTCTCCTACAGCTCCTTCTTCACCACAAAGGTTTGATACAGCGACCTCATCACTGCAGACGCTGCACCGATCCGCCTGTCATCTCACACTTTATCCTTCCCTCACTCGTGAACAAGACCCTGAGATACTTGAACTCCTCCACTTGGGGAACACTTGCCCCAAGTGGAGGTACACAACTAATGCAGTAATACCTTCCCAGTACTAAAATTACTTTGTAGTAGGCTAAGCTAGCTTTGTAGTTGGTAGTAAGATAACTTAGCTTGTTGTTAATTGGCAGTAACAACTTATTAGTTAACAACTTGTTGGCTGCTAACTCTTTTGTTGTTAACTACATTGATATTGTAGCAGTATGGTTGTGTGTCTGGGTAATAGGTCATCCAATGGTGGGCGCCACACCCATACTATAAAAGCCTGGTCTTTCCTCTGCCTCAGCCTCTGGCTGTGTTTACTTCCGAGTGCTGGTCGTCTTGGATTGACAAGCGCTTCGTTTGAGCAGGTACGATTGTAATTTTAGAATTCTGTAAATATTGTGCATCTGGGTCCTCAATATAAACATTTTTGTAGTGCCGCTGGAGGAGGACGGAGAAGTGCTTCACGCCACTGGTGGGGAGTCTCATTGTAGGTCGGGTGTGAGCGTCCCCGATAGTCCTTTGAGTTCGTGTGCCTCGCGGCAATCCGGAAGCCGTTGCGAAACGCAACAAGCTTGTAATCAGTATGTTTGCCCTAAAAGCCCTTTTGTTCACTTAACACGCAGGTCTAGTGTTAATAAAGTCTTTTATTTTAGGATCGAAGCTCGCTAATCACGGGCAGCACTTCCCTGAATCTGCCGTCTTGTCTTTCCCGTCTGGTCTTTCCCATCTTCCCTCGTCACGTGTTGTCACCACGCCTGCTCATCTGCAGCGGGATTTAGAGAAACTGACTATGGTGAAATGTATTTTGAACTGATGCTTTCATTTGTATTTAAAGGAAACACGTGGATATAAGGGACTAATCGCGTGTTCCACCACACTCTTACAGACTTTCTTTACATATTGTGTGGAGATCAGTTAACGTTCTGGTTTAAACAAAAATGTAAACCCGTAAATGATTTATCAGTGCCTGTAATAAATATTCTAATTATTGGAACTTATTGGAATTATTGCCTCTTCAGTAATGCTAACCTGTGTGCCTTAGGCTTTATTCTCCAGGTTAAACTGGAGAGGCATTGTTGGAAACCTTTATTTTTTTACCACAGCTAAGAGTAGTAAACCCATCTAATACTAATACAATACTAAAGATACTTATCACAGAAAAGTGTTGGGCAAGTTACTTCAAAAAAGTTATAGTTACTAGTAGTTCCTTCTCCAAAAAAGGTAACTGAGTTAGTAACTGCATTACTGAGTGATATTACCTTGACAGTAACTATAACCCCGTTACCACTGACGGGAAAGTCATTAATTAGATGTTACTCATGAAAAGAAAGATATACTTAATACTTAAGCGCTGTTACTCTCAACACTGGTGAAGTTCTGGAACTCATGGTAATAAAACTGACTTCATTTATGAAGATAATACAAATACTGTATGTGTGATGCTGTGTAAAAATGAACTTCTGTGTGAACTGCTGGCATCAAAAAATGCATTGTATTTAGTTCTATGAGGCACATCTGTCTTTCTCTTGACTTTTCTCTTTATTCTGCTTTGATCATTCTCACTCAACTTCAATCTTTTCACTTCCAGCTTTTTTTTTATCACCTCTCTTATGAACTGTTAACAAAACTCCTTCCAATCCTCCAGTTTTTGGCTCAAATCATTTACAGTTTCTCTTAAACTTTGTTTTTTAACTATCAGCGTACCTATGTTATCATTTTCAGCCAAAGTTACGTATTTTTTCTGCTCATCTTTGATGTTCAGTCATCAGTGCCTAATAAATCTGCACAGCCAAAAATGGACATTTTTGTTAAAATACTAGTAAGTTGTATCAAATGCTCAGTTCTTTCAGTCAAAAAAGGTTGAATCTCATCCAGAAACACTGCCCCGCGCTGTATACCTTACTTTGATTATTAAAGTTCGTGGTTATTTTATGTTTTGGCTTTTGTAACATATTGACATAAAAAAGCGTAAACATGCACCGCTTATTGTACGTTTTTGACATTTCATTGTATATTTACGTTTTCTTCAGAGACTGGGCTGTAAATACACATGTGTTATTACATTATTGAATGTTATAAGCAACATTCAGTAACATAGTAAAAAAGCAAAAAATCTGAAGAAAAAAAAATGTATATAGTACCTTTAACCAATCACCAGATATGTACAAAAGCAAGCAGAAAGACAATTCGGTGTAATTATAATAGCACATAAACGAACCAGGCGACCCATTGGAACAGACCGCCAAAGATGAAGTCTGCCATGATCCTCACACATCTCTTCTGGTACTTCACGGTAACGCACAGTTTGAATAACGAACGCCCATCCACATGTTCAGTTCTGTGTCGAGAAGGTCAAATAATCCACTGAGGGAACATACTGTAATTATCTTAACAATGTGAATATACGTGAGCACAGTGAGGGCAGGGGCCATGTCTGTACCAGTGAGTTTATTCTACTTGTGCTGCTTAACAGTGAATATGATCAAGTGTGATGTGGATTTTGATGGTCACGTTGTAGACAGTAAGGAAGCAAAGACAGTTGGTTTTAATGATGGTTAGAAAAACGATGACTTCTGGACAATGAGTTTTAGACAGTTTGTTCTGTTATAATAATAATAATAATAATTTTATTTGTATAGCACTTTTCATACACAAGCAACTCAAAAGTGCTTCACAACATTAAAAAAATACATTAAAATACAATACATTAAAAATACAGCTGCAACAATTTAATAAATATGAATTAAAAATAAAATCACATGTTAAAATGAGATCTCTCTATACTGGCAGGCGTTTGCGCGCGGAAATGTCTACAAAGATTTTTTTTTGTTTAAAACACTCAAAAACTTTGCCAAATTTTCAAATATTCAGGAACTAATTAACCTGGTGATGTCTTGTGATATTTGTGAGAGAGTGAGAGAGAGAGAAAGAAAGAAATAGAGAAGAAAGAGAGAGATGAAATGAAAGAGAGAGAGAGAGAGAAAGAAAGAAAAGAGAAAGGAAAAGAAAAAGAGGAGAGAAAGAGGAGAGAAAGAAAGAAAAAGAGAGAGAAGAGAAAGAAAGAGAGAGAAAGAAAGAGTAAGAAAGAAAGAAAAAGAAAGAGAGAGAAAGAAAGAGTAAGAAAGAAAGAAAAGGAGAGAGAAAAAGAAAGAGAGAAAGAAAGGGAGAGAGAGAAAGAAAGAAAGAAAGAAAGAAAGAAAGAGAGAAAGAAAGAAAGAGAGAGAGAAAGAAAGAGAGAGAGAGAAAGAGAGAAAGAAAGAGAGAGAAAGAAAGAGAGAGAGAAAAGAAAGAAAGAAAGAGAAAGAAAGAAAAAGAGAGAGAGAGAAAAAGAAAGAGAGAAAAAGAAAGAAAGAAAGAAAGAGAAAAAGAGAGAGAGAAAAAGAAAGAAAGAAAGAAGAGAGAGAGAGATAGAGAAAGAAGAGAGAGAGAAAGAAAGAAAGAAAGAAAAGAAAGAAAGAAAGAGAGGTGATGCAACCGTCCCTGTTTATGTTAAACAAGTCTAATGTTTTGTTGGATTGTTATTTTACTGGTGCAGGTGTGGATTGTGATTTAGTTCAAAAACACACTGCATTTCAGCGCAGTCTTTGTATGAGAGAAGGAGTGAGTCGAAAACAAAGAAAATAAGAAGAATAAAATAAAGAACAGAAGAGTGTGCACTAGGAATGGAACGATATTAAAATTTGCACTTACGACTAATGTGACCAAAATAATCTCAATTAACAATATTATCACGATATTTTACTAAGCGTAAAAGTACACCGATTCAAAATCACTGAAATATTTATTAGCGCACAATATGTGTGTGTTTGAACAACTACTTATTGTATTTTAGTCAATACCATACAATCAATAATGATTCAAAGTCAACAAATGTTTACAATGTTGAGCAAAAATCGACTAACTTTGTCTCAGAGTCATTAATGAACTTTAACACATGAACCTTTTCTTTGTTTAACCATAACATTGGGTTAACAGCAGTCAGATTTTAGATGCTCTTATAAAGCCACAGGCGTGCGCCTACTGCTATAATTGCAATCGTCACGTACAATTATCACGATTATGAAGAAATGCCACGAGTATTTAATTGCAACCCTTAATTATTGCGATCATTGATAATATAATGCCCTATCCCTAGTGTGCACACAGACCTGATCCGTCCTAAAATACTCTGCATTAACAGTTTTGACAATAAATACATTTTTATGTAGAGGGACAGTCTGTGAAGCGACCCAACAAAAGTCGATGGGTCGAACTTTAAGACAGTGGAGGTCGATCCCAAAGCCCCGCCTGTTTACACAAACTTTAAGTGCAAGATAGAAGAAGCACAAACTACGCGTGCAATCAACAAGCGCAATCTGTCGACTCAGCTGCGCGCACAATGGCCACACAGCGCTAGCTGACGACACGACTCCTGAACGCACACGCTCAAAAGAGAGATGAGATCGAGTAAAGAGAGGAGCAGGAGGAGAGAGGTAGTATCACAGAATCTTTCCTACTCACGCTGTGTTGTCCAACCTACAGCAGTTTGTTTGTTGTTAATGTGAGTGAAAAAAGAAAGCTGATCTTCTCAAGCCCCTTCCCTTACTGTTGAACTTTTTATTGGGTTTGTTGTTGTTGTTGTAGCCACAATCATTTATTTTCAAAATAAATGTTACCTTATGTTGATGCACTATTTCAAAAATCTAATAGACTAACATGAAAATCCTCAATAGATAGCTCTTCGGGCTGTGCTAAGACTAAAAGTAGCTTGTGCACTGAAAAAGATTGGGCACCCCTGGGATAAATGCTTAAGAAAACAACATAGATTGATGAAATGTTTCTTTATTTTTTTTTTTTAAATTGACAAAAATCGGTCACGATGACAAAGAACTTCAAGCCCTGGAACAGGACATAAGTGAGACACAACTGTCCGCTGTGTTAAGTTTTGGCTCCCCTAACCTATTTTACACATGAGAAAATGCTTAATAAATGAAACCCTTTGTGCGGAGACATTCCAAACTCAGGACATCCAATACAAGTGCAGAAAAATAACAAGACATTTCTTCTTTATCTAACTTGATTAAATCCGTGGCCTGAACCCAAAGCCAGACGCAGATACCCTTGACGTGAGAAGATGAAGCAGCTTTTTCTTGGACAGAATTATCCGGACGGCAGCAGGCGAAAGGGGCGTGGACAGTCTGATGGAACAAAGACCGGGATCTGATAACGCGACGCGATTACACGGAGGCTAGCAGCAGGTATAAACAAGATCCTCCACACTCTGGGTGAACCGCTTGCACTCCAGTTTTCAATCCGAGGAGACACTTTGAACGTAAGCGCGTTTTGATCTGTCTCATAAAATGCATTGATTTTTCAGCAATAAAAATGAAAGCCCCTTCACCGTATAGCAATGTCTTATTTAAACTTAACCTGATGTACTCTTTGTGCATTGCATTTTCACTGCTTATGTAAGAAGAAGAGTAATGTACAGTCCAGTCTCCGAAGAAGTTTACCTATACGTTTGTGACATTTCGTTGTACATTTTCCTTTGGAGACTGTTACATATTTGAATGGACGAGTGCTGTGCCAAAAATGGATAGATTGCAATCTCAGCTTTGTCCGATCTCACTGATAAGGCATTAAGATCGACAGGTCCATCAGCCAATCACAATGTAGTAATGCAACATGTCTCTGTTTTGTAGCTTTAGCCAATCACAACATGGTAAGTGCAGAGTGAGTTGCTGCCCACTAGAGTTTACACTAGACCTTTTTATCTGGATATTTCAATTAGGAGATCAAAACTGCACATGAGTTATGACAGTATGTGCTTTTGCCTGTCCTATAGTCTTTATTTATTTATGTTTTTAAAAGGTAATTGTAACAAAATGCTGCTGCCGCACTTTAATTCCACATATGTGTGTGCGTGCTGAACCAGAGCCAATCCCACGTGATCCCTCGTGAGTGGGGACAGAAGGGTCCTGACTAGATTCGTCAATGAGTCTCACAGTGAGACCAGCATGAGTCTGTGTCTGCTCTGCTCTGCTCTATATGAGCCCGATCTTACAAGAAAGCGTACATTTACCATGACATTACACAATATGTAAATGAGGTATGATTAGCACGAGTTCACGGCCGTCCTGTGTAATTATAGTATGCATCACAGTCCCCATTCATTTCAAGGGTGGTTGTTAAGACGTGTTCTTATTTATGAATATTAATGAAATCCTGATTCTAATCTTAACCTGCCCCAAGCCCCAGACCTAATCTTAATAATTTTAGTAACTTTATGCCTGAACTTACCCGTTTCACTTGAAGAAAACGTCCCCACGTGACTTCAACCAAAGCTCGTCCTATTTTGACGCTGTGAAATCTCGTGTCATTTTTACGCTTTTTCATATCGTGCTAAATGCACGGCGTAACATAAGTACCAGAAATAGCTGTGAACTCGTGGTCAAAATACATTTTTTTGTGTCGTGGTAAAAGTATGCCATCTAGTGAGACTGTGTTGCCTATATCTACTCTGGGTCTTCTGCAGGACGTCCTGTCTGCTCTGGAGAGCAGCTCAGTGACAGACGAAGGCTACGTTCACACTGCAGGGTCTGATTCTCAATTCCGATGTTTTCATGTGGTCGTTCACATTACACAAAACATGCGACTTCAACCTCTCTCTGGTGTGAAGGGGATGCGGCCCCAAAAGTGACCCGCAAAGAGCACCACGTTACAGGCACAGAGTGTATTTACACAGCCAAGACACGTTTGTATCTGTTTCAGGCTGTTTTGTGCATAAACAGAGCCACAAAGACCAAATACTACCAGTGAAAAGTTCTGCCAACAAGCTAGCGCACATTAGCATGTTCTGTTTCCTGTCCAAATAAAGTCGGTCATTTTAAGAAGACCAAAGAGATGAAAACATTCATAACATTACACCACTATAGATACAAATCCAAACTCTTAATTCATGTGTAAAATGTGGTGCAGAGAAATGTGTTTGAAGCACAGAAAGTTGACGTCACTGACAGGAAGTAGTCCAGTGATAATGACGTTATTATAACTTGACCAGGCCGTGCCGCGGATAAACAAAAACAAAACATGAGAGACTGCTTTGAACTTTTGGCTATTCTTTTCTCAAACAACACTTCTAAATAGATTTGCAGCGATGTTTGTGAACTTTATGTGACTGATTTTTGCAGAATGAATCAAAGGACCTGGATGACAGCTCTACAATTTAACCCGAAAACTTTACAGAGTTGAGTTTATAAGACGTGCAGGGGCTTTAGCAGATGCAGGCTCGGATGCTCTCGCCTCCATTCACAAGTTTTCTGTTTCTTCTGCCACTGTTTCTGCTTTGACTTGTTGAGTTTTGTGACGTAAATGCCGGATGAACGCGACATGAGCGTTCAGACTGGAGTCGCATATGAAATAAAAATCGGGTTTATTTCCACATATGAAAGCGTGGCGTGTCGCATTTCAAAAAATCAGAATTGTGCCGTTCACACTGCCATAGTAAAATCAGATACAGGTTGCGTATGGGCAAAAAAATCAGAATTGACCTGCAGTGTGAACGTAGCCAGAGGCGTAGCACCAAATTCTGGGCCCCAGGTATAAACTTTCTTCATGGGCCCCTTTACCATAATCTTGTGTTTTATTACTTAGTTGGCTCTTGTTATTTTTCTTTCATTTGGGTTTTCTTCATTCTAGAATTTTCATATATAGCCTATTTATTTAATATCTACATTGCACACACAACTAGTGTTGATTTAGGTATTTTCCATGCTTCAGCAGATCAAATTGATTCGCCTTATAATGCTAACTTTCAAGATTTTTCACTTGCAATTAGACAAAAAGAAATGGAAACACACTCTTTACATTTGAACTTGTTTAAGCTAAATTATGCCCAAAATAAACTTAACTTGTGATATATTGACAATATTCTATAACAAAATCATGTGAATATGCGACTGTTTGTTCACTGAAATCTGCAAAATCTTGTTAATAATATTATATTTTTAGCTATTACATTGTTAATATGTAACCAATAACAATATACAATAACAATACCAGATGGCAAAAACACCTAACGTGAGGGGCCTCTCCAATGAACTTCAAACGCTTTTGAGACAAGAATAAAAGGCATGATCCATAACTAGAAGAACACTGAAAAATCTACATCCTCATTAAGTTTGTGTATCCAGAAAGTTTCCCTTTGTGCAAGTTTGCGAACTCTATCCCCACCCCTAATGCTCTTCGAGATCACTTCCATGACCATAGCATGCAGAAGATTAACATTTGAATGGCCCGCGGCGTTGAAATGTTTCGCCATGGGATAATTGGGATTGTTTGTCTTGCCTCCAATCTGGCGATACGATACGTATCACGATACATAGGTCACGATACAATATATCCCGATATATCCCGATACAGAGGCCCACAACGATATATTGCAATTTTTCTTTAACTTTGGTCTTTTACAAAGTGAATTATTATTGTTTGTTTTGATTAGTCGAAAAAGAAAATTACACCCATAAATTACAATGTATATTTTCTGCAAATGATGAATAACAGTATTGACACTCAATGATTCTCTGTGACAGTATTGACACTCAATGATTCTCTCTGACAGTATTGATACTGAATGATTCTCTCTGACAGTATTGATACTGAATGATTCTCTGACAGTATGATACTAAATGATTCTCTGACAGTATAGTTAATGGCAACACAAAGCTAATCATGTTTCTAAAATTAATAAACCACCTGTCAAGGGTTAACATTAGATCTTCTTAAAGACACAGTGCTGCCCTCTACTGTTCTGGCTGAATATGCACATTTTGAACCACCAATTACATTGAATTCAGTGAAATCAAGGCTATAAAGCGTCCTCATTAAAATGCATGACATCATCAAAATATTGATATCAAAATTTCGATAAAAAAATTCGAAATTCGAGTATCGTGATATATCGCCGAATCGATACTTTCCTTCACCCTAATTGATGTTTGGTTTTATTGCCCTGCAGTTTAAATGTCTTCATTGTCAGACAAATACAGATTTTGTGGTAGTCATGTCAAGGTATGTGCTGTTTAATGGGTGAATTATCTGCAAAATAGGTGTGTTTTGCAAATTATTGGAATTAGCAACAGTATATACCACATTTCACTATTACAATAGCTTCCTTACGCTGTTGGTGACAAGTTCTACCTTCACACCTCCATTTGTGCTCAAAAATTGACTTAAAAATAGCTTCTTTGACCTTTCTCTCAGTCCACCGGGGACCTGTTCCTTTTAACACCACTTCAAGGCCTTCATCCGGACAGAAATTTTCTTCAAATCCCCCAGACACTTGAAGTCTTTCCATTCTGCTCCCGTGCTGGTCTGCTCGAGCCTTTTTCACCAACGAGGATCATTCTTACGTTATACCCGGGTTGTCGTTGGAGCAGAGATAAAGCCGTCGGCTGCAGTCCGTTTGCTGAAGTATGATTGAGATCTGTGACATTCTCAGGTCGCCAAAGGTTTTAGAGTTACATGGGTAGTTCTACAAGAGCTGAGAAAGGCATGTTAACTGGTAAAAAGTAAAAAAAAAAAAGGAAATAAATAAGTTGAACTGCAGGAGAGAAAGAAAAAGAGGAGAGGAGCAGGAGAGAAATAAAATGAGAGGAGCAGTAGGAGAGAAAGAAGTGGAGAAGGAGAGAGAGAAAGAGAAAGAAGCAGGAGGAAAGAAAGATATAGGACAAGAAGGAGAAAGAGAGAGAGGAGCAGGAGTAGAAACAGAGAAGTAGGAGAGAAAGAGAGAGAGAAAAAGAGAGAGAGGAGCAGAAGGAGAGAAAGAGAGAGACAGGAGAGAGAAAGAGAGAGAAGCAGGAGGAAAAGAGAGAGGAGGAGAGGAGGGAGGAAAGAAAGAGAAGATGCTAAAACACCCAACCAAAGAGCTAAGTTTTATTCATAATGCTATTTTATTCATTTAAAAAGGGACAACACGTGTTAATGAGCATTTGAATGTAAATATGTAAAGATTATAGCCAATGTGGCTAATGTCCATCCTCGCAGGTTGATGTCAAGAACATTTAGGACAGAAAAAAGAAGACAGCAACAGTCACTCAACGCCTCACACTTTTCTGCACATACAGATAAATGGACAGTTTATTAGAAGTTAATCAGAAGTTAGTTAAACAAAGTTTAAGAATACACACATAAACCATCATGTTACACATGATCACATGTTTGACATTCCAACAACCATGTTTTTCGAGCCTTAGAGAATGCTGGTAGTCAGTGGCAGCTGGTGGTAAATATTTTGGACAGTGCACAAAAAGGAGGGAGTTTTACACACAGCTCCACGGCCCAGCAGCACCATGTGCAGAGAACAACAACAGGAGCACATGGAACTGACACATGAGACACATCAGAGCAAATGTACCTTGGTTTTCATTGGTCACATGTGATGAACTTGACAGAGGTGTCTGTTGCAGGAATAGGACATTTAAACCACTGAGATACAGTGCACCCTGTGAACCAAAAAAAAAATGATTATAGCTGCATTATAAATGAATGGGGAATGGTGTGAGAATTCAATTTCTCTTGTGATAATACTGCCCACCCCTTGCTTATTTAAGCGTTTGCTAGTACCTCGTGCTCCACAGGAAATCTCCATAGACTTCAGCAACTCGGGAAGTGCGGCGCACTTGACCAGCCGCCACTGCTGGTGGTGTAGGCGGTTTCTGATGTTCCAGGCCCGACTTGCTCGATAAGAAAAAGACAGTTGTCCAAAAGCGCTTTTTCTAAATGGCACCAAACAATCGCCTCTAGATGCTGCTCTTTTTACAAATTCCTTTAAAAGAGGTGGAGCAAGTTCATTAGAAATGTTTACATTAGTATTAAGTCAGAATCAATGATAACATTATGGCAGTTAAGAAACTTGTGTAACTAATGAATCCACTGCTGTTCTCTGTCTTATTCTGATCAAAAGTTATTGATCATTAAATGTTAATTGTTCACCTGTGACAACCAACCCCAAGTCTGGGTTTTGTCACATGTTATGTCAATGGGAGATCGACGACAAATGTGTCTTGTCTTTGGTTTGATTTTTTGATGTTTGATTTCATTTTGATTCAAGAATGTTTTACATTTTCTGAATCAGGAGACGTTCCATTACAAGAAAAAGGCAAATAGAACCTAAAAAAAAAAAGCATTTTTGTCAAGATTCTAATGATAATGTTAAACTATATTTTTAATGTGAATTAGTGATCAATAACTTTTGAACAGAAAAGCTCCATGACAAGAATTAGATTTATTTTTTAGTTGAAACTTTACACTGATTTCCCCCTTCAAATTGGAATATTTAAAATACAGTATTTTTGAGAAAAGTGTGACAACCAACCCCGCTCTGGCTGTGCTGCTGTTCTAGATAGAATCATATGTGACAACCAACCCGACTGGACTGTTTTACTCTCACCTCAGCGCACTTCTACATTTTTAAACCAGCTCAGAAAAACAGTCCTAATTGTCACTCTGACTCTCCTCTTTGTAAAGTCAATAGTTTTAAACTTTCAACACAATTTTTGGAAAAAATAGAACATTTTTTCTCAACATCTGAAAATTTACTTTTTGATGTCGTCTTATCACCGTCTTGAACAAATGTTTACACAAATGTTTAGCGAGTGAATTTTGGTTCATTTAATGCACATTTTATTCTGACTTTTTTTTTCAAATGCACCAATCACAAGCTGAGATACAGTGACTGTGACAACCTACCCATGTGACAACTAACCCGCTCTCCCCTACATGGTTTAAGCTCAAAAACCCAATCTATACCTTGATTTTAGAATGTCTAAGACTGACTTGTACACTTTAGAGATTGTTATCAGAAAAGTCTAAAAGCTCCTTGGCTAAAACACACCGTCAGCTTCTACCTTTTAGCTTCGTCGCAGGATACTTTTGGTCCCCACAAAGCAAAAAAAAACCCAGCGCGCAGACACGGGATGAACCCAGTCACACTAATCACTTCCAATTTGCAGTTCCGTCTCGCAGAGTAAAGGTCGGCTGGTGGTTGATTTTTCGCTCGGGCGTAATTATATCTCAACTCCAACCCCAATTTCACCTACTATAGGAGTCTGTCTTTTACATTAGGCGAATGCAGAGCCGCTCAAATACGCTATAATTACCTCCAACGAGTCGGCCTGAAGCTAAAGATTTCTTGTGCTGAGGTTTGGAAAGGACCCAAAAGCTGACAACGACATAAATTAGCGAAACAAATGATGTGTTGGTGTTGGTGCTCTCGTATGGCCTTCCGCCGTCGTTTGGCTGCAATTTGGACAAACTCTGGAGAATAATTATGTGGAGTTTACGGGGAGCCAAACTGTAGCAAAGTTAATACTGTGTAATCACCCTCTAAAAAATGTTCTATAAATTTTAATTGCTTTTGTCTAATGATGTCAACTTTCATTAATTCCAGAGCTGTTGTTGGTACAGCGAGGCGGGGTAGGTCTGTTAATTTGTGTATTTAAACTCAACACAGTTAGGATCATTATATCCCTAGTCAAAAAATCCTTTTGGACTTCTATTGGATTTTGGAACCGAATAGGATTTTAGTCCAACAGGATTTCAGTCCTATTGGATTTTATCCTTTAGGATTGGTTCCAAAATCCAATCCAATAGAAAGTCCTAAAGAAATCTTATAGGATTTCAGTCCTATTGGATTTTTTGCCTGGGACCCAGAACCCACACTTCAGTAAACTGCTCAGAGTGGGTCTGGTCACCACGCCCTCCGCCTGCGTTTCAGACCAAATCTACATCGTACCGTCCAATCAGTAGCTTATGACTCAGATGAAACAAAGGAGCTGATTGGTCGTCTGTCATTTAGACCAAAATCTAACTTCTCTAACCTCACATTAAAATCGTTTTTTGCTTTGCTCATTGATTCTGCAGAAATCCGTGATGTTTTTCAGTTCTACGTGATATTTTTTCCATGGATTTTTATCGTCGGGAGCAGCCATGTTGTTTTTTACCCGGCGGAATATTAGTGTCTCTGATTGGCTGATTACAGTTTTTCTCAACTGCTTTGACACACTTGTTCCTTCTAAAAGTGAATTTGCAAAACAGCTCACACAGAATCCTAAATGGAGTTTCAGTTTCTCAAAACTCAATTTCGTCTCTAGCTAAATTTAGTTTTACATTCAAGGATTTTTGGATTCTGACGTAGTCCAGTAGGATAAATAATTGTCCAATAGGATTCTGACGTAGTCCAATAGGATTCTGACGTAGTCCAATAGGATTCTGACGTAGTCCAATAGGATTCTGACGTAGTCCAATAAGCTTCTGACGTAGTCAAGTAAGACAAATACTTGTCCAATAGGATTCTGACGTAGTGCAATAGGATTCTGAAAGGAATCCTATAAGATTTCTTTTGTCCTAAAGGATTCTTATAAGACGTTCCAAAATCCAAAAGGATTTTTTGACTAGGGATATGTGTCCTGAATACATTTAAATCCAGCTTAGTCTTTGTTCTTGGCTGTAGATTGAACTTTCTGATTGCAAATGTTGACATACTCTTTGTTGTAATTATGGTTAAATGTGACTAATAGGGATGGGACTAGACAGAATTTTAGTTGAGCCACGAGATTGGGTCCACGAGATCGAGACGAGACAAGATTTTTAAATAATTTGCATTAATTGTTTCAATTTAAAATGTTAACAAGTCAAATTACAAATATTGATTTGTATAATTTATTATTGTTAGTTTATATTCTTTTAGTTTAGCTTTACCTTTCATTATGTGTATCACCTTGATTTTTATTATTTGAACGATCTGAGTTTTGACTGAAACTGATCCGCCCCCGTGTGTAGCTCAGACTCCGCCCCCTTTCTCCTGCTTCACAGCGCTGCCGCTGCTGACAGGGACCAGACACACACACACACACACACAGATGAGGAGACTTTGTACTTTTTACAGTTACCGATGATATAGGCCAAAATACCTCTTTGTGGATCTATTTTAAACTATGTTTAAGTGTGAAAAACACGCGCTGTTCCCGCGATGTCCGCGCGTATATTTGACGATTATATATTTTTCTTGCTAACTTTTACAATGTTTAGGACTAATTATTGGTCTTATCTTTACAGAAAAAACAGACAGAGTTTGGACAGTTTTCTGTCAGAATAAGTCTGCTACAAGTCTGTGTTTGGAGGAGAATATTTACTACAGCTGCTCAAAGATACAAAACTTAATTTCATGACCATGGAAAAATCTCACAAGACAGTTCAGTACGTGTGCGCACAGTATCGTGACAGTTTGATCTCGCGAGATCTCGCAGCACGAGATCTCGTCCCATCCCTAGTGACTTATGTAATCTCTGCACATGCTAACTTTGTTTACAGTCAAATACATTTTCACAGATTCACCAGCAGAGGGGGAATTGGGTGATCCTGGGACTTAGAGAAGGTCACATGACCTGGAAAACGTCCTCTTCTGTGAGCGAGTGAAAAGTGTCAGAGGAAGTCAAACTACTGGATTTCTTCTGTTTCTAGGGTTCAGTATAATCTCTGCTCCATGAAAGAGTCTGAATCGATAGAATCTGCACCAGAAAGTAGAAAAAGTCTGGAACACAGCTTTTGTTGGTTTAAATGAAAAGACACTCGTTTTTTGTGGAGCTGTGAATATTGCTTAAAATGAGCAAAAAGGCTTGTCAGGGAAGAAGGGTCAAAGTCCAGAACAGGGCTGACTCTGAAAGTTAAAGTTAAGTTTAGGGTAATGGGTAAGGTTAGCAAAAGTTTGGGTAAATAAAACAGCTTTTGCCCATTTAGCAAAAGAAATAAACTCATTACCATGGTAACCAGCTCAATTCAATCCCTCAAGACACGACTATCTAACACTAACCATTCTAGTCATAATTATCAGCACTAAAATTACCGTTACTGATGTATAGATAATTAATAGGGCTGGATCAAGTCTAAATGTCTAGCCTGGCTTAAAAGGACCTGAAATCGTATTTTCATTTTAATCCGAATTTGTGCCATTCAACTCCTTTCATGCGTTCATACTGTCCAACATTTCACTTGTTTCACTGATAATGAGAGAGTTTGGCTTAAAATAGGAAAATAAATATGCCCATGCGATTTAGTAAATTGTTCTTGACTCACTGGTAAAAATTTGGCGAAAATTAAATTCCAAAGCAGCTTGAAGCAAGGAAAATAATTTAGATGTATAAATAAAAAGATTCTAAATATGTCAACATAACTGAAATTCATATGAAAATTCTGAAAATACAAACTTTTTTTAAGTCGGTTATTCCTTCTTTGCAGTGCCTCTGTAAAATATAGACTAATTAACCCATTATTTAGTCAATTTATTGTATTGTTTATTAAGAACACAAATGTTGACACATGCTCCCAACAAAGCCAATCAAATACAGAGATAGAAAGCATCACCAAGGGCCCGATTACCACTGGCAGAGGGCCACCATCTGGACCCCGGGCCGCAGTTTGACCGGGTCTGAGTTAAATTAACACAGTGATGCAATAGTTGGCTCTCTGGTTTCAATCAGAATCAGAAAGAATTTTATTGCCATTGTCAGTAAACAAACTAGGAACTTGCTGCGGTGCTAATGTGCAACATATAGCACAGAAAACACAATAAAGATAACGAATCTAAAGAGTAAAAAACATCAAATGTAATAAAAATATTTAAAATATATAAAATCAAATATAAGTAGGGTGACCAGACGTCCCGAAAAATTCGGGACTGTCCCGAAATTCAAACGTGTGTCCCGAATCCCGCTCCAGATGTCCCGAAAAATATTCTAATTCAGTGCAAATATTTTTATTAAATTCCGAGTCGTTCTACGTCTACCCGCTGTGTGCAGGGGACAAATACGCACACTGACGCAAACTCACACACACTCACGCACTGACGCACACTCCAAGATATGAATTTTGACGTACATAAACAAAAACGTTTGGCGCAAAATCATTTAAGCTAGCGCTTCATTCATTCATTCATTCATTCATTGTTGCTATGGAGGCTAACCAAGACGCTCCTGGATCTGATGAACCCACTGCAAAGAAAAAACGAATTTGCAAGTACCGGGAGGAGTGGGCTAAGCAATATAACTGGATTTCAGCATCATTACGAGATGTAAATAAGGCTTTTTGTAAAGTGTGTAGGAAAGAGTTTGGCGTTTCACACGGAGGGGAGGCAGACGTAAAGCTACACGCACGCAGCAAACTACACGTTAATATACACAAACTGTACAGACCAACACTCTGGTATCTTCATTCTTTAAGAGAGAAGATGATCCATGTATAATAAAATCGCCGCTGCTGAGCTGACATCTGTTTTTCACTCGGTCACACCAACATTCCTACAGGTCACTTGATTGCACTATGAAACTCATGCCAAAACTGCTCCCGGATTCGAGCATTGCTAAGCACATAAACTGTGGACGCATCAAGGCAGAAGCGCTTGTCATTAATGTCCTAGCACCCCTCGTCTCTGATTTCTCACAAAGCCTGCCACAGAACAACTATTTTTTTCAGTAGCAACAGATGCTTCTAACAAAGGCAACATCAAAACCTTTCCCCTTTCAGTCAGGTTCTGGACCCCGGAGCATGGCCTTCAAAACCGCGTCTTGGATTTTTATGAGCAAGCTGACGAGAGCGCAGATGCAGTGACAGATATGTTAATGAAGAAGTTGGAAGAACACAATTTAAACATCCAAAACGTGTCAGCCTACGCAGCAGACAATGCAGCGGTTAACTATGGAAAAAGACACTCTATTTACCAAAATCTAAAACAGCAAAACAAAAAGATCATCCCTGCTAACTGTCCAGCTCATATAATCCACAATGCAGTCAAACGAGCCAGCAATGCACTCAAAATCGATGTAGAAAACATAGTTCTAAAGTCATTCAATCATTTCAGCTGTTCAGCAAAGCGAGTTGCTTCTCTCAAAGAAATGTTTGAATTTGTTGACATGGAGTACCTTACCTTGTTGCGCCACCTCCCTACGCGCTGGTTAAGTCTTCTTCCAGCTATTAACAGACTGATAGACACCTGGCCAGCAGTGCAGAGCTATTTTTTGTCGCTTGGAAGCGAAGAGTGCCCCCGTGTCATCTGGAATGAGCTCAAAGGGAATGAGAACGGTGAACAACGCGTCCACAGCGAACTGGAAACCACACTTTTCTTCCTCCAAAACGCGCTGAAAATTTTTTCAACTGCCGTTTTAAGTCTTGAGAGCAACAGTCTTACATCAGTGGAGGTCTAAGGTGTGATGAGCGGCCTCCGAACCAAACTCCAGCAGCGTAAGAAAGATGCGTTTTTTGGTGCCAAGGTTGACCTCCGCGCTCCAAGTAATAGACTGCGCAGTGACTTCACGGCCTTCTATAATGTCGCAGAAGAATACCTTGAAAAGTGGTTTGACTTTTCTCAAACAGGCTATCTCTGCAAGTTGCAGTGTCTGAATATAAAAGAAAACAATGACATCTGCAACCGACAACTCAAAGAAGCTGTGTGTGCATTGCAGTTGGAAGAAGACCTGGATTTGAATGAGCTTTATAATGAAACTTGCGCTCTTCAAAACGTTTTGCCGCACCTGAACACGCGTGCCACCCTTTCTGTAGGCGAGCTTTGGGCCCAAGTACTAAAAACCAGACAAGCGTCCCCTCAGTATGCGAAACGCTTGTCTTTTGTCCTCAGCATCCCAGTCAGCAACGCGTACTCTGAGAGGGTTTTTTCAATAATGAAAGGTGCATGGACTGACGTAAGAATAAGTGCACAATCAACCTGATCCGTGCGGAAATAAAAATCAAAATGAATCTGGAGATGACTTGTTCCGAGTTTTACAAATACATCTTGGACAAAAAGAAGATCCTTGCCACAGTTAAATCATCCGCCAAATATACCAGCGCTCCAGCCAGACCTCCGCCTGCTGGGTGAGCTTTTGAGCGCAGTTAAAAAAACGTCTGTGCGTTATTCAGAACAAACATAAAGTTAACAGATTCCTCTTAATTTTTTTCTTACAGGGTATTAGACAGAGGTGATAGTGACACCGACAGCGACAGGGAGAAATAATCAGCAAGAGAAAAATGCCAAAGAAGCAAACGTTTCTGAGTTCATGAGCAAAGTGTTTAATGAAATGTTCACGTGATTTATTTTTTAGTTTAAACCATATTGTGATTAATAAAGCACATTGAGAAATAAAAAGAGAATTAGCCTATTATTTATAAAAAAACGTAAGAATGACCTATTATTCCACAGCTATTAGGCTATTCCATAAAGCACCCCCCCCCCCCTTCCATTCCCCGTCCCGAATTTCAGACAATGTCATCTGGTCACCCTAAATATAAGGGCATGCAAAATAGGCCAATAAAAATCAGTAATCAGAACAATCAAAACAACTGTGCAATCTGTCAGTGCAAGAGGTAGGACAATACTAACATAATGAATAAATGAACAAATGAATAAAGTGACAGGTGATGATCTGACTGTTAAAGTGACAATGCAGGAGATCAACATAGTCTCAGGTTTATAGAGTGTTCATGAGTCCTACAGCAGAGGGAAAGAACTGTTCTTGTGGCGTGAGGTTCTGGTCCGGATGGACCGTAGCCTCCTGCCCGAGGGGAGTGGCTCAAAAAGTCTGTGTCCAGGGTGAGAAGGGTCAACTTCACTCAGTTATGGGGAAACACATATAAAACTAACACAGAATCTTCATATTGTAAAAAAAAGGCAATACAAACAATCACCTTTCTTTTTATGATGAACAACTAATGCATTGTTTGTTACTGAACTTCTATGATCTAGTGGATTTATATACTTTGAAACTCATGTATAAATAAAAAACAATCTCAATACAGAAAATGTTCATATGAACTTAGAGGAACAGAAATGTTTAGTAAAAAGAAATTTAGATCAAACACTATGTAGTTTTGTGTATCTGTAGAAGGTGTTGATCTCTGGAACAGTTGTACAGATGAACTTAAATTATGTCACACTTTGTTTAGCTTGAAAAGAACATTTAAACGTTTAATTCTCAGTACATATATTTCAGAGTCCTAGAAAATGACTAAGTTATGCTCTGTGTATTGTAAGTTCTTCCTTTTGGCTGTTTAAATTAATTGTATTTCTTACATTTACAACAGAATCTTAGGATAAAAAGGGTAGGCCTAACAACCTTTTCGGTCATTCTGTAAGTCCAGTTATTATTTTTGGAATTATGTTTGTACATGTGACCGAAATAAATTCATTCATTTTCTACCGCTTAATCCCGTTAGGGGTCGCGGTTGACTTGAGCCTATCCCAGTGACTTTGGGCCTTAGGCGGGGAACACCCTGGACAGTGGCCAACTTGCCACAGGGTTAGACAGACAACCATTCACTCTCTCATTCATTCTCTAAGGGAAATTTACAGTGATGCCCAATTAACCTAAACATGCATGTTTTTGGAGGTGGGAGGAAACCGGAGTACCCGGAGAAAACCCACGGTGACACGGGGAGAACATGCAAACTCCACCCAGAGAGATCGTGAGATGTTGATATGGTCCGACCCAGGAGTCTAACCCACGACCTCCTTATTGGGAAGCCAGAGCTCTAACCACTCTGCTACCGTTAGATAATGGTCAATAAATTCTCAAATATTAATAAAGTCCTTATAAATTCCCAAAAATTGAAATAATAAACCATCCTTTCAAAATCAGTTTTGCATTACTACAGATATATTGCAAACACATGTATTTGGGAGAAAATTTATCAGCATAACCCCGTCTACATATAATTGAGGAGCATTTAATTCGCTGGAAACCAGGAAGTGAAATGTAAAACCCTGCCTCCTCACATTTGAATGTATCTAAAAAATGAATACAAAATAATAATAACAAAGTACAAATAAAAATATATAAAAATCTTTTTTACAAACTGTTTTCCTCCAAAGAGTTTTTCACAGTAGCGTTCATTCTTAAGAAACCATCTGTATAAAGTCGCGCACACGCTGACACACCCGCGGAGGTGCAAATAAAGCCAAAGCTCCGTGGCTATTTTTAACTCTGGAAAAGTGTCGGTATTAGAATGATGTCAATGATCTTCTGTCAACTGTTAATTGGAACGCCAACAGTGGTGACTGGGTGTAATTTACCGTGTTCTCATTACGCACGCCGTCTAATCGCCTGTAACGGAAATGTGTAAAGCCGGGAGAGAAGGTCAAATAGGAAGTAAAGCCTTGATTGCACAGGATTAGTTTTGTGTTGTGATTTTAGAGGGCAAAAATAACATCAAATATTTCATCAAATATTCTAAGTTCTTCACAGTCTGGTTTCAGAAAGCAACACAGCACAACAACTGCAGCTCTGAAAGTGTTAAATGATATTTCCGGATCCCTGGATGACAAGCATCTTTGCGCTGTACTCTTCATAGATCTCTATAAAGCCTTTGACACTGTTGACCATACTATGCTCAAACAAAAACTGCACAGTATAGGGCTATCACGTCACACTGTCGGCGGGTTCAAACTACTTGTCTGACAGAACACAGTGTGTAAAAGTTCAAAGCAATAAATCCAAATTCTTGAAAGTGTCCTCAGGAGTTCCACAAGGCTCAATCCTTGGGCCGCGATACAGTCTTGTATACTTCGGCACATTCAGTTAAAAGGCATCAAAGCTCCAGTCAGCTTTTAATCAATTGCAAAATACTTTTATAATTTAAAGTTAGTTTTCAACTCAGACAAAATCAAATATATGCTTTTTTAAAAGCAAAGCAACACTCTAAAATTTACCCCCAATAACAACAAATGATGGTCAGCAAATTGAACTGGTAAAGAGTATAAATACCTTGGTATTTTAATTGATGATTGTTCATCTTTTAAACCACACATTAAGAAACTGGCTCAGAATCAAAGCCTGCCTGTCATTTGAAGCTTATAAGAAACTTGTCATGGCAACTTTTCTGTCTGTTCTTGATTTTGGTGATGTCGTCTATATGAATGCCTCTGCTGAAGCGTTACATGTTTTAGACACTGTTTTTCATGGTGCTCTACGTTTTATAACTAAGCTGAGGTCGATGATCCATCATTGTGTTCTGTATGCTAGAGTAGGCTGGCCTTCTTTATCTGCTCGAAGATTGAAACACTGGTACCTTCTGATTTATAAGACTCTTCTTGGGTTGGTGCCCCCCGATCTCCAGCAGCTCATAGAGCTGAGGAGCAGGAGCAGTTACAGTCTGAGCTCTCAGGACCTGCTTCTGCTCTCTGTGCCCAGAGCACGCACAGAGCTGGGTAAAAAGACATTTAGATTTACTGCAGCGCAATCTTGGAATGAACTCCAGAAGAAATTTAAATTAAAAGAGCTAATTTCATTGGACTCTTTTAAGAGACTTCTAGATGAACATGAAGCAAAACTCTCAATTTGCAAATGCTTTTCTTAAGTTTTCACCTTACTGACCCAATGTATAAAATGTTGTGTATTTGTGTTTGTGTGATGTTGCCTCTTGGCCAGGACGCTCTTGCAAAAGAGATTTTAATCTCAATGAGTTTTTATCCTGGTTAAATAAAGGTTAAATAAAAAACAAAAAAAGGCCAAAAAAAGGCCATCATGTAACCAACAAACATCAAACAAACAAACAAAAAACAGCCAGTACTGTTCAAAAAGAAGTGCTGGTACTGTCATAAAAGAAATAAGTACTGTCCATAAAGAAGTGCAAGTACTGCCCAAAAAGATTTTTCCATAAAGTAGTGCCGGTACTATCTAAAAAGAAGTGTCCAAAAAGAGTCAACACTGTCCAAAAAGAAGCGCAAGTACTGTTAAAAATTTCTGATATGGTAAAAAAAAAAAAAAGTGCCAGTACTTCCAAAAAAAGTGCATTTACTATCAAAAATAAGTACCGATATTGACAAAAACAAACAAACAAAAACAGCCAGTACTGTTCAAAAAGAAGTGCTGGTACAGTCAAAAAAGAAATGTGAGTACTGTCTAAAAGAAATTCTGGTACTGCACTGCAACATGTGTGCCAGTTGTCATTTCTGAGAGGTACAATATCATGTTCTATGTTAATATTTGACCAGCCTGGATACAGGATTGAGGCTAGAGCCATATTGGAACTTTGAACCTTTTTTTTTTTTCAAGCTAAGAACAAAAAGAACATGTAATTGCTTTGAACTGCTTCTCGAGCGGGAAATGAGTTTGCCACTTGTGCGTAGAGAGAAATTGTCAGTCGTCAAAGGTATAATGAGGGGTGAACAGTTTTCAGTGACACTACAGCACACAGCCTTTCACTAATGACAGACTAACGATGCCGCGCGACGCTCCACACACACAGGAGAGTGGAAGTGGAGCTGTGACGAGGGCAAACGGACCAGCTCCACACACACAGGGGAGTGTAAAGAGAGATGTGACCGGAGCAAACACACTGGTCTGCTCACTAGCTGCATATCTAAAGACTGGATGAATAAAGGCTATTTTATCCACAGTAATGTTACTTTCTGTTACTTAGCGTTTTATATGCAGTGTGACAGTACTATAGAAAACTCTTTTGTGTGATTCCCATACCCTATTTTTGCTTCCTTAAACAAAGATTTTTTAGCTTTTTGCATCAGCCCACATGTTTTGCTCACTTACCTAATGCCTTCTGAGCCTCTGCATTATTCATCACCATGTGTTTTAAGCTGTTGTCACTGCTTTTAGAAGCAAGACAAGCCAGTACGCTGACGACATTTAATCACAATGCTGAGGGTTTATTTTGTACAAATGGCACAATAACACGTAGACGGAACACTGCAGCCTAATAAATCAAATTGTTCCTGAAATTCAATTTTTAATGTTCATTCACTTGGGGGAAGGAAAAGACAGAACATCACCACTATGTGGAAAGCAGTGCACACTGCAAGCTTTCAACTTTTTACAAATCAAATTAATTTGATTTAAATTAACCCCTCATTCATTTCTATTTTTACCTCACATGTTTGATTAATATTGTCTCAAATTAAAAGTGAAACTATTTCTGAACCTTTTGGAGCACAAGCCAATGGCTGAACTCTTTGTGAAGCTCAAACTCTGTAGTTTTACCTTCTGATACTATAAGGCTCTGATCAGAAGTGAGAACTTCTTCACACAAAAGAAAAATCCAAATTTTATTTATTTGGTAATTATAAGGATTGGTAATGCTGGTGATTACAGCTGAGACCTGAATGACACTAGATCTGACATATTTTGGGTTTTGACAAATCCTCTGAAAAAACTGAAAGTATCTGAGATAAAAATGAGTTTTAGGCAGTGTTGGGTAAGTTACTCTAAAACTGTAATACATTATATATTACTAGTTACAGGGAGAAAAATGTAATACATTTGTATTACAATATTACTGTCTCAGAAATGTAACTGAGTTACACAACTTTGAGTTACTTTGAGTTACTTTGAGGTAATCACACATTTGTTAAGACATTGTACAACACTAATCCTGTTACATTTACACTTGTTTACTGGTTAATTTGTGGAAATGTGATGTCACAACACATTTTCCTCATAATATTTGATTCACCTTTAAGCAACAGACAGTATTTAGTGCTGTTTTGGTCCTGAAGAGTCCTTTTCAATAGAATATAAAAGCAATTCATTTCTAAGAAAGTAACTTGAGTTACTCAGATTGAAACTAGTAATATATTATCAACATTTTTACAAGTAATGAGTTACACTACTAAAAGGCTATAAAAAGTCCTTTTAAATTTATTTTAAATCCCAGAGGCTGATTTGACTCTATTTGAGAGAGCTACCATTTTATTTTTACCTTTAGCATTTCCAAGTGCTTATTTGTTTTTATCAAATACTGAACAAAAAGAAAAATGGACAGCCCTCCAAGGGACGTTGGACTACTTTTTTTTCTTTTCTTATGTCACTACAGTCGTTGCAGGGAAATGTGTCTTCTGCATTTGACCCAGGCTTCACTGCCTCTGGAGCATTACAATTTTATGCACCAGGCGGATATCAGAGTACCTGATCAAGTTGTCAGAGTTAGTACTTTGAATTTTTTCCAGAATATTGCAGTGGTGGTGACGCCTTGGCTTTTTATCCAGAACTTTCAGGGTCTGATTGTGCAAGGAAGAGGTTTTAGAGCTGTTACAGTAGGTTAGCTTGAAACCTTGACAATATACAATACAAAATATGAGATTTGATCGTGGCGTTGAAGTACGATTTTGCACCTGCTGTGACAACATGTTTCAAATACGTCAAAAATTTGCAATGTTAAATTTCAAGACATTAAGACCTTAACATGATTTTTAAAGTTAAGTGTAGGGTTCAGTACCACACCTAAACAATTAGAACACCACTTAAGATAAAGAATCTTTCACTTTGAAACCTTTATTGTTTTGTAATAGCCCGCTTTACAATTGACGTCACTAATTCAGAAAAAAACAACTGGCACATGTTTGTTTAGTACTATGGCACCATTTTTAATATCATAGTTTCCTTTTTTGCTCCAAGTACATACTGGCAGTTAAGGATGTCAAAAAAATCGATCCCCCGATACTAAAACTTGATACCCGTTTTAACAAGTATTGATATTCGCTAAGCCCCGCCCCCTTCCTCATCTATCCCGCTAAGCCCCGCCCCTTCTTCTCTCATTGGAGACGAAAATTATGAAACTATAGCCTATAAACTACATAAAGAGAAAATGTGTCTGATAATAGAACAAAGTCCAGTCTTAATGTAAAGGTTCATGACTTAAGTTAATAATAAACAAATGATACATTAAAATACTATTATTTTAATAAATCAAAATGAAAAACATGAATTAAAAAAGTATTAAAAAGTAAAATTCTATCCAAAGAAAAATAATTAAAAGTTGGCACAGTGGTATCGATATCGAGTATTTTTTTCAAGTATCGAATCGAGTTTGAAATTTTAGTATCGTGACAACACTACTGGCAGTAGATTGTTTGTGTAGCTTTGTCTACGGTTGACTCCAAGTCACATCAGCGACTGTCCAGACACTATGTTACCTCACTAGTCTCATGTTCCAATGGCTTTCCTCTGTTAAAAGCCGTTTCCTTCCACACTTGGGTGGGCAGACTGTTTGGTTGGGATGTTCGTTGGGTTCTTCACTTGCACGCTGCTTCCTCGAGAGCTCACAGTCTGTTAGTGTTGCTCGTTCTGGTTCATCAACCTCAGATCTAGGGCCTTTCCCATCGTCAAAGTGCAGCGTGTTGCTAGTTATCCTGTCCACACTTTGGAAATCTGCCCAACCACATAAATACTGCCATCGTCTTGCTTTCTCTGCCTTTCTCCGGGTTTTGGAAACGGGATGAAAAATGTTCCCTCTGGCAGCTGATCGAGATATCTGGAATCCGAGTTGCGTGTCCCCAACAGCAGTGTTTTGTGCCTCCTCGTTTCATCCTTATGTGGTTGTTAATTGTGAAAATAACTTAGTTTTCGAACCACCTCTGCACACATGCAACCACAACGCGCTCACGTTTGTTTGTCCGCAGTTTGCACCCACAATGCTTGCGGCATGACGTCACAATCTATTTTTAGTAACTGGGGAAAGCGCTATTATTGATTACACATTGTACAAATACAAAAAGTGATTTACATTGTATTAGCCATCATGGTGTTGGCACCCACCCTAAGAAAAGTATTGGTCCCTGTTAATGCCAGTAAAAACAAAGGTCCTGACAGTGGCGGCTGAACGGATCCAACTTTCCTGCGTGCATAAATTCATTCAGTAAATCCATCACTTCGAACTTGTGTAATTGCCTCTGTAAATAGTAGCTCACTTTACTTGACAGACGGCAGGTTGCCCCGGGCGACAGCGAGCCAGACTGATTGTCAAAAGGAACTCTTACTAAAACAACAGATCCTTTCCCGGGACACAGATGATGTCTTTTCCATAAGATGAGTAAATGGAGCTGCTGACATGTCTCGTGGCTGTGCTTCTGAATAAATCTGTCAGCCAAACGCACCGCTTTGATAAACACACTCATACATACGGTGTAGTGAGGATGTCAGGAAGCTCAGAACAGTTTACGGTTAGATGGTAATAGTGGGTTTGTAATTCTATTTTTCTAAAGATTTTAAGCATGTTCTAACTTTGTTCTCTGATTTACAACATGCTTCATTCTATTTGTTTGATAGATTATGTTTGTAATCCTTTCCCTCTCAGCCTTTTCTAAATTTCCCAGATGTATGACGACACAGGTGAGAGCTACGTGAGTCTTGCACTGTTTCTAATAAATCATTAGCAGATTGTTTTGAGCTTTTCTGCATCGATACAAATTGTTATTCCTTGTGTTAGACAAAACTTCTGCTAAGGCTCTCCGTCTGCTTAGCTGGTGAAACTTCTTTGAATAAAACAACGAAACGGGACTAGAGCAGCCTGGTAACTTTTAAAGGGGCACTATGTAAGAAAAACAAACAACAAAGTGATTTCCACTTTTGAACACAGAGGGAGCCTTTCACATGCATTTTGCCTATTAAGCATGATGCCATCTAGCGTCAATGATCCAATTCCGGCCCGTAATAAAACATTTCAAATACGTATAAATGTATCACAATGATGTGGATTGGTTAACAGTGCTCTCTTAAGTATTCATGTTGTAAAGAATAAATATGATTTAAATGTTTGTGGACTATATGTGATAATTAAAATTCCTCTCAATCTTACACAGTGCCCCTTTAAGGGTCGTAGGATCGAATTTCATTCACAAATGTTGATTTAGCAGCAGAGCTTTTGTTTTCTCAAAGATAAACTCTTGTCGTTAGCTCACAATGGAGCTTTTTCAACTTGTTTCCACTGTTTGTGTCGACAAAAAGTCAAAAAAGTAAAAAAAAATCCCTCTATAGCTCAGAGCTAATTTGCAGACCCGGTCCCTTATCACAAAGAATAAAGACATACAATACAATACATTCAAATAAATTATATAAAATATTTACTGTACCAAACACAAAATTCTCATGTTCTAATGTTCACATCTTAGATTGGCATTGAGCCATTGTTGGATCTTACAGTTAAAGAGTCTCAGATCTGTGAGAGCTTTCAGTTGGGGGTCAGGTGTTCCAGATCTGTAGACGTTCTGAGACGAAGGAGGTCTTACACGTGTCCAGTCTATAGTCTCCGCTGGTTTCCCTCTGGTGGTCACCCCAACAGCTTCCTTTTTTCATCCTGTTGATTCTTCTGTAAATCTTCTCATTTCTGTGTAAAGTAAAAGCTATATAAATACAATAAGCAAAAATATAAATGTAACACTTATCTTAACTCATTCATCGTAAGCTCCTCCTGTTGAGACTCAGGTCTTTTGGCGTGAGAGATGACTCTATGATGGCATCAGTCATCCTGTACAGAGCAGTCTGCTGGAGCAGCAGCATCGCCCAGAGGGAGAGGAAAAAACTGTACAAGGTCATCAACAAGTCCAGCTCAGTCCTAGGCTGTCCTGTTTACTCTGTACATGCATTAACCTTAATCATGTGCAGTATTGTGCTACGTGATTATTCTCCAGTTGAACAAATACTATTTATAATACCCACATATACTGCACTGTGTTCAAACATAACATGGATTTATGCAACATACATAAAAAACGTTTTTGTTACCTTCACCTGAAGACTGTGTTTAAAGGTGCACTGTGTAACTTTCTGGAGGTGAAAAGTCAACTGCACAGTGAGCTAGAATTAGAAAATTAAATACAGACTTTGGGACATTCAGAATGGGTTTGGTAACACTTTAGAATAACTACAGAATAATTAGGCTTAATAAATCATTAATAACACCTTAATAAAGACTTAATTCACTATGAACAAATGATTGATTAATAGATGAAAAAGCTTATTAATGCTTAGTAACTACTTAATTACTCCAATCCTGCCCCCTAACCCTAAATCCTAACCTTAGCTCTTTAGTTAAGTTGTTACTAAGCATTAATAAACCTTTTCATTCATTAATTCATGAATTATTAAGGCTTTGCTTATGCTTTAGTCATGGTTTACTAAGGCCAATTAAGGTGTAGTTAATATAAAGTGGTACCATGGGTGGAAATACATGTGATGCCATGATGTGAAAAAATACAATCATACTAACCACTTTTCTATGGAAACAAACATGAGCGGGCCAAATAACAGTGCATTTTGTAACCGTACCAGCCTGCTCAAAGCAAAGACGCATATTTGTATTATTTATTTAGTGCAACAATGAAATCTGAATGACAAAAACTTGCCTTTGTTCATTTTCGTCCAAAAAGTTACACTGTGCACCTTTAACACATTTTAAGTTTATCTTGAGTTTACTCTGTTGTCGTGTGTTGCAACAGTAGAATTTCCTCCTTGTGAGGACAAAAAAAAGCTAGCTTATGTTACGTTTTGGCAAGTTTTGTAGACAACACTTTGAAATTTCCGAAGCATAACTGAATTAAACTTTTGTATCTGCAAAATAACCACATCTCAAACCTCAAACTAACTCTATTTCTCAGTTTATCCTCCTTCCCTTTTGTTCTCGTAACTTTCATATCTTTCCAATCTTTCACTCGCCCGTTAAAAGTTCAAACCCCCAAAAACTCTCCCAGAACACAAATACAATCACTCCAAGAGGACAAACTGTTTTTTTTTTTCTTTATTTAATTACCCTCAAAGTTTACATTTACACTCAAACAACCTCGTCACGCTGCCTTTTTACTACGAAACCCCCAACGTAAACCATCTCCGTACCAAGTAAACACTCTATTCTTATCACGCCGCTCCCATCTCCGGAACGTTTTTCAATCCCTCTCCGCGGACGTCACTGTTTATTGCTTTATTGTTCACGCGAGCTTCCATTTGCAAAACCAAATCTACCCGTCAACAGTTTACGGTTCGGGGCGCGTACAAGGGCGCCGTGTGTTTGTGTGACCCGTTCGTCCAACCTTTTCTCTAAACTGCGAGGATGGGACGTGTAAATAGATGAGCTTTATCGCCAAGGACATCGGACGCGGAGGAAATCAGCCAAAAAAAACGGCCTTCAGTAAAGTGAGATTCATGTGTGATGTGCGAGTGTTTGTTTTTTTCTGGAATATGGGCTTTTGGAATTTATAGAGCTGCTAACACTCTCTTTGACTTGGGACTTGTCTTGGACTTGTCTTTCTAAGACTTGGGACTTGTCTTGGACTTGTCTCTCTTTGACTTGGGACTTGACTTGGACTTGTCTCTCTTTAACTTGGAACTTGACTTGGACTTGTCTCTCTTTGACTTGGAACTTGACTTGGACTTGTCTCTCTTTGACTTGGAACTTGACTTGGACTTGACTCTCTTCGACTTGGGACTTGACTTGGACTTGTCTCTCTTTGACTTGGGAACTTGACTTGGACTTGTCTCTCTTTGACTTGGAGACTTGACTTGGACTTGTCTCTCTTTGACTTGGAACTTGACTTGGACTTGACTCTCTTCGACTTGGACACTTGACTTGGACTTGTCTCTCTTTGACTTGGACTTGACTTGGACTTGTCTCTCTTTGACTTGGAACTTGACTTGGACTTGTCTCTCTTTGACTTGGGACTTGACTTGGACTTGTCTCTCTTTGACTTGGGACTTGACTTGGACTTGTCTCTCTTAGACTTGGGACTTGGACTTTTTAACTAAAAACTTGACTTGACTATTCTCTTTACTGGACTTGATGGCTTGTCTCTCTTACTTGGGACTTGACTTCTTAACTTGGACTATTGTCTCTCTTTGATTCTTGACATTGTCTTCTTTACTACTCTTTGACTATTGTGGCTGTCGACTTGGCTGATTCTATTAAAAAAAACAACAAAAATAAATATATCCATTGGCAGTGTTGTCACACAGTTTTGGACTATTTTAATACATTTTATTACATCTTGCTAGTGTGACGTCATCATTTATAACCAGTAAGTAAATTTAATTCGAAAAGCTAATAAACTGGTCAAAGGTTTGGTAAAATCTTTATTATCAGAATCTTAAAAGGAACCCGAGAATTTTTTAATGTTTGTTTTCGAGTTTTCCTTATATCATCAAAGATATAAATATACACAAAAATAATCTGAAAAATCTACCGTTTTATTAATCTTTTAAGAAATATATTTTCACGGAAGACGCCATCATTGTTTACAACGCAGTGCATTATGGGTAGTATGACGTCGAATCGTGTAACTACGAGGAAAGTTATGAAAGCTTACCGCATTCTCCTTGTTTCCTCCCGAGACGAAATCACAACCCAAAGCCACACATTGTACCATTTTACAATGTGTTGTCGACGAAAAACTACTGACGCTCCTGTTAACCAGATCAACGGCAACTGTTGCAGCTGTTGCGTCTCACGACTGACGCTCACTGCGCCAGTGCGCCGTACGATCTGCGTCATCACCTCAAGATGGCGGCGCCCGTAATATCAGGAAGTTGTTGTAAACATAACAATTTTACGTCAAACGGCGAATATTTGTTTACTTTAAGTTCTACTTTTTAGTAAGTATACCTACGCGAAGTATTTTCGATCTATTTATGTAAATATTCGGGGTTCCTTTTAAAAGTGACACTGTGTCTCTTTCTGAGGAGAAAGAACTACAAAGTTAAATATTAGCTATGGGTTTTTTCCACTAATATGTAAAATGATTTAAATGGAAACAAACTGGAGGAGGCCCTAGGACCAAGGAGTCAAGCTCAGAGTAAAGACACATTTTTACACGTCCCTCTTCAAAAACTATACTTTTGATCACGTCTCATTTTTGACTTACACAGTGGGCCTATAACTTTTACCATGTTCATCTTGTCTTCTCTTGTATCAGCAGTAGCTTATTTCTTCTGTTTTTAGTGAGATATATTTACCTTTTTGACATGTTTCAGCTGCGAGCCATCTTCAAAAGTGTCACCAGTCTCTGGTGACGTGTTGTTTATGTGATTGTTATTCATTTGACTGCAAGAGGAATAATCTGATCATAGACTGTGACAGAGCTCAGGTTACAGCAGCTGAAAACAACAAGTTCAAACACTGGATACAGGAAACCATAGACATGTAATTGGTAGATTCTCCTGTTTATTTTCCTATAGTCGTTAGCGTTAGCCCTCTAAAAACGCAAGTTATGAAAGATCCAGAGAGTGTCAGCTGTACAAACCTACCGACCACATTTAGTAGAGGTCAGAGCCTCGCTACAACTTACTGTTGAGCTGACAAACTTTTTAGTTTTTTATTGTGAACAAAATGTGTGTATAAAACTGCCAAAGGCTTGCGAACTTCAACAAAAGTTTTCTGATCTTGTGCATCTTTTAAGACTCTAATGACCACTAAATGTCCGCTTTTTATATGTTACTAGTGAGAAAAGCTGACAAATTACATAAATAACAGCAAGTAAAAGTTATAGCTTCACTTCTCTGTGGAGGAGGGTCTGTCGCATCCGCATTTCCAGCCTACGAATATAAAAGTTTGAGAACTTTAATTTCGCCAATGTTTAAAAAAGCTTTACAAGACACAAATCAGTTTGATTTGCTGAAATTGCTTGTTTTAGTTTGTTTTATCCATAAAAGTGCAACTTCTGCCATTGTGTTTTAATTGATTTGCATCGTCACCTCTACCGGAGGAATATGTTGTAACAGAGCAGAGCTGCTGATTGCGGGTCTACTAATTTAATGTCTATGCAGGAAACTGTAGAGATGAGGAAGTGAGGCTCACTACACTGAGTGCAAGTTTAGTGTGGGTCAGGAACGGTACGAATCCCACAAAACTTAGAAAGTTCTTAAAACCGATGCATCCATGTGCACTGGCCTCTGAGGAGTGTGGATGCAGGTGCAGGTCAGTGGAAAGAATTCACATCGAGTCTATTTTACCCAGAGATTGTCTGATACAGCTTTCAAGTCATTATGCAAGCATTTTACGGCAATCTAGGCACTGTATATCTTCATAGCTTTGAACAAATCCAGACCACAGTTGATTGTTTCTGATGTTGCAGGAACTTTGCAAGAAACCTGCACATGTCCCGACCTAAACCCAACTCACAGACAGTGTACACCCGGCATCAGACATCAATCAGCCAGGATGAAGGAGTGTTCTTCCTTTTACCGGCCTGGAATTCTCCTTTCCAGAGACCATGAGGTGGCAGGAGGCATGGTCAGTCCGAGCGATCCAGATCACACCGGGTTGACCACACAAAAGTAACATCAAATAAACAACCACGTCACTACGGAGACCAGCTAACAGCAAAAACATGTCGTCTGAACAGAAAAATGAGCTTTTGTCATGGTCACTCAAGTGTTCAGGGGTGTCGGACAGGGGGGAATGGTACAGTTCCCAGGGCCAGGCAGAAGAGGGCCCACGGCAGGTCATTTTTTCTTATGAGATAGACGGTTCCTCTAAATGCAATTCATTGTGATATCAGAGTGTTTCATCATTCCCAAAACTTGGCAAATAGATTTTACCCAAAGAAAATAGCTAGAAAAAAAGGTGAATATTAATTGACCAATTTATTAACAAATGTAGTAGCTAGAAAATATAATATTATTAACAAGATTTTGCAGATTTCAGTGAACAAACAGTCGCACATTCACATGATTTTGTTATAGAATATTGTTAATATATCACAAGTTAAGTATATTTTGGGCATAATTTAGCTTAAAACAAGTTCAAATGTAAAAGAGTGCGTTTCCATTTCTTTTTGTCTAAATGCAAGTGAAAAAATCTTGAAAGTTAGCATTATAAGGCGAATCAATTTGATCTGCTGAAGCATGGAAATATACCTAAATCAACACTAGTTGTGTGTAGAGATTAAATAAATAAAAAATAAAACCCAAATGAAAAGAAAAATAACAAGAGCCAACTAAGTAATTAAAACACCAAATTATGGTAAAGGGGCCCATGAAGAAAGTTTATACCTGGGGCCCAGAATTTGGTGCTACGCCTCTGCAAGTGTTTATCAAATCAAATCAAAATTAATTTATAAAAGCGTTTCCGTCCAAAAATGTAAAACAAAGTGCTTTACAATGCAAAAAAAAAAAACAGTCCAGAACCTTCGTAAAGAGAGGACATTCTGTTTCTCTGAGTAATTGCATCTACACATAAATATTACCATGTTGCGTTCTGTTTTTGGTCGAAAAACAAGCATTTTCCGAAAACAAACATTTTAAAAGGTGTTTGTTCGGAGATGCTTTCCCCCCTCGTCTCGCCTCTTCCTCCTCAGAGTGCTCTTTCCACACAAAAACATGCACCGGTTAATAAGATAGCTTTTATAGTGTTTATGTGTCAAAAGGTTGTTGGCAGAAGCACATTTGTCTGCAAAAACATGTTCCTGTTTCACTCACAAGACCGACCGCTCTTTACATCCGGATGAATCAGTCTTTAGTATCTGTGTTTAAGAACCGGTCTCTGGTGAAGTGATGCAAATAAAACAGCGTATGTTCTTTTCATCAAATGCAAAACACAAACACTTTTCTTGTCCCTGGGCATGTAAATATAGTCTTTCTGTGCGGATGTATTTTCAGTAAAAGATTGCAAAAGCAGTGTAATAGGGTACATCTGAAATAGGACAGAAACACCTCCCTCGTTCTTTGTAAAAGGTCAGCTCTAAGGACCAAGAAGCTGTTACTGCTTTGGTGAATCTGGCCAACCAGAAATGCAAAATGTAAATTGAAAGTACGTTTAATAATGGAAGACAAATGTGAATATAGTGGCCAAATATGCAACGTGAAAAAAGAGTGAAAACGTGGGGAAAAGTGTGTCTAATCAGAGCCGGATCTAACCTTTTGGGGGCTCTAAGCAAAAATCAGCTTCGGGGGCCCTCCAGTCTTTTCTATGAATCTTAATCAGTCAGGCCAAAGCAGCGTTTAAATAACTTTTTTTCATTATAATTTAAAACTATACACAAAGCGACAGATAAAAGTAAGTGTAGACTAAGTAATATTTCTCACAATAAAGAGATAATGTAAGATCCTGCAGCGGAAACTTTTGAATACTTTCACCAAAAATCTTTCATTTTATGCATGACTAATATACAGTATAATTGCACTTCTCAAGTTTGACTTTGTGTCAGTGTTCCCAAATGGGGCCCAAGCCCTGTCCCTCTCCCTGTGAGCTCCGCCTCTTTTTGGACCAAAATACTAACATCTGAAACTTATTCAGGACACACAACCTCATGTTTTATGTGGCTTTTGAAAGAATTCAACATAAATGTGCCAAATATGGTATTTCGTCACTGTAAGAACAATGATCAACACCTCGGCTGTCTCTCTGCCAAAGACAGAAGAAGGGAGGGTCCATCACGTTTAAGCTTGTAGGATAGGTCAAACAGGGTTTATGTACAGCCCAAACCAGAGGTGAAGCCAACAGGCTGATGACTTGACTGACATAAACTTGAAAAACTATCTGCGCTCTGAAGGCGGGGTCCTTCACAGACGCGGGGCCCTATGCAACTTGCGTAGGAAGGTCCAGCTCTGGAGATAATGTAGGTCAGCAAAACAGATGAGTGTTGCTGCTGCTGGAGACACACACGTAGAACACTTTACATGTAAAGCCCATCAGTTGCCTAATATGTGTCTTTTCTATCATCAAAACCCTTGTACTGAATTTAAATCTGTATCTCCGGTTTAGAAATGGGCGGTGCGGTGACGAGACGAAAGCCGGAACAGTTCCCGGCTCTCGTCTCAACGGGGTTGATGCTGGCTTGACCCAGGTTCAGTGTGTGCGTTGTTCCGGGCTCCTGCCTTGAACACATGAGGGATCACACAGGCTTGGCTCTGGTTAAACGCACGGGCGTGAAAAAAATGTGCAGCTCATCATTATGATAAGTAAAAGTGAAATGCATTTCATTAACAATGACCTTTTTTATCTTTCAAATAGACTGTTGTGGGCGGCAACTCTACCCATGGCTAAAACTACCATACAGCGCTGTATGCATTTACTACATTGTGATTAGCTGATGGACCCGTCGATCTTAAGCTATGGTCACAATGACCCCTATGACCTGCTACGATGTCTCTAATTTCTTACTTCACTCTTGAGATGTTGTTACGAATAAACAGCGCTCGTAGCTCGTTTTGTAAGTTCATAGCCAGGTCAATGGCTGGTCAAAGTTTTCTAGACCAGTCTACAAACACAGAAACTACAAACTGTAGAATACACTTATGATTAAGTTATATTGCTTAAAAAAAAAAAAAATAATTTTTTTTTTTTTTTTTTTTTTTTTTTTTTTTTTTTTTTTTTTTTAACCAGTGATAAGCTAAAAAGAAAAAAAAAAAAAAAAAAAAAAAAAAAAAAAAAAAAAAAAAAAAAAAAAAATGTAAAATAAACTTAATGATTAAGTTTATGCAGTTTGTCTGTGCATGAGAGTAAAAGTGGAACAGAGCAGCTTAACGTTTCCAAACAACGGAGACCAGCGGTTGGAAGTTTGCGAGGGTTCTGTGTAGAAGACCATGGACCTGGAGGGATATCCACCCGTTAGTTTGACAAGCCATAACTTCGACAGCCCTTCATTTCAAAATGTCGGTGTTTTGAAATCACCCAGTTACAACATCCCTGTCCTCTGAATTATGCAGTGCCGCAATTCCGACGCACATAGCGAACTTCATAATAATCAATAGGCCTATCTGTAGTTGCCAACTTTACAATCGCATTAAGTAGGCTCATCATTGTTACGACCCGAGACTTCACATGCCAAGCAGGCGACATTGAATTGTGGTCATCTTTGCTAGAGATTAGTGCAAACGCTGCTCCAGCCCTGGTTTGCAGACTGGTACAGTCTTGTGCTAATCTGTTTGGGGCGGACTGACTCCAGTAGTGTTGCTATAGGCCTAGTGACTGATTAGAGCAGACGGTGCGGGTTTGGACGCTGACCAGCCATTTAAAAATAATATGAATTGATATTATGAAAATTTGATCCCAATAAAAATAAATAAATCTTGAGCAAAATGAATGAATACAAATTGGGAATGACTGGATTATGGTATGCCTCATAGCTCCTTAATGCTGATGTCCCTATGCTAAGAGAGCTGTGAATCCTTACTCTTTCCATACTTTCTGGTCAATTCGACATGTTTACGAAGAGAAAATACTGTGAAAATTTCCCCAAGATCAACCTGAACGTGTAAATCTGTGCTTAAAATTCCAGTTCTGCCGACACGACGTGAAAGTTTGAGATATACTAAGTGCTGAAGAGAGCGATGATTGAGTGACAGGTCTGCCAGAGCGTGCTTAGTAGAAGGGTAAATACAACATGGAACTCTGGCCTCGCACGCTCAAGACTCTGACAAGCGGAAGGACTTTGACGGGTTTGGAAAAGTGAGAGCAAGTCCAAATACTTCAGAAGTATAAGTTTCCACAATAAACTGATGCTCATCTATGGGTTTGACAATAGATACTGAATGTGATTTTGAAGGACTTTATTAAAATGGCCCAAAAACAACAACAAAAAAGCTATGTTGTAAGCTCCAACTAAGGATACAAGGTGATATTCCAGCTCTTTTATAACACGACATTTCACATTTGTCTGATAATTTAACCTGAACGGAAAAAAATAAATTAAAAAAAGACCAATTTTAATACATTTCCGTTGAATTGTTCCAATATTGTCAGTGTATTGTTGTTGAAATTGGCCTTCTTTTTGACTCAAGGGTGGATGTCTCAAATTTACACATAGATAATTATTGCCTTAAAACTACATGCAAAGGACATCTTTTTGGAAATAATTCTTTTTTGATATATTATTTTTAACCAATGCATCAAAGTTATGCCAAATCTATGGAGGATTCAGAGTGCCACAATTCAATATATAAATACACTATTACATAATTAATTAAATATGCCATTAAATAAATATATTTTGAAATAAATAAAGAAATTAATTTATAAATGTACAATTAAATATTTAAATGAATAAATAATGATTTATATAACTGATTAAATAATGATTTATATAACTGATTAAATAATGTATTATACAAATAAATTATTGAATCAATTATTAAATACTAAATAATTAAATGTGTCAATATATGTTTAAATACATCTTTAAATAAATAAATAAATGTGTCAATAAATATTTTAAAGAAACATTAAAAATATATATTTATATATATATTTATTTCATTATTTCATTTTACATTTCACAATATTTAAAAGAACCTTTAAAAGAATCTGTCAGTCTCACTCATCAAACTCAGTGGGCGGGACTTTCTCCGCTTTGGATCAGTCCATTTCTATGCGGGGGTTTCTCCCTGGTTCATGTCCCACTTGCTCTCGCTGATATGAGTGCGCTGTCTCCGGCTGCACTTCTGATCGTGCTCCGGGTGCCTTTCGTAGCGTTTGCCGGGGAACAGATCACCGTTTTCCGGGAGATATGGAGCTAGTCTACAGCCCCTGAGCGCTCCGTAGAAGCGCCGCTGCAGACTTCTGTCTTTACCCGGGACAGATCATCGGTCCTGGGGCTGATATGTGGCACTCTGAATCCTCCATACAAAGCTGGGTGTCCTTTAAATGGATTATACAAAATTTTTCACAATATAACTTAAAAGAATGTTAATGTATCTATTCAGGTGGTAAATAGTCAGCAATGTCCTGACTACATCCATAAATGTCCTGTTTGGTCGCTTCCAAGTTTGTCAGTTGTTGTTGTTTGCATTAGGTGTTTTCACACATGAAGGTACCAAGAACTAGTTCCAACATTTCTCCAGCTCTTGTTTAGTCAGTCAACTACCTTGTCCCTATGTCAACAGTTACTGACAATGGGTCTTTTTCACACCAACACAACCCCTAGTCTCTGTCGGAAGGAAGGAGTGACGCAGCGCCTGTTCAAGTCTCGTTGGGGCGCACCGATGTAAAAGAACAATCAGACAAACACAATCTATAAAGCTACCAGTCGCCAAACAAATGCCGAGTGAGCATGTGCGTGATGTAATGCTTGACGAAAATGACGAAACAAAAGTTGTGCGTGAGTAGTTGTAGATGTTTCTAACCTCACAGACTAATATCAACTTTTGTTTCCCTCCACAGTCCAGTCTTCACACTGCGGTCGCTGTAACTTTTTTCCGTATTTGTTTTCCTCGTTCCAAATATTAACCATTTTCTTTACATCCTGTTTGACCTCGTGTAAATAACAACAACCCAAGCTCCACTAAGATCAACTTTGTAGGAAGTCAGCAACTAATCAGTGTGGAGTGTGTGGTGTAACTGAAACGTTTTTTAAAGACAAAGTGTTATATTAGACTGTAACTTGAAGTCTATCACCCACTGCCACTACTGTATGCACCTAAAATGTTAGTTGCGATCCGCCAAACTAACCGACCGATTGAGAGCACCTGCAGCAAATCAGTCACATTCCTGTTTGTAACTTGTAATTTTGCTCTTAATGCTAGAGTCAGCCCTATTTTCTTGTGAGTGGGAGGTGCTTAGCGTTTGCAAAGGCGGGTCGTTGTTCAGATCTGACTACAGGTGTTAATGCCAGGTCTGGCTAATGAACAAGTGCGGCCTAACTGGGACGGACATAATGGAACTGACAGTAAGCGAGTTTTTATTGTAGGTTATTTCATATATTTTGTTAATTGAATATGACTATTGACCATGTCTTTCAGTTAGGTACAACAATGGATAGCACGCACCGCTACCGCAGAGAACACAACAGATTTCCGCCTGATAGCAGGAACGAGTCCATGAGAGGACATCCTTTCTGCGTCCATGGAACAGGTCAAATTAAATAGTATTTTCAAAAATATTATTATATATTCACATAAATTCATGTTTTTTCATTTTTTCAAAACTCATCTTGGTTTGGTCAGAGCAAAAAGCAGAAGGGGACAGTGACGGAGAACCCTTGAAAAGACATTTCGTTGATTTACAGAGATTCCGTGAAAAGTAAGTTTGCCATTCCAAGTTACCTTGCATTTATTTTGTTCATTTTAGCCATTTGTAAAAAAATATATAAATAGTAAAATGTAACAAATCACCTTTCTTGGCAGGTTTAAATCAGCTGATCCAGAGGCCAGTCGAAACATCAGGCACGTGTAGCATAGGAGTGGCCACCCAAAAGAAAGGGCCGTGTGAAGCTGCAGGCTTTCCCAATCACATCCCGTTTCAGAAGAGGTGGATACAGGAGCAGACGGTCAGCGTTTTGTGTGAGTACAAAAAAAGGTTTCAGTCAAACAGGTGGAAAAGGGAAATATAACTAATAATTACTTGTGTTGCCAAAGTAATACTCCTCCTAACCCTTTCAAGACAGGGTCCTCAGTGTGTGACTACCATGGACGCCTAGTCTCCGAGGCAGAGGGACTGGCGCTAGGTGCTCTGGAGTGCGTGTTTTTTCAGGACAGGACGCTGACGTTTCTTCTGGGCTTGTCACCCCGCGTGGACACGTTTGCCGTCGGATGAACCATTCGAGGAAAAAGCCGAACGTCAAACCAAGGGTACAGGACTTACCATTTCCAGAGGGGTCAAGGACAGTGATTATGTTTTGATTCCCTGCAGGACATTGAAGTGAATGAAGAACTTCAGTGGGACTACGAAGTTAGACCATCGTCTTTTGGAGGAGAAGGCAGAGACTTGGACTGGCTACACAATAATAAGAAAACCAAAACATATTATAAAATATATAACAAAAAAAAGCAAAATGAGAATAAAATGAATATAAATAAATAACGAGTGTTTTTTTTTGTGTGTGTGGTATTGCCACCCTTTGATCCTGTTACAAGTTGTACTGCTTTTGAAATACAATCTTATACAGTTTGTTTTTGTGCTGTAGTAATGTTTATGCATTGTCCATGTGAATCAGGTAAAAAAAAGATGAATAAGGAACAAAACGTTGACATCAAGAAAACTAAGCTGACATTTAAAACAAATGGAAGATATTGCTACAAGAGGTAGGCCTTCAGCAGTGCTCCTGGTAAATTAAGCTGCAGCTGTGTGTCGTTTCTCTGAAGTCTGTTCCATTAGCCTCAGTTTGAGCTGAGAAAAGCCACTTGTCTTGGATTGAAAGGAACTGACTTTGGAGGCAAGGTAAGGTACCTAGGCTTTGGGAAACAGCTGTTGTCTGTTCCATTTGAACACCAGGTGAAACTGATTCTCCTTAATGAGTGTGACTTCTTAACTGAACAGGCTGAGATCCCACAGTATTCTGTTGTTTAAAGGTAAGCTCACCCCCCAAAATCCTCCCACAAACACATTTCAAACACAACAAAACTCATTGAAAAGCATTGGGGAAAAAGGAAAGGAGGGAGAGCAGCAGTGTGATTGGATTGACAACAGGTGTCTGCAATTAAAGCTTGATTTTGAATGGACAATACACGCTGAGGTCACAGAGAACCTGGAGCTGACATGAGAGACACAGCCAGTTTGTGACTGTTTTGACCTGAAACCTGCTCATTTGCTCAATTTGCACTGAAAAGGCCAAAAAAATGACTTAGAACAGTAGACAATGCTATTTAAACACCACATACATAGTTTAACAGCCAAAAAAACGTATTTTTAAGGTTTAGCTTCTCTTTAACACATTGTCTACAAGAAGTCAAGCTCAGGCATTTCAGCACAAGTTTTTGTCCTAAACCACACATCGTTCTCACAAAGACACTGAAAGAGAATAGTGTCTTGCAGTTACACTGTATCCGAAACTTTTTTTTCTCCCATGACATCACTGCTCCACAGCCACGTCTCACCTACAGAATGTACTTGACCTTTATACAGTATGATGTTTACTGTGAAATCCACTACGATCTCCATTAAATTGTTTGAAGCTTTGTCAAAATATTCCAAAGAATCTAAAGCATAAATCCACTTTGTCACTTCTGTAGGTTTAGATCCAAGTAGTTCATTCAGAATGTTTGCTAAATTTAAGAGTTCTTCACTAAGTTTCAGTTTACGTTAAACCACTTTATTGTGCATGCTAGTGTCATTTCTACTTCCTGTCTGTGCCAGTGTCACAGCGCCACACTCTGATCAGTTACAATCATTAGGCTGGTTTACAGATTCATGTGGACACTCAAACCCTAAGACGCTCCATGTTTTTGCACATCGTTTTTAACCCTTTGGGTGCCAAGGTCTTTTTTCAGTGGAAATGCGTTTTTACTTTCCAACTTTCAAAAGGCTGTGGATTAAATATACTTTCAGGTAGAGCTCTACTATAAATTGGAAAAGTGTTAGGTAGTATTCCAAGATTATAAAGATGGTAATATAATGTATATATGTAGAATATTATTTATGTTATGCCCTTATTATTGCATGTTTTTAGGCCGCTGAATAAGATTGTTTTTTGACATTAAAAACAGGAAGATATTCATGTTTATTTTTTTGAGGAATAATGAATTAGAAATATCACAAATAAGGGGTAAACTCCCTCCACTAACTCTGCGGTGCGTCCTGCCACTCTCCTCACACCGCGCATCAGTGGTTTTTACCTCCGTAAACACCCTCTCCTCTTCCTAGAACTAAGTAAGTGGTTTTACCTTCGTTAGTTAGTTAGATTTGTATAGCGCATTTCACAGACACAGAGTCACAAAGCGCTTCACAGTGAGATGAACCCCCTCCCCACTCAGTGACAGTAAGCTGCCCTGGGGCAGCTCACCAGAGGCGATTCACCTAACACCTGGCGCTCAACCTCGACTATCACCAAGTGTTCCCTAACATGCATGTTATTGGTTGGTGGGGAAACCGGAGTGCCGGAGGAAACCACCCAGACACGGGGAGGAACATGCAAACTCCACACAGAAAGGTCCGGGCCCATGCGGGAATTGAACCCGCGACCTTCTTGCTGTGAGGCCAGAGCGCTAACTGCTCTGCCACCGTGCCACACTTGCTTTATGCCACTACACGTGTTTTGTGACAGGGAAAGTTTGTTTTGGGACAGTCTGTTTGTCCTGCCAAGAGGAGCTCGAAGCGGCTGCCGCTGGACTACCGCAGCTGAGAGCTGCGCATCCATTCTCACTCTCATCAGAACTAATCGTCTGAGAACGTAAACGTCTTCCTCACAACGTGGATCTGCCAGTATCAGGCTTAAAACTTCTGCTCTAGTGAACGTTTGCCAGATTTGCAAGCTGACCAAATGAGCAGATTTCAGGTCAAAATAGTCAAACTGGCTGTGTCTCTCATGTCAGCTCCAGGTTCTATGTGACCTCGGCGTGTATTTTCCACTCAAAAAGAAGCACTAATTGCAGACACCTGTTGTCAGTCCAATCACACTGCTGCTCTCCTCTCTGAGCCGCTCCTTTGCCCTTCTCCCAATGCTTTTCAATGAGTTTGCTGTGTTTCAAATGTGTTTGTGGGTGGGGTGAGCTTCTCTTTATAAAAGCAGCGTCTTTTGACACGCCCTCTTTCTATTTTGTCCAATAGGAACCTATGGTAATTTTGGGCTTAAAAACAAAGCTCTGGGTGTCTAGCGGAAGCCTGTAGAAACAGAGTTTTTGATTTTGACAAGAGAGAGAGAGAAGGCATTTTTTCCGGTTAAGTGACTTGTTGCAATTATGCGACGGTGGCGCCCAGAGGGTTAAACTATCCTCATTTTGTCTTCGTGTGGACAAGGCATAAGTGTTTCCTTTTACTTCTTTGAACAGTTGTTTTTTTTTTTCATCTGGACACTTATCACCAAACATGTCCTGCATGAGTAATCTTTCATTTAATTTATTTCCATTTTAGAACAAATATTTACAGCTTCATATAAAAAAATTAAAATAAAAAAATTATAAACTTCAAAAAACTAAACATCTGGTTGTTGCCTGCTGTTTCTTCTCTGCTTATCAACTTAACGCAACTTTAGAGTCTGGATATGAAGAAACTGCAATGACTTTGTGTGAAAATGACAAACTGCAATAAAAAAACAAACCTAAACACTATGATACAATAAGCAATCAGCTAACAAAGTTCACATTAAGTCCTTCTGAACCCATATAACGTCCTGTTTACAGCTCTGAGAATCTTGCTGCGTCCGCTCCTATACAATCAATAGTACTTATCCGAGTCCGCGGAGCTGCACGTCACACATAAGAGCACAACATCTAATAAATCTTTAGTGGAAGCGACGCGGTGGAGCTGGGCCAACGACAAACTTTAGCCCCGGTGACTTTGAGCGTGCTTTTCTTTCTCTTGGCACACGTCCTAAAACACAGAAGAAGAAGAAGAAGAAGACCTCCGGGGAGATGAACCGAAAGGCTAAGCTGAGGGCATTTGCAAACTTTGGTGCCTTCTTCGAGATGAAATTGTCTGTGAGCTTGGCGTCGGTCAGTGTTTCTTTGTTTCTTTGACCCTCCTTCTCTGCCAGGCCTTTTTGCTCATTTTAAACAATATTCACAGCTCCACAAAAAAACTTTGCGCAACTGGAATCATGACATGTTATACATCAAATGAACCTACAAGTGTCCACTTTCATTTTTAAAAAGAATTGTTGTTCTACATGAATCTGTTCTCTTTTTGCAGGCATTTGAAATTCCTTGTTTTCATTAGATTTCAGAACTTTTGAGAGAACGTCCTTTTTCTAGATCAAACCTTGTGACACGGTTATTTTCCTCTGTTCTACTTTTTGGTGAAAGAATATGAGCCACTACAATGAAATAATGTTTTAGGATAGAAAATACAAGGCTTACATGAATAAAACAATGAGGACGAGTGTCTTTTTATCTTTAAAAAAACAAAAGCTGTTAAAGACGAGAAGCAGCAGCACTTTTCTACTTAATGCAGATTCTATAGATTCAGCCTCTTTCATGGAGCAGAGATTATATTGAAGAAATCCAGTTGTTTGACTTCCTCTGACACTTTTCACTCGCTCACAGAAGAGGAAGTTTCTAGACTCCTCAGAGTCCTAGTCCAGTAGGATCGTCTTTTCTTCATTTTAAGATCAAATATCTGCTCTAAACTTAATAACTATGTTTTAGGTCAAAGATGTTTTTGGTCAAGATGTTTTTGGTCAAAGATGTTCTGTAATCTGTTTGAAAAGAAAGCCGGCCTCCACACGCAACTGACTGTGCTGTGGAAACGAAAACACTGAGTGCGTGTACTTCCTGCATCAGAGAGCTCCACATCACCGCAGAGAATAAAAGTCCAATAATGGAAACAGACGTCATTGCCGGGATAATGGTAAAACAAATTTCTTGTCACAAAAAAGAAACAGGAAGGGAATGTTTCCATTGCAAATGTAAAATAAATTACACAACTTAGTTTTTGAGAATCATCAAGTCGTCTCAAGTCACTGACTGTCAATCATCCATTCCAAGTCCTAAGGTCAACCCACACCAAAGCGTGGCGCCGCGGACGTCTTGGCGCCCGCACAAGCGTCAACACTTCCAAATGCCGCGACGCTCTGCGTTATTTTTCAACGATCCGTGGTCGTAATGGGTGATTATTTAGTCTTAAAGGAGACCTATTATGTCAAATTCACTTTTCTAAGTTTTTAACCTGTTATATGGCCTTCCTTCATCATAGTTTACTCAAAGTTATATTTGAATTGATTCATTGTATCTTTAGCCTGCAGCTCAAGTGCTCAGAAATCCTCGTTCTCACCTACCACCTATCCCCTCCCACTTGTCTGTATTTACTAGTTATAATTAAAAAATTAAGACTCAAAATGAAGCATAAATGGTTCAAAACTGTCCCATATCCAATTTCCAACAAAAAAAAGTTCTGATGCTAAAAATCTGTTGCTTTTTACAGTCACATTTTAAAATGAAGAGGCGGGGCTTATCATCAGTTCTGTCAGCTCTACTATTTTGATAATTTGTGTTTACATGAACAAAAGGTAAATTACTGATCTGCATATTTTCTAGTTTCTTACTAAATATAAAAAAACCACACAACAGGACCCCTTTAAATATTGAAAGACGTTCCTCGTTCATCATTGTTAACGAAATTGCGCCGACAAGTGGATAATTTTTAAAAACGTTAACTATTGTGCTTTATTAAAGTCTTAGAAGAAGAAAATAAGGGGTGCCGGCAGGGTCATTTCCTGGGAGCGGGTGCCGCGACGGGAACAAACAAAACTGAATCACCGTGCGTTGTAAGGTGGTGCCGAAAGCCCGGTGTATGTGTACATTCATAGAAAGCGTCCCTAGTGTGCGTTTAGCCTTTAGTCCATTTTATCAAGTCAAGTCTCAAGTAATCAAATCTATCCATCCATCCATTCCTTTGATATCCAGATAGGACAGACGACTGAATGATTTACCCCAAACAGAACCAAAATCATGGACTGCATCATGCCATTTGAATCTACTTATGTTTCTGTCTCCTTTAACTGAACAAACCTTTTTTTTTCCTTTTTTTGCGTTCATAGAGTCACCCTCTGCCTGTCACACACATACTCTTTCATATCAGTGCTTCTCTAGTTCGTTTTATATATTTTTGTTCGCGCTGTCTGCATGTCTGTTCACTGCAATAAACTTCTGAGAATTTCATTAGCAATTTCGTGCAATGATCCTTCCTCCTCTTGTATCGACAAAACAAGTAGCTATTCATCAAGCGCTGAACACCGTCAGACAGCTCGTCCATTGTCCTAGTTTCCCAGTGAAAAATGTGCGCCGAGATATTGACAACTTTGTGATGTGGGAAAAAAAACAAAACTTGTCAGAGCAGAGAGAGAGAGAATGATGCAGATAATCCAGCAGCAGTGTAAAAATAGTACAGCCAGACACAATGGAAGCATTAAAATATAAGAAGTGAATGTGAAGGCATTTAGATAAGGCTGCTTTGTGAAGGTCTGAGCGTGACTTTAGTCTTGTGACGAAGTGTTCAGATATTCGTTTGAACCCGGGTCAGCAGAGCACAAATGTGACCTTTGACCTCTTATTCAGTACCCATTGTATATGCGTTTATTATGGAATGACCAGGGTGTGATTTGCTGGCTTTTATCTTGTATTAATTGTAGGGGGGATAAAAAATAACAAAGACTGTGTTTCATATCCTAATTTTCAGAGTGTACTAGCGATCCCAGCGTAGTCTCAGCCAATAACGTCACACTTTCACACACAGTCCTTTTCTGATTGGCTATTCCTCGACACGATTTTTGCAGAAACGATAATTTTCAGTATTCTAAAACGCACAAGGCCTGTACTTCTCTGTCAAGACCAGTCAGTCCTAATATACTGAATCACATGGCATTTTCCAGTCCAGTCTCATCGAAGACAACACTGAAATCTATCGTAAAAAAAAAAACAACAAAACCGGAAAACAGATCAAAGAAAACAAGCGTCGCCGCGCCGATCTGTCTTTTACTCTCTTCTCTCTCTCAGTGCTGTCATTTAGACTCAGGTTTGGTCACACGGAGCTCTGTGCTGCTGCTCTGTCCTCTGCCCTGTGAGATCACGGTTGAATCCACGACGTGTGAAAAGTAGAGCGGGTCGATCAAGTCAGGAACATGAGACGAGAATGTTGAGGTGCAATGTGATTCAAAACTGGACAACACACGTAACTGCACTGCCCGTTTGTAGAACCTGGTGCCGCGAGAGCTGCGCTTAGAGGCAGGACAAACCTGGGGTTCTACGGAGCTTTATGTACTCAATAGAATTTGTTCATTTTGGGAGGAAACGCCCAGAAGCCTGTTAGTTGCGAGTGGAAAAGAAACGGAATGAACACAGGCGGCACGCGTGTACAATATGCACGTGTATGTGGTGCGCGTGCATACTATGTGCGTGCACGTGATGCGTGTGTAGAATGACTTATAATTTTTCATCCCCCCTTCTGTTTTTTTTTGACAAACCGCACCCTGGGAATGCCTATGAGTAAAGAATTGCTCCTGACTAAAGTCACAAAAATGATTTGCAACACTTTTGCCTTTTGGTGCGATGCAACAGTGAGACAAAGACACCACAGACGTGCAGAGTTCAGTGAGGATTTTCTACAGAGTTCATGTGATTGAGGCCTTTTCCACATGAAAACAAAATAACATTTATAAAAGCAAATTTCATAAACATCGAGGTATCTTAGTATTTGTGAGCGTCCATACAAATCAGTAAACCAGCATGAAGTCGAGGAAGTTGGAGTGTGACGCTGTGACACTGACACAGAAAGTCACAAAATTAGAGAAAGAGGCAATAGTCCAGGCACTCAAAGTGCTCCCAATTATCCCTCCCTCTGAAAACTTCTAGTAGAGGACAAGAGACGGCACGAGAGAGCTTTTCTGTGTGAGTGCAGACTGAAATGTGTTCTGAAATAGTGATAGGTCAATACAGCAATTGTTTATATCAGTTGTATGGTTGTAGGTCATCAAATGTGTTGATTCAGAGAAAAAGTCAAATGTTCTTGTCTCCATTTGTCATCAGTTTAGAACCCTGTTCCTGTTATTTTTAACATACTGTATTTTGAGAAACTTTTATTCACAAACTTAATTCATGTAAAACTTCATTTATATTTACTATTAGGTTTTGTTTTTACTAAGTTAAATTCAAATGCTAAATTCTTGAAAACATTTAATTCGCACTTTAAAATCTACATATGCTATTTCGCATCGATATTTACATATGAGCATCAATACTGACATTTTACAGAGTCTATCAGTGCTCCCATCCTCTGATATTATTATGAAACCACAAAGCCATTTATTCACTAAATAAGACAAAAGTCTTACCAATATTATTTTACTTGATTTATCTTATCTAGATATAAAAGCATATTTTAAGTCAAATTAGTTTTAAGCCATAAATGCTTAAAACAAGAACAGATTTTTTCCAAAATATTGAAACTAGCATTTTCTGCTCAAAACAACAAGGTTAGTCAAATTTTCTTACTGCACTGGCAGATTATTAAGATGTATTTATTTATTTTATTATTATTATTATTTTTTTTACCTCAATAGGCAATATTCTTATTTTTTGAAAAGGTTTTTTTTGCAGTGTCTAATTTTTTCAAAAGGTGGTGCATTTACCATGTACTTTAGTAGAAAACAGTTTACAAAAATGATCAGTTTAGACAGTGCCACTTAAACATCTTTAAAGGTTTCTTTAGTCTTCAGCTTAAAGACCGAATGAAAAAGATTTACTAAACCTCATCAAACTAGCGTGATCGAAGCTAAATACTCCAGCTCAAAAATCTTCTTTGTCTACGTGTTCATTCAAATGCAGTAAGTTTTTCTCCTCATAACACAGAGTCCTATTTTAAGCAGGCGCCGTACAAAAGAACCGTGTCGGCCTGTCCTTGAACTGCACTTGTTGGGTCCTGAGTGGCACATGCGTGAGGAGTCACAGGGGCCCGCAGTGACACAAGAGGTGTGAAAGTGCAGATCGGCTAACACCACAACACCGTTAACAGCTCAACTGGAACACGCCGACGTCAGACAGTCCAGCTTTATTTTAGGTGGAAATGTTTTGTGGTATTTCTATGTGACTTTGTTTTGGCCGTGTAGAGCTCGGATGTGTTCAACAGAATTAAAATGAAACACAAATCCGGTGGCGTGTGCAGGAGGACTGGTCTTGGACGTGTAAAGACAGGACCAGCAGATGGAAGTGTAGGAGCACCCAGTGGTTTGGATGAATTCGTACAATTTCCTGCATTTTGGGAGTTTTAGGTTGGCTATTTTCATTATGTGATGTAGTTTTGCTATAATAAAAAGACATAGAAGCCAGATATCATCCAATGCTTAGCTTTTGCCTAGAGCCGGATCTAACCTTTTGGGGCCCTACGCAAAAATCAGCTTTGAGGGTGCTCTAATCTTAACCTTTATCAGCGAGCCAAAGCAGCGTTTATAACTATGCATAAAGCGACAGACAAAATAATTGTGACTAAATAATGTTTCTTACAATAAAGAGCAATGTAATGTCCTGCCCCCAGAAACATTTTCCCTAAATCTATAGTGGGCTATTGTAGACCAAGACATCTTTCATTTATTTATTAATATATGATTGCACCGCTCTTAAAATTTGACTTTGTGTCAGTGTTTCCAAGTGGGGCCCCAGCCCTGTTCCTCTCCCCGTGTGCTCCGCCTCGGTTCTCTCTTCACGCTGAGGCTGGAACTGCTGATAAGCCGCATCTCGTGCTGGACTTTTTGGACAGGAATACTGAAATCAGAAACTTTTTCGGACAAACAGCCTCATGTTTCATGTGTCAAAAGAACGCAATTTTCTGAGTGTCTTTCATGCGTTGATGTTCCAGTTCATTTCTTTTCTCTAACCTCAACCAAATCCAAGCTTCAGACCTAAACTTATCAATTTTTATAACTTCAGACCTATAAAAATATAAAATCTCCTGTTTATCCTCAACCAAATCACGTGACGTCACAGCTCTAGCTGGAGGCAATAAAGATGAAAACTCATAGCCGACGCATTAAAAGTTCAAGGTTTTGTCGTGGTTAAAATGTGTTTTGTTGTGAACTGTGACGAAGACCTTTGTGTCTTAAGTTAGCCTGACCTTATCCAACATGCAGGTGCAGTTTCGTGTACAAATGATCTGTTTTATTTAGAAATGTAACGTTAGCTAATGTACTGTTGTCAGTCATTAAATTTGTATACACAAGACCCTCATTTATTGCTTTAGCAAAGCCTTTGACAAGAGCTAATAGATTTTCAGAGCTACAAACAAACAATTTTGTTGGACTAGCTAAGTAATAAAAAAAAATTACTGGTAAATGTTGTGCCGTCTCTGAACTAATGGAGGTGACACATTAGCATATTTAGCATTAGCTTCAAGACATGAATGAACCGTTAAAAGGCAGCATTTTAGCCACTACTGGGTCTAGCAAAGTAAAACGAACCTCAAACAAATGTAAAAATCACCTCTTCAGTCTCGTGAAAGAGCAGATCCTGATCCAAGACGAACCACACAGACTCAGACAAAATGCTTCCATTTGTCAGAAGTAATTCACCAAAGTCTGTCAGTTCCCACAGATTAAGTCACGATATATATCCTGACAGCTCCGACCAGAATCTGCCATTTGTTCTGCTTTTGTGTTTAAAAATCCCTCCAAAAACGAGTTAGTTACACTGGTTTAAATGGAGGCATTTTCTGCCTCCGGCTAAGCTCGCCCACCAGAATTCGGCGCAATGTTTACTAACATGCAAGGGGTCTATACCACGCTAACAATATGGGTGCGTAATAAAAACGCCAAAAAAAAGGCAGAAGCGTCATCATACGCAATTTGTGAGAACAAGTTGTGAAACACATCACAATTTAGCGATTTTTCGTAATTTTCACAATCAAACTGCCAGTCATTCTTATTGTAAAGTGTGTTTGTGACCAACTTTATCAAATCAGAAATGACAAAAACATGCAGATGGAGATGTTTTAAAGACATTTTGCTTTTATTACTTGTTTAAAACATTCAAGATGGTAAACATGCTTGATAGATTTTTAATATCTGTTCGTGCTTCAGCAATCAGGAATGCATCAGAAATCGTGCAGAAATCCGTTGTATTTTACCACAGTAATTTTTGCGATCTGCTTCTGTTTCAGTCTTAAACGCAGGACAGGGGAAGTGGCTGTGGAGGGTCCATCACGTGTAAGCTTGTAGGATTGGCCAAACATTGTTTATGTACAGCCATGGGTGAAGGCAACAGGCATAATGATTGAAGTACTGTCATAACCTCGAAAAACTATCGAAAAAAGGCCCTCCACAGATGTGCGGCCCTAAGCAACTTGCGTAGTCTGCGTGTAGGAAGGTCCGACCCTGTAAAACTGGGCTTTAGCCATTACGGGAGGAGCCGGAGAGGAGGTGAGGTGCAGCACAGCACGGATGATCGATGGATGAACGAGAATGAATTGTCTGCATGTGGCCTTATATGTTGTAGTCCAGGGCTGATTGGGAGCAGAGCTGCAGCTGGAGCAGGAGGTGTGGCTGCTAATGAGGGATAGGGAACAGGTGAGCTCGTTAGGTGAGGGAGCAGACTTCATTAGCAATACGTGTAAAAATTATATTTCTTACAATTAAAAAATGTAGTTATAACTGTATTTTCTTCCTCAAATGACATAAAGTGACATAGATAGAAGTAATTCCGGGCAAACGCCCAATTCGTTAGCAAGGACCACGCTAGACAGAGATGCAGTGCACAATCATTTATTGAAGTGTGAGTGAAGGTGATTAAGAGTGACGAAGGAGCTGCTGGACCGGAGACTCCAGTGTGGTGGTTCTGTCTCAGCAACGCCCAGTCAATTCTGGGAAGAGGATGCGGTTCGTATTTGCACAAGCCTTTCAGGAGCGAAGTGACCTAGCCGTGCCAACGAACCGGGTGACGAAACCCTGTCGCCAACTTGTAGAAGAAATTGATGCCGGCTAGGTGGATAAGGATGGACGTAGAAGAAATTGATGCCGGCTTGGTGGATGAGGATGGACGTGGTGCGAACGCGTTTGGTGGTGCGGATGTAGGAATTCAAAGAGCAAATGGTGGCTACATCGGCTGCGGTTAACGGAAGATGGAAGATTTGAAGGAATGACCGGAAGAGAGTCCAACCAGCGAGATACGCTGAAAGCGTATGCGGAGCGAAACTGTCAAGGATGGCCAACTGGGCAGCTGAAGCAAGACGGGTCTACGGGAAAACGGTGGCTGAAAATGGTGGAACCGGTGTCGGATGGGTCTCCGAGTGAGGCGCCAAGCTTCTGAACTTCTGAAAAGCAAAGCGAGAAAGAGAATCAGCTAGGAGGTTAAGACAAAGCATTTAAAATGTACTTCCTGTTCATCAGTGATGACATCACGCTAGGTTGTTGCCTAGTGGCCATTGAACAAATTGGACCCAAACTCTTCAAATGTCACTTTTTTTTTTTTTACTTGAGACATAAAAATATACTAGAACTACTTCTTTGTTAAATGTGTGTTTACAGGGCCTAAAAATCAGTTTTCTTGTGAGAAAATGTAAAAAGTCTTTGTCTCCCCAGTGTGATGTCATCAGTTTAGAACTCTGCTCTACTTCCTGGTATTTTCAACATATTTTCACCTTTTTCTCCCCAAATTTATTCCTGATTAATGTAAAACTATAATTTTACAGGTATTAATCTACCAAACTACATAAAAATTTGAAAAACGTTCAAACCTGTCATACGCACTTTAAATAACCCTGATTTTGGGTTTAGTTTCTTTTCTCACACTTTTGGATAGATTTAAATCTCTTCCCCGCATATCCACACATCCTGCAGCTTTTATACTACGATCTTTTCCGCTAAATGTCACTCGTACACACCACAGACCCATAGTCATTTGTAAAGGTTGCCTCATTACAAATCCTCGCGGCTGTAGCGCAGTCGGCCATTGTTATGATGATCGGAGCTGCTGCTGCTGCTGGACGACCTGCAAATGAGACGACCGTTCTCCGCGCCATTTGGACTGCCCCCATCGCCTTTTTTGTTACGTCGGCCATGAAATTAGGCCTCGTGGACATCCAGGCTATGAGGAGGAGGAAATTCCAAACGCTAAATTGGAGAGAGGAAGAAGAAAATGTGTGTTTTTGCCTGCATTATATTAGAAATTCTGTTGCAACATTAGCAACAGTTACACTATTTCACCTATTCATTATTATGTTTTCTTTAGTATTTTCCTTTGCAGCCAAGACCAAACCACAGAGTCCCAAGACCAAGACCTAAGAGACAGAGACAAGACAAGTTGAGACCAAGATGAGACCTAGACTGCGGTCCATCGAGACCAAATCAACAATGTCTTTGTAATTTTAGAACTTTGATTATATTTCTCACCCCCCAATGCAGCAGCGTAAATTATTCAGTGTCCAGTAACCTTTCTATCACAGCGCCGATCTACCGCGGTCTACGGTCTGCCTTCGACATGGGCCCGATTGCACTGTCCAGATGAATGCACACAAGTCTATGCAACCAACGCTATTTATTTGTAATCAACCGATGAAAGGCAGATAAAATGGAGATAAGACAGCGGAGGTAGTTTGAGGAGGGCACAAGAGAGAGGAGATTGGAAGAACCAAAAAAAAAGACCCAAGCGAGACCAAATCAACCTTTCAATCATTCAATCAACCTTTATTTATATAGCCCTTTACAACACAAAAAGTGACCAAAGTGCTTCCAATTAAAACATAATAAAATACAAAATACATCAAATCAGTGGCACAGAACAGTAAAGTAGTAACATGTTGATTTGTATTTTTCTTTACTGAGTGTTAAAAGTCATCCTGAACAAATGTGTTTTGAGCCTTGATTTAAAAAGGCCAAAGTCCTTTTTAAATCAAAAAATCCCCAGGTCAGGTCAAATTAAGTTGACAATTAATTTGACATGAAACAAGCCGGAATATGATGTGGGGACAGTTTTTCTGATCCAGTAAGCATTCAAAGTAAGCAAGCTGGTTGTGTCTCTCCTATAAAATATGGCTTAGCTTTCCCAGTTTTCATTCATAAATAGGCAAGACGGAGTAACAGACTGTGATTGGTTAAAAGTCCTGGTGACAGCAAATCTGACCAATCAGAAGCAGTGCAGGTGGGCTTGTATACAATCGACATTTATCAGATTGTTGTACTTTCATCAAGCTCACGCCGAGTTTTGTGCAGCACAATCAGGTGTTGTCGAAGGTCAGGTATTGATCTGGAGGAAGCGTGTGTGTGTGTGGGGGGGCATCCTGTCATTTTGTGGATCCGATTTAGCAGGAGGAGCGCTGTGGGTGAATGAAAATCTCGGTGCGACACGTGTCAAAACAAAAAAAAAACACCCCAAACACAGATAAAATGCCTTTGAGCCTTCAAACATGCTGTAGCCCAGTCCACCTCATCGATCTCCTCCTTAATATCCAAACCCCACGATCTTAACTCTTTCACTGCCAGGCCTATTGTGACTTTGACCCCCTTCCCTGCCAAGACCTACAAGTGTCTACTTTCATTTAAAAATACATTTTATTCTACATGATTCCGTTCTCTTTTTATAGGCATTTGAAATTCGTTGTTTTCATTAGATTTCAGCGTTTGACGGAGAAACTTTTGAGATAACGCCCTTTTTCTAAATCAAACTTCATGTCAGTGTTATTTTTGTCTGTTCTACTTTTTAGTGAAAGAATATGAGCCAGTACAATGAAATAATGTCTTTAGGATAAAAATACGAGCTTCACATGATTAAAACAATGAGGACGAGTGTCTTTTTCATCTTTAAACCAACAAAGGCTGTGATACAGACGAGGAGACATCACAGTACTTTTTCTACTTTCTGATGCAGATTCTAAGATTCAGACGCTTTCACAGGCAAAGATTATATTTAACCCTTCAAACATGAAGAAATACAGTAGTTTTACTCACTCTGACACTTTAGGATCGCTCACAGAAGAGAAAGTTTAGTTTTTCTCCTCCAGACTCACTGCATGTGCTGTTCTCCTCAGAATCCTAGTCCTGTAGGATCGTCTATTCTTCATTTTAAAGATCAAATATCTGCTCTAAACTTACTCAACAATGTTTTTAGTTCAAGATGTGTTGCCTGTAATCCGTTTGAAAAGAAAGACGATCCTTTAGAGTCGGATGATCACGTAAACACAGCCGACAGCGCTGCGTAATATAAACAGGAAAGACGTGCATTTTACTTCCTCTGCGCTCTTGTGCTTATACAATACACCCTCCGGTGGTGAATATATGAAACTGCATCATTGTATTTCAGTGCTGGTGAACTGAAAACGTGCATCAGAGAGCCCTCTATCGCCGCAAATAATAAAAAGCTTATGGCGACAATTATCGTCATTGGCAGGGAAACCATTACAGATGAACAAATATGTCACTCTTGAAAAAACTGTTTTTGATTTGCTTTAACTTGTAAAAACGTGCCGCTTTAAAATGGCTCCAACTCTTCCGCCAACATACTGTAAAACACCGCTTATCTAGATGACATGCAAAACCATAAATACTCTTTAAAACACGTTCTGCGCCTCCGCTTGCGTTCGGTAATGTAAGGATTTAATGAAGCCGTCTTCCAGCCGACTGAAATAATTGGAATTCCAGCTGAATAACATACTGTACATGAGTAATGCCCCGAGCCTTATCAGAGGAGCAGAAGTTAGAAAAGCCTGGGTTTTTCTGTAAGAATGTGTGACGGTGAACCATGGCATGTGCACGCTCGGACTCATTTAGATTCCTCATATGCACACGGAATACATGATCTAATGTTCATTCCTGTTATGTAAAACCAATATCCCATGAGTCATATCACATTGGCTACACTGGTTTTTCATCCTTGTTTGAAATTAGTTAATATTTTTATGGAAAAGGAAAGAAGAACAACATAAAAGGTGGAGGAGAAGAAGAAGAGTCCGGAAGTGGAGATGCTTCGTGTTTAACAATTGTTTGCTCATGGGCAGTGTGAGAGATAGTGTGGCTCTGCTTCTACAGAGCGATGTTCCAATGAGGAGCAGTGTTGCCAGATGGGAAATGCTGATTATCGTACCAGAGATTCAAAATTATCGTATTTCCCTAAAAATGATTGTACACATCCAAACTGTTTTTTAATTTGGGGCCAGAGAACCAGAGCAATTTCTATGACATAAAGACCTCTTTAGATGATGTTAAATCATTCAAACTTTCTCCTTTTCAATCCGAAAACACTCAAGTAAAGAAAAGCATTGAATCACTCACTCCTTCCTTCGTCCGATGTCTCATTGTTGCTCATGCAGCATGATTGTGTATTTATGTTTGGTCTTTGCACATTGGGGCAAACATTAAGTGTTTGCTGTCCTGGATCCGTTTTTCAGTCTTTTAAGCGAGCTCAAGTTAGTCAAACGAAGAAAACACCTGGCGCTGTCGTACATTTACTTAGAGTTTTAAAGTGACTTGGAATTATTGATCGTACAGGGGGTGAAATTATCATACAAATATTATAATTTTTATATGTCTGGCAACACTGACGTGGAGCCACCAGGATTTAAAATAAGTTAGAGTTTCTTTGATCCTACGATTGTTGATCAGAAGCTGGTCGTGAGGTGTTAATCTCTTCTTGTTACCTCATGAACACTACACGACACACCACTGAGCTGAAACTCGGGCCGATCTCCAAAAATGTCGCATGAGGAAAAATTGTCCCCAAATGGGTCAAAAATTGCACAATGTCTGACACAACTGGAGCAGTTTGCTCAAAAGCAGTCTCACTGAGAGTTACACAAATGGTTTGTTTCAATATTATTATTTTTAAAAAGTAAAGAATAGCAATCTACAGCAGGAATCCCCCAGGGCTCAATGGCCCTTCTGTTTACTTCAAATGCAGGGCTGCTGCTGGCTGTTCCCCGGGGCTGAATAGAAGCTTCACTTTGTGCATTCTGACGTGCTTTAATCTTATTGCCAGTGCCAGGGAAGGCTCTGCTCAGTCTGGTGCCCCTCAGAGCGGCTGATGCCTGACGTGTGTATAGGGTGTGTCAGCTCAACAACTGTCTGTCTACGAGTTTAGATGTTTACAAAATGGTTGAATAATTCATACTTTTACTGGAATATTTTACTAAGCACTGCCTGTTGGTCAGCAAAAAAACACCTGAAGGACAAATGAAAGGAAATGAAATCAGATTTTTCAAAGCATTTGTAAAGAAGCAAAAACTGTAACTTTTAATACTGACATTTTTTGGGGGTCATTTTTCATTTTTAAATTGTCCACCATTACAACGTTTTGGAATATTTTAATGATTCTTGCTACAAATTAAATTTGAGCCATAGTTAAAAAAAAAAAAAAAAAACAATCTTCATTAAAAGCTATCAGTTAAATCCAAAATACAAATATGAAAATGTTATTCAACTTTGTTTTATCTGTTTACTTTGTCTGATTAATACCAAATAAAAAAATCCAGTGTTTATCTTTGTCCAGACAAACGGAGGTGAAAATGTGACACAAAATGGCCCATTTTTCATCTAAAATGTGAATCTAAACTGGATTTTTTGGCCTTTTATTCCAGCCTTGGACATGTTCATAATCAGTCCCAACTTTGCTTTGATAATTTTGTAGTTTTTCTGCAGAAGCAGTTTGTAGTTTTTTCTCTTGTTCTGTTGAGCCATTTTGTCCCATTGACTTCCATTAGAAACACATTTCTTTATTGCTCTGAAAATCTTCTATAAAAGTGTGATTTTCCAAATTTTAGTGTTTTTCCTTTTCAGAAGAGCTGAAATTGTCATTTTTACACTTGATGATGAATTGTGTCTATTTCCCATTGAAACAGGCCTGTGAATAGTAAGACTGAGGCCGTTCAAAGTACTTCAAAGTTCGCTTTTCGGGTACTCCGCTGGAAATTCCCCGGATGATAACTTGATCCGCCCCTTTCACCGGGGATGCATCGGAGGAGACTTGTCCGTACTTGGCTCAGTATATTTCCTACAATGCATTTCATACCGCACGCACTGGAGGCTGATCACCGCAGCTTTTCACCCGCTGCCCCCTACTCTGCGCGCACGAAGAGCAGCCTGGCACTGCGCACAGAACCGGCAGACTCAGACCGTCAGGCAGTACTTCACTGCAGTCAATTATGCAAATGTAAAGTTGTCCTCAACACTATGCTCCTTTTGTAAAATAAAGTAAAAAGTATATTTGCCAGAATATGCAAATAAAATGTGTTTTCTCAGGTTCTGTGTGCATGTAGAACGTCGCTGGGCTTGTATAGGCTGCTTGTTTATAGCAAAATTTAACACAAGCTTAATAAATGATCTGATTTTAGCTGTCATTTTCATAATCAGTCAGGATTTACAATAATCATGACGTAAGAATAGTCAGTTTTGTTTTATGTAAAAAAATTAAATTTGAAATTACAATTACAAATTAGCTTAGTAAAATGCTTTTTCATAACAAATTATTATTAGTGGACAATACTGATGCTTTTGTTGTTTAATAATTTCATTTTTTTTTCTTTTACACGTAAGCTGTATTTCCTGTGATGTCATCAAGTCCACTTGTTCCAAAACTCAAAAAGTCAAGTACAAGTTTGTGAACTCTTCAAGTCCATTCTTCAAGTCTGCTCCCCAGAGCCGGCTCGTTATATAGGCAGTATAGGCAAATGCTAAGGGCGCAGAGTGAGGAGGGGCGCCTTCTGATGCCCGAGATGCGGAGCTCAAAGGGTGACAGACGTCTTATACATGTGTCGGATAATTCACAGCACTAACACTGTAAAATCAAAGACCCAGGCTACAGTTTGGAGAGAACACTATCATGCTAAACCTGTGTGGTGAACCGGAGGCTCATTCAGAAACATTTGCGCCTCCACGCTCTCTCTCTCTCTCTCTGTTTACTCAAAGCAGAGCTGTTTAACAGACAAATTGTTTCTTTGAGAAGCATTTCGAACTGCCAGTGATATTCTGTGAAACGGGAGCTTCATTTTGATCTAAGTTTTGTACAAATCCGTCTTATATAGACACAGAAAAGGCCCAAAATGTACAGTGAAATAAAACGTGTGCAAAGAACAACGGCGAAAATCGCGAAAAACGGCGCACCGCGGAAATGTTGAACGTGGCCCTTAAAGATTTTATTTTTGTATGAAAGTGACATAAAACACACACTGACCTGATAAAAGTGTATACAACAGCAGCAGCAATGGTGTTTTCTCTGCTCCAACCACACAGGACAGTCCTGTCAGGTTGAGTCAGTCTCCTAAAAGCTCAGTTTTACAGGGGTGGAGCTAAGGGGGCATCTGGGACTGGGGCCCCTAAATCTGGCCTCTATGGGGGATCCCCTTTTTTATTTTTTATTTAACTGCCTCATGTCTTCTTAATTATAGTAAAATGTCATCACATATTAAAAATATCACATCTAAAACTCACCAAAATGCAGGAAATTGCAAAGAATTTTTAAAAATTCTCCTGGGGGAGAGTTCCACCAGACCCCTTAAATTACATCAAAACCCTGTTATATTGAAATGTATTTGTATTTAAGGGCTTATGGCACTAAGGGTCTGTTTGTAATATATTTAAAATAAACATTTCTTTTGGAAAGGGAAAGTAGAAGGCTAGAACCCACTACAATTTATATCTATCAGGGGCGCTATTTGAAATCTCGCTAAGGACGCCAAAAGGGCTAGAGCCGGCACTGCTGCTCCCACAAGTCTGTACCAGAGACACTCTGTACACAAGTACAGAGTGTGCAGCCTGGGGATTGAGAAACGGCCACAGTTTCCCCATGCTGCACTATGGAGTCACCAGGATACAGGACATGTTTGGATTTAGGAGGCTCCTAGGGGCAATCCAGTTTACCGTTTCACTGAAGGGAAAAAAAAAACACTCTTCATACAGGTTATGTCCTTCCCTGTGTCCTCGTCTGTGCGTCCTTAAACCCTGGCTTCCTCTCTCCTCCTTCGCCTCGGTCACATCTATTAACACAGAGGGCACAGGCAGAGTTATTAATACCTCCGCTGTAAATCCTCGCGCACACAAAACACTTAGCGCCGTCATTTTCAGAAGGTTTAGGTTAAAAATAGACCGGGCTGTTGTCGCTTCTCAATGGAACTCCTGGATTCTTTTTGACTCCCGCGTCTACGTACGTCCACACACAAACTGCTCCGACGCTGACAAACTGAGCCGCAATCATGAAGGATTAAGAGAGAGGAACGCTAACTGGATTGAGAGCCAGATCTGATCCGTGCTAGCTGTCAGCGCGCAGGTTGATTTACTGTCACACTGGAGCGGCTGATAACTGACACGCGTTTTGTCCTTCTATGTAAACAGGCTGGAAGGTACATGGTCCAGACAGCTCGGGAACAACTTGACTAAATTGCAGTGAACACCACTATGGCATGAACAGTGGTGAATAGTGACTGGTGGAGTTTACCTTTATCGTTAAATGAAGCCGTAAAAATAGCATTGCGTCATTAAAAAGGCGAGACACTTTGAAATTCAAAATAAAAGTTTTTCTGAACGCCCTAGAGCACAAACAAATATTTGAACTCCGTGGAGCATGGGCTTTGTACCTATAGCCTTATAGAATAGAATTAAATATGTAATATAGCTTGTATTTGTCATATTTGGTTGATTTCTTGAGATTTTCAATGAGCTCTGTGGTTTAAATCTCCAGGACTTGCTGATACAACCAATATCAAACATGTTGGGTTATATCTTGCACTCACTGTTTCTCCACTAAAAGTGAATAATACATTTGTAGATGTAGTTCTTTTGGACAGTTTTTCTTCCTATCGTCAAGAAAAAGAATATTATGCAAATGTGAGCGCTTGTGCTGAGTTAATTTGACAGTAAACAGGGTAGTTCAAAGCCAAGCTTGGGTTTGCCTCAAAACTCTGAGAGCAAAGGAATTCTGACTCTGTATAGAAGGACACACTCACAGCGAGGCATCTTTCCAGTTTTACGATCCCCGTCTATGGAACAGTCTGCAGGAGGTCCTCAGGGCAGCAGAGAACATTCAGGTTTTTAAGAGTAGGCTCAAGACCCATCTTTTTAGCTTAGCCTTTGATTATTATTCATTACTTTAGTTTTACCACTTTTAGAAAATCTAGGTTCTCCAGTGTTTCCTCTGAGGAGCCTCTGCACCAGGAGCTGTGGTTGGCTGTGGCTGTTGGACTCTGGCTCATGGGCCCCGGAGGTTTGGTCTTGATCCTATCTCTTCTCTGGGCCCTGGGTTGGTGTCCTCTGGCTGCAGGCGGCTCAACTTCTGGTGCAGACATCTCCTCTGATGATGCTTTCTTCGGTCCATCTGTACCCAGCCAATGTACGTATGCAAATGTAGCAAAAAGTATTTGTGTTTGTGGAAATGTATGTGGGTTTGTGTCTGGGGATGGGGGAGGGGTGGGGGCATCTGGGATTGTTTTAATGCACTGTAAAGCACTTTGTGTTACATGTATGTATGGAAAGCGCTTTATAAATAAGAGTTTGATTGATTTGAGTTTGTTTGATTATCGATCCACATCTCTTTCCGCTCTACTGCTCATGCCTCCTGCAGAAAGAGACGATGTGCGTCTAGTTGACTTCGAAAACTTCTTTGATAAAAACAACAAAACAGGACAAGCGCAGCTGTTTGGATCAGTATGAATCGTCTGACAGTTCTGCTAAGCTTGAGACAGTGTTTTTCTTGGTGTTTTTTACCTGAATGTAAGTTGTTGAGTGAGTTGTAGTAGGGATGGGATGATTTACCCAATCACAATTTGATTCAGTTTTCAATTTTGCAGCCAAATTGTTCGATTTTCTTTACTTTTGTTAGTTTATTAACATTGTTTTTTTGAGACACAAAATAAACAATAATAAATTACATAAACAAAGTCATTGTTGTTAGTGCTCAGAACTAACAAATGATATCCTATTGTAATAAGGGCAATACATTCAAATATGCATGTTGTTCAAAATTCACACACACACCCAACCCCAGTAACTGATGGAGGAAGTTTATAATCAATTCTTTCTGTTTATTTGCATTTTAAGGAGGCAGAAACTGTCTACAGCAGCTTTAAGAGCCTGAAACTAGCCTCTTCTAGCTTCACATGACCTGATTTCATCCTGCTCCTGCCTCATCAGTGGATCGGAGGCGTTCATGTGATGTGGATCTCCTGCTGGCGCCGGCTGCAGGTTCCGTTCCCTCCAGACGTGCTGCGTCAGGCTCAAAGGTTCAGAGGACTGTGAACTGGTGCCAGACGTCCAGTCAGGAGCTGTACGAAGACATACACACACACACACACACAACAGGCCCGGCTCTCGCACACTTATTTCCTATGATCTTCATGGCTGTTTTTACCATATTTCCTAGTTTGTTTTTGTTTTGAACAGACAAACTCCCGTACCACGCACATAAACCATAACCAATAATGCTTTCGAGTACTGAAGTGTCCACATAATATGTCTGACACCAAAGCTCCTTAGTCAACGTGAAAGTGTGTCCTGTGGGCCAAACGAGTGCAGAGAGAGTCGACGTGAGCATTCCAGTTCAACAGAGAGACACCCAGGTATTTAAAAGTGGTTATACTTTCAATGGTGCTATTGTTAATGGAGACTGGGTTGTGCGCTGTCACTTCACGTGGGTCAAAGAGAATCTCTTTGGTCTTTTTCCTATTAAAAACCAAGTGAGAGTTGGTTCGACGCCAGCTTTTAAAGGAGGAGATTTCATTCAGATAAAGATAAAGCCGGGTCATCTTTAAACAATAAACTTAAAGGTGCATTGTGTAACTTTCTGGAAGTCATCTACACCTTTCTGTAGAAGTAGAAAACTAAAACTATTCTTCAGAACTTTCTGAATGGGAGGAACTACATTTTAAGCCATAATAAGAAAAAAATAGCTAAAGAAACCCCATATCTATGGAAACAAAGTGTTCGGGCCCTCCTCCAAGCCAAATAATAGCCGTTTTGTGGCCTTGCAAGCCCACTCAAACAACGTGTTCTCATGGATTGCGTAAAATAGCACGCCATGACAAATTGCGTATCATGACGACGCCCTCTGCCTGTTTTGGCGTGAATTACACACTTGTTTTTTCTGGTGTGGTCTGGACACGCCTAGTGGTTGACGACAAACAGGAGGTTTGTCAAGGGATTAACGGCGAAATTTAAGTCTGAAGTTACAAAAATGGGTAAGTTTAGCTCTTAGGCTTGGAGTTGGTTAAGGTTAGGATTGTGTTAGTCTTCACGAATAATAACATGTCTTAACATTCACCATTGAAATGGACGAGGACAGAAACGCGTCAAATACACACGCACAAAATAGAAGTAGCGTTCATATGACACGCTGTTTACAATAGCGTGGTATTCACACGCTTATTCATGAGAATAGGATCAAAGTAAAACCACAGATTTGTATTAATTATTTAATGTGACAAAGACGTCTAAGTTTATTTTTGGCCAAAAAGTTGCGCAGTACACCTTCAAGATCACGGTGTCATCAGAAAACTTTATAATGTAGTTATTAGACAGGCTGCTTCTACAGTTGCTCGTGTATAAGTCTTATATAGGTATAAGTTGTAAAGAAAGGGAGAGCGGAGGCCTATTAATCAGAGAGGGTACAACAACCTAATCAGATTTGGGTTAGCATTCATCTCAGAAAGACACTGAGCCAAAGGATGAGGTTGTACAGTACTAAATACTGAGGAGAAGTTCACAAACAATGCTCAGACATACGTTTGGAGGTTTTCTAGATGTTCAGAGATTAGATGGATCAAACAAGCCAATTGAAACAGGTCAAGACAAGAACAAACTTTTGTTCAGTCATGCTGTCTCTAGTTAAAAACATGCAAGAGTTTAGATCACACTCAAAAATATCCCCAAGGCCATGCACGTAGAGTCCAAACTCGACCGGAACTTTGTGTGTAATAACAGAAAAACATGTATACAGTGTCTTCTTCCTCCTTATTGCACATCTTTCTCCTCTTACACATACAACACAAGCCTCTTCTGACTCTTTTCTCCTCACTCACATCAAACACACACCACGAGTGCACTTTTTTCGATCTGCTGGACATTCAGACACCACTACAACATGGGTCTTGTATTAACATAAATTAAGTCGCAGTAATAAATAAGAACATACATCAAAGAAGTTCATATGCAAATGTAGTTAAAAGGGCTTTGATTTTTAATGTATCAATTAGAATAAAAATATATCAATGTCCATCAAATTGTATCAAACTTCAGCACAGTATTAAGGTACGAATCATTGATTGATACCCATGCCTAATTTACATACCTTTGTTACACTAAACACTGTAAATAATAAAAATTTTCGCTTCAATTCGGAACAGGTATGGTCATTGCCCTAGTCAAACAAACCTATTGGATTTGACATTATCCTATAAGAATCTAATAGGACAAAGAATATCTTATAAGGTTTCTTTCAGAATCTTATTATGTCTGAATCTAATTGGATATTTATTTATTCAATTGGACACTGTCAAAATCCCACTGGACACTGTCAAAATCTTGTTGGAAAATACTGCAATTCAATTGGACAGTGTCAAAAAAAACAAAAACAGTGTCAAAAACCTATTGGACAATGTCAAAATCCTATCAGACAAGGTCAAAATCTTATTGGATATTTATTTATTCAATTGGACACTGTCAAAATCCTATTGACATTGTCAAAATCCTGTTGGACAATGCTGCAATTTTAGTGGACAGTGTCAAAAACCTATTAAACAGCGTCAAAAATCTATTGGACACTGTCAAAATCCTATTGGACACTGTCAAAATCTTGTTGGACAATGCTGCAATCCTAATTGGACAATGTCAAAATACTTTTGGACAATGCTGCAATCCTATTGGACAATGTCAAAATCCTATTGGACAATGTCAAAATCCTATTCGGTTCCAAAAATCAAATAGGATTATCCTGTAAGAATCCAAAATGATATTTTGACTAGGAATGGCCACAAAATGGACTATTATTTGTCCTGGAGGAACCCGCTCATGTTTGGTTTCATATAAAAGGCGTTCCTTTAGCTGATTTTTTCATATTATGGCATAAAATGTATTGTGGTTTTAACTCTCTAATTCTACTGATAAATGACTTTCACCTCCAGAGGGTTACACAGTGCACCTTAAACAATAACCTTAGGCGAGAGTAGGTAGATTTACTAAAGCTCTTGACCAGATATTTTTTTCTTAGGTTGGAGCTAAATGGTTATTAAGGCCAATTTACCACATGAATATATTTTGCCAATCTGCATTAGCTATATGTAATATAATTAATTATCATTCGTGAGTGTAGTGTCTTTGTACTCAAACAATTACCATTCTATTAGCACACACACTCGGCTGCACATGAATTATCAATCTCTGAACTTCTTAACATATATTATTACGTAACTGTGCACCATACATGCTAATCATATGCATGTGGGTCATACGAAAACCCATTCACCGCATTCAGTTTGACACACTAATCTAAAATTACTGCATACAAATACACATGCATCATTTATACTTCTGCAGCGCAAGCTCGTGATTTCCATAGACACTTATCATCAAATAGAACGAAACGCACACAAAGTCTTAGAAAGTTATCTTCCGACTTCACATTTTATTGTAACACGATTTCCACGTAATCAGCGCGGCGAGTTGGAAGCTTATGAAATGCATAAGTCTGTATTGTATAGTCTGTGGTAACTTGGAAGCCAATTAAACAGAGAGTAGAAAGATGAATGAATTATTTGCCTGCTGATGAACCTATTTCACAAAGCCGACGTTGGCGTAAGATCCCAGAACGGATTCAAATGTGAACGCGGTTTTTGCCAACTTTGCTTCTTCGCTTAATCCAAGGGAATAGACAGAATCGAGTTTTATAATATAGTGGGAATACATTGGATTTATATAGCACTTTTCATGATTCTCAAACACGCTTCACATTATGCAAGGTCAGCCCAGTCTCCAAAGAAAACGTAGATATGCAAATGTCAAAAACGCACGATAAGCACCTTTTTTCAATATGTTATGAAAAGCAAAAATGCAAAATAATCCATTAATAAACCATTTCATACAGTCTGTGTAGTGATGCACCCGGTCGGACCACAAATCAGCCTACTCAGTTAGAAAAAGATGAGTGTGTCTCGTACATGTTTGCTACGTGAAGCTAGGCATGCACAGATCCAATACTTGGTCAATATCGGTGCAGATCCAGGAAATGTTGCTGGATTGGGTATCGGCTCCATCATATCGCTTCAGTCGATATCCTGGTTGTGGCTTTAACTGGGCATAATGAAACTTATTTACTGGTTGGTGTTGATCCAGAACGTCTCATAATGTTTGAATTTTATTAGGGCCGAGAATTGATAAAACAAGAACAACAACAACAAAAAATGATTGCAAATCTGAAAAAATTAATCACGATTCATTTTTACTTTTTGCATACCCTTGTTAAACACAGCTAATCACATTTTTTATTCATATTAGGTTGCTTAGTTGTGACTTGTTGCGTACCACAATATGATCAATTTTGTATGTTTTGAAAAGAAAAGAAACTATTTCAGTCCTTACACTAGTATCGGTCGATATTGGGTATCAACAGATGCTTAAGTCCAAAGGATTGGGATCGGTATCGGAATGAAAAAGTGAATCGAAGCATGCATAGTTAAGTTTAGCACTTCAAAGTTCCTATAGTTCCAGTTGTTTCTCAGAGAATGAAACGTATCATAACAAGCATGTAGTATTCTGTTCCTCGATGTTCGCAGAACATTAAGCACGTGTAGAAAGCTGTGGTCCATCTCATCATAGCCTGCTTTATTTTGACTGTGTGGAGAGACACAGTTAAAATGTTTTAGGTCTCAGACAAACTCTCTGCTGAAGAGTGAAGTTGAACAACTCATTCACTGGACAACTTCACACGACCCAAGGTTGAGAACCTCTGCAATAGAAAACCTTGCAAAAGGCTAAAGCTAACAGCCCATGTAGCAGCAAACGCCCCAAAGCAAAAGCCATTGACACACAGCGCCCACTATATTTGATCACCAGGACTTGGGCATCCTACAATAGCATGACCTTATCTGCAGGAGCTTTATATTATGCCAAATGGGAAAAAATGTTTTGTTGCAATGTCTCTGGAGCAGAAACCATTTATTTTATATTTCTCCGCTTAACACTTTATGTTAAAGTGAGAGAGACTAACTCCGCCCACAACTGCACCTCAAACAGGCTCACAAAAGTGGGAGATGCCGGAGGCCTTTTAAGAGACGCCCAGGTGGGTGTGAACAGACTTTGATTGACAGCACCAAATATGAACAGCGAGTTTGGTGAATGATGTGAGTTTTGTGTCGGAGCGGTCCTGGTCCTGACATGAGATTTGCAGCTGAGAAGCTGTACAGCAACAGCACCAAGTCTTTGCTTACTTGCACGTCAAGATCTCTTTTTATATTTATTCTACAAAACATACAGTATGTATGAAACCTTTGCTTTAGTCTACATAAGTGCATGATTGTATGATGTGAGTATTTGCTAAAAATGAAAATGAAAAAAGAAAAAGATAAACTTGCCACAGGCACGAGTTGTGAACCAGCGCATCATTGAATAGTGATTGCACATCACACATCCACTGATCAAGCTGAGCCAATTGACGGCTGATGTCATACGCAGCGGTGTTCTTCAACTCTCTGCAGCAGTGGTGTCAGAGGGAGGAGTTTAGATAAACCATCTGGGCGGCTCGTTTGCCGCCTCAACTCACTGTGGCATCAGCGTGAACTGAAAATGCATGGATAGCGTTTGACCATCGTGGCAGTACAGTCGCGGTTTTTGCACACATATGTAACTGCAAAATGAGCCAGTTTGCACAAAAATGTCCCAAAAAGGCCTGGAAAAGTAGATAATTACTTTTTGACCCCATATGCACAGTCTGACAGTGAAAAAAAGTTTTTTTTTTCACTGAGAGTTTGGTTTCTCTTTAATGACGTTAATTTCTGTCATTAGACTTTAATTCTCTCCGGCAATGTCTGGCTCTCTGACGCACGTGCTGACTTTGTCTACAATCAAACAAATGATGCAGTTTCACAGACTCACCAGCAGATGGTAGAATAGTGTGAGCACAAGAACCCCGAGAAGGTCATGTTGTCTTTGTCTTGTGTTGACATTTACAAAGCGCAGTCGGCTGTGTTGCCGTGATCAGCTGCTTCTGAAGGCTGCTTTCCTTTTCAAACAGATTACAGGCAAAACATCTTGGACTAAAAACACAGTTGAGTAAGTTTAGAGCAGATACGGTATTTGATCTTTAAAATGAAGAAAAGACGATCTTACTAGAAACGTCCTCTTCTGTGAGCGAGTGAAAAGTGTCAGAGGAAGTCAAACTACTGGATTTCTTCATGTTTGGAGGGTTCAATCGAATCTCTGCTCCATGAAAGAGGCTGAATCTATAGAATCTGCATCAGAAAGAAGAAAAGTGCTGCTGCCTTCTCGTCTTTAACACAGCTTTTGTTGGTTTCATTGAAGTGGCTCATATTCTTTCACCAAAAAGTAGAACAGATGAACTTTCAAAATAAATCTAATGAAAACAAGGAATTTCAAAAAAAAAAAAAAAAAAAAAAATGGTTTGTGCAATGTCTCTGCAGAAAAACCCATTCATTTGATATTTCTCCGCTTCATTTTTTAAACTTAACTTGTTCCCCTTCTGTGCACTTTCTTTTTCTTTTAAATGAACCACATCTTACTTATCATACGAAAATGTACGCAGCTAGTCAGACATCAGTAGAACTTGAAATTGGATTGTACGTTGGCATTAGCGCGTTCGAATAGCCCGAGGTTATATCATTAAGCAGCACACAGGAGACCCAACCGTGTTCTTTTCAGACCGTCTTCTCTTTCTGCTGCTGAAGGCTTCGCTGTTCACGGTTTGATGCCATTCACCGAGAAACTTTCTAAATCAAACTTCACCCCAGATGACACAGATACTCGGACTGTAATTCTACACTCGCCGGCAGCAGTGTGTGTTATGTCTTTGTGGTTGTGGATAAAAAGGGTTGTTGAAGTTTCGCCTTTAGCGTAGAGCGGTTCAAACGGGGCTAAAGTTTTTTCTGTTGCCGGGGACAATGCGAGGCTTGGTTTCAGTTCGAGCGATAAAAAGGTGTGATGCATGGCCCTAAAGCGTATCTATAGAAGCACATGGAGAGTTGATTAAAAGGATAGGCTCGTGTGTTAACCTGCTTTGAACTGGCTTTTGAAGGAGTATTGTGTAAAATCCACTTTTCTGAGTTTTTAGTCACGTTCTAGCAGTGTGTTTCATCGTTAGCTCACACAAAGTTGCATTTAGATTGATTTATGCATGCATAATCTTGTATTGTCCTGTTTTCACTTATTCCCACTCACTAGTCTGTATTTACTTGTGGCTATAAGCAAGATGCAAAGCAAATTTTTACAGTTACACTTTAAAGAACACATAAGCATTTTTTTTGTAGTTGTTTTTTTCCTTCAAACCTGCTCTGAAGCACCTCCACTTTGGAATCTCATGCACCAGAACTAATAAAAAAGTCTAGTTCAGTCACACAAGGCTACATCAAAAATTGAGTTAGAGCTCTACTTACTCATTCCAAAGAAAATTACAGATGTTATGCAATCAAACCAATCTGGCCTGATATGCTAATCCTGCAGAAATGCTCAAACGAGTCTGGACGATTTATGGACTTAAAAACAGAGCAGAATATCTCAGAGATCTACTGTATCTATGACACATGTGTCAAACTCAAGGCCCAGGGGCCAAATGCCACCTTTTTTCTTATGGCCCTCAAGATCTTATAAGGTTTACTTTAATTTGATATTAGTGCCAGAAGCAATCTGGGTGTTTTAATCTAGTGAAAGGATTTGTCTGAAACTGAAAGAGTAAGTCTTTTTTCAGACTAATTCAGATGTATTCAGTAATTGTCACTTCAATAAATATGCAATAATACAACTATTTGTAGTATGTCAAAGATTGATAATTAATTAAGTTCATTTTAGTTACGACCGGCCCTTCGAGGACAACCCCGATGCCAGTGTGGCCCTTTGTCAAAATGAGTTAGACAACCCTACTCTATGACATCACAGATCTAGGACATTCAAACAGTGTTTTTGGGAGAACTAAAGATATCTCACAAACAAAACTTCAGCAGCATTTTTGCTGACTTTGCAACTTTACAACAGGACTAAAAACCCAAAAAGTAGATTTGTCCTTTAAACGTTCATCTTCCAGAGGAGAGTGCAGTGACTCCAAATATAAGACCGCATCAGCCTTTTCCTCTTGGGAATGAATGAACCAGGAAGTAAGTGAGTGCTAACGGGGTTCAATGATTCACGTGCTCTTCAAGGATCCGTGGAAAAAATACAGAACAGCAAAAAAGGAGAATCGAGGCACTCTGATGTACAAAAGTATAAAAATACTTTAATCTAGCAGGGAACTCTTACAGTCCTTCATCACTGTAAACAGGGCAACACAAAAAAATCACACAGGTGTCATTTGCGTGTCACATGACACACAAACTTCATCACTTAACAAACAATACAAACATTACAATGATAATGAAAAACTAGCCAATCAGAGCCGAGCTGCCACACAGCTCTGTTGAGCAAAGTTCTGCTCAGCTGATGTGTCAAGAACAACCTGCATAAACTGCCTGTTATAATTTTGTATGAACAAAACAATGTCATTTTGTTCTTACACCCTGAGCGGGCCGAACAAAGTTTGGATGTCGGATGAATTAGTAATTATTGTTGTTTTCTGGTAATTATAATAATAATAATACAGATCGTTTATATTACCTGTATTACACTGTCATTCTTTGTAATGTCACATAACAAAGCTGCAAGTAGCTGTGTGTCACTTTAAAAGAGTCAGAACTGTAAATATTCCTCGTAAAAAAAAGAGGGGCTGATAAAAGTTTGCAACTTCCTTCTGCTCCCTTTCATTCACAGACATTTCATTTAATCAAAATCTAAACATTGTTTTCTATGTTTACTATAAAAAAAGGAAACAAACTAAATAAATGAAAAATGAAATTAACCAGGTACATGTCATAGTTTGTTACAAAATATGTGAAAGAAACATACATCTACACACTCTTTCTCTAAGGGTGCACTCACACTCACTCTTTTGTCCAGTGTGAGTGCAAATGGTTATTCATTGTACCTAACTAATTGCCCCTCGCGGGATTAATAAAGTTGTCTGAATCTGAAGCAATTTCAAATCTTAGTGCTGACTTTTAGAGCTCTGCATAGAGTTTCGATTCTGGACCCAAGCCTGAACCCAACCCGACTTTCTTTCTAAACTCTGGCTCTGCATGATCATGCTTCTTCCTACATCAGTGATCTGATCTAACCCTACACAACAAATCTGCATGTTGTCGACTCGAACCATGAGTTTTTCTAATACAACTTGAGAAATTATTATTATGTCATGTTTAAAACCTTCTAAAACTCGAATTTGTGTAAAAAGTAGGAGGTTAAAAGTCCCCTGTGTGATTCCATAGAAGCACAAAACTAAAACCATGGTAATGGTTCCCTTTATTAGACATGGGAACACCAGGAAACCAGCAGCAGGGAGCTGCTCCGGGATATACACTATATGAGTACATTTTTGGGAGATGTAAGCTTGCTCACAGTAAGAAGACTCTTTAATATCTATTTCTGTCCAACTAAAAGAACCAACGAAAATAACATGCTCATATTAAAACAAGCACGCTAAGTTTACTTTTATATTCACAACAAGTTTAAAGACATCTATTCTAGTTTTCTAATGTATTTTGTAATCATCCATGACCTTTATTTTCTAGATTTTAGATTATGTTTGTGATTGCAATGAAGAAACAGGTCTATTCTCTTTCTGCTCAAAACTGCAGAGATGATAACTGACACGATATAATAACTACACCTTATTTAGCCTTAGTAAAGCATGAAGAAAGAGTTAACAGTTCATGAACAAAATATCAATTCATGGATAAAAAAATGTTTTAAGGTAACTGCTCATGTAAGGAGCTGACATTAGAATTTAAGGTTGTACTAATTAAGTTTTTACTAAGTCCTAATAAATTTGTTCATGATAAATTAACCTATTATTCATGCTTTACGAAGAGTTTTTGAAGGCTAATCGAGATATAGTTATTATAAAGTGTTACTGATTTTTACACACAGTTTCTTGTTAGAAAGTGGCTACATTTGAAGCAGACTTGGAATCTGATTGTTTTGAGAACCTGTAATTGCAAGTAAACACAGACAAGTGGGTTTTCAACAGCAGGACAATCCAATCAAACCAACTGTGAGCAAACTAATGATGAGAGAACAGTGGGCCTCATTCATCAAAGTGTTCTTAAACTTATACTTTAAGAAGCTGCTGAGAAAACTCTACGTAAGGTTCTCGTGTTCATTCCTTCTTAACTCTTTCACTGCCAGCCCTATTCTGACTTTGACCCCCCTTCCCTGCCAGGACTTTTTGCTCATTTTAAACAATATTCACAGCTCCACAAAAAACCTTGTGCAACTGGAATCATGACATGTTGTACATCAAATGAGACCTACAAGTGTCTACTTTCATTTAAAAAAAATAATGTTATTCTAAATTATTCCGTTCTCTTTTTATAGGCATTTGAAATCCGTTGTTTTCATTAGATTTCAGCGTTTGACGAGAAACTTTTGAGAAAACGTCCTTTTTCTAAATCAAACTTCATGTCATTGTTATTTTTGTCTGTTCTACTTTTTGGTGAAAGAATATGAGCCAGTACAATGAAATAATGTCTTTAGGATAAAAATACAAGCTTCACGTGATTAAAACAATGAGGACGAGTGTCTTTTTCATCTTTAAACCAACAAAGGCTGTGATACAGACGAGGAGACGTCACAATACTTTTTCTACTTTCTGTAGAAAAAGTCAGAGTAAGTAGTTTGACTTACTCTGACACTTTTGGATCGCTCACAGAAGAGGAAGTTTAGTTTTTCTCTTCCAGACTCGCTGCATGTGTTTTTCTCCTCCGAGTCCTAGTCCTGTAGGATCGTCTTTCTTCATTTTAAAGATCAAATATCTGCTCTAAACTTACTCAACTATGTTTTTAGACCAAGATGTGTTGTCTGTAATCCGTTTGAAAAGAAACACGATCCTTTAGAGGCGGATGATCACGTAAACACAGCCGACAGCGCTCCGTAATGTAAACAGACAAGACGTGCATTTTCCGGTCCTGGGACTTCCTCTACGAGGATTTTGGAGACTTATACGGGGGGCAGCAGCTGCATTCTCTTCTCTCCCTCTCTCCCGGTGTGTTATCACTACGCTCTCCGCCAGGCAACTTGCTCGCCGAGGGCGCGCGCCTCTTGCTCACGCGTGCGGCCTGTTTGGGGCGACGCTTCAAGCGTATTTATCCTGCTCAAGGCTCGCGTAGTGACGCAGTTTTCAATCAAATGGCACAAAAAATATGTCTGTATCGGTGCATTTTAAAGTCTCCAGCAGCTCTACAGCCTCTCTCACACTGTTTGGGGCGTAATGTGGATGTGTAGCCTGCGTAATGACGTGCAGCACAGAATCTCCGAGGTGTCAATCGGGGCTAGGTTGAGTTTCGGGACATGTGGGACAGGATTCGGGACACATGCGTGAATTTTGGGACTGCTTATGATGAAAATTATCGTCATTGGCAGGCTATGGTTGGGTTCGTTATGATGAAAATTTTCGTCATTGGCAGGGAAAGAGTTAACCATGTATAAGTATGGGAAGCTAAACGGTTTACCTCTTTTAAGACATTTTCTGGCAAAGTAAGTGTATTTTTAGCACAACTAATTCAAGTTGAGTTACAACCTTGTTTAAATGAAGATTACTGATGTGGCGTTGTATCAGAAAAGTAAACAGAAAGTTAAAAGAAGATGCTAAAAGACGCCAGGTGGTGCTAGCATCACGTTAGGATTTAGCCCACAGCTACCGTTAGCATTGTTAGATATATTTACATACTTGGAAGTAGGGCTGTAGTCGACCAAAGACATTCTTGGTCGACTAAAAACATGTCCCATCGACCGATTAATCGACTAAATAGGGGGCGTGGCTAAGGCGCTGAAGCTAAATGTAGAGTTGTCAGAAATATTGCAAAAAATGCTAAAACCGGTGTGGAAATTAGATCCTCATTTGAACAAAAACAGAGAACATTAACATGACAAAAATGGAGCAAAAGTTAATATTTTCTGCAAAATAAAATAAAAAAAGTTTAGTTTCATCAAAACTGGTTGACGATGCCGACTGTATCTATGGCAAATATGTGCCGGCCGCAGGACTTCTCCTGGAGCAAAGCATTCAAAACTTCAGCGTCTTTTAAAATGTCCAAACACACATGGACACACTCAGAAGAAACATGTTCAAGTCACAGATGGATTGAAACAACGCTGGGATTTTGCTTTTTAGTTCGTGCTTTGTGTCACTGTAGAGGAGGGAGGCAGCTGTAGCGGGGGTGCACAGTGTGAGTCCTGTAGGGTTACAACAGGCTGCTGCAGGTACATTCAAAAATTATTTCTTAGCAAATCCGTGTATCATTCGTTCAATTGATTTTCAATTTCAAAACAAAAACAAAAAAACGAAAAGTTAGACCTTTTTTCCTTTTTTGTTTTGATTCATAAAACAAATTACAGTAAAACGGGTTGATTTTTGTTTTTTCCATTTGGTTTCAAAATCGAAAAAACGAACACTGAAATACTGTCTCTAAGCGTGGTTTCTTTTTTAATTACCTTTATTTGTTTTGCGTGAACCGGAAGTTTGTCTCGGCCGGGTGATGTGGGAGTAGATGTGGGCGGGAGCGCTGCCAGCAGTGCCAGAAGCCTAAAGTGGCGGAGACACGCTGCTACCTGGGCTTGTGTGCAGGGGAACTCGTTTTAAACTGAATGAAGAGAAGTGCGCTGCCCCGTACGTGTTTATACCACTGTACCCCGCCCGTTTGCATTGCGTCCTTACAACGCAGTATTAATACGGTGTATGATTCCCTGTGCGTGATAGTGGCGCACTCGGTAGAGAGATGCGCTTACATGCAAGAGGTCTATAGATCGATCCTCACCACATGAAATTTTAATATTTATGTTGTTGATTATAATTTATTTATGTCACGTGATAAAGCTTCATAGCAATTCATTTATGACAGTAGGACAGTTTCAAAGTTTACAGCAAAGACCAGAACACAGACCAAAGCAAAGACCAAAGCTCACAGACCAGAGCAAAGACCAGAGCTCACAGACCAGAGCAAAGACCAAAGCTCACAGACCAGAGCAAAGACCAGAGCACAGACCAGAGCAAAGACCAAAGCTCACAGACCAGAGCAAAGACCAGAGCACAGACCAGAGCAAAGACCAGAGCTCACAGACCAGAGCAAAGACTAGAGCTCACAGACCAGAGCTCACACCATGCAAGGACCAGAGCTCACAGACCAGAGCAAGGACCAGTGCAAGGATCACCTCTGGGGGCGCTCTTCACTGGTCTGTCAGATCTGGTCCGTGGTCTGTGAGCTTTGGTCTTTGCTTTGGTCTGTGTTCTGGTCTGTGAGCTCTGGTCTTTGCTCTGGTCTGTGAGCTCTGGTCTTTGCTCTGGTCTTTGCTCTGGTCTGTGAGCTTTGGTCTTGCTTTGGTCTGTGTTCTGGTCTTTGCTGTAAACTCTGAAACTGTCCTACTCTCATAAATGAATTGCTATGAAGCTTTATCACGTGACATAAATAAATTATAATCAACAACATAAATATTAAAATTTCAAGTGGTGAGGATCGATCTGCAGACCTCTTGCTTGGAAGCGCGTCTCTCTACCGAGTGCGCCACTTTCACACACAGGATATCTTATACCGTATTATTACTAATACTGCGTTGTAAGGACGCAATGCAAACGGGCGTTACACAGTGGTATAAACACGGGGCAGTGCACTTCTCTTCATTCAGTTTAAAACGAGTTCCCCTGCACACAAGCCCAGGTAGCAGCGTGTCTCCGCCAGTTTAGGCTTTTATCTGGCACTGAGCTCCCGCCCACATCACCCGGCCGAGACAAACTTCCGGTTCACGCAAAACAAATAAAGGTAAATTAAAAAAAGAAACCACGCTCAGAGACAGTATTTCAGTGTTCGTTTTTTCGATTTTGAAACCAAATGGAAAAATCAAAAATCAACCCGTTTTATTGTAATTTGTTTTATGAATCAAAACAAAAAAAGGAAAAAAGGTCTAACTTTTCGTTTTTTTGTTTTTGTTTTGAAATTGAAAATCAATTGAACGAATGATACACGGATTTTAGCAGAACTGATGACCTTTTAGTTTCTAAAATTATTTTATATACAGTGGTCCCTCGCTCTATCGCGGTCCACTTTCCGTGGCTTCGCTGTTTTGCAGATTTGTTTTTAGTGCAGTCCATCTTTAAGCGTCACAAAAACGACTCGCGCTGTTGAATCTGGCGGTGAATCATGTGTTCAGCGCATTAGCCTATTACCTGTACAAAAGACACTAAACATCAGAAACAGCCAGGTTATCAAGTGAAATTACTGGTAAAAAATTACTTCGCGGATTTCGCGTTTCATGGGTTATTTTTGAAACCTAACCCCCGCAATAAACAAGGGACCACTGTACAATAATTAGCAAAAATACATAACCTACAATCACGTAGGAATTACAATTTTTGACTGAATTATATAGAAAATAAAATTCTGAAACAGCACATTTTCTGTTCTTACGAGTCCTCCTTTGTTCTTTGATTTGTTTTTACAGACGAACATTTTCCATAAAGAACACATTTTGTTTGTAAGAACATGTCATGAATGAGGCCCAATGTAATCATAACCTAACCTGGCTCACTCCAGATGGATATGTGTTGAACTCCTATCTGAGTTCTCACTATATCCATCTGGGACTTTACATGAAAGCGTTGAGAAAAGGCGGGACGTTTAGTGAAATACTTCGAGCTGATTGGGTGTGGGGCCTACCTTACAAGTACACGTCACACATACTGCTCTTCTTTCAAAAAGAAATGACTCCGTATTTCTGCTAAAACCTCATTAAAAGCAGCAGAAACATGTACATCCACGAGAGCAGCCATCTTTGTTCAGCTTGAATGAGACACCGGTGGTGGTGCCGGAACACCAAACCAATCGAGCTGCTGGAAGGCCAGATGATTTATCTCATGTTTGTGAATTCACAAATATCGCAGATAAACCATCTGACTGGCCAGGTTAATCATAACCTGTTTAGAAAGTGGATTTTACATAATATACAAAGAAATGACAAAACTACACACTCAATATTCATACAAGAATAGAACAAAAACTCCATTGCATAGACTGCTGTGATTAAAACACTGACCAAATAGGATAAGCTTTTTTTTTTTTCAAGTGTCAGCTGAATCTATGAGCACAGAGTGAGTGGAAAATGGTCAGAGTCCACAAGTCTCCTCTGGTCCCAAACAAATGCAAGGAACCATCAGCAGCCTCTGACCCCTAGACCTCAGTGTGTGTGAGTTCCTGTAACGGCTGGATCCCATTACTTATACATGGCAAGGCCTGACCAGCAGTAACAACTGTACCTGGTAGAGCCAAGTATTACTTGAATGATCTCAGATTTTGTATAAAACTCCAAACTCATTAATTTGCGGTGAATTTGAAATCATTTTGCTTTCAGAACAGACAAATGTATGTGCATATAAAGTTGTGAAAAGCACTTTATCCTTCTGTGGTCAACATTTACAAGGCTCAAAAGGTAAGTGAGCGAGGCAAACCAAAGATAATAAGTGTAGGTACAGTCTTTTTGAACTTTTTCTGTTTTCAGGCCGATGTGACTACACAACGAATTGTTGCCATCAAAGGCCTGCCAGTTGTCCTTGGAGATGACCCAAGTGTTTTTTTTTTCATGACAAGCTCAGTAATGCCCCTTGGAATGTATAATGAGTACATACATACATACGAACATACTGTACGTACAAACATAAATACGAATGATGCACGGGCCAGGCAGTTTCCCAATCCGCAGGTCACGCACGTTTGACATTAATATCAAAACCCCAAATGTACACTTCTGCAAATAGCCACTGTGCCCATATTGATGTTTGAATAAAAAAATTACTTGGCTTTATAATTGTTTTGAATAAAAAATGTGTTTACAGTTTGATTGTGCATGTTCTCCCACTTATAAATTATGAAGGGGTCTAAAATTTCCATTGTGTGCTTTTCAAATTGATCAAATATTATTAAATGATAACTTCACCTTTGTCCTCCCAGGACACTGAGACAGAGAACACTGTGGCCCTTTCCCAAACGGCTCCCTACTCACTTCCCTACACCCTAAATACTAAGTTTTGCGTGCTCCCATGAAGGAAGTGTGTCTGAAATGCACAAGGGGTGAGTAGGGGACAGTCAGCCACTTAAGAGCGAGTGAGCAGCAGGTGCTCACTAAACAGATGTGTGTAACACTGAGAACAGCCCCATGGGAAACACACCACATGAGATTAGTTCCTGCTTTTTATAAAAGTTTAAAGATGTTTAATTAACCATTTAATTTCCAGCACTAACAGTTTTAAAATGAATGAAGAAAATATACTGATGCACATTTAGATTTTATTTGTCCTGAAAAATACTGTTGAAGTCAAAATGTTCTGGACATTTTTAATTGTCTTGCAAAAGAGGCTGGAATAATTTGCACCTCAGACACATATTACAGTATGATATAAAAATGAAATAAGGATAGAAAGTACCTTTGATATTGTACCTCACAGGGCAGAGCTTTCACTGTGTCTCATTTGTTTGTAATGATCACAAACTGGTCAAGAAAGACAGAACTGGTGAGAAGAAGATTATTTGGTAATGTTGAGGGAATTTTATATTTACATTTTTTGTCATAGTCAAAACAAATCCTAAACAAGATAAGCTCTAAAAGTGCCCAGTAGGTGGTGATAACGCTGCCTTCAGAGTCTCAAAAGCCAATAAAAGAAGTTTAAGAGAGTGAAGTGTGTCTGAATTCACAGGAATGAAGGGAACTAAGGAATGTCCCTCACAGAAGTGTAGTGTGTAGTTCTTAGGGAGAGGGAGTAGGGACTGGTTTGGGAAAGGGCCATCGGCATCTCTTTCAGGTGGCCTGCTGACCACAGGAAGTGATGATTTACCAACCACAAGTTCACAGACAACTGCTGTCATCCTTGAAGGAGTTCTCGTTAAGGACAACAAAGACCTGCCACAGTTCTTTTGCTAATGTCCAACATCCTAAAATTCATTCAAATTGTCCTTCTTGGAAAACAAACCGTCTCCTCCAAGCTGTTAAAAAACTACTTGTTGAGTTAAAATGCTGAGTGGAGCTGTTATTTTTTTTGCCCATGTTTATTTTAATTTATTTTGTATTACTTTTTTTGGTACCACTTTATAATAATGTCTGGATACAAACCATTAACAAATGTTAGTTAACTAAAAAATGGAAGGGAGCAAGGGGGTTGCTAAAACAGTTCTAAAAATGTTTTTATGTAGAAGTATTTGTCATTAACCATTATGACAAGCTCTAGTGATGTTTTTTTGCAGTTTATTGTACTGTATTTTAAAATCATGTGACCACAGGAGTGAGAACTTGTCACGTGACCACTCCATGTGATCTCATAGTATTTAAGGCCACCTGGTTATGCCCTGAGGAAAACCACATTGGTGTGGTTGAAACGCATCGGCATGTCCCTTTTGCCTCAATAAAGGACTTTTAACTCTTTCCCTGCCAATGACGGAAATTTCCCTCATAAGCTTTTTATTATATGCGGCGATAGAGCGCTCTCTGATACACGTGTCCGGTGCACCAGCACTAAACAATCATGTTGCAGTTTCATATATTCACCACCAGAGTGCAGGGCGCAGAGGAAGTCCCAGGACCGGAAAATGCACGTACATTATGCAGCGCGGTCGGCTGTGTTTACGTGATCATCCGACTCTAAAGGATCGTGTTTCTTTTCAAACGGATTACAGGCAACACATCTTGGACTAAAAACATTGTTGAGTGAGTTTAGAACAGATATTTGATCTTTAAAATGAAGAAAAGACGATCCTACAGGACTAGTACTCTGAGGAGAACGACACATGCAGCAAGTCTGGAAGAGAATAACTAAACTTTCTCTTCTGTGAGCGATCCAAAAGTGTCAGAGGAAGTCAAACTACTGTATTTCTTCATGTTTGGAGGGTTAAATATAAGCTATTCCCCTGTGAAAGAAGCTGACTCTATAGAATCTGCATCAGAAAGTAAAGCTGCCTCCTCGTCTGTAACACAGCTTTTGTTGGTTTAAAGATGAAAAAGACACTCGTCCTCATTGTTTTAATCACATGAAGCTTGTACTTTTTATCCTAAAAACATTATTTAATTGTAGTAGTTCATATTCTTTCACCCAAAAGTTGAACAGACAAAAATAACACTGACATGAAGTTTGTTTCTCTTCAAACGCTGAAATCTAATGAAAACAAGGCATTTCAAATTCCTATAAAAAGAGAACGGATTAATGTAGAATAACAATTATTAGTGAGACCTACACTTGTAGGTCTCATTTGTGTACAACATGTCATGATTCCAGTTGGACAAGGTTTTTTGTGGAGCTGTGAATATTGCTTAAAATTAGCAAAAAGTCCTGGTGGGAAGGGGGGTCAAAGTCACAATAGGGCTGGCAGTGAAAGAGTTAAGTCAGTAAGTCAGTGTGCCTCAGATACTTTTTCTTCTGTTTTTACAGGTTATCTCTACCGCCTGGATCCTGGCAGAGCACCTGACTTTTTTACATTCATTGACCAATTGATGCACTCACCTTTCCTGTCGATTGTTTACTAAAGTAACCTGTTGTTGATACTGAGTAAGGTTTACTGAAGGGTTCAATGTAAGAATTCATTTAGAAAGGGTAACTGTTACAAATGTTTCAAAGTAAGATTTAATGCATAACTGAATTGATATTGATCAATTGATTGATTGATTGATACTGAGTAAGGTTTACTTGATAAGTAAAAGTAGAATTTTATTTATTAAAAGGAACTTGGCTTAAATTTGGCCTAAAGACTGTTCAGAAGGAATTTGTCTTCTTATGAACCCGTCGTGAATCTGACGTAGAGTTTTCTCAGCAGCTTCTTAAAGTGGAAGTTGCTCACAATTTCTAAGAACACAAAAGGCCTAAAGTGTTTACATGGTTGTTTTAATGAGTGTTATTTTTTTTTTAATCTTTATTCAGAATTAACGCCCTCATGTAAACACAGCAACGACAGTTCAAGCAGAATGAACACACGCTGCACTGGTTTTCTGGATAAAGACGGACCGACTCTCTCTAAACGGGGCCAGTTTTGTGCCTACACTTGAAAGCACACACCCACACTCAAACACAGCACGCACACATGTTCACAGCAGGTAACGTGGCCGTCGTCACACGTGCGGAGGGCCGTGTTTGTGAGCACACATCTGTAAGTGCTGGGACGTGCAGAGTGTTTGAGGTGCAAACACATAGGACGACTACACCAACTGTTTTTAAAGGTCAGTGTTGGGCTTTTTTCCATCTATTTAGTTATTTACATTTTATTCAGTGTAAAGCACAAAGGTAATGGCTTAGACGTGGAAACAGGTCCATTAACAACAGAACTGAAAAGCTCCTGATACTTTGAGTTCTCAGCTGCAGGTCAATGCAAGACTCAAATACTGTACGTAAAAATCATTCCAACTCTGAGTAAAGTTATAAGAGAAAAAAAATAAACGTAATAATTTTACATAATACGTCAGAGTTTGCATGGTCTTGTGTTATCGTTCTCTCCGGTTCTTCTTAAAGGGGAGGTATCGGATTTGACCTGTCTGGCCAGGTTACTGGTTTTCTCCCACCCCCAAAAACATGCATAGGTCACTTGGCCTTACTGTAAATCAATGTAAGACAATGAAAGATTCTTATGAACAAATCACAGCCCGATTTTGCCCTTTGTCCTAGCCGGTCTTAGCGGATGGTCTTAATTATTCCTCTGTTTGCCACTAGTGGCTCTCTCCAAGCTCTATACACTGTCAGTATAGAAGGTGTGGCTCCAGCCAGATGTGAGGGGGTGCAGTTTTGTTCATTGAACCAGACACATGCTCACGCCTGTGACAAGTGAGCAGCTGTGTTAGGATCACAGGCAAAAGAGAACTGTAGCAGCAGCTTCAGTTTGGAAAAAAACTATAATAATAGAAGTCAACAGGCTTTATGTAAAGAAAAGACACATTTTTAGACAAAGTTGTTAAAGTCTGTCAAGTAAATAGACTTTCACCAAATAGATTTCTATTATTATAGTTTTTTCACCAAATAGTTTTCTATTATTACACTTTTTTTCCAAATGAACTGCTGCTACAGTAACATTTGCCTGTGATCACTGCTCACTTGTCACAAGTGTGAGCATGTGTCTGGTTCACTGAAGGAAACTGAAGCCACACCTTCTACACTGACAGTGTATAGAGCTTGGAGAGAGCCACTAGTGGCCAACAGAGGAATACTTAAGACCATCCGCTAAGACCGGCTAGGACAAAGGGCAAGATCAGGCTGTCAGTTCTTAGGGCTTCTTATGAACATTTTTCACAAAATTTGTTCTTAACGAAAAATGTTTGTAAGAAGGAATCCTAAGAACACCCAGGAGCATTTGTATAAATATGCTTTTTCAGTTAAAATTGTATTTGCTACGTGATGTGTACGTAATGTTTTTGACAAATTATTGTATCTAAAAAAACAACAACAACAAACAATCATCAGTTATGTTATCTATTATACTGTATATTATCTGCAGCTGTGTTCTAACCCCCACAGGAACCAGGCTCCTCTGTGTCACCGCCCAGGACCAAAGCACACTGTGTGCTCCCATTTCAGCCGCACATTGAGACAGTGTCATTCTTGCCGTTTTTTCACTCACCTGAATGTAACTTTTAAGGGTCGTAGGGTCGAATTTCATTCACAAATGATGATTTAGCAGCAGAACTTTTGTTTTCTCACAATGATAAACTCTTGTAGTTAGCTGACAACAATGCTTTTTCGACTTGTTTCCACTGTTTGCGTCAATGAGCAGCGGCGCTTTCTGCAGACAAGAGGCAAGATGGAGTCCCAGTGATTGGTCAAAAGAGAAACTGACAAGAACTTTGACCAATCAGAAGCAGCGCAGGCAGGTTTTAGACTTTTCATTGGTTTCTGGCTAGACACGCTCCTGTGTCTTCCTCCAAAACAGGAAATATGCGGCAAGTAGATTTTTTAGCTATTTGTTATTTTGTGACTCGTTTTGATAGAATTAAAAGCAAAGACAGCGGTGGGAGAGTCATGTGTTTGGAGTGTACGAAGCGATAAAGAGATGAGAACCAGCGCGGATACAGCACTTTTCATAAGTGCAACTATTTTATTGTCACGTGTGATGTACGAGACCTGTGTCTGCTGTGTAAAGGCTGTTTGTGCTGCGTTGTTGTGGTGACTGACTTGTTGAGGGTCAGATACTGTTGCGGAGGCAGTGAGCGTGTGTGGGAGAGAATCCTGTTGCTGGAAATCGGATTGTGATTTCTGTCAGGATGAATGAAAATTACGATGTAAAAAACATGCTATACTGACAAAATTTTTAACCAGAGTAAGATGGACATTTGAATTTTATTTCTAAGCCTTATTGTGTTTACCTGGCCAGCCAGATGGTTTATCTTGCGATATTTGTGAATTCACAAACATGAGATAAACCATCTGGCCTTCCAGCCGCCCGATTGGTTTGGGAGTCTGAACCAGCGGTGTTTTCGGCGGTGTTAAGACGGCTGTTAGCGCCTCGGTGCTAACCCTACCCTACATTCAAGCTGAACAAAGATGGCTGCTCTCGTAGATGTACGTGTTTCTGCTGCTTTTGATGGGGTTTTAGGAGAAATACGGATTAATTTCTTTTTGAAAGTAGAGCTGTATGTGTGACGCGTACGTAAGGTAGGCCCCACACCCAATCAAGTATTTCACTAAACGCCCCGCCTTTTCTCGAACGCTTTCAGCGAGTAAAGTTCCAGATGGATATAGTGAGAACTCAGATAGGAGTTCAACACAGATCTATCTGGCGTGAACCGGGTTACTATTGTGTGAGTTCCGGTAAACGCTCGACCTTGTCGGGTGCCTGGTCCAAAAGCCAAATTTTGTTCTGGTGTAAAGTCGAGATTGGACTCCCCATCAAGATGGGAAACCCCTTGTTTAAAGTTGGTGCTAGAAAATCAGAAAATGTTTTTTTTTTATTTTCAAATGACTTTTGCTAACCCTCACCCAAGGCCCAATCCTAAAGTTAGCCTTCGAATTATGCCTAAACTTAACAGAATACATTGTAAACTATTTAATGCGAGAACCTTGATACGTCACAAAAACTAGTGAGGGAGTCCAATATCTTGACGGGAGTTCAATGTCGACACTGTAACCACTGTTTTTATGTAAATAACCATTCATAACTGGAGTTGCGGGATTTGTCTTCTAATGAATACTTCGTGAAAGTCATAGGGATAAGCTCCAATCACATGTAAGCAAAAAATGAGAAGTGGTAGATATTAAATGAATGAGTGTACAATACAGGATGTCTCCTTTAGGGTTGTATTTCATTCATATACACATAGATCACAAGCTCAACTTTTCCTATTACAAGTTACATAAAAGCTACCTTAATAAGTGAGTTGTTTTCATTGCAAACTCTTCACTGTTTTTTGTGCTAAAACAACAGAACCCTGCTGTTTCTGGCTGCCTACCTCTCCCACTGCGACTTGTTTTCTTTTTTTTTTTTTTCTATTGATGTCCTTTTTCATTCACTCTCATCACACTGCTCTCTGCTTCCCTTTGTTCTAACATAATACTCCTCAATCCATTCCTATTTGGCACAAGACTAAAGCAAGTCTATCCCCCAAATGGTTTATACAGTGCGAGTGCTTCTCCTCGTCTTCCGTGACCGCCTTCCTTCGTATCCATCTCTTCATTACGGCGCGGTACATCAGCGGGCTTTGAAGGGCTTAAGCTTCTATCCCGTTGTCATCGTGAGTCGCTCTACACCTCTGCGGAGAAAATAGCAAAGCGGAAAGTTCACTAGACAGCTGCAGTGATGAAATATTGCTGGACGGCTCTGGGATAAAGACTTAAGTTCATCCCAGTAACGTTTTCATTAAGATGATTGTCCCTGACTGTTTTTTTTTTTGCAGTTTGCTGGGCTGAAGAGAGAAGACAATGATGTTGGAGATTGTGAAGGGTTTACAATTGATGGAAAAGGGGTGTGTGGTTGTATGTTTTTTTCTTATGTAATTTCTGGGAAATAAAAATATACAGAACTACTGTGGACATGGTGGCACAGAGTGAGGAGGGGGGGCTGGCCGATGCACCGGAGATGCTGAGCTCAAAGGGTGACAGACGTCTGATCCATGCGTCCGGTCATTTACAGCACTGAGCAAAATCAAAGACCCTGGATACCCTGGAACGTTATCATGCTAAGCCAGGGCCCAGGGATGATCAACCCCAAGGCTCGTGAGCTGCATGTGGCTCTACACGCTCTCTCTCTCTCTCCCTCGGAAAGCATCCGTGCGACTGTCAGTGAAGTGTGAAAGCAGAGTTATTTAGCAGGCTTATAATTTCTTTATAGACCCAGGACACGCTGGAAGTCTGGGCCTCCCTGCTCAGACTGCTGCCTCTGCGACCCGACTCCGGATGAAGCGGAAGAAAATGGATGGATGGATAATTTCTTTAAAGGTTGTATGGAGGATTTTTCAAATCCAACAACTTTTGCTGTTTTTAAAATGATGCACATGTGTTTCCCTCCCAGGGCCACGCCCTTCACTGCAACTGGGCCAATGAGCTACTTAGGAACACTGAGGGTTTGCCTGACAGGTTAACAGGCCAATAGATAACAAGGTACCTCGTTATCTATTGGTCAACGTTTTACTGGCCTCATCATGTCCACAGTTAATATATTTTTATAATTCTTTTTTTTGTTTAGCATAAGTACAAGGCTGTTACAAATCTATGCAACTGTTTTTGACCAAGACTGACAACAAACAATTTTTCAAAATCCTCCATACAACCTTTAAAGACAGGTTTCGAACTGAGGTAAAACGTGTATAAATAACAGTGGTGCATCAGGCAAAATGGTGCAGCACTAAAATCTTTAAAGTGATCTTCACAGCTTATTAATGCATATTTTAGAAGAAGAAAAAACTTACATAAGTCGCACTGGAGGGATTTTTGGATGACATCACTTTCTGCCCTATTGCTCTTTCTCCGGGCAGTTAACAGGAGGGGAGGGGCTGCTCCTCGCTCCCCGCATCAGAATAAACCACTATAAACTGTAAACTTTTGCATTGCAAATCAAACTATAGTCTGTGCGCTCCTCTCGTGTTTCGTTAGATTGTGAGGAAAAACACTTTTTCTCTCTCATTCTCAGTGATGTCTTCGCTCCATTGATCTGGTCTCGTCACATTCAGCGGGAGCGCGCTCAGAGCACAGATTAAGCTTCAAGCTTGAACTAGCGTTGCTCAGACCCAGGTTTACTTTGTTTCAGCTCAGGATTTTAGGATAAGCCTAGACTTGTTAATTCACTTTCATGGAATACCCCTATGGGGGAATTAATGTTACATAATCCGGCACCATAAACAGACGCGGGACACGTTTTTCCATCCTGCTCCTGCTGAACTTTTTATTTTTTCAAAGGTCAAGGATCGCTGACATGAGGCAAAACTACAAGATGCAGATCAAAACATGACTAAACTCTGCATAAATCAGCTCTAAAAGTATCACTAAATCATCTGCAATAGTATTGTGGCCATTTGACATTCAACAGTCACAATGTACTCGAGTGTAGCTGTTTCTTTCCTGAAGGAAGTTCCACACATCTCTTTCCGCTACATCTACTGCCTATTTTGCCCAAACTTCATTCCATTTCAGTCTCTCCATGTATAAGCTGCAGTACTTTATTCAAACCTCTGGATAGTTTTCCCTCTGTGAATGCTCTGCTTATATTATGTGTGAAATAAGGAAATGCAGCTGCAAGTTTTCCTTGTGCAGTCACTAAACTTCAATGTTTGTCTTTCAAGTGATTATGGTCAAGAGAACTAATTCTCTCGAAATCAGACCAAATCAACTCTCTTTGTCCTGTTATGTTCGTTGAATGAAGCACTACATGCTAACGGGAGTGCGATTCATGAGACTGCAATCTCTGGGTCTGCAGTTTTATAAATGTTAGCCCCGCACTTACACAAGTGTCTGCACCTTGGAGGCGACAGTGTCACACTTGCCTGACCAGTCCTTCCCTCCTACATTCTGTTTGAATGCAGAAGGTGGGAAACCTGAGCCTTGGCCAATAATTTCTACGCCCAATGTTTGGATGATCCAATCAAGCAGGGCCATTCTGACAAGTGACACTAAAAAGTCGGAAGTTGCTTGCAAGCCCCATTTCAAAACATTGGCTCTTGCTTTGGTTTTGAACAATGAACCTATCAATTCCTTAAAACTTGAGAGGCTTCAGACTGAAAAAATCCTCACGCTACGTGTTTACAAAAACATCATGTTTAGCGTGTTGCTGTTTTGGTGGAATTTCCAGGTTTTCTGTGATGGTTGACTCAGCTCTCAAAAAGGCCCACCCACGAAATTGATCCTCGGCGCTCTGATCCCAGACCCTCACGGTTTGTAAAGTGTCTGTCAAAGCGTGTAGGGACGGCTGCTCAGGCAAAGTGTCACATCTCACTGTAGGAACAGCAGCGAATGAAACTGCATCTTTTGAGTTTTGTCTTAACCCGTAATATATTAATAGTTATTCACAAATTGCACCTAAGTACGTATATGTCGTATCCCGTCAGACAATGAAAAAAAGTGCAACTTATAGTCCGGAAAATACGGTACAAGATGTCATGATTCCAGTTGCATAAAGTTTTTTTGTGGAGCTGTAAATAATGCTTAAAATGAGCAAAAAGGCCTGGCGGGGAAGGAGGGTTAAAGCGAGTGTAGGGTTGGCATTGAAAGAGTTTTAAGACCACAATAAACTGACTGTCGCTGAAAGCAAGAACATCATGGCAAACATTTAAAACTGATTGGTCGAAAAACACCAACACTTTCACCAAAGTATCCGAGCCTGAACAATGTGAAGAACCTTGCCAAACCAGGCCACGTTCCAAATCGTGTTGTGACAGTGAATTTCCGCTCAGTTTAGCATAATCGTCCATTCCCGTCTATTAACAATCATCAAACTCAACATCTTTATTACTAAAACCCATCATTACTGCTTCCTATTGTGTTGTACTTGTTCCACACTGACCTGGATACGGGCCAGTCGTGTGGGTGCCTCTTGGTCGTTGCCCCGTTGGAAGAAGAGTCTGCCTGGATCTTATTGAAGCTCCCATAAAACGCCAAGCTTATCCAGTGTGCAGCGGCTTATCTGTGCCCTGCAGCTCTGCCTCGCCCCGTAAAGTCTCCCATCCCACAGCGAGGAGTCAGCCTGGAGCCAAATGGAAGCTGGGAAATGCCTTAAATTCACATGCATATTGTAGCAGGCGTGATGGAACAATTTTGATCATAAATGGCTGATTGGACAGTATGGGTTCTATTTATGGAGTCTGGTTTTATGTAACAGTTTTTTGTATGTAGCATAATATTGTATGTAGATTTTCTGGCATGAGTTTGATGTTTCTTTTTCATGTTGGTACGACGAAAAAAAGATGCAATGAATATCTGAATAACAACATGAGGCTAACATGATCACAACCATGATTAAAACTAAATCTGTCCAGTGTAAGAAAAAAACCCTGTTCACCACAGAATGGTACAAATCATGGAGTAAAGTCAGACAAACATGTAACCTGGCCAGCCAGATGTTTTTCCGCATACTTAATTTGTGAATTCACAAACACGAGATAAGCCTTACAGCAGCCTGATTGGTGGAGTGAAACAGCTGTGTTTCGGCTCAATCACATCACACCAGCGTGGTTTTGAGGCCCAATCACATTGTAGCAGGGCGGGATAACATGAGCTGTTAGCGGCCGGAGTCTGATTCAAGCTAAACAAACATGGCTGCTCATGTGGAAGTACGTGTTTCTGCTGCTTTGATGCGGTTTTAGCAGAAATATGAGTCATTTTTTTTTAAAGAAGAGCACTATGTGTGACACTTCTTCTATTCCACGCAAACATTGGATACACCATTACGAGTTGTTGCTGTGATTGGCTAAGCTCAAATAAGGTAGGCCCCACACCCAATTAGCTCGAAGTATTTCACTAAACGCCCTGCCTTTTCCCGAACGCTTTCAGCGAGTCAAGTCCAGATGGATACAGTTAAAGAACTCAAATTGTAGTTCAACACAGATCCATCTGGTGTGAGCCAGGTTAACAAACATGTAAATTCTATTAAAGGGGTCTGGATCAGCTGCATTCATTAGCTTTTCTAAATACCTTGCTTGGTGCGTCTAAAGACGTCCTACTTCCACAGACAAATGTACTGAACATGCACTAGAAGTGTCTATGGCTTTCATTGAGAATTTGTCAGCTTTGCGCCCCTTGTAATGCTGCTACACACACATCTGCCTCCATCATGGCGCAAATGCTCAATAGCTATAGCTGCTAGCAGGCTCCTAGTAGCAGCACTCTCTCAGGAGGGTTTTCGTAAATGGACTTAGTGATAACACAGGTGAAAAACATTTTTTCGCTGTGGATTTCACATGAATGCATTTATCAAATGGAATTTTTTTCATTTAGAGCTTCAACTATAGCATGAAGAGAGGAGGAGGAGAGAAAAGAGGAGGTGAGTGTGCTTAAATCGCAGACTGTGTTTCCAGTGCCCCTTGGCTCTTTTCATTGGCCGCTTAAATGCCTGCACGTGCCATTTCATGGCAGAGGAACTTTGATATCTGATATACATTGGTGGATGTGTTGTTTTTAATTTCACTTTTTTATGCTCACAACAAACTTAAAAAAAAAAAAAAAAAAAGTTATAATATTGAATTTTTTTTTTTAAAACAAACTCAAAAAAAGTTAAATCAACTCTAGAAAAGATTGAAAACCCTGTTTCAGCTGCTGATCTGTGTTTGTAGATTTTATTCACATAAAATTAATAATCTGAGTATTTTGTTTGTAACTTACAATCTAATTACAAATACTTGCAGCTTAGTTACACACAATGATAGCAATTTGTAATATTGGTTCATTCATCCCAGTGACTTTGGGCCTTAGGCGGGGAACACCCTGGACAGAGTTAGACAGACAACCATTCACTCTCATTCTGTCACTCACTAAGGGGAATTTACAGTGATGTTCAATGAACCTAAACATGCATGTTTTTGGAGGTGGAAGGAAACTGGAGAACCTGGATAAAACCCACGATGACAAAAAGAGAACATGCAAACTCCACCCAGAGAGATCATGAGATGTTGATATGGTCCGACCCGGGAGTCGAACCCACGACTAGAGGTGTGCAATATATCAAATTTTAGATAATATTGTGAATGTTGTGTTGGAGATATGCAAAAAATAAATATCGAGTATATCGTTTATCAGTAAAAGAAGGGAATTTATTAAAAACAAAACTAAAAAAGGTGATCCTGCACTTTAGCAAGTAAGGAATAACATTTCAACATTTATTTAACATCTACTAATACAAACTTACATAAGCTAATACGCTAAAAAGTGCTTGAATTAAAGCGAACCCTGGATATAATCACATGTTTATCCTAAAACACTTATAATATCATCACTTATATAAATACAAGACAAATACCTTGGAAGTATTTGTAGTTTTATTAAAATAGTGTTATGAAGAAATGACATGGAGGCTGCCATTTTGCTGCGGTTATGACATAAAACAGGTAAAAGGCAGTAACAGGTAACTAAGCAACATGAATTCCTCAGTTAAACCATTTCAGTTTGAGTCGGACCAGAGCCAAATACAGAATGATTATGTGGAATCTAGTAAAACTGAAGATGGTCAAGAGAAAGAGGCAGAACTGGACACTGTCAGTGGTGTTTTTGTGCAACTGTTCACAGATGAAATGTGGGAGTAACCATGGAAACACTATTTTATGTCATCAACCAAAATGGCGGCTCCCTGTGACTTGAAAACAACATAAACAATGACAATTTAATAAAAAATAGTAAGCAGTTATAGATTTGTTTGTAATTTATTTTAATAAGCATGAGCAGTACTAGTGTTTTAGCCACATTTGTCTTCATATTCAGGGTTCCCTTTAAGTCATTTTCTTTTTTATTCCTGACTGTCGAGAAAAATTATTGATGCAGTAAAAACTATATTGACAAAAATTTCAAATCGTAGTAATATGAACAAAAAATTAAATGATTTCTGAGTTTAAATTTGTCATAAAAACAAGAAAAAAGTCAATTTTCCTGTGTAAACCTGAACTAATAAGTAACTAAATAACACATATTTCAACACATTTTTGTCGGATTGACTTAATATCGTCATCAGATGTCAAAAAAATATCGAGATAATCATTTTTGTCCATATCGCACAGCCCTACCCACGACCTCCTTATTAGGCTCGGGAAGCATCCATGGTTACTATGGAAATAATGGCAAATCCGCCATGTTGGCAGTTTAGCAGAACTTCCATAGGAATACATTGGCAAACGATTAACAAAAGTAAACAAAAGAGCCGGGTGGAATAACCCAATAAACTGCTGGGTCAGCACTGGTAAATGTATCTATCACTCTGTAGTGTCAAAATGTGATTTAATAAACGCTATTTTCGTATTTAGATATTTAAAATCTCCATTGGTTTAACATGGGACCAACTAACATTCTACGGCTGTATGATGTCACGATCCCGAGCCTAATTGGGAAGCCAGAGCTCTGACCACTCTGCTACCGTGCATACCTAAACAGTATACTATTTATTAAAAATGACAGTAACCAACTAATAATTTAATGACAGCCCCTATTCTAACATGAACATCTGGTGTTTATACCATCTGCGCTTTTGAGACAAACTGGAACCAACCTACCAACATCCAGACAAGAGTAAAAAAAAAAATCAGCTCAAATACAGGATCAAACATATAGGTCTGGGTGAGTCAGATATCACAATGAATCATCAAAAGACCACTATTTCTTATGCTTACCTGGATTAAAAGAGCGTCAGCATGCAGTTCTGGTCAAAAACTTTACCCACTGAGCCACTACATTCAACAAACGACTCACTCCAAAATCCACACCGCGTTTCTCCTTTGATTCCGACTCCCGCCGCATTGTGAAAAGGACTTCAATGGCGGTTCGCGTTGGATTTCCCACAGACGGAGGGGTCATGCAAAAGTCTGAACATGAAAGTCTGGCTTCTTCTGTCGGAGGCTTTTTACTCCCGGGACGCGACAAACACAAGCTGACGTCATCGAGGGGGCACGGTGCTGATCTGCTGGTCCTCGCAGGGTCACAAACAAACAAACAAACAAACAAAGCAGAGAGATTCAAAGTGAAAAGTGAGTGTGGTGGACTGGGTTGTGTTTTGTGTAATACCGGCTGGTACATTTTAGTGTTTGAAACCAGTCAGTCAGAAGTGTTCAAGATCATAACACCCGCCCACTTTTTCTACCGTTACGCACAACTCTTGGTCAGCTCTGAATTGAAGTAAACAACCGAGAAGACTTGCTGCAAAATAATATTTCAAGTAGGTAATTTTTTTTTAAATTATGCTATGGTTATGTGCACCAACACATAAGCAATGCACGTTTTCTGCTAATTGCTTGAAAACAAGAGATACAGCCAGAAACGCGTAATATTTAGGGGCGTGGGAAAGTGTTTTCTGCCTCACCATTAAAAGGAATGGGAAGCTAAACTGTTTACCTCTTTTAAGACGTTTTCTGGCAAATAAAATTGTATTTTTAGCACAACAATTCAAGTCGAGTTACAACCGGGTTTAAATGGAGGTTACTGATGTGGTGTTGTGTTACAAAAGTAAACAGAAAGTTGAAAAAGATGCTAAAAGACGCTAGCATCACGTTAGCATTTTGCTCGCAGCTACCGTTAGCATTGTTAGATATGTTTACATAGTTAGAAGGTTGAATCACTTTATTTATCTCCATGTCTTTGTGTCAGTATTTCACACTATATACGTATCTCATAAAGTCCACATTTGTTGTTGTAGTTTTTGAACAGTAACTGATAAAGCTGTTGTTCTGATTCACTCTCATGTTAACTTCCCTCGGAGGTCCGTTAGTGGGCGTCGCCTTTGATGCCGACTGTATCTATTGTTACTGTATTTAAATAACCGTTAGTTACATATTAAGTTACATTAGCCACAAACAAACATTGATGTTTGTAATGATCACACACAGGCAAAAGTCTGATAAAAATGAACTTTTGTTATAAATACTGGTCATGCCCTTCTGACACTTGTATATTTATGGACGACTAATCATAATACAAGTCTGGTTTAACTTGGACAATACATTAACCCACAAACTGACTGGATAATTCATCTTTTACAGCCCAAACTAAGGTAAGCAGCTAACGTTAGCATCTTTATAGCTAACGGCTTTCAGTTACGAGTGTTTTGTTTATTTTCCCAGCTAAATAGTGAGTTTAAGCGGCTCTTTTCTAATCTTGCATTCAGTTGTCGTTTCTAGTTAAAGAACCTGACAGTGTCCGCTTTGTTTTTTTAATTCTTGCAATGAAAACCATAATTTATTCTTGCAATGAATTATGGTCACTAGATGTTTTTGACCGTTCTAGTGACCATCGATGCTCACTATTTTTCCAGATGCATTGTGGGAAATTTTGAGTGCACTACTTTTTGACCTGCTGGACATTCAGACACCACTACAATAGTAAATAGTTGGGACACAGAAGGTCTGGTCCAGAAGGTTGCCATGGTAATGAGTTTATAACTGTTGCTAAACAAACCGTTATATATTTTTTTATTATAACCTTTTCCCTAACCTTACGCATCACACTAACCCTTTTCTAAACTTACTCATTCTCCTAAACCTAATCACTGTCCGGACTATGTAGCATTTACCAAAAAAAAAAAAAAAAACTGCCTCCTGTTAACCACATCATGGTTAATTCTGGAGCCATGCAAGATCACTCAGAATAAAGTCCAACATTTTATTATGTATTTAGTGTCACAAAAACATCAAAACCAGAAAAAAACAAACAAACAATGTTTTATTCACGTATTAGTCACATATTTTTGGTCAAAAAATTACACAGTGTACCTTTACGTAAGGTCAAAAATAAAACAAGTGGAATATTAACTTTTGCTGAAGAATGTGGAAGATAAAAGTATAGCAGGACAGAAGACATATTTGCTCACAATAAAAATAGTGTAAAGGATGGAGCAAGAAATCCGAGGCACTCTGAAGTAGAAAAATAAAAGTCTTTATTTAAATCATGAACTGGCCTACGCGTTTCGACACGTGTCTTCGTCAGGGCTTAGTGCAAAGCTGTAGCAGGTAACCCTTTTAAAGTGATGAGAGAGTCATGTGACAGTGATCAGCTGACCATGCGACATATACATTGTGCCTCATTTACAAAACACATAGAAATAACATACAAAAATATATATATGAAGAACAGCATGACATTCTTACCAACTGTAACACTACTGTATGCAGAGAGGAATACAGAGCATAATGAGAACAGCGAGCAAAGACAACATAATATAATCAAGAGTATTTACAGAAAAGGGAGAAATCAATTTCCTTGTTAAGTCCGGATAAGATGTTGCTTTTTAAGTAAAATCCAGAATGTTTCCCTCTGAAGAAGTTTGTTGAGCCTGTCCCTCCTCTGGGGCTCCACTCATGATTTCAATGGCCATTATTTTTAGATCATTTAGGTTTGTGTGAGCAATGGTTTTGAAGTGTTTAGCAATCGGGTAATCCATGTTTTGCTTTCTTATAGCGTACTTATGTTCAGCAAGTCTTTCTTTGAGTTTTCTTTTCGTACGGCCAATGTAGAAACATCCACACGCACAGTCAAGTGTGTGCAGTTTGCAAATGGTGGCACTGGTAAGTTTTCTTGCTTCAGAATCACTAAATGAATGGACTTATTGATGTGACTGCAGTGATTGCAGGACCCACATTTGTACGTGCCCACTGGCTTTTTGAAAAAGGTGTTTGTTTTATTTGATGGCGTATAGTTGTTCACTAGTTTGTCTTTAAGATTAGGTGCCCGCTTAAAAGTGAAAATAGGAGGCTCCGAAAATGCAGGCTGCAGTAATAAAAGTATAGTCGGACAGTGCCTCAGCTGTAAACCATCTGACATTATCCAAAGCCAGTGCTGTCTTCATTTCAGTTAAGTGTGTTTATTTCTAAATAAACCAGCTCAGTTGACTAAAGTGCGAGAGACAATGACTGTTGCACAGAGCAGATACATGATGTTCTTGTCTCTCAGCAGGCGAGCTGCAGGATTTCCAACCCTGTGCCAGCGCTGCAGGGAGCCCTGCCTCAGTCCTACGTGCAACAATCTAATACATGGAAATCCAGGCGCTCTGCTACAAATGCATATATCGCTTTTCAAATTCAGATGATTTAAGGTGGAGCTTTATACTGTATCTGTGAAGAGCCCCAGCTGCCAGAGCTGATGTGCTGTCATATTTAAACACACACTCCCCCAATCCCCCCAAGAGTGCTCACTGAGAAGCAGCATTACATACAGAGTGGTTTAACCGCAGCAGAGAGGCTTTGGAGCCATGCATCAGCCGCTTTTATTTCACTGCATGGAAACTGTCTGACATCGCATGATTCGAGTTGGTTTGTACTTTTATAATTTAACCAATCCTTGCTTTTTGGTTGTTTTGTTGGCCAGTTGAAAGAGAATGTTTGTTAGAGTCAGTGATTATTGCTATTTCTATGTGTTTAAAGAGAACATATACAGTCAGCTATCTCAACTCAAGTTGTTCTGGCTAAGGCTCCACTCCACTCCTGTTCACTGATTGGATGACCGTGCTTCAGGCTTTTTGGGAACAGTCTGCACACCTGACCTATAGTAGCTGGATTGAAATGAAATTGAGTGTAGGCACTAGGTTGGTTTTACTCTAACAATGATCTAACTTTTTGATCCCCATCTGGAAGTCGGGTCCCAAAAATTCTCAGAAGGTCAGGTCTCCAAGTGAGAAAAAAAGATGATTTTGCTTGGGTGATTGTTAGAAACCGTTTACTAATATCAGATTATCAGAAAACATTAGACTTACTCCACACCCTGAAAAAAAAAGCTGAACATGGGCTTTTTGAGGAATTTCAAGATTTTCACTGTCATAACTGACTTCAGAACAAAACCTTTTACTGTTAACATAAAATGGCGTCAGTAAGAGACATCAGAGCAAATGTGCAGTGAGTATTTGTTGGAAAACCGTGGTTGACGATAACTATTGTTGAAGCATGACAAAGGTGTCTGTGGCAGGAATGAGGAAGAAGATACCACAGGAACATTTCAACCCTGCACACTCGGCTTATACCTACGACTTGAAATAAAAGGAACGGCACGCACATTTCTGCAGTTCTCACAATAACATACCTTTTCCATGACCTTCATAAGGAGCGCATTACTGAGTGCTTCACAGGAAACTCAATGTACTAACACAGAAGTATATCGGGACATTTATTTTCTTGTTTTTCAGGGTCAGATCAAGGAGTGTGCCGCGCCCCCTACTGACCAGCCGCCACTGTTTTTTTTGTGTCAAACGAGTTAGAACCTATGGAAGGTGTTTTAAATACAATCTTTAAGAAATAGTAACCCACACCAGTATTCTTGTAGAGGTGCATATGCAAGGAAAAGCAATTCAATATAGAAAAAACTGCATGGCACACTCAAATGGCAGATGTCCAAAATTATTTATTTTCATATATACTTCGAAAGAACCTAAAAAGGTCCACTTTAACATCAAAGTCTCTGATTGTGTTTGTTGGCCTAAACGAAAGTCCTTTATTCAAAACTGATATATGGTGCTCCGTTAACCTGGCTAGCCAGATGGTTTATCTCGCGATATTTGTGAATTCCCAAACACGAGATAAACCATCTGGCTTCCAGCCGCCCGATTGGTTTGGAGTCCGAACCAGCGGTGTTTCGGCGGTGTTAAGACGACTGTTAGCGCCCTCGAGTCCATTCAAGCTAAACAAAGATGGCAGCTCTGTACGTGTTTGTGCTGCTTTTGATGCGGTTTTAGCAGAAATATGGAGTAATTTCTTTTTGAAAGAAGAGCCGTATGTGTGACGCGTACTTGTAAGGTAGGCCCACACCCAATCAGCTCGAAGTATTTCACTAAACGCCCCGCCTTTTCTCGAACACTTTCAGCCAGTCAAGTCCCAGATGGATATAATGAGAACTCAATAGAGTTCAACACAGATCCATCTGGAGTGAGCCAGTTAGTGCTCCGTAGAACAATGAAGAAATGCAAAAAAAGTGGGCAAAAATTAAAGAAAGAAACGAAGATCTAAAGTTTAACAGAGACAAAAAAGATGCTTTGGAAGGAAAAAACCTATCCCTGGAGATCCACTGAAAAACAACAATATCGATCACAAAGAGAAGATTTATCCTCTGATCAACTATCTACAGCATCAAGTTCTAGTTTTTATCCAACACAAGCATGTACGAGTGAAGCAAAGGAAAAAGACTACGACAGAGATCAAGAGGCCCCTACACGTTGGGGGGCAAGAGGTCCGATCCACCAACACCAGAAGTTGATTGTCTTTAACCTCTCTAGTAGGTTCTTAAGAACTATAGTTTTAATAAACTTACATTTGTGCCTACAAACACTTATTAAGGGACTTGTTTAAGTGTTCTAAGGATATCTGAAAATAAATACGTTTTGGACATTAGAGACAAAATAATTCTTTAAAAAATCCTTGTAACATTTGACTTGTAATGTTGCTGGATTGATAAATTGAGATGTATATTGACAATATTCTAGTGAATATACACATTTATTAAACTGGTCATTTTGTGTCAAACGCTGGTATTCTCTGAAATCTGCAAACTCGTGAATAATATACCCACATTAAAAAACTTCCATAATTCCTCACTAATCAACGATTTTCTTTGACCAAAGTCCATTTGTAACATTTATAAGTCACCATAAGTGACGTAGCTCTCTGAGATCACACATAATTGCATTTAGAAGAACATTCTATTGGGGCCCATTCCTGTCCTGGGTCATGGAGAAACTAGTACCACTTCCTCCCCCAGTCCGACACCCCGGAGCTCAGAAGGTACACTGGGCATAAAGTTTTTTCACGCTAAAGCACAACATTGGTCCTCCGTACATAAACCCTTTAGTAGTCATTCAGAACGTGCTCTCCAGACGACACACATTTATCACAGGTCTGGAGCTGTCGGGTTTGGAGCTGGAAGCTGCTTTACAAACAACACCAGGAGACTTTCAATGTACTCTACAGACAGCCATGTTAGAATTCAATACATTCAAAAGTAATCAACGCAGGGCGGCTTCTGAGTCTTAAACGCCTTAGACAGTATTGAATTTGAAAGTGCCAAGTTTAAGGCTTTACAAAGCGTGGGATTCTATAAAACATAGGTCAAAAGGTTTAAAAGATGTTGTGTGCGCTATGCATGGATCTATATTAATAACTGGATTAGACTGTCCCAGTGCAAATTCGATTAGTGGCAGCTCTGTAGAACTGCGGCTGTTGGGTTCAAGAATGACCAGTCTCAGAAAAAACGTAGACATAAAACAAAATGTCTAAAAGGTATGATCACACCTTTTTTACGTCAATGTGTTACAAGCAAAAACGTACAATTATCACTCATTTTGGTTCTTCATTTTTCTCTCTCTCTCCCCCTTTTGCTCTTCTTTCGCTCTGTGTCTCTCGCTCATCTCTGGCTCTCCACTGTTCCTTTCTTTCTCTTCTCTTCTCTTTTGTCTCTCACTCTTCTTCTCTCAGTTTCTCCTCTCTCTCTTCTCCATTTCTTTTTCGCTCCTCTCTCCCTCTCACTTTCTCTTCTCTCTCTTCTTCTCTGTTTCTCCTCTCGTTCCCCCTTTCTTTCTCTCTTGTTTCTTTCTCCTTCTTTCTTGTCTCTCTCTCTCTTCTGTTTCTCTCTTTCTCGCCCTCTCTCTCTTTTTCTTTCCTGTTTCTCTCTCTGTCTCTCCTCCTTCTTTCCCTCCTCTCTCTTTTATCTCTTTTTCTTCTCTTTCTTCTCTCATTCTCTCTCTCTCTTCTTTCTTGTCTCTCTCCCTTTCTCTCTCTCTTTTCCTTTCCTGTTTCTCTCTCTTTTTCTCTCCCTCTCTTCTCTCTCTCTCCTTTTCTCTTCTGTTTCTCCCTCTTTCTCTCCCTCTCTCTTCTCTCAGTTTCTCCTCTCGCTTCCCCTTTCTTTTCTCTCTTGTTTTTTTCTCCTTCTCTCTTCTCTCTCTCTCTTCTGTTTCTCCCTCTTTCTCTCCTCTCTCTTCTTCTCTCAGTTTCTCCTCCGCTTCCCCTTTCTTTTTCTCTTGTTTCTTTCTCCTCTCTTGTCTCTCTCTCTCTTCTGTTTCTCTCTTTCTCTCCCTCTCTCTTTTCTCTCATGTTTCTCTCTTTGTCTCTCCTTCTTTCCCTCCTTCTCTCTTTCTGTCTTTCTCTTTTTATCTCTTGTTTCTCTCTCTTCTTTTCTTCTCTCATTCTCTCTCTTCTTTTCTCTCTCTTTTCCTTTCCTGTTTCTCTCTCTTTTTCTCTCCCTCTCTTGTCTCCCTCTTTCTCTCCCTCTCTCTTTCTCTTCTCTCTCTTCTTCTCTCAGTTTCTGCTCTCGCTTCCCCTTTCTTTTTCTCTCTTGTTTCTTTCTCCTTCTCTCTTGTCTTTCTCTCTCTTCTGTTTCTCTCCCCCTCTCTCATTTTCTTTCCTGTTTTCTCTCTGTCTCTCCTTCTCCTTTTTTCCCTCCTTCTCTCCCTCTATATTTCTCTTCTCTCTCTTTTAATCTCTTGTTTCTCTCTCTTTCTTTTCTATCTCTCATAGTCTCTCTCTTCTTCTTGTCTCTCTCCCTTTCTCTTCTCTCTCTTGTCCTTTCCTGTTTCTCTCTCTTTTTCTCTCCCTCTCTTGTCTCTCTCTGTTTTTCTCTTCTGTTTCTCCCTCTTTCTCTTCTCTCTCTTCTCTCAGTTTCTCCTCTCGCTTCCCCCCTTTCTTTTTCTCTCTTGTTTCTTTCTCCTTCTCTCTTGTCTCTCTCTCTTCTGTTTCTCTCTCTGTCTCTCCTTCTTTCCCCTCCTTCTTTCCCTCTATCTTTCTCTTCTCTCTCTTTTATCTCTTGTTTCTCTTTCTTTTCTGTCTCTCATTCTCTCTCTCTCTTCTTCTTGTCTCTCCCCCTTTCTCTCTCTCTTCTCTTTTCCTTTCCTGTTTCTCTCTGTCTTCCTTCTGTCTCTTTCTCTCACTCTATCTTTCTCTTCTCTCTCTCTTTTTATCTTGTGTTTCTCTCTTTCTCTCCTGTCTCTCATTCTCTCTCTCTTTTCTTCTTGTCTCCTCTCCCTCTCTCTCTTTTTCTCCCGTTTCTCTCTCTTTCTTTTCTGTCTCTCCTTTTCTCTCTTATAACTTAAAAGTCTAAGTTGAAAATCTTTGACTCACATTATCAAGTTAAATCAACATAAAATTTAAGTCTGTTTAACTTTTGGCTTTAGGATTTTTTACAGTGTCTCTTTCTGCATGGGGTGACATCGACCGAAAATCCCTCTATAGTAGGCACAACAATTCTGTAACATTTGAACTACAATAAAACATGTGCCACTGTTGAATTACTCAGTTCTGTCACTGGTAACATGTTTTAGTGCAAATATCATATTTTTGGTTGGACTAAGAAGAAGAACTAAAGAACTAAGAACTCATTTTTTTCCACAACGGTTGCATTTATCATACACTTTTTAGTGGAAAACACAAAGTTTACTAATTTGCAACTAAAAAAGTTAGTGACCCCAACTTTAATGGTGGGAAACAACTTGAATTGACGGTAATTGATTGGTGAATTCACGATAGTTCTTGATGACGGTTGAACTTGTGACGGTTTGGCAGAGTTTTATATTTATTATTGTTTGTTTTAATGAGTTCGTGGGGTGCCAGTCAGGTCTCCCTCCTGACAAATCGAATAAAATAAATAAATATTAACCCAACCTCACACAAGGACTTACACTTCTTGGTGTAAACCCTTAACAAAGCAACAAAAAAACCCATAGATCTTTCAGTTTTGTTCATGTATTCACACATATTATCAAAGGAATCAACATAAAGCTTCCCCAGTTCATAAAAGTCCATAAAAGAAAAAAATAATATTGGGGGAGGAAAACAGAAGTCCAATCTCCAGATGTTGGGGAAATAGTCTCCCAGATAGAAAGCCCCACAACATGGGGCACGTAGATATGCAGACGTAACGTGTGCTACGTCACGACTCTGTTAACACAGGTCAGTTGTAACACCCATACAGCCAAAAGCCAGCCGATTGCGTAGCAGCGTACTGACCTGACGAGGCGCTGTTTGCGGAAGAGCTGGTTCTCGTGCTGAGGCGGAGGAGCAGCGGAGAAGTTTTTGTTTGAAAAGCGAAGAGTTGACAGCGAATACCGGGAGTGCAGAGGGATTCTACGGCCTCTGTCGTGGCGATAGGCAGTAGTCACGCTCTTCCAGCTGTTTTTCCGGACTGAATTATCGAGCAGTTTCCAGATACGGAAGGGGATGGCTTTGCAGTTGGCGCGCAGGGATTGACAAATGGTGAGTTGAAAGAGGGACGGGCATGCATGCATAATGTATCGGGGGGTTTATTGTGGGCAGGACGGGTGATGATGGGCTGTACTGTATTTTCCAGGCATGTGCATAAAAATGCTAAGACAACCCAGGTTGTCACAAACTAATGCATGAATACATCATGAATTTACCATGACTTCATGCATTATTTGATCAAGAATACATAAATTCACAAGGATAATCAATGAATTAATGTCCCCTTATTATCAAACGCTCCTGTTTCTTGTGCAGTATGGCTAATCACAAAAACACACAAAAACATAAACCAGACAAATTCCCAAATTCATCTTAACACAATTATAAGCTAAAAGCAGGGCAAGAGTCACAGTCACAGGACAATGCTGAATTACATCTGAAAAACACTGTTCCACCTCCGTCATTGACATTTATGTGACTTTAAAGCCATCCGCATCCATTAGCCTCCTACACCATCCACATCCACCTCTCTATAGGTTTGTCTATGAAGTACAGAAGCACACATGAGATCAAACCAGTCTCCTATAGTTGTCCTTGGCTGTGTTCTCAAAGCTTCTGAAGAAAGGAGAATGTTTGTTGATGGCAGAAGCACCATGCTGACTGATCTCATTTCTAGTGCGATCACGTAACTTCTGTACATTGTACAACTGATCTTTTGTAAGAGCTACATTTCTTTTCGTCCGTTGGCGTCATGTCACGGTCACGATTTCTGAAGCTACGTTCTTATCTGTAGCTACAAAAGAATCATCACAAAAACAAGAACAGCGGGTACCAAAAGTAAATCAATGTTTCAAGCACATGGCTATGGCGACATATGACACATTGCAAAAAAAAAAAGAATCTCCGTTAAAACAGAAACTTTACTTTCGTCATAAAAACAGGACTTATTTTACCTGGAAAAATGTAAACTTTTCATGTTAAACTGAAACTCTCCTTGTAAAAAAAACAGAAACTAATTTAATTCAAATGAATGCAATAAGCTTTTGTACATAGCTCAGTGCTTCTCAATTTTTTTGCCGAGCCCCCCCTGGGAAAGAGAAAATATTTCGCGCCCCCCACCCGAACCCCCGCCCCACCCCCGTACTCGCCGCCGGTGACTAAAAATCAGGTTATTATCTATAAAAAGTGTATAAGTATATCTAAAAGTGTATTCTTTTAACATAAATAAAAGAAAAAAATCAATATCAACTTCTAAAAATTTCAACAAATGCTAACTTTATTTGTACACTGACACTTTGCACTACTACTAGTTTATATTATTTTTTATTCATATTTTTTGTAGTGTTATTTTACAGTGTAGTCAGCTTCACGGGCTGAATTGAAGTGATCAGAGCCGTTAGTGTGGGAGTAAAGTTGGTGAAATGATGTGGCAGATTAGGCTTATACCGCAGACACACGAACACACAACCTCGCTCTATCCCGGTTGAGCGAGCGCGCCGGTGTCCGGGGCCGTCTTTTCACCTGTGTGTGTCTGGCGCAGGGGCGCGAAAAGCCCGGACGCTGCACACAAACACAAGTGGAGAGACGCAACGCAGAAAATGTACCGACAAGGCACGTAAAGGAACAGATTTTATGAAACGCGCTGATTAAGGACTATAGGGTTGGAGCTTATCGATCTAGTGGACTGTTACGCGCCCCCCCCGGCACCGCATCGCGCCGCCCTCTATTGAGAAGTACTGACATAGCTGAACATTATTGGTAAAAACTGCTCGTCTTTGTTGTGAGAAGCGAAGACTTTTGGCTAATCAGAAAGTTGATGACACATAATGTAATATACACGGCTGGAATGGGTCATGTATTGGCAAAAATGCCTGATCCACACATCACTAATGTCCTCAGAGTTGTAGGCCATATATTTGAGTGACAAGGCTGTGTGTAATGCTGTGTGTAAAGCCCATGGTTATGTCAGGTCATGGCTTCATGCATATCCCATTACTTATACAGCCACTGTCTGTGAAAGCCTATAGTAATGACTCTGGCACAAAAAGGGCCGTTATTTGAATTTAATGTGGTGAGAAGGCATGAATACAGTGAAGGTTATTTTCATTTGTTTCATGTATAATTTATGCTTTGCTTCGTAGAGGACTATCTGTTGCTTTTGTCCACCATCTGTAAACAAACTTCTGAAAAGGTTGAAATCCTTTTTTTTACTTAAAATGATCAAAAATGTTAAATTGCCACACAAGCAGAAGTTTTGTTATTTCAACGTACCTAAGTCCATTCATGTGGCCAAATGTTGGACTCAATAAAAAAAGGGATATTTCTGTTTGTTAAGCCAAAAATTTACTGTTACTGCGCATTTGCAAATAGTCTCTTCTGGAGGTTTAGCAAAGAACTCGGCAGCCACATTCGCACGAGATGGACCGGTGTGAAAACCAGTCAATCTACAGACATTTTACGGCAAGTATTTTGTCTTTTATATATTCTGAAACGGCACTGACTGACATTTTAAATATTTGTCCGATATTTTTTCTTAAACACTCGTGGAAGTCACACGTGGACTTTTATTCTTGTCAGTTCGAAGAATGAAGTCGTTGATTACAGTGAGGTTAGTGCCCATCTGTGCTTAATCCTTTATTGCATAACCTATGTTCCACTTATGACAGGATTGTCAAATTGCAGTCAGATAAGCTCATTAGAAACATAATCATGACATAATCAGTTTTTGAAAAGAATGTCAAAATTGTACACTTTTGTAACCACTATGCATTTACGAATACCTGAGGTGTACACATTTTCAATTATAAAACAGACTGTAATAATGTTTTCAGTAGAAACTTTTGGTTCCTAGACCTGGGTTCTTCAATCATGGTACCAAAAGACTACCACCAATTATTGTGAAATCTGAAGAAACAGCCAGCTTTGCCATGTAGGAAAAGGTAGATCTTGCTATTTCTGAGATGGATCTGTTCACAATGACATACCCATGTGCATAATGTGATGCAGAATGTTGCAATAAAAATGTATAATAACTAATTAATTTTTTTCCTGTAAATGCATATTGGTACCCTTAGTGTACACCATAATCTCCCCTCAGGTATTAGAGAGTAAATATGGCAGCAGACCTGCAAAAAATACAAAAAATAAGCCAATATAGTGCAAGGAAAAACAATAATGTGTACATAAAGTAAACATAAGGGGGCATGTATTAGTCCTCTAAATGCATACTGTACGCTTTTGTAACAGACAGAAAATGCACTGAAGTACACCTGGTGTATGATGAGCACTTTTGTGACTGCCAAATATAAACCCATTTAGAAAATGTATCAAATTAGATTTTACTCAAATATTTATGATGTCCTGCATCTTTCTCAAACGTACAATGTGTGCCATATGTTTATTGTAATAAAAAACATTTAGTAAGTTTATAAGTTTCATCATGTGTTGGAGCTTACCACTTTCTGGTGTAAGAAGCAATTTTGGAATTTCCAAGTATGCCCCAATGAGTTATAATAATGACTAGAGAGAGCCTGTTGCTGTGGCGGCTGCGGCGGCCATCTTGCGAGGGGAAAGGCAGCAGAATTCTAATTGAAAACAATGTAAAAATAAGTTCAGATAATTCATAGTTGAAGGGGGTAATTGAACATATAATTATATATTTATAGTCTAAATAATACAGAAGACTGTTTTCTGTCTATGTCTGGTCATTTTTCCTCTGAATTGTGAATATAAATATTCAGTCTAGAAACACTGCACTGGGCTGGATTTGATGTAGAATTTATTATTTTGTGTTATATTACATTATATGAGCACAGACATTTATCATTATTGTGTTGGCTTCACTGCTGTGACAATAAAAGAAGATTTTAATAGCTAAAAATAAAAGTTTTTTTTTTCTAAATTTTTTCACATTAGTTTGGTTGAACAGAAGCATAAATAAATGTACAAATACGTAAACGTTCAATTATCAAAGTATTTAAGTAAAAAAGTACATCAAAGTTCAGCTTAGCATTTGTTTGTATGAGAACTTCAGTTAAGTCTTCCCACACAAGATGGCTGCTGGAACTGGACATTTGTTGCTATAGGTTACCATGGCTACGCTCTCTCTAGCTCATTATAATAGCTCATCGGTATGCCCTAGCATGGTCTATGCAGACTGCAGCGCCACCTATTGACATTCACTGGAACTACAAGTGTAACGAAAGCCACCAGCATGCAGTCAGAGAACATAAAGCATATTATGAGGGCACCAAGGGGGGTTATTTGGCGTACACTTTTGTGAGTCTTATGCAAGAAAGGGTTAATCGAGGATATGTTGATTGTATTTTAGCCTAGCCAGTAGTAAATTAGTTGTTGGATAATTTTCCACAAATAAGCTTATGCGCTAACCCATGCAGTCATGCTCTTGCCTTTTTGAGTGTTCGGGCCAAGAAGTTCTCTTAAGGTATCATCGACTCCAGCACAGAAGAGGACAATAAAAAGGCTGTAAATATTAACCTTCTTTTGTAATTTATGCAAAGAGGACAATGACTGTGTAGATTATTAGTCTCTCGAACATTTTCTAGATTCAAAAAGTGCATCTCAAACGATTACTGAAGAAATGAATGATATTTTGAACTTCTCCCAATTACGTTCATCCCAAAGACTTAAAGAGGTGCTTGCTCAACGTAATATGGAGGTAGACAAAGCTGTGATTGAAAATATTATTGATGCTGTTTTTAAGACCAATCCATTAATCAAATCCACTGATCCAAAAGGTGCTTATCTACAGATTACAAGCGATATGTTTACTTTAGAAATCACTTCCCTATAATTGAACCCACAGAGTAAAGGAATACATTTGTGTGTGTTTCAGTTATTGATGTTTTAGAGAGGTTTTTGAAAGTTGGATGAAAGTTGGATTTTGAATATGATAATGAGGTTGGTCAATATGAGTATATTTTAAAAACAACGAGCTACAACAGCAGGATCTTGGCATTTTGTTACCTCTGTATATAGACATTACATATTGAAGTATGTATTCCAATGAGGACGTCAAGAAAAATTCACAAGATTACTGCTGTTTATTGGGTTGTACTCAATTTACCATCCAGATTTAGTTCAACTTTGTCATTGATTCAACTCGTTCTTCATGGAAAAAGTGTGGATGTTAAGCAGGTTTTGATTCATTTCTCTGACCTCTCTTAAAGGTGCATTGCGTAATATTACGATTTATCAAATTGCCGTCTATTGGCACATGCCTGGATGTGGCCATGATGTTTTGTAAACTTTTTACACTTTTTTAAACTTTTGCACCAGTTCTTCTTCACTGGTTTATTGTCATTATTTCCATTTATTTCACAAAAGTTCTCGTTTTATACAACAGGCGAATGTTGTAAAGACTGTTTAATAAAAAAATAAAATAAATAATCAGTGGTAAATACTGCCATCTAGCTTCCCCTGCAACACATAAGTATTAGGTCCGATAAAACAACTACGGCACCGGCCTGAGGCGACTGCAGGCCGGTAGCACTCAGACATGTTTTTGAGAAAGAAGAACTGTGCTGAGATCAATAAGACGTTCATCTGTGATTATTTTCATTAGAAGGTCAGACTCTCAGGCCTGTCAAAGTACATCCACATTTAGACACAGCTTTAGTAGCTTAGCGCTTAGCTGTTTGTCTTGGTAAGGTTTATGTTTTAGTAATAAATTGTCATTGAACATTTAGTTTATGAGAAATGAGTCCTGTAAAGAGCTGGTTTACGCTAAAACAAAGCTTTTCCTCAAACTCTCAATAATCTTCCTTGTGTAACTTTTGGAGTTTGAAAACTGATAAGTCAGTCAAAAAGAACAAATACAACAGTCAGCATCTACTTTTTCATACAAATAACTTTGTCTTCTTCACTCAGAAACATTTAGCAGAAAATAATGATGTGTCAAAAGAATCTTTTAAGCCTAAAATACGTTTTTAGCTAAAGATGGTTAGGTGGGTGCAGTGCCACAAAACTCCAAAGATGGCGCCCTTGTTCAAAACCTTTAACACTTACACCATGCACCTTTTAAACAATTTTAAGTTTCTTGTAAGTAGTGGTGTTTTTTAAGAAAAATGCATTGTGCATGTGACGGGGAATGTGTTGAGCTAATTGTGTAAGTTGGAAAACAAAATAAAATACATATACTGAGCCAATGATACGATTCAAGTTGTAATAAAAAAAAGGGCATTATATTCTGCAAACAAAATTTTTGTTGTTGTGCTAATAGAATTAAACTTGCTTGCTTTTGGATAAAGTATAAATTTAATTTGGATGAACACAAAAAATTAGGTTGGAGCAACAGTAAGGCAAAACTTATTTTTGTCCAGACGGCAAAGTAGAAAATCAAAAAATACCAAACCTAACCCCTAACCCAAAGTGAAGAGAATTGAGAAAATAAACAAACACTCGTAAGTAAAAATCTATATGTTCACGTTAGCTGCTACCTTATAGTTTTAGGCTGTAAAAGTTGAATTATCCAGTCTGTTTGATGTTTAATATGGATCCAAGTTAAAGTCAGTGTGTGTCAGAGTGGTTAGAGAACGAGTGTGGACGTTCGCACAGATAGAAAATACCTCCAAATATTCTCAAAAATGAATAGAACCTTTTATCCATCAAAGCAATTCTGTTCATGTAACACAGGCTATGTGTCGTGAGTGTTTGTGCATTCTAAACCTGGACGGAGTTTGCGTTCCCTTTCCTGTTTGGTTCATTTTGATCCGGGGAGCTTAACTCTGCCGCGGAAGAAAACAGACTTGAGACACGGAGTGAGTGCACGTGGGATCAGGTCAGTTCATCAGTTCTGCTCTTTCTGACACAAAGTTACTAGGACTAGAACCTGTGTCTTACAAAGCTTAATAGCCTGAAAAGTATTGTATATCTCTTTTAAAAGATATATATTCAAACATGCTCCTAAGCAAACCGACTTTGCAATATCCTGCCTCAGAACCAATAAAACAGTGTAATTAAGCAATGGTTCCTATGTTTTTTGTCCCAAATGTCCCCTAATCTTGGTCTCTCACTCGATGCACCCCATAACTTGGGGCTTTGGGTAAATATAAAGTTCCCTAGTCAAATATTGCCAATTGTTGATGTTGCATTTTGTTCTGTTTACATAAATGATATGCTCAAAATCTCCCCAAATCATTCAAAACTCACCCTAAATAACATGGGTAACTAATCTGATTAGTCTGGTACATTGTGGAGTTGATCTGAAACACAGGTAGGAGGGTAGCGACAGACCTATATATATATATATAAACAAACAACTAATAAAATTTGTTTTTCATTTATACTCTTAACATTGTTTTGTTTTATTTTGTTTTTGAAAAGGTTAAACAAAACTGAAAATTGAGATTGATCAATATGAGGGGAAAAAAAATCTTGATTATATTTTCTCCCAGGTTACCCAGCCCCAATTCTGTCTCTTCTCAAAATAATGGGAATTCCCAATGCTTTATTCAGTATATACTTTATAAATACAAGACATATCTTTGAGGTTTTTGGACTGTGAAAAACACTTTGCAAAACTGTTGAATTGGTTAGAAAGCCAAGTTTCTTCAAGGCTTTTTCTTTCTATCCAAAAATCAAAACTTTTTATATAACTCCTCTTCAAAACATTAATTTCCTAAACCTTCTGTGTTAATAAAAGCCTCTTTGTTACAGTCTGACAACATTCTGAAAACTTCATTGATTTCTGAGTGAACATCCTTGACGTGGAGCACCAAATGTCAGGAAGAGCCGCGAGCGTCTTCCAGCTGCAGACAAACTAGCATCAGTGACTTTGGCGTGCGGCGCTTAAGCCTTAGCATTAGCATAAGAGGCTCCATATGCTAGCACTTTCCTCATTAGCTTTACACGAGGAGGAAGACATTGATCTGATTACCTCACGTGGGTTCACAGGCAGGAAGCAAGTGTGTCATTTTATTATCTTGGAACGGTTGAGAATCGTTTCACTTCAAGGCATAGATTGTGTAAACAATGTGCAACAATAGACAGTTAGAGGTGGTATTACTGGTATTCTCAGTGGTACTTAAAGGTGGCGTAGCTGATTTTCATTCTGAAACTCGATTTGGGTTTTAAATCTGACAACTTTTTCTTATAAATCCTTCAACACATAATTAATATCAACATGTATTGATTTTTGGTTTTAATTATGGCTTAAAAAGTACTTCTTACAAACAGCAAAGTGAAACTGGAGAGGATCACTCAATCACAGCCAATCAGAGCGCTGTATTCGGCACCTGATTAGAACTAAAATTCGGTACCACTTTATATTAACTACACCTTAATTGGCCTTAGTAAACCATGAATAAAGCATAAATAAAGCCTTAATGATTCATGAAGTAATGGTGAATTAATGAATGAAAAAGTTTATTAATGCTTAGTAACTACTTAACTAAGGAGTTATGGTTAGGATTTAGGGTTAGGGGGCAGGATTTGGAGTAAAGTAGTTACTAAGCATTAAAAAGCTTTTTTATCTATTAAATAATCATTTGTTCATATTGAATCAAGTCTTTATTAAGGTGTTCTTCATGATTTAATAACCTAATTATTCTGTAGTTATTCTAAAGCATTGGTTCTCAAGCATAAGGTCGCGACCCAAAGGTCGGTCGCGTGGGATTTTCCTTGGGTCGCAGGGAATTTGTTATACACTCAATGTTAAAATGCACTGTACTTGTAGTTGCGCCTTTGTTACACAAGGGTGCGCGCTTTCACTTGTACTCGCTGGAGGCCGCCGCTTTGAACCAGAGAGTGAGGTGAAAAGGTTAAGTTATTTTACAAAAACACTTTTGCTGGATGCTTGGCTATTAAGAAAGAATCCAAGGCCACCAGATCACATTACGCCTAAAAGTTGCACTGACCAAGAAGATCTGCAAGTGCTTGAAGGTAAACAGCATTCTGTAGACGTGAGCAACAAAAAGCAGCCAGCTGACCCGGGAGGAGCTAGCAAAGCCCCGCGGCGGGAGGAGCCCACTGATGACACTACTGCACGTGCACCGAGAGCAGCGCAGGAGAAGGCTGCCAAAAAGAAATTCGTCAGGACATATAAAGACTATTATTTGCAATACGGCTTTGTGAACAGCAGTAAAACACAAGAAGCTCGCCCAATGTGTGTAATATGTAACGAGACCCTTGCAAACGAGAGCTTAAAGTCAGTAAAACTAAAACGACATTTGGAAAAACAACATCCTGAGTTGGCAAATAAACCACTTGACTTTTTCGAAAGGAAAGCAGGCGAACTATCGTTGTCAGCAAAGGCATTACAAAAAAGTGTGACACTGAATGAAAAAGTCCTTCTGTCCTCTTATTTGGTTTCATATCGTGTGGCAAAAGAAAAGCACCCACATACTATCACTGAGACTTTAATATTGCCTGCAGCTTTAGACATGGTAAACACCGTTTTAAACAAGAAATCAGCGGACAAGTTGGCATGTATACCACTGAGCAATAGCACCGTGTCCAGAAGAGTATCATCAAATCAAATCAATTTATTTTTGTATAGCCCAAAATCACAACAACAGTCGTCTCTGAGGACTTCCCAAGATTATTAATTTTAGCAAATATGAATAATAGGAAATCAAAATAAAACAATACATATTCAATAAAACAATACACACAGTACATGATATTTCAGACAATCTTGAGCATAAACTTGTATCCAGACTTAAACTTGCAGATCATTTCTCACTTCAGCTTGACGAAAGCACAGACGTGTCTGACTGCGCCACGTTATTAGTGTATCTGAGGTATATGTGGCAAAGTGATTTTGTGGAGGACCCACGGGAACTACCGGGGAACAGATATTCACCATGTTGGATAATTACATTGTTAAGTCTGGACTGGATTGGCACAAGTGTAAAGGCATTACAACAGACGGGGCAGCGAATATGACTGGGAAAAACAGTGGCGTAAAAAGAATTCAAGACGCATCTGGTGAAGACATCGTGTGGAATCACTGTTTTATCCATAGACAAGCTTTGGCGTGTAAAGGTATGCCCTGTGATCTCCAGTACACTATGACAGAAGTAATACGTGTTGTTAACCATATCAAAAGTAGCGCACTCAATAGTCGCCTTTTTCATGAGCTGTGTGTGGACATGGGGGCAGAGCACACCCACCTGCTGTTTCATACTCAAGTCCGATGGCTTTCAAAGGGTAAGGTGCTCAGCAGAGTGTACGAACTGATACATGAGATTCCTTCTTTTCTACTCGAGAAGAACTCTCCTCTGGCTGATTTATTCACAGATAGCTGGACCCTCACGGTAGCGTTTTTTGTTAGATATTTTTTCATCTCTTAATGACCTCAACGTAAAACTACAGGGACAACATGATGACCTCTTTAACAACTGGAGACACGTTTATGCTTTTCAAAAGTCACTGCAACTGTGGCTTGCGAGACTTAAGCAGCCCAATCCCAGTTACTACATGTTTCCCACCATGTTAAAACACATTGAAGAACACAATGTCGCGTTAAGAGGGGTGATGCAACTCAATAAAGCCATTCAAGCGCACCTCGCTGCTCTAACTGCCAACTTTGAGGTATTATCCGCAAGAGAGACGAGAAACGTTAAATGCCCAACGCTGGATACAAAATCCTTTTGAGTTCGAAAGTCCTGAGTCGCTAATGGCACTGGGGCTCACTCCTGATGAAGAAGCGGAGCTGTTGCAGCAGACCAGTGACCAAACACTCAAGCAACGATACACGCGCACAACACTGTCTTCTTTCTGGATAAGCTTCTCGTCGGAGTTTCCAACACTAAGTAAAAGAAGCGTGTTGCTTCTTCTCCCGTTTACCACCACATACAAATGTGAGCTGGGCTTCTCAGCCCTCACTAAAATAAAGACTAAATACAGAAATAAACTGGACGCAGCACCAGATATGCGAAAATCTGCTTTTCAGGGGCTCTTGGAATTGGCATCGATCGGCCAAAGATGGAATTGGTCAGGCCCTATAGGTTTTCATGAAATTTTTACTTCAATACATAACAAAAAGCCAAAATGTAAAATAACCAAGAATTTTGGTTGAAGCCACTTGGCAAAATTTTCTTTGGGTTTAATGAGTAAATCTGAACTTACCCCAAGCCCCAGCCCTAAACTTACCCATTTTAGTAACTTGAAACTTAAACTTAACCGTTGACTGACTTGACATAATAAAGTTCGTAGAAAAGATTGGACTGCCTCCGAAGCTGACTTTCGCTAGGGCTCCCAAAAGGTCAAATCCAGATGAGAAAGAAGTTTATCAGCCGTTCACAGATGAGCAGTTGCCCCCACTCACTTCCTGTGCAACAAATGTTTTCTTAACTGACAATTTGAACTTTCTACATTTGCATAAGTCTTTCTTTTTCCCAGGACCTTGAAGATCTTTTTTTTTTTTGTACCGCTCCTCATCTAAATGCATTGCTTGGTGACTTGCAATGATAATGAGTCTGGACAAGCCGTAACTGCGAGAACTATGAATATGATTATCGGGTATTTTGGGACATAATTAGTTTTAGTCATTGTGGAGGCGGATTCACAATCATGGTTTGTCTGTAATTAAGACTCTTTGAGGTTGTCCTTTGTGTGGGATGAATGGTAAATGTATGCCTGCCGTCAAAAATCTTGTCTTTTATGACTATGCAGAGATAGTCAATTAGTGAGTTGTTCAAATAAAGTAGAAAATAGGCGAAGAAATCTGGGGCACCGACCTCACCACTTTTAAGACAAATCTCAAGAGCCACCTGTTCAAGTGTGCTTTTAATGTTTGATTAATGTTTTAATTACTAACTGTTTTTATATTCTGTACCATTGTTTATCTGCCTTTTTCTGTAAAGGGTTAGGGCCCTATAGAAAAGTAACCTGGCTCACGCCAGATGGATATGTGTTGAACTCCTATCTGAGTTCTCACTATATCCATCTGGAACTTGACTCGCTGAAAGCGTTCGAGAAAAGGTGGGGCGTTTAGTGAAATACTTCGAGCTGATTGGGTGTGGGGCCTACCTTATTTGATCTAGCCAATCACAGCAACAACTCGTAATGGTGTATCCAATGTCCGCATGAGATAGAACAAGTATGTGTCACACATACTGCTCTCCTTTCAAAAAGAAATTACTCCGTATTTCTGCTGAAACCGCATCAAAAGCAGCAGAAACACGAACATCCACGGGAGCCGCCGTCTTTGTTTAGCTTGAATCAGACTCGACTGCGGCACCGGGGAGCTAACGGCCCGTGTTAGCCCGCCCTGCTACAATGTGATTGGTTCAAAACCACGCTGCTGTGATGTGATTGGGCTGGTCATCGCTTGGTTCGGACTCTCAAACCAATCGAGCCGGACGAAGGCCAGATGGTTTATCTCGTGTTTGTGAAGTCACAAATACCGCAAGATAAACCATCTGGCTGGCCAGGTTAATAGAAAAGTATTTGAAAAAATATATATAATTTCCATAGACAATAGAAATGCTGGTGACCTTTCTTGCACACAGCTACACAGTTGTTATCAAAATTCAATTTTGAGTTAATCAAGGTTCCAAGATACAACTGGCTGCCCTTTTATGTGTGACACTGTGCGGAAGAGCACTTTTCTGAAAACCGATGATCATATCCTTGGTTTTAGACATATTTAAGTGTAGATATGATTCTTCACACGATGTAACAAAGTCCTCAACATTCAGGCCATGTTGGATTTCAATTTTCTGAAGTGATTGAAATGATTTAGTTCAGTCGGCAAAGTTCAGTGACAATTTCAGTGCTTTTTTTTGTGCTATTCTTCAGCTTTGTAAAGTTGATAATAAAGTTGATCAATCAATTTGGATCAACTTTAACTACACACCTCGTACATTTTTTCTCTTTTTGTTGGTGGTACATCGCTCCTATCTCCATACTGATGAGCCCCCCCTGGGCAAGGCAGATTCAATGCTGCTTGCAGCTTAATCTTTTTTTCTACGGTTGTACCAAGAAAGTAAGTTTGAATTTAAACTCACATGTTTTTCGCAGAGTCAAATAGTGACTCACATGAATCTGCTTTAAAAGTTTGTAAATAAACTTTTTTAAAACTAATAATTAATCTGTTTAAGATGGGGTACCTCATTTTCACACTGCAAATCTGACAAGTTCCACTTCAACTCATGGTTTACATGCGTTAATTTTTGCTACAGTTGTGACTTAAAAACTTCTTTTTACAAACAGCAAAGCGAAACTGGAGAGGATCATCAAAGCACAGCCAATTGACTCCTGATGGGAACTAAAATCTTGATTACTCAGTTCAGACAGTTTTTCACAAAGTGCTGCTTTTTACATATACTATTTAGTGGAAAGCACGAAGTTTACAAATTCACAACTGAAAAAGTTAGGTATCACAGCTTTAACTGCTATCATATTGCATCTACATCAAACATAAGACTTAAGACTTTCACTTTCACTTTGCAGATGAGCTACATTTTGTTTTGGGGATCACAAATATCTACAGATGATATTTAGGAAGTCGTGACTGCAAAAAGGTTAAGGACCAAGTTAAGTACAGATTCAGAATCGTGCTTTATAAGATAAACATGATTCAACAAAACTTCCATATATTTCAAAGGAAATGTGAAAAAGAACATTAGATTTGACGTTAGTGTGGCTAGCATCAGCTCACCAGGTAATAGAATTTGCACAGGCAGTGGTGCAGAGATAGAGTTGTAGGAGTTAAGAGGCACTATGCCCAAAACTAATAAACCCTGGTAGTGCTTGTTCCTGTAGAGACCGTCCTGACCGCTCTCCTCCTGCAGACTTTTATCAGATCCACTCATGGCTCCACAGTCGTCTGGGGAAAACACAGCTCGAATAGACTACGACAGCAATCCTCAAACTCTGTGCACTGGAGCTCCTTTGCTACCCCAAATTAATACTTAACTCTCAATTTCAAAGAATATAGAATGTTTTTGGACTCTCAGATTAAAGACTTCATTTTTGTTGTAAATTAGGAAGCTTTGTCTTTTCCACCAAAAGAGTATAATGCATGAGTAAATGTGACCTTAGTGTTCAATATGAATCAAATAATAAAGTATTTAAATCTCATTAATACTCTAAAACAGAGCTTAGATTGGCTGTGTTCGGGTGGTTCAATCTAGTTTCACTTTCATTATAAAATAAGTTTTAAAGCCGTGATAACAGCCAAAAATGAAAGAGTATATATACCGTGTTAAAATTTTGTGGACAGCCGAATAGATGTAATTACCTATGATTTGTTTTAACAGTGAGAAAACCAAGATCCAATTCAAGTCTCGAGTCACTGACATTCAAGTCCAGTTTGAGTCGCTGACATTCAAGTCCAAGTGAAGTCTCAAGTCGATGACATTTAAGTCCAAGTGAAGTCTCAAGTCGATGACATTTAAGTCCAAGTCAAGTCTCAAGTCGATGACATTTAAGTCCAAGTCAAGTCTCAAGTCGATGACATTTAAGTCCAAGTCAAGTCTCAAGTCGATGACATTTAGTCCAAGTCAAGTCTCAAGTCGATGACATTTAAGTCTAAGTCAAGTTTCAAGTAACTAATGTTCAAGTCTTATTCAAGTCTCAAGTAACTGATGTTCAAGTCCAATTCGAGACACGCAAGTCCAATTCAAGTTTCAAGTAACTGATGTTCAAGGTCAAGTCTCAAGTCGCTGACATTCAAGTCCAATTCAAGTTTCAAGTAACTGATGTTCAAATCCAATTCAAGTCTCGAGTCACTGACACGCAAGTCCAATTCAATTTCCAAGTAACTGATGTTCAAATCCAATTCAAGCCTTGAGTCACTGACATTCAAGTCCAATTCAAGACTCCAGTATCTGACATTCAAGTCCAAGTGAAGTCTTGAGTACCTCATATTCAAGTCCAAGTCAAGTCTTGAGTCGCTGACATTCAAGTCCAAGTCAAGTCTTGAGTCGCTGACAATCAAGTCCAAGTCAAGTCTTGAGTCGCTGACATTCAAGTCCAAGTCAAGTCTCGAGCCGCTGACATTCAAGTCCAAGTCAAGCTATGAGTCGATGACATTCACATCCAAGTCAAGTCAAGTCACTGACAATCAAGTCCAATTTAAGTTTCAAGTAACTGAAGTTCAAGTCTAATTCAAGTCTCAAGTAACTGACGTTCAGTCCAAGTCAAGTCTCAAGTCACTGAAGTTCAAATCCATTTCAAGTCTCGGTCACTGACATTCAAGTCCAATTCAAGTTTTATGTAACTGACGTTCAAGTCCAAGTCAAGTCTCAAGTCGCTGTCGTTCAAGTCCAAGTTAAGTCTCGAGTTGCTGACAATCAAGTCCAAGTCAAGACTTGAGTGGCTGCTGTTCAAGTCCAATTTAAGTGCATCTGTTATCTGATAAATTCACTATGCTCCAATGCAGTTTGATTTCTGCCATCTTAGTTAACTCAGCATATTTCTTTTTAACATATATGTAGCTTCAAGTGCGTCTGACCTTCAAGTCCAAGTCAAGTCTCGATTTTCTAACATTCAAGTCGTTGATTGCGTATTTTATTGTTTTATTTATATCCCTCTTCTGCATATTGCAATCTTTTTTTGCCTAGAGATATAGCAGAGGTATTGCTCCAAAAAAAGGTATACTTCTTTCCGTCATGGCACTCTATTACAACATGTGTCCTCAACCCACTCAGTCTTTCTACTATGGAGAGATCAAAGTTCACCCGAAGGTTCGAGCAGCGCTGACTCATTCATGATCCCAACCCTGAACTCTGATGAATACTTTATGAACGGTACATCTTTGGGGGGAATCTCTCACCTGTCTCTATTTCTGTCTTGTCTTTTCGCGTCAAGGTCGTTTTCGGTGCAGTGCGAGTGTGTATATATGTATACTGAAGCAGATTCTACACCACCTGAGTCCGTCCTGCTGTTCCCATGGCCGCGTGCTCAAGGATTGTCAGTGGGAATCCGGCAATTACGTCGTCCCGTCTTTGTCAGCGCGTGTGATCGAATTATAATAGCGTACATCTGTCATTGAAGCTCCATAAACCCCCCTTCCTTCTTCATCTTCTTTTTCTTTCCCGTGTCCGGACGTGCATTTGCATAGCTGGAGCCCACACGCATCTGGTCCGTTCACGCTTCATATTTCACGTTGATCTAATATTGTTTTATTATATCACAGGATGTAGAGGGATGGGAACCTGGTTTGTTTGAAATGGATTTTACGCATAAATAAAAACAGTCCGTTCACATCTTCTGAAGGCGGTATTAGTCACAGGCGAGGCACGTAATAAAGACAAAATAAGAGGAACTTGGTTTTGACACACACACAGAAGAACAGACGATTAGAACTATGCACTAAAAACAAGATAATAACTTTAAAAACAGATCTGCAGCATGTGAACTGAATAAATATGTGAACTGAATAAATGTCAGATAGAGTGCGTTTACATGAGCACGAATAACCCGGTTATGAACAGTATCCTGGTTATGACAATATTCCCAGATATGGTGTTTACTATGGTGTTTACATGCGCTCAGAGAAACCAGGATATTCATGTTCTTGTTTACATATGCACTGAGAATAAATAATAATTTAGACTTGTAATTATGGCAACAGTGAGGTTGTTTACATGCACACAAAAAACCCGGTTATTATCAGGGTTTTTAAATATTCTGGTTTTGTGTGTGTCCATGTAAATACCATAACCTGATTTCAATAACCTGGTTATTCGAATAACCTGGTTATAGAAACCAGGTTATTCCTACTGGAATATTCTGATTATAACCTGATCTCGCCGATGGAGCCAAACTGAGCATGTGCAAACTCAAGAAACTGATCTGGCAGAAGCAGTTAATTTCCCAAAAGTACTCAAAATTATTATTTTCTTTTTCTTTTATTCATTTTAAGCACTTTTTCGGGTTTGGAGCATATAGCACTTATTTATTCATTTTTATTTGTAATGTGTCATCAATATAAATCTATAAAGTAACTTGTGAGTCATTCAGATGTGTGGTTTTTTTACACAGCTGTGGAAGAACACCTGGAATCTTAAGTGTTAGTTCTTTACTTCAGGGTATTAGACTACACCAGTTGGGCAATTATTTTTTCCTGAGGGCCATATTCGAACCTGGACAAGTGGTGGACGGCCAGACCACGGTCATTGGTGTAACAAATTATCATTTTTGTAAGCACATTTTTGTAAAACACAGGCTTTTTAATCCACAATTTTGACCATTTATTGTGATACATTGATAACATCTGCTTACAACTGCGTGATAACGAGCAAAGACATGCTTTATATCTCAAAGACTCTACACAATGTTATTGAGTTTATCATGTAGACTTACTCACATTTACAGTACAAATGACTAACCATGATTGTTTGGGCCAAATACACCTGAGGCCTGTGGGTGTACAAAAGATGGACCCTTAGTGAACACACTGTGTTCAGTGTATGACACAGCTAATAATGTACAAGCCCTGGGATTATTAAGTATAGATTTCCTTATCTCCGAGCTGCGAGCGCCTATACTCTCTCACAACAACAGCAGTTCAATTTCAGTGCGAGCTGCTAATCTATTTACGCGGGCTTCATAAAGACGACCAAATGTTGATTTAGAATTAGAGCGAAGCATCTGGAAAGTAATAAGACTGTTTATATACGTCGAACAAAGAGGCCCATGGTGAGTCACACTGATGATAGTGTCCAGGCCGGAGATGACTGACGTTTATTTCATCAACTACAGGCCTATGGGCTGTGACTCTCATACCAGAGGTGAACTTTATATGTTCTTAAAGTAAGCACAGACATTTGCAAAAACTTGAATGAGCTGTTCACCTTCCTCATCATTAGATGAGTTGTGTTTGGATTGATACATGTGTAACCGGGCGTGGTAAGGCCCCCGATTTTAACACATAACATAAACAACCACAGGTAAGTCTGGTCGGAAAAACTGGACAACAGCAGAAGTGCAAAATATATTTTTGTTTTATTTTTACAATAAGTTAAAAGTTCATTTTTTATTCACTTTCACAATAGGCTATTTAAAATACACAAAACAAGGTGCTTATCTGGTTGTTCTAAGTTGTTTAAAGTGCAATTGTTCAATGCTTTTGTTAAGTCAAACAATTGAGAATTACCTTTTATTCTACATTGTTGTCTTTAGTTAGCTACACCGACAAGCAGTTTTTTTCTTACACCGAACTCACACTAGCATTACACACACGCTATTTCATGTTGGTTTGCTTTACATCAAGACAGTGAGAGAGAAACGAGACGAGAAAAAAACAAGCGAACAGGTTCGGCTAATCTTTACATCAGTCGCCCATATCACAGTAGCCAGGGCTAGGAGTGCGACCCGGAGCAGCCCCACGAAGCTCCACGAACTTTATAGTTGCGTAAGGAATGGTCGCGCAGTTTCACCGGCTTACGGCCTCGACTACAAACCAACAGCGTGCAAAGCTTATGTACGAAGGCTAATCAAGGAAAACAGGAAGCAGCTGCGGAACAAGGCAGCGGCGCAAAGGTCACGCCCACAACGCCGCCCCGTAACCTAGGCAACCAAATCACCCCATTACACATGTGTAGCAAGATGGCCTACTTCTGAGGGGAGAAGCTGCCCTATAAAGGACCGGTCGACCTCTGACTTCACACACCGCAGGTTGCGAGTTGCCGGTCGGCAGAGCTAGTTTGAGCTAACGCCAAATAAACGCAGAAAGTCACTGATTGTCGAGAGTAAAGCCGGGTGACTGCGCAACGTCATGGCGCTTATGTTTGTGTCCGTTTGCTGATTATCTTGGTAAACAATCACTCGTTTCGTCAAATCACTCATCATTATTTTATGAAGGCTCACACCACGCTTTTGTTTTAGTTTGGCGTTTCAGCGTGGGGCCAGCGCTGAATCTGTCCCGTTCAGCTAGCTTTTTGCTTTCTGCTTTTTGATCATGAGCCTCCCCTTTTGGATACCCTGTTTAACTGGACCTGTACGTTTTCTAGAGTCAATAACTGTTAGATATTTTACCGTGGACTGGATTGCTTGTCCTGCTTTTCAATCAGGGCTGCATCAAGGACACAGATTGTACATGATTAATAAGAATTCCTTTGGCGACGCCTACCTCGATTACACATGTTTGAGTAATCTTAATTTTTTGACCTGCAGCTGAGGCTTGCAAATCATTTCTGTTTCCCAGCACCTCCTAAGTCCTAAATGCTTCTTTGATTGATTATTCAATTAGTTACGACACCATGTGACACATAAAGCTCTAAAATGTCATGTACTTACTTACTTTCCAAAAATAAATATACTCAACAAAAATATAAACGCAACACTTTTGTTTTTGCTCCCATTTTTCATGAGATGGACTTGAATATCTAAAATTCATTCCAGATACACAATATTACCATTTCTCTCAAACATTGTTCACAAATCTGTCTAAATGTGTGATAGTGAGCACTTCTGCTTTGCTGAGATAATCCATCCACCTCACAGGTGTGCCATGCTGATCTGACATCATGATTAGTGCACACGGTGTACCTTATACTGCCCACTCTAAAAGGCCACCCTGAAATGTGCAGTTTTGTCTCACAGCAAATGCCACAGATGCCACAAGCATTGAGGGAGCGTGCAATTGGCATGCTGACAGCAGGAATGTCAACCAGATCTGTTGCTCGTGCATTGAATGTTCATTTCTCCACCATAAGCCTCTCCAAGGACATGTCACCCATTGAACATGTTTGGGATGTGCTTGACCGGCGTATACGACAGCGTGCACCAGTTCCCACTAATATCCAGCAACTTCGCACAGCCATTGAAGAGGAGTGGACCAACATTCCACAGGCCACAATAGACAATCTGATCAACTCTATGCGAAGAAGATGTGTTGCACTGGCATGAGGCAAATGGTGGTCACACCAGATACTGACTGGTTCTGAGTCCCCAGACCGCCAATAAGCAAAAACAAAATGCACATTTCAGGGTGGCCTTTTATTGTGGGCAGTATAAGGTACACCTGTGCACTAATCATGATGTCAGATCAGCATCTTGATGTGGCACACCTGTGAGGTGGGATGGATTATCTCAGCAAAGCAGAAGTGCTCACTATCACACATTTAGACAGATTTGTGAACAGTGTTTGAGAGAAATGGTAATATTGTGTATCTGGAATGAATTTTAGATCTTTAAGTCCATCTCATGAAAAATGGGAGCAAAACAAAAGTGTTGCGTTTATTTTTTGTTGAGTATATATGCAAATGACTTTCACAATGAAATAAATAAAGCAGAAAGAGCTGTTAAGACAAAGGAGACAAGGACATTTTCTATAGACATAAGTTTGATGTAATGTATTATTTATTTGTCTTTGAATGAGCAAAGAGAGTTATCCCTAAGTGCAAACAGTTTGGAAATCCTGATTCAAACTGCTCTTCTCTCTCTCTCTTTCTTTCTCTTCTCTCTCTCTCTTTCTTTCTCTTCTCTCTCGCTCCCTCAACAATAGAACGTATGTCGACAGGTGTCTTCAGCTGGGACTTTAACTCACCGTTTCTGAGACCGTGAAACGTTTCAAGAGCTGCTTTCAACTCGGGCCAAGACCTCCGCTAAAAATGTAGGATTTAGAACAGCGTGGGTCTGAATTATTCATACAGATACAGTCTTTGGTGGATTCACTGGATTCTCCCTCTACAATTTAAGGCCCCAAGCAATTTGAATCTTGATGAGGATACATGCTACATATTGTAGTAGCATACACAATTATGCATTAGTTAAACTTGTAAATGCCTTCAGACTGGTAGCAGTTAATTCCATTGTATTTTTTTCATAGATTAAAAATGACCCTGACATTACTTTTGGATTTACGTTTGAGTGTAGTGCAGCAGTCACACTAGACATAATTTAAATTCGTCACTGTGGGGACAGGTCCCAAAAATCCTCATGAGGTATTTTTATCCGTCATTAATTTTTGTTCAATATAGCCTGTTTTCGGTAGAATGCAGGAGGCACACACGCCACAGAGATGAAACATCACTGAACTCTGCATAAATAGTTTAAATACCTTTAGCGCATCTGCAAAAATGATTCTTCATTTGACATTCAACATCACAATGGCTAAGTTTTTCATTCTTTCCTGAAACACAAACTTCTTCTCATCTCACAGTTTCCATTAAAACCACACTGTATTTAGACCAAATTCCGTGAGTAATTTCATTTCTCCTGCATAAAAGTCAGCCCTTCATTCCTCCGAGAAAGTTTTTCTGATGCGAGGCAATGCGAGCGCAGATCCATCAATCACCAAACCAGGAAATTGCTGTTGAAACTTATTGCTAAGTTTACGAATCTGAATAAACATCAGTGTTTGACTTTCAAGTGATCCTGGTCAAAGGAACAAATTCTCTTTAAATCAGACCGACACAACGCTGTTTGTCCCGTATTTTAATGAAATGAAGCCTTATTTGCGTGCTCCAGTGTGGTCAGTGAAAGTGCAGTCGCTTCCTGATGCTGGAAGAATAACAACGCACATGAACGAGATTCAAAGCAGCACTTGTCCCTCGCTGCGTCCTCATTTTGAGAAGCAGGAGAGCGCGAGTCCAGTCGGGATGCAGGTCTGTAAATCAGTAGGCTGTATGTAAAAGCCACTGTTTTATTTTCAATCCATCAAAATGATAGAGAGCCTTGGAAATCTTCCGTCAAAACAAAATACAGTGACGAAAAATTGTTGGCCAATGTAACCTCTGGTGTAGTGTTTCAAACAATCAAAAATAGGACGCTTCAACAGTGTCCAGTCTAGGGCTGTAGTCAGTGGCGGCTGGTGACAACTTTGACTGGAGGGGCTACATAACTGCAGCACTAACTCACCAGACAACACTTACAGGGAAATGATTATCATTTATTTCTTCTACAAATGGAGAAATACAGCCAGTAATCAGCGTTAGAGAAAGACTTTTTTAATCCATGCGGCTCAAAAAGCATCAACACAAAGACACGTGTGTGTCAGGTGTGTCCACAACAACAACAACAACAACAACAACAACAACAACAACAACACAGAGCAGGTAACATTATCTTTGTGCAGACACGAGCCAAACGACATATTTACCAAACTCACACTGTTATTTGGACATTACAAATATGTGGATGCTACACAACTGCACTTATACACACTTATGAACCGGCAAATATATTCAAATAGCTGCACTCACATGAGAAGAGAAAGTTGTCTTCGGCATTCACCAAACTCACCTAACTCAAGTCTTTTCATGGCTCTGTAAACTTTTCTTCTGCTGCCGTTAGTTTTTACTTCCATCACAAAAACCCGCCAAAAAAGAAAATATATTCCTAAAATCGGCTTGTCTGTTGTATTCTCCGCGTTCATGTTCTGGGAACACGCTGTACATAGCACATGACGATTCTGAACCAATGAGAATCTTAGAACCGCCCACTGCTGCTTGTGATTGGTCAAACTAACTGTCAATCTCTTTAAGAGCCAATAATGTGTTTTGGACTAATTTGAATTAGCCCTGCTGCTGAACTTTACCATGTGCAACAGAACAGGGGCGGGACCAAGCACCTGTCAGTCATCCTCCATAGACTCCTGCAGTTTGTGCTGAGCTGCTGCGGGCTGAAGAAAATTAGCCCTGCTTTCGTTTTTTTAAGGATTTTTTCAGCAAAACTGGACATAATTCATTTCTGAAACTATAATAACTCATAGTAATACGTTTAAAGGTGATATTTTTATAAAAAATATTTTAGTTATAACCACATTTTCTTTCCTGAAATGACAGGAGGGGCTTAGGCCCACCTAGCCCATTGATACCAGTCGTCCCTGGCTGTAGTTCTTTAGTCGATTAATCGGTCGATGGAAATCTTGGTCGATCAAAATTTGATTTCGTCGACTAATTCTTTTATTTACTGTACATTATAATACATTTTTTATTCAACAGTAACATAATCTTTGGTCTGAACTGCTTTTATATAAACACAGCTGTTTCCTCTTCATTTTCCTGTTTAAACTAGAGTTTTTGCTTGAACTACATCATATTTTTAGTCTTTTTGAGCAAGGTTTCCTGCAGAGTTGTCACAAAACTAAAATTTTCCAACTCAATTTTGATACGAAGGAATAAACTTGATTCGTGACACCACAATGAGAATTAGAAAGTCAGATTTTTATACAATGGACTGACATTTTCAACACAAAATCCAAGATATGATCAAACATTTTAGTTTCAAAACCAGTTTTGATGAAACTCAAGATGTTTTAAAACGGTACAGAATTTTTTCTTCCTTGCAGAAAACAGATTTTGTTCAAATGTTTGTCCTGTTAATGGTTATCTGTATTTGTTCAATGAGTATCTGATTTCAACACCAGTTTTGATTTGCAATACTTTGAACTTTTAGAATTTGTTTGGTCGCCTACAGCTCTAGTCCGGTCTAAGTGTTGCATACATAAAGAACCTTTACAGTCTTTTTGAGTGATTTTGACTGAACATGACTCTGTTCTTGTAAAAAATGATCTTTTCCTTTTTGTAATTTCTCTCCTTGACTGCATAATAAGTGCGGCAATATCTTCTTTGCATTTACCAGACTATGAAAATACCAATAATGACTTTTGTCAGCCTCACTGCTCACATTTCCGACTGGAGGATCGGCACAGGGCTTGTTAGTATGCATGGTTTGGTCTGGAGACATAAGTGTGGGCTCAGAATGTGGAGTGCAGTGTACCAGACAGGCACAAGTCCCATGTTAGCACTCACTGGAGGCCCGGCTAATCATGAGCCAGTGCAAGCGGGATCGCAGCGTATTACTGACTCATCCAAGTGAATTAGGGAAAAATAGCTTCACAGATGTTAGGGAGCTTTACTTGTGGCTTGTGTTGCTATTCATCTGCATTGTCTGGTCGAGAACACATGTGCAAATGGCCTTTTTAGAGTTTTAATAGTGAGGCCATTTGAGGCTTGGGCTTCGAGGCTTGCTTCAGGTTTTTGGGGAAAATGCTCTCATGAATTGCGTAAAGTAGCACGCCATGACAAATTGCGTGTCATGACGACGCCCTCTGCCTGTTTTGGCGTGCAATTACAAGCTCGTTTTTTCTGGCATACTATGAACACGCGATGGTGGTTGAGGACAAACACGAGGTTTTTCAAGGGATTAATGGCAAAATTTAGGTCTGAAGTTGCAAAAATTGGTAAATTTAGGTCTGGGGCTTGGAGTTGGTTAAGGTTAGGATTAGGATTGTGTTAGTCTTCATGAATAATAACACGTCTTAACTCTTTCCCTGCCAATGGCGATAATTGTCGTCATAGCGAACCCAACCGTAGCCTGCCAATAACGATAATTGTCGTCATAAGCTTTTTTATTATTTGCGGCGATTAGAGGGCTCTTCTGATGCACGTTTTCAATTCACCAGCACTGAAATACAATGATGCAGTTTCATATATTCACCCACCGGAGGGTGTATTGTATGAGCACAAGAGCGCAGAGGAAGTCCCCGGAACCGGAAAATGCACGTCTTTTCTGGTTTACATTACGCAGCGCAGTCCGGCTGTGTTTACGTGATCATCCGCCTCTAAAGAATCGTCTTTCTTTCAAACAGATTACAGACAACACATCTTGAACTAAAAACATTGTTGAGTAAGTTTAGAGCAGATATTTGATCTTTAAAATGAAAAAAAGACGATTCTACTGGACTAGGACTCTGAGGAGAATGACTCATGCAGCGAGTCTGGAAGAGAAAACTAAAGTTTTTTCTTCTGTGAGCGATCCAAAAGTGTCAGAGTAAGTCAAACTACTGTATTTCTTCATGGTTTGAAGGGTTAAATATAATCTTTGCCCTGTGAAAGCGGTCTGAATCTATAGAATCTGCATCAGAAAGTAGAAAAAGTACTGTGATACTTCCTCGTCTGTATCACAGCCTTTGTTGGTTTAAAGATGAAAAAGACACTCGTCCTCATTGTTTTAATCATGTGAAGCTTGTATTTTTATCCTAAATACATTATTTCATTGTACTGGCTCATATTCTTTCACCAAAAAGTTGAACAGACAAAAATAACACTGACATGAAGTTTGATTTAGAAAAAGGACGTTATCTCAAAAGTTTCTCGTCAACGCTGAAATCTAATGAAAACAACGAATTTCAAATGCCTATAAAAAGAGAACGGATTAATGTAGAATAACAATTATTTTTTTAAATGAAAGTAGACACTTGTAGGTCTCATTTGATGTACAACATGTCATAATTCCAGTTGCACAAGGTTTTTTGTGGAGCTGTGAATTTTGCTTAAAATTAGCAAAAAGTCCTGGCAGTGAAAGAGTTAACATTCACCATTGAAATGAACGAGGACAGAAAGGCGTCAAATACACACGCATAAAATAGAAGTAGCGTTCATAGGACACGCTGTTTACAATAGTGTGGCATTCACACGCTTATCCATGAGAACAGGCTGGAAAATGACGTCACCGCTTCATTTACAGAGTCGCTTCACTCACAGCGCTCTGTGAGGAAGCTGGCCAACGTGGTCGAAGTAGGAGGCAGAAACGAATTAAATAGTCTTACCAGTCTGGGATTTATTAAAAAAAACATAAAGGAACTTCGGTTGTAACGTAAAATAAATTAAGCACCAAAAAAGGTAACTTAAATTAACTCACATAACAACCACGTGCACACAACTACGCTGAAGTCCTTCTTTTTTCCCAATGAGTTGAAACGACCTTATTTACCCTCAGGTATGACTTAGTCTGAAGAAGTCTAGTTAAGAAGTCTATTCTCATTGTTCTTGGCTTCTTAGTTCCATTAAAAAACAGTTTTTAAACAGAACAATTCAGACAAAACTTAAACCAAAAACACAAACAGAATGAAAACATACAACTCCTAAACAGATACCCCCTCCATGTGGTCTGGCCCAGAAATTACAAAGCTGGCCGACACGAGGCACGCCCCCTTTCTGGGCCAAGTGTTGACAAAAAGAACTGTTCAACTTAATCTTGAAAATAAAGCAAATGTAAAATAATCTGTGTGCAATGTGATATTTTAACTTAAAATATACCAAGCAAAAGAATAAATAAATCAAACCCTGGATGATTAAATTTAACTGTTTAGTTGGATATGGAAAACTGACAATTAAACAAAATGTGCACAAATCAAACGTGAACAGTGGGACAAGGTAGCTTTGTCACACCGCTCCCATACAACACCACTTTCATTCATCTTTATCTACATCGTTTGCATTATTTTTAGTTTTGCTTTTACATGTAAAATAAGCTTTTCTAGGCAGGGGTGTCAGACTAGGGGGGGGGTAAATGGTACTGTTTCCTCAGGGCCCAGGGCAGGAAGGGGCCCCCCAAAAGCATGTAGTTCTACTTGTGAGATAAATTGTTTCTCTAAATATAATTATTTGTGATCAGAGACCTCCATCACTGCAATGAAACGGACTTTGGCCAAAGAAAATGGCTGAACTAGGACAAATACTGTATTAGTTGGCCAACTTTTTAACAAATATCATAGCTAGAAATGAGTTAAAATGTGTTCAAAGCACATTCCCACTTTATTTTTATCCTCATTCAATAGTTCCATCCCAATAACTTTGACACAAAAGCTCAAGTCTTGTTTTGTTGTTGGTTATGGTGATACAAATCTTGAAAGTTAGCATTATAAATTGGTTCAGTTTGATTTGCTGCAACCTGCAAAAACCTAAAAGCAACATTGTAATGTAGAAATGAAATAAACATATACACTCATTGTTGAGTATCTCTGTGATAGCAGAAGTAAGTATACACATCCCATGCCCATTTTGTAGCTCTCGCAGGGGGCGGGGTAGTGGCTGATCATGATGGCTGGGCTTCGCCCAGCCATCATGATCAGCAAGACACTTGACAACAATGAGTGCATTGTTGACTATTTTTGTATTAGCAAAAGCAAGTATACACATCCCATGCCTTTGGCATGGGCTCATTTTGTAGTTCTCGCAGGGGGCGGGGTAGTGGCTGATCATGATGGCTGGGCTTGGCCTTTGGCCAAGCCCAGCCATCATAATCAGCAAGAGCTTCGCCCAGGCATCATCGTTGCAGAACCAATAGGCCCTATTACTACATATTCAATGAAACAATAAACATTCATTGAAACATTTGATCAAGCATGTCAAAGCAGATTATTAGTAGAGCAGATGAATGATTGTCCAGAGCATCCCCCTGTCCTTAGACCCTCCTTCTGTCCTTAGACTCTCCTTCTGTCCTTAGACCTCCTTCTGTCCTTAAACCCCTCCTTCTGTCCTTAGACCCTCCTTCTGTCCTTAGACTCTCCTTCTGTCCTTAGACCCTCCTTGCTGTCCTTAGACTCCCTTCTGTCCTTGACCTCCTTCTGTCCTTAGACCCTCTCTGGTCCTTAGACCTCTCCTTTCTGTCCTTAGACCCTCCTTCTGTCCTTAGACTCTCCTTCTGTCCTTAGACCCTCCTTCTGTCCTTAGACCCTCCTTCTGTCCTTAGACCCTCCTTCTGTCCTTAGACTCTCCTTCTGTCCTTAGACCCTCCTTCTGTCCTTAGACTCTCCTTCTGTCCTTAGAACCCTCCTTCTGTCCTTAGACTCTCCTTCTGTCCTTAGACCCTCCTTCTGTCCTTAGACCCTCCTTCTGTCCTTAGACCCTCCTTCTGTCCTTAGACCTCCTTCTGTCCTTAGACCCTCCTTCTGTCCTTAGACTCTCCTTCTGTCCTTAGACCCTCCTTCTGTCCTTAGACTCTCCTTCTGTCCTTAGACCCTCCTTCTGTCCTTAACCTCCTTCTGTCTTAGACCTCCTTCTGTCCTTAGACTCTCCTTCTGTCCTTAGACTCTCCTTCTGTCCTTAGACCCTTTTTTTTCCTTCTGTCCTTAGACCCTCCTTCTGTCCTTAGACCCTCCTTCTTCTGTCCTTAGACCCTCCTTCTGTCCTTAGACCCTCCTTCTGTCCTTAACCCTCCTTCTGTCCTTAGACTCTCCTTCTGTCCTTAGACTCTCCTTCTGTCCTTAGACTCTCCTTCTGTCCTTAGACTCTCCTTCTGTCCTTAGACCCTCCTTCTGTCCTTAGACTCTCCTTCTGTCCTTAGACCCTCCTTCTGTCCTTAGACCTGTTTCTGTCCTTAGACCCTCCTTCTGTCCTTAGACCCTCTTTCTCGGCAAGGAAAAACTAAAAAAAACCCTAAGGGAAAAAGAGAAACCTGGAGGAGAACCACAGTGAAGAAGGGATCCACTCTCATGGACGGACAGGCTGTAGATGTAACTAAGACTAAAGTTATAGAGTTTATGTTTGTGGAGCCAGAGTCCATAAGCAGAGGGAAAAGACTCGTCTAGCAGGGACAGGACAGGCCAATCCTGGAGAGGGAGGTGGGGCGGAGGTCCAGGCATCAGTGGTCCGGCCCACGTCACTGGGACAGCAACGATCTGAAACAGTTACACTCCCCGAGAGGGGAGTGGGACAGGGGACAACGAGTGAATAGCAAAGAACAGACTAGAGCTGAACTGTAATTTATTATTCTTTACAGGAAAGGCAGAAGTGAGAGGATAGTGCTCAAGTTGCCATACTTTCCCCAGTATATTTGCTCCTAGGGCAGCCTGACTAGAACTGTGGGTTTAGAGTCTGTTCCTAACTGACCTGATCATAAGCTAAGCCGAAGAGGAACGTTTTGAGCCTAATCTTAAATGTAGAGACTGTGTCAGCGTCTTTGACATGAGCAGGAGCTGATTCCATAACCAAGGAGCTTTTTAAGTTCTATTGACCCTATTTTGTCCCGCCCACTCGGCTTGGAAATGCACTTCCTGTTTAGCTCTGTTAAGGTAGCTAACGTGTTTGTTTGTCTGTCTTGTGGGTCAATTTTAATTAAATATAATGACAGTTAAAATAAACCCATCGACTGAAATCTACAGGCTAAATGCAGCTAAACAGGAAGTGCACGTTCTAGAAAAGTAGGCGGGACAAAAGAGGGTCAATACCCAGGTCTTTTTGCCAAATCTGCCTTAATGGAATAAAAGATGATTCTTCATGCCTGGTTAAGCACTTGTAAATCTTAGAAATGACCCCTTTCCAACTCTGACAACTCCCTTATCAATCGGTGTTGGTGTATTAATGTTTGAATACAATTTGTAGATACTTATAAAAATCTTGCTTTTGTATTCCAAATTCCTCTCTTAAATCAAAAAAAAAAGATTTAAATATGTCTTTTTTAATTAATTGGTGTATTTGTGTTAATAATACTATTTATTTTCAACGCCTTAAATGAGTGATTGTCTCAGTAAAACAGTGTTTTATTTGGTTTATGACACTGCACCATTTAACGGTTGTTACATTTATGATCACATTGACTTGGATTAAATAAAGCAAGTTGCGAGGCACCGGCTCATGTACTGGTGGTTCATAAGGCTTCATTTGGCCATCACTAGTTTTAATCCATCTGAAATGTGTAAATTGTGGAATGAGTTGAATTATGAACATTGACCAGGGTCTGCTTGTTCTTCCACAGTCCAGGACGACGGTCGGCGACCAGCGGCTCTTGGCTTCAAAAAAGATGAAAGTGAAAAGTTGTGTGAATATTTTTGTTGGAGGAAAAAACATACTTTTAAATATTTAATTTGAACATTTATGTCAACGAAGATTTACATCATAGTCGGCATCTTTCTTTCAGCTCCGCGGGTCCAAAGACGGGCTTATATGACTTTTTCTTGCGGCTCCAGACAGGTTTAGGTTATGTTTTTTTTTTGGTCCACTATGGCTCTTTGAACATTTTGGGTTGGTCCGAGATTGTGGAATGAGCTTCGACTTTAGTAAGCTGATTCACTGCTTGTTTTTCAATCACTTCCTTGGTTATGACTAGTTTATGGTTTTGGCTTTTACTGTTACAATAATTGTGTTTTTTTCAAATAGAGGATGAGTGTTTCAGTGGCTCTAAAACTGTAGAAAATCATGTGCTCTTCAGGATCAGAGTGACAAACCACACACAAAAGAGAAAAACCAAGACACTCCGATAACCAAATAAAAGTCCTAAATTGAAAGTGCACTTGCCTTTGCGTTTTGGCCACATGGGGTTTTCTTCAAGGCTTGTGAAAGGAGGAATTCGTGGAGCCAGGCGTAGGCGACATGAGTAGATCACATAATCTTATATAATTGGTTTGGTAAACAAAGTACAACCTTAATATTTACATACTCTAAAACAACAATGGCAATTGGCATGAGACAGAAATGATCTATGTAGGGACAGGTGAAAACAACTGTAATCTACATAGATAAGTGTACAATATCAAATACATCAAAAGGCACGTGCTTCATAAAAATTAACTAATCGAGACCATAAACGTGATAAATCTACCCAGAGCTTCAAAAACCTAAAAAAACAAAACAAAAAAAAAAAAACATACTATACCAGACAAACCCACTTGCAATACACCAATCACAAAAGAAAGTGCCCGACATCGGCAGAGAATAAAAGGTCTTTGACGGAAACAGACGTCATTCGCAGGCCAAGAGATAATTCTCTATCCAGTATGTTTCTCTCAGTGCAAAAGTCCTGACTCGTACCGTTTTTGGAATCACCTTTATTACCATTACTTTAAGGTACTGACTGGAGACCATGGGGACTGTTCAGCAAGGGGACAACTGAGGTTTTTGCGATCTAATGACGTATTTGTTCTCTGCTAATCAATCCCGTAGTCTTCTTTTAGTTAAGCTCACATAAAAAACATCCACAAGTACAATCTACTCAACATATGACATGAGGTGTATTCCATCCATCCATCCATCTGCTTTATACGGAGTCGGATCACGGAGGCAGCAGTCTGAGCAGGGAAACCCAAACTTCCCTGTCCACACACACTTCCTCCAGCTCTTCCAGTGGAATCTTGAGGCGTTCCCAGGCAGTAGGCTTAGGTTGAGAGACTTAGGGCCTGGGAACAAGCTAGGTGCTCTTTAGGTGTAAAGGAAAAAATAAAGAATTCATGTTATTTGCGAGCAATTTATGCGAACTTTAATATTGGAAGATGTACATATAACATATTACACAAAGCAATTATGCACCACCTCAAATTGTGAATCTTTATTATTTTTATTTCCTTTTACAAAGCCCGTTTCAAGGGACGGCAAGACGGCAGCATAGCAGTTACACATTCCAACACATCACAAAACGTTTTACTAAAAGTAGTTACAAACCACAGACTCTGTTTCAAGACCTTTTAGGGTAGATTTAAATTGACTTACTAAAATCCGTTCTTTTAGTTTCAGAACTTTTTGTAAATTAATCTGTGCTGACAGTGCAGAGTATTGAAATGCTGCTTTACCCATCTCTAAATTTGGCCCATAGTCCCTCCAGCGGGTCCTGGGTCTTTCCCGAGGCCTTCTCCTAGTGGGACATGCCCGGAACACCTCCCCAGGGACATGTCCAAGATGCATTCGGACAGATGCCCGAGCCACCTCATCTGGCCCCTCTCGATGTGGAGGAGCGGTGGCTCTACTCCAAGTTCCTCCCGTGTGACTGAGCTTCTCACCCTATCTCTAAGGAAGCGCCCAGCCACCCTGCGGAGGGAACTCATTTAGACTGCTTGCATTTGTGATGTTGTCCTTTCGATCATTACACAAAGCTCATGACCATAGGTGAGGGTCGGACCGTAGATTGACCGGTAAATCGAGAGCTTTAACTTTCAACTCAGCTCCTTCTTTATCACAACGGTCAGATACAGTGACCGCAACACTGCAGACACTGCAACAAGCCCCCGAGATACTTGAATTCCTCCACTTGATCCAAGGACCCTAGACCACCTCGAGAGGGCAAGGCACCTTTTTCCGGTCGAGAACCATGGCTTCCGATTTTAGCTGAATTTTAGTATTGATGAGTAGTATTGCATTGGCATATTGTTTACAGTAGACAGTTTTGTATCCAGACAAATCCTTTAAGAATGTTTGTATGCTCCACTCTGAAATGTATCAACTGATTGTAGGAGGAAAGTAGGCTGTCGTGTTGCTAGAATTCAATCAATTTTTTTTTTTTTAACTGTTTATGTTTAAGGTTTAGAGAAGGGCTTCTCACCGTTATTATTTGTTTTCATCTGTCCTTACATAGATCATTTCTGTCTCATGCCACATTGCCATTGTTATTTTAGAATATGTAAATATTACGGTTGTGCTTTGTTTGCCAAACCAATTATATAAGATTATGTGATCTACTCATGTGACTGGATGCATGTTTAAACAACTGGCTGCAGCAGTTCCTCCTTTCACAAGCCCTGAAGACACAACCAAAAAGGCATAGGCAAGTGTAGGTCTTTTAATGAGGTAATCAGAGTGCCTCAGATTGTATTTTTTATTTGCTGTATCACTGTATTTCATTTGTCTTTATTGGTCTGTTGTTTTGGAGTTACATTGGACTGACAGCGCAGAAGGAGACACAAACATGAGCCACTCAGTCTGTTCTCTTTCGCTTGGTTGGACTCTTGACGTTCATTTGTTTTTTTCACAACGCCCCATCGAGACATGTATCCCACACTAATTCAGATGCATATAAAAGCACACCCAAGAGAGAGAATCTATCCTCAAACTGTAAAAAAACAAGTTGGAAAACCATTGTTGGAATTCATATATTTTAGTAGTTTATGGCTTTATGATCATTATTCAGTCAAACATGCTGCTTTCAGTTTACAGGAGTGATTAAATATTAAGTCATATTTGCCCAGGCAGACCTGGGCAAATTGCGGCCTGGGGACAAAATACGGCCCGAGACCTGTTTCAATCAGGCCCTGGGCATGTTTTGAGAAACAGAAAAGCAAGACAAAGTTAAAAAAAAAAAAAAAAAAACTTAAATTCAGTGTCATGACAATGTTAAAGTCAAAGCCATAAAAATATATTTTTCAACATTAAACTTGAAGCTAATTTGTATCATGGAACATTGTTATAGATATCTAAATCTATTGTGTATTTTAAGCAAACATTTGATGTTGAAGTTGAAAGAAAGAGAGTTTTGAATTTACTAGAAAAAAACAAATTGATATGAAAAAAAAAAAAAAATAAAATAAATATATATATATATATATATATATATATATATATATATATATATATATATATATATATATATATATATATATATATATATATATATATATATATATATATCTCAAAAGTATTTTTTTTTTCTATAAGAAAGTTAAAGCCATTAAAAGATACCCTGGCTCACACCAGATGGTTGAACTACGATTTGAGTTCTTCCACGGTCTCCATCTGAAACTTGACTCGCTGAAGGCATCTGGGAAAAGGTGGGATATTTAGTGAAGTACAGTACTTCGAGCTGATTGGGTGAGAGGCCGACCTTATTTGTGCTTAGCCAATCACAGCAACAACTCGTAATGATGTATCCAATGTCTGTGCTGGATAGAACAAGTACGCGTCACATATACTGCTCTTCTTTCAAAAGGAAGTTTCTCCGTATTTCTGCTAAAACCAAATCAAAAGCAGCAGAAACACGTACATCCACGAGAGCCACTATCTTTGTTTAGCTTGAATTAGACTCGGTGGTAACAGCCGCCTTAGCCCGGCCTGCTACAATGTGAAACCAATCGGGCGGCTGGAGGACCAGATGGTTTATCTTGTGTTTGTGAATTCACAAATATCACGAGATAAACCATCTGACTGGCCAGGTTAATAAAAATAAGCTATTTTAAGAATGAATCTCGTAATTTTTACGAGAAAAATTAAGATTTTGTTGGACACTATTTTATTTGTACTGGTCTTCTGTTGAAGAAATGTGTTTGCAATAATGAGAATTTGGTAAACCAATGTTAACAGTCCGGCCCTCCTGCACTATTCTGGGTTTGAATATGACCCTTGAGTAAAATAATTGCCCACCCCTGCCCCAAGGGTCCCACCCTCACTCTGGGAACCACTATACAGTAGTCTGACAGTCTTATTCCATGCAACACCACAATGATAGAGTTAATCAAACAAGGACTGGCTCAAACTAAGAGGTAGAGAAGTGGATTGGTTGAAAGTTCCCTTGCAACATGACTGGTAAAAAACACACTTTACACTGGAGACCGTTTTGGACAGTTCCTTTCTGTTCCAGGGTGAAAAAGTAAAACCGTGGCTTTTTCCCCTGAAGCTAATCTCCAAAATGATCTTCTTTAGCTTTGTTCCACTAAACGTCATAACCATTATCTTTTCTTTGCTAAATTCCGGTGACTTAGATAAGCTCTGCAGCCTCACGGGACAACGAGGAGCGAGTGAGTGTAGGAGCGTGGATGGATTTAACCTGTCAGAAGTCCCAAATCCCACTGGTATGTTCGCCTGAGGTTAAATACAGTATGTGAACGGAGCTTCACCTTCTACCTGTCACTGTTGGATGTAGGGTTCTGATATTCCAGTCAAAGAGCATGAGAAATGTTTGAGTTCATAATAATAATGGCTCGTGGCCCACCAACTGACATTCACAGTTTAAAGTAGACATAGTGGTTTTTCATGTATGTTCATGCTAATAGACCTGTTAACTTCAAAACCACCACCTAATGACATCACAAAGCATGTTAAGATTTGAGGCCAATTTCATAGCTTTTGTACTGATTACAATTATGATTAATGAACAACTAAGTTTCATTTAATTTATCTTCCTAATGTTGACGCGTTTGATTGTCTAGTCCAAGAATATGCAACCTGCGGCTCTTTAAAAACATCAGTGTGGCTCTTTGAGATTTGATTATGACTCAGGAACCAGACTATAAATCCAAAGAACAGTCAGTATTGTTTTAGTAGGTAAATAAACAGTTGTTTAAATCAATGTTTTTCAACCTTTTTTGAGTCACGGCACACTTTTTATCTCTTTTTTTTTTTTTTACACAAAAACTAAATTCTTTAATCTTATTACACTTTAAATTTGGAAATTGTGATTGTTTGGTTTTCATTTTGAGTCAAAAGGGTATTCTGGACTCACCAAAATGGCAAATTAATTGCTGAATCTGATTTCATAAAGTGTTTAAAACTGATCTGGTAGTATCTGAAAAAACACTAATGTTACCAGGCATTTTATTTGATATTTTTATTGTTGTGATTTGACGTTTGTGAATGATCCGATTCTTCATTGTGAACGATGAGAGTCGAGGTCAGAGTCACAGAGGTGAACCATTCGTTTCCTCAATGGGGAGGAAACAACAACAAATACCGGGACAAAAAAAATGAACTTTTCTTGCTCAAATATGTGAGTACAGAGAACACACAGACACAGTGCTTATCGCTTACACAAGTTGTTTACTACCGGTGTCTTTGGACTCGCAGGTCGGGATCTCAGATTTTATTTCATAGCAGCAGGTTGTGGTGGCGATAATAAAAGTCTGACCGTGTTCTCATATTGCCACGGTAACTTTACAATTAGACGTGTCTATGTTTGTGTCCTTATTTAGCTCATTTCTCCATGAATATGAGTTGTAGTGTTATAAAACACACATCATTTTAAACCTTAAAAATCAAAGAACAAGTTTTTGCGCTCATTCACGTTCCTTATGTACGGAAGTCCAGAGCTGCCAGTGTGGAGTAAACATTTTTTCCAGCTTTTCTCGTTATAACGACTTTATATTTACGTTTAAACGACAATATTCTCGTTATTACGACTTTTTATTTATGTTCAAACGACTTTTTTTACGTTCAAACGAGAATATAATGTCGTTGTAATGACTTTTTATTTACGTTAAAACGAAAATATATTCTCGTTAAAACGACTTTTAATGAAAAATAGACAGCCCTTCCCACGATGCTCCGTTTATTAATCATCACACAGATTAAACAGGATTCTTCCAGTGTTACTGATGCATAGATCTCATGGCTTCTCTTTATAATACGTGTGCATCGCTTTGATATAAAATACGCCGACTTTCGTCTTTCCTCATTTCTCCGCTGCACTTTCTCATCTCTCTCTCCCCCGTCTCTTCTCAAAGGCCTAAATTCTCGATCGTCTCTGATTGGCCAGCGCCTCGTCTTTTTAACTTATTCAGAACTTATCCTGGTCCGGAGGTCCGGAGCAGGTCATGAGTTTGCCGCATGTTGCCATAAAGATCTGCCCCGATAGGAAGTGATCCAGTTTCATAGGACCAGACCAGGTTTAACCCCGAACCTACCTCGCTAAACCCCAAATCTAGCTTCGTAGTACAGGGCTTGAGCCATCCAGCTTGTGGCGCATCATGGTAAGAGCAGTCTGTTTATCATAAAAAAAGTCTTTTTATTTACGTTAAAACGAAAATATATTCTCGTTCGAACGAGAATATATTTTCGTTTTAACGTAAATTTAAAGTCGTTATAATGACATTATATTCTCGTTTGAACGTAAAAAAAGTCGTTTGAACGTAAATAAAAAGCCGTTATAACGAGAAAAGCTGGAAAAAATGTTTACTCCACACTGGCAGCTCTGGACTTCCGTACTTATGTGCCAAGTTTCTTTGGTTTACTTGTGTCTTTCTCCCTTCTGCTCGTCTGCTTTGCTTCCCTGCACTTGTGATGCGTGAAAGAGGAGAAGGAGAGACAGCAATAGGACGGAAGGAAGAACGCCATATCCCACCTACATTCAAACACTTGCAGTCTAAATTGTTTGTTAAAATGAGTTTATCGTTTGGTGTATTTCAATAGACACTTTTAGTACTTACAGGGTGGACTGAGGTGGGTTAAAAAAAGAAAAAAACAAGCAATATATTTCAATCTTGCTCTTTCAATTGATCAAACGTAGCCAAAACCGTACTTAATGTAAAATGTCGATTTCATTTGTGTCAGCTCGTCTGTCATAGTCTCTTCTCTGGCTTGAATGATTGTCACTGTTGTATTGTCTGTTCTTCTCCCGCAGCTGTTCCAAAATGGAGGTCGCAACCCCAATTTACACCACGTCTTTAAATAAGAGTTAAATAATCCATCACAGCTGGAGAGTGTCACGTGAAAATACAGTCTGGGGGTGTGTCGTCCTGCTGCGAACATCGGCTCTGCTCTGCTTCTAACACGCTGTTGGGTTCGGTTTGAGTAATGTGCATGTCACGGTCAAGGTAAAGCTCGTTAAATGCATCGACGCTGTTTGAGGGAACACCGGGACTTACACGAGGACTGCAGGTTGGACTGAAAACACGTCCACGCCAAGGTTCAACTGGGACGGCGTTCTAGGAAATGTACTTTTTGGGGACTGACCTTAAGAATCGAAGCCTTAATCTTTGAAGGAAAATGATGAGGGGCACAGCACAGGGCCTGCAAAGCCTTCTCTGCTGGCCTAAAAATATCTAAATAACAAACTGATATAAATCATATTTAATGCATGCATGCTTAACAATAATTCAGTAATTTATATCAGCTTCTTCGTAGCATTTCCCATCGTTTCTCAGCTTTCAGGCGTGTATTTCAAAATATATTGTTTTAACCAGTCATAATTTAGCCATCAGTTGTTGTCAGGGTCAGTGAAATCTGCCCGAGACCTTCACAATCAGTTTTGAAGGCTCCCGTCTCTTAACATAAGCGCGTATCAAACTGTAGCTTCAACCAATCAGATTTTACGTCGACGACGCCAAGGCCTTTCAGCAGGCCACCGGCAACGTCAGGAGAACTACGGCATTTGATTGGCTGTCTGTGCTTAATGTTGTTTTGATAGCAGTTTTATCACAGTGGCTAAAGGGAGAGAAATTTGGTTGCAAATTTATTGGTAAAGCCTTTTTCAAGACAGATTTTCAAGAAAAGCTGGACATTGCTAAGAAAGACCGAGCAACTCCGAACCTAGCTAGCCACAAGCGGGAAAGGGATTTGTTCTGCGGGACACTTACAAAAAAGGTGCTTTCCAAAATTTTGGCGAACCCAGAGTGGATTTACGGCTAAACGAGCAAGTGCGGAGGGAAACATAGCTGCGCGAGAGAGGAGCCAATATGAGGAAATCTACAAGGCCACTGGAAGCGGCGCCTGAGCCCCGGGGACGAGACTGGGTCCAGAAAGATCCGTGCGCCCACTACCACCAGCTCCTTTGTGTTTTTTGTGTAAAGTAATTCAGACTTTTGGTGAGTAAATTTTTATAGATGTGTGTGTAAATGCGTTTATTCTGGCTACAGAAGTAATGATGCTTGCTCTTTATCGCGTGCCTGCGTAATAGAATAGTTTAATAGCCATCAGCTGCTTATTGACAAGTGAATATATTTAAAAGGAGCACCACTGAAGGCCTAGGCAAGAAATGCACGGCCCGCCACTGACTAAATGGAGCACAATAAGACATTTTTTTTTTTTTTTTTTTTTAATATTTCACCCCTAGTGTCAGAAATGTGTAGTGAACATATACGTCACATTGGGTCATAATGGTTGGGTCAAATGTTTGCCTAACCAGCCAGTCTCTTCTCCATTCTGGGACCAAAGACGGAGCCAATCACTGCGGCGTCCAAAATTAGGACGAACCAATCTAGAACGACTGCTCCCTCCCTACTAGTTCTTAGCCTTACTAGTTCTTACTAGTTAAAGGGGAAAAAAATGTAATACATTTGTATTATACTGTCTCAAAAATGTAACTGAGTTACATTTCTGTGAGTTACTTTGGGCTCATCACACATTTGTTAGACATTGTACAACACTAATCCTGCTACATTTACACTTGATTACAGGTTAATTTATGGAAATGTGACACCTTTTCGTTATGTGTGATTCTCCTTTAAGCCCAACAGACAGTATTTTAGTGGTGTTTTGGTCCTGAAGTGTTGTTTTCAATAAAATATAAAAGCAATTAATTTATATAAAAGTAACTTGAGTTACTCAGATTGTAACTGTAATATATTATCAACATTTTGATAAGTAATGAGTTACACTATTAGTTACTGAAAAGGTTACTTTTGTAACTAGTCGCTCCAACACTGCTCACGTTTTGTAAAGTGTTACCATGTTAAGTAAGATTTTCTGTTGGAAATAGTTCTTCTCTATTGACCAATAACAATTAGTCTTTTTTGAGGTCAAAGTTAGATCCAACACAAATCTTACTCATGATGCTTTTACAGAAAAAAATCACGAAAATATCTATGTATCCTCTCGAGCATATGACCTGAGCAGCCAATCACACAACACGTTTTTGGAACAATTATGTGACGATAAAAGGCGCTTTAAATGCTCAGAACTTTCGCTTCTGAACGACTTCCTAATGCGCCACACTTTGTTTTGCCTTTCAACATGGCGCCTTCAGTCCCATCAGCCACTGCACCTTTCAAAGCTGTATTGTCAAATATATCGTTATCGCAAATATTATTCCCTTAAAACCTGCTAAAAATGTACTCTGCATTTTTTCAATTCGGAGATGCAAATCATCACAATTCTCAGTTGCCTGGATTAGATCATAATTCTGGTGTAAAAAAGAGCTTCAATTGTGAGTTTAGATATTTCTTATTCATCACCACGTTATAAGTCAAAATACAAAATCTTTCATTCCTAGCTCCTGTGAATGCACAACGACACTCGCCGTCATACAGAAGTGTATTTTAGTGAGGTGCCCTGTCAGCAGATCCAAACAGATGTAGTCAGCATGTCCTTCCCAGCCCACGGTCCCAAAGCGGCATACCCCAAGGTCTCGTGTGAGCAGCTGCAAGGTCAGAATGTACGGTGGCCCTACAGGGACAGAGCACCAGGCTGTCATTTCATTCTCTCAAACGAATGGTACTGAAGGCAAGGACACAAGCTTCGAATACTGTGGATGTAATGTATTTGGATGTAGTGGAGCGTGGTGGTAGTCCAGGGGTGTCCAACTCATTTTGACAAAGGACCATTGGCGTCATTGTTGTCCTCGAAGGGCTGGTTGAAAGTAAATTTTAACATATTTAAAATTGACATACTGCAAACAACAGTTTCTGTATTTGATTTTTGTACATTTATTGAATTGATAAATACTTCATATACATCCACATTAGTCTGAAAATGAATTACACTTTTAAGCTTCAGACAAATCATTTCACAAGGTTAAGACAACCAGATAACTCCTGCCACTAATGTGAGATTATAGGGATGGGACGATTCTGCTGTCACGATTTTCGATTTTCTTCAATTTTGTCAGTAGATATCTAAAACTATCTTTGTTATTTAAATATCCAAAACAATATTATTTTTACATTTATTTTTGTACATATATTAGTTTGTGAACATTTCTTGCTTCATTTAGAGAATGTGGGCTGTATTTGTGCTTTTATGTAAAAGCAATGACTTTCTTATTTTTCCTAAAAGTCTGTAAATGTGTCTGATGGACACTGTATGTTTGGCAGAAACATTAATAGTGGGTGAGATTTGGCCCTAATCCTTATAATAACAGCATTAACAATGTTACGTTCTTACATTGTTACATTGTGTCAGGGACAGTGTTATTTCTCCTAATTAACTTCCATTCATGTTTTACTTCTGTCAGTGCTTCTGAGAGGTTTTGACTTGTATGGGACTCATACATGCGTGTCTGCAACACTTTAGCCTACTCTTTGTCGACGTAGTGGACCGTCATCGTAATAAAACTCTCCGTAGCTCTGGAGGTCCGCCCATCAGCTGTCAGCGCAACATCTTCACGTGCAGTCTGGTCTTGCTCACGTTCACGCTTTGTTTCTTCAAACATCGCGGTATTAGGGTGTTACTGAAGTGTTTTGGGCTCGGGATTTATAACAAGGCTCGGCAGTGTTAAACATGGGCTTAAAGCTGCACAGTCAACAGCGCGAACAAGACAAAAAGGCTGCATGTCATTAGCCATAAACTTCCCAATAGTTTTCTTACCGCTAGCATCATCCTTGGCACTAAATCCAAAGTGTTCCCAAACACCGGAACGATGTGAAGTTAAGGTTGAATCTTATGTGCACTCTTGAGCGCTGCCAGCGTCTCCCTCCGCTTCTTTTCCCACACAAAACACTCTTCTGCGCACGCGCTCACTCGTTCCCCTCGTAAACAAAACGCTGCTGCTGCTACACGTGCATTTTAGCGCATGCGCAAATCGTTCGAACTATGCAACGATCGGATCGAAGGGCCAGGATCGAACGATTCGACTCTTTTTGCAGAGTCATTCCATCCTTAGAGATTATAGTAAATCTTAAAAGGCGGAGGGCCTTGTGTTTGATACATGTGCGGTAGTCGGTTTTGGGTTATTGAAGATGCAATAGGGGGTGTAACTTCCCAATCTGAGTCAGTGCCGAATTGCAGTTAAAAGTTGATGTGCACATGCCCAGAACCTTCTGCGCAGGCACATAAACGTTAGTGTTTGACCACAGCAACACCTACGAGGACAAACAACATAGGATATGTTATAATTATCATTTACTTTTTAAATGTCTATTTTAGGCTACATATGAGCTTAACATTTGTGAAAACACAATGTTTAACTGTTAATAAACTTTAGCAAACTGCTCGGAGCTGTGAAACTTCGAGGTCACCAACATTGTGTTATTGAATGTTGAATATTGAAGGTGAAGTGTAGAAGGTAGATTTTACATGACTTTCACAAAAATAAACCTTTTTAAACTTTCTGAACTTTTAATCTCATATGAGGCATTCTAAGGTTACAACTGACAGAGAACATTTTTTACTGTTTCTGGCAGTTTAAACAATGAAAATACAGTTATGCTAACTACTAGCATGGTTGACTCAATTTTGGCAAGTGACTCGGATTGAGGAATGACAGGGGTTATGCACTAAAGTCTTCCAGTCTCAAAATGACATAGGGCACTACATCCGTAGTGACCATAGTGACACAGTTGCTAACTTCAAATGCAATGGACATCAGACAAGGGAATTCTGGCTAGTCCTTAAGCAAAAAAAACAAACAAACAAAACAAAAAAACTTTCCCTTTGTCATCTCATTTGTCAACGGCTGTAAGGAAAGTGTAGCTTCTGAACCAGGTTTTCCATACCGATCTCACACGAAAACGTACAAACATCATGATAACACGATTTCACAGTTTGTTTGTTTTTCGTAAATATGCAACGTGTCGCAGTCCCAGTTAGTTTCTATGGTGGTTTGAAAGATGTGTTTTTATTTATGAATATTAACACAATCCTTATCCTAATCTTAATCTATGCCAAGCACACTGGCAGTTCTGCATTTCGATAGAAACTGAACTTTTTTTTTTTTTTAGCTAATTTTATCCCTAATACTATGACAATTGAACTTTTTCATATTTGTACTTTAATGTCCAACCAAACTAACTTATAGGTTCACAAATGTTTTATTATTACTTCCTTAATGTATAAAGTTAAGTGACTTGTTTAGCACTATGTTCAATTAAAATTCTGCTGTCCTTCTACTTGCAAGATGGCCACCACAGCTGCCGCGGCAACAGACAGTTTAAATGCTTGCTCCTCATCACTTTATCTGTCTTTAGTGAGCTCCTGATCAGTGTTGAAAAGATGCGTTGTCCCTGTCGTAGAGCAGTTTGTTTGAGCTCCAGCTCCATATGCATGCAGATGCAGGTGAATGTCATTTAAACTAGTCGGGGCGCAATCAGTTGATTGAAAGTTGGTTCCATTTAATCAGTGAAGGGCGGAGGAGACAAATCTGAGTCATGGATTCTCAAGAGTTTGTCAAAGTCACAAATATTGACAGAATTGTAGATCGACTGATATGGGTTTTTCTTTGGTCAACTGATATTTCAAAACTTTGTCAGCTGATGCCAATATCAATGGCCGATTTTCAAGACTGATTTTATTATTTTAGTTTTAAAAGCAGAGCTGGGGTGAGATACCAAAAAAAAACCCTTCAACCTAAACTATTATTCACCACGGTACATTTGCGTCTCTGTCATACAATATAATGATGCTCAGTTGTAATTTGGTCCAAGAAATAGTCACATAATAAGAATAAAACTTAAAAACATGTTCCTGATCAAATCAAAACTCCAGGTCCAGGTGGAGCAGGGAAAGTGTGTGACTTGGCCATTCCAGGACCTAGCAAAGTTTGTATTCATAACCTCAGGCTCTCCCAAATATAAAACATCCAGGAGGTAAATATTCTATGCTGCTACTATGCTACCTTCTTAGCTGCTTCCCATCTGTATTTCATTACAATGTTCTATTGCACGGCTATTAGACTTAATTTTCCCGAGGGTCAGATTGTTTGGAGAGCCAGAGCCTCTGGCTTGGACGTTGCACAACATGTGATCATGATTGCCAAAATATAGGCTTGTACAAAATATCCACTGTACAAAAACTGTTTCAGTAATGTTACGGCTGCAGATTTGTGTGACTCTACAGAACCAGAACTGGACCAGAAATAAACACGGACTAGATCGGTACTTGCCAAGTCTGAAACAAAGTAATCAGCATTAGACCAATGCCAGAGTTACACAAAAAATGAACAGGGATTATATCAGGTCCAAGGTACATCCAGGAACAACCCTGCAAAACAAGAAAAAATCAAATTGGCCTGGCCTATAGAACTTGAAGAAGTAGAAGTGATTCAAATCAGACTTTCAATGACTTGTGACTTGACCCTTTGCGTCTTGTTGAGACTTGATAAAATAAATAACTTGACTTGACTTGCTTGACCCCAATGACTTACTTGTTTTGGATGTTGTGACTTGGAACTTGAATATAATGACTTGAGACTTACTTGTGACTTGGATGTTATAACTTGAGACTTACTTGTGACCTGGATTTTCTGACTTGAGACTTTTGACTTGGATGTTATGACTTAAGATTTACTTGAGACTTGGATCTTATGACTTGGACTTACTTGTGACTTGAATGTTATGACTTGAGACTTGTGACTTGGATGTTATGACTTGAGACTTACTTGTGACTTGGATGTTATGACTTGGACTTACTTGTGACTTGGATGTTACGACTTGAGACTTACTTTTGACCTAAATGTTATGACTTGAGACTTATTAGTGACTTGGATGATATAACTTGAGACTACTTGTGACTTAATTGTTATGACTTGGAACTTACTTGTGACTTGAATGTTATGACTTGAGACTTGTGACTTGGATGTTATGACTTGAGACTTACTTGTGACTTGGATGTTATGACTTGGACTTACTTGTGACTTGGATGTTAGACTTGAGACTTGATGTTATGACTTGAGACTTATTGTGACTTGGATGTTACCTGAGACTTGGATGTTATCATCAAATCGATTATTTTGTATAGCCCAAAATCACAAAACAGTCGTCTCTGAGGACTTCCAAGATTATTTATTTTTGCAAATATATGTTATGACTTGGACTTACTTGTGACTTGAATGTTGTGACTTGAGAATTACTTGTGACTTGGATGTGATGACTTGAGACTTGGATGTTATGACTTGAAACTTACTCGTGACTGGAATGTTATGACTTGGGACTTACTTGTGACCTGGATGTTACTTGAGACATACTTGTGACCTGGATGTTATGACTTAAAAGTTACTTGTGACTTGAATGTTACGAGTTGAGACTCACTTGTGACTTGAATGTTATGACTTGAGACTTACTTGTGACTTGGATTTTATTACTTGTGACTAAGCTGTGACTTGGATGTCATGTGACTTTTTAGGAAGCTAGAAAAAATGTCTCTTTGTTTGCAGTTTTAAGGAAGCAAAATCAGGCACAGCACCTTTAATGTGATTTCCCTTCATCCACAGTTTGAAGTGGACAAACATGAACATTCTCTTATTGTCAGAGGAATACTACTCCCACAATAACTCCCTTTGTAACGCCACACGTGAGTACAATCCAAGAACGACTCGTGCCTGGCTTTGTTCCTGACTGTACGCCGGGGCTGATGGATGAGTTGATGTACTGTTTGGGGACTTGAGGTGACCGGACAAGGGCGGAGAGGCCATTTGTATTCTGCCTCGGCTGTGTTGATGTTTCCGCGCGGTAGAGTTACAGGATTATGGATCTATTTTGGAAGGCGACTTGACGTGGCGTGAGCGAAGCTGGAGGTCAGGGGGAAGTGGAGTGGAAAGGGCCCAGAGTGGAACAAGAGCTATGAGAAGTGTGCTGCTGTCATTTTAATCTGGACCATCTGCGGAGGCGTGCTAATGGTGTAGATCGCATGGTGTTTCGTGTTGATTCAGGGGAAACACAACTTCTATTTTTTTAATTATTATAAGGATTTAGATTGAGTAACAGTAATGTAGACAAAAAATAACAGGTGGTCTTCAAGAACAGTGAGCTATCTCCTGGCATAGCAAAGAAATATTGGATTAGCTGATAATTTGGGATTGGTTCTTGGGAGAGCCCCATCGCATTTTTATTATTTTTTTTTAGCACAGTTTGCATCAGATAAATGATCTGGGGCCTCATTTCTAAAAGTTTGCGTAGGATTTAGTCTCCGTGCGCTCTCATCCACGCAAATTGTGCTTTTTAGAAGCGACATCACGTCACACCCTCACCACACCTCCAGATCGCCATAAAAGGGCCATGCAAAGTGACTCATCAATAATATTTGAATAGACATGAGGTGATATTCAGTGGGTTTGACGCAGCAGCTCGCTCTTTTGAAACTATTAAATTATGATTTAATGGCGTGTGGGTGAGAGGAGGAGTTTCTGTCAGGTCACATTGCTGTTTCATAAATCTATTAACAGATTCTACTGATTCTCTCTGGTGTTAGAGGCATTCAACAGACTCTGTGTGTGTACTAGAACACCTCAAGCTTGTGTACAAGTGTGCACAAGCTCAGAGGAATAAACAGCCTGTGTTTGTCCTTAGTCAACATCTGCTTATATGCAGAAATGTAAAGCTAAATTTTGCATAAAACTATGATTTTCTGCATTACACACTTTCTCAGACTCTTCTCTTCACGAGTGTCTTTTCCTTCATGTCTTCAGCCTTTGTAGACAACACAGTGGGTTCCAGTTTGCACAGAGCAAAGCAAAATTCTGCACCTAGTGGAACGTTTGGCACTGAGGTTGCTCTACGCATTGCTCAAGGCATAAGCAAGCTATATCAGGATTTTTTTGTTGTTGACTACAACCCTACAGTCTACAGGCTCTCATGAGGAAATGACAAAATTGTCCAATCTGCTCTTAGAGACATTTTAAGAGCCAAAGCAGGAGTTCTGCTCCAATCAGTAATTGACATTTTGTTGATGAATGATAAAGTAATGATACAAGACTATACAGAAAAGTGCTCTTGTGTGTAAATACTAGGAGCCACTCTGATGATGATTCCAGGAAGATTGCCCTTTTAGAAGAGTTTAAAGAGAAACTACACACAAAATCAACTTTTTTCACTATCAAACTGTGTATATGGGGTCAAAATGAATTATCTACTGTTTCTGGGCCCTTTTAATTTTTTGGACGTTTTGCAGTTATGTGTGCAAAAACTGCGACCAGCTGTCAGTGCATTTTCAGTTCACGCCGATGCTGTATTGAGTTGATGCTGCAAACAAACCGCCCAGACGGGATGTATAAACTCCTCCTACTGACACCGCTAAGGCAAGTTGGAAAGTGCTCGTCCACTGTGAAATACATCAGCTGGATAAATATGTGGTGCCAGGTACAAACATTCACAGGTTCAACACAGGTTTCAGTGTTTCAATTTTCTCATTTTCAATATTAGAAAATTTCTCATGATCACATCATGAGATCATTTGCTTATGTCGGTTAAAGCAAAGTTCATACATATGTCTGCAAAGTTAATAAAAAACATGCAAGTAAGAAACTCTGACTGTGCACAGCCTCAGAGCTGTGAACTTCTCCACACGCTCACTGTCCATATTTCTTGCAATCTGTTCAAATCCACTGGGCGTCTCTTCAAAGGCCTCCGGACATCTCCATTTTTTGCGAGCCTGTTTGAGGTTCAGTTGTGGGTGGACAATGTGTTTAGCCTCACTTTAAAGACATATCACGAGCTAGTCAGCAATGTGCTAACTCCAATCCACAGCACAGTTTAAACAAAAAATGCTCATGACCCACAGAGCTGACTTTTAATATATATTTTTTTCGAAATAAAGCAGTACTTGATGATCCAGGAATTGGGCGGTCACTGTTGAGCTCCATTGTTCACTGATTGTTTTGGCTCAGAGCATAAATGAGGTCCGACTGTGCCTGCGGAGAGTCTTTATCTGCAGTGATAACCACACGAGCAGCAGAGCCAAAGGAGAGGCTGGGGCTGGATGTGTAAACTCTGTGAGGAGCTGGCCACTGTCCAAGGTGTTTCCCGCCACTTCAAACCAGAACAATGAATGAATAACTCTTCTCTACTTCAGCCAGACTGAAAGATTATATAAATACTGTATAACTAAGCAACTGAAACGGAGGACATGACCTTCGATTTATTAAGCGCTTTTCAAAAGTTGAGGGAATAAGTCAAACATGTTTATTCCAATTTGTTTGAACCAGATTACAATTTCGATTTATGTTTTTGCCTTTGAGATAAATACACTCATCACTTTTTTTTTTCAGTGCTGTCATTCAGTCAGAGCAGGACAAAGGCTGACCTGTGTTGCCAGATCATAAGAAAGAAACAAGTGACGAAACCTTTCAAACAAGCCCAAAACAAGTTTCTAACATTCACAATGTCTTTTACACATGAAAAAATGTTAAAAATCCAGCCATAGATGGGACATAATTTGACAAATCAAACTTGAAAAATGTTGTTATAACTTGAAAATCAGCCTGTTCTCATGGATGTGTGTCATATGAATGCTACTTCTATTTTGTGGTGTGTGTTTGACGCGTTTCTGTCCCAGTTCATTTCAATGGTGAATGTTAAGACGTGTTATTATTCATGAAGACAACACAATCCTAATCCTAACCTTAACCAATCCAAGCCAAAGATCTAAAAAAACAATTTTTGTAACTTCAGACTTAAATTTTGCCGTTAATCCCTTGAAAAACCTGTGTTTGTCGTCAACCACTAGGCGTGTCCAGACCACGCCAGAAAAAACGAGCGTGTAATTGGCACGCCAAAACAGGCAGAGGGCGTGACACGCAATTTGTCATGGCGTGCTATTTTACGCAATCCATGAAAACACGCTGTGAAAATGCAAAACAAAAAAAAAGTTGGATTTGAACAGACAGATGCATCAAACAGAAATAGAAAATCACAATATGACGATTTCATGACGAGTGTCACCGAGATGAGCTCACGATTCGATTCTTATCATGAGAATGCTCAGACCTAACTCAAGGACACTTCACATTTTGGATTATTCATTCACCCCAAACTTGTGGTGAACTACTACTAGACTGACAGGAGTCAAACTGTCTGTGTGTATTATATATAAGTGCATAAAAGAAAGAACAATAGTTTTAACCCTTTGGAAACCGAACCCAAACCTTCTGAGCAAGAGTCCCATGCTTTACAAGCGCCGCCATCGCAGCAGTCTATAGAGAAATGCCAAAACGATCCTGTTCAGTCTTGTCAACAGGTCGTTTTTATCGCCAACATCACGATTGTTTTGCTGTGAACATAAAGTTCATTTGTTGTATTTATGGTCAAAATGAAAAAGCACTGCACTGTCCACACTCCACATTTCTCAGTATATCCCTGTCTTCTGCTGACAGTTCTGGAGTGCCTCACTGTCTTCTACATAAACGCACCGACACAGGACTGTTTGCAGAGAGTGTAAGTGGAGTCCCTGCTGCAGAAGACTTTATCTGGTCTTCACCTTTTGTTTTTTGTGACCTGGATTGTGCTCTCACGTCTTTCTATTGGGATTAATGACAGAGAAATCCCCATAGCACAGAATCATCAAATCAAATGTGCAGCTAAAACAAAGAGAGGTCTGGACTTTACGATCATGTTTATTTTGGATCCCCATTAAATCAAATCAAATCAATTTTTTTTGTTTAGCCCAAAATCTAACAGTCGTCTCTGAGGACTTCCCAAGATTATTAATTTAGCAAACATGAATAGTAGGAAATAAAAATAAACAATACACATTCAATGAAACAATAAACATTCAGAGGCAGTAATTGATCAAAAATGTCAAAGCAGATTATTAGTAGAGCAAATGAATGATTGTCCAGAGCATCCCCTGTCCTTAGACCCTCCTTCTGTCCTTAGTCCTCCTTCTGTCCTTAGACCCTCCTTCTGTCCTCAGACCCTCCTTCTGTCCTTAGACCCTCCTTCTGTCCTTAGACTCTCCTTCTGTCCTTAGACCCTCCTTCTGTCCTTAGTCCCTCCTTCTGTCCTTAGACCCTCCTTCTGTCCTAGACCCTCCTTCTGTCCTTAGACCCTCCTTCTGTCCTTAGACCCTCCTTCTGTCCTTAGACTGTCCTTCTGTCCTTAGACCCTCCTTCTGTCCTTAGACCCTCCTTCTGTCCTTAGACCCTCCTTCTGTCCTTAGACCCTTCTTATGTCCTTAGAACCTCCTTCTGTCCTTAGACCTTCCTTCTGTCCTTAGACCCTCCTTCTGTTCTTAGACCCTCCTTCTGTCCTTAGACCTCCTTCTGTCCTGACCTCCTTCTGTCCTTAGACTCCTTCTTCTTAGCCTTTCTGTCCTTAGACCTCCTTCTGTCCTTAGACCTCCTTCTGTCCTTAGATCCCCTCCTCCTTCTGTCCTTAGACCCTCCTTCTGTCCTTAGACCCTCCTTCTGTCCTTAGTCCCTCCTTCTGTCCTTAGACCCTCCTTCTGTCCTTAGACCTCCTTCTGTCCTTAGTCCCTCCTTCTGTCCTTAGACCCTCCTTCTGTCCTTAGACCCTCTTCTGTCCTTAGACCCTTCTTCTGTCCTTAGACCCTTCTTCTGTCCTTAGACCCTCCTTCTGTACTTAGTCCCTCCTTCTCTGCAAGGAAAAACTCAAAAAACCCTAAGGGAAAAAGAGAAACCTGGAGGAGAACCACAGTGAAGAAGAGGTACACTCCCATGGACGGACAGGCTGTAGATGTAACTAAGGCTTAAGTTATAGAGTTATGTTTGTGGAGTCAAAAAACAAAGAATGTTTCGTAAGGTTAAGATAGACCGACTGTCCTCATACAAGGACATTTTTTTTTTTTTTTATGCAAAAACTACTTCCTGTTCAAAAATCCTGGTTTAGCTAGTATACCTACCAACTCCAAAGAGCAACATTAAAAATAAAATGCACACCGGACAAAACATTGGGTCTCAGTTTTAGTTGGTTTTGATCAACTTTAACGCTCTTTTTTTTTTCTTCTTTTTGTTGGCAGTGTCTCGCTTTAATAACGAGCGGCCCCAGGAACAAAACAAGGATTTGTACACACATTTGTATTTGCTTTCATTCAAAATACATCCAACTTGATGCATTTATGTTTTTGTAATAATACTCAAAGTACTCAAACTGTGTTTTGTGCCTTCAGGCTCAACCCGTGTCCCACAGTGCTCTTGTGCTCTCGTCCTAACTGTCTGTGACACACGGCCACTCTTCAGTCTGCACAGCTCTTCTTTAGGGACACACTTTCTAAAGTTAGAAGGATTCTTGTCAAAAGCAGTTCTCGTGATGACTCAATGAACTCTCCGACTGACAGCTTCCTTTAAAGACTCCGCTCTGAGCTTAGTGCACTGTAAGAGTCCAGAACGGAACACTGGAAAGTGGCATAAAAGTGACACATTGTGATGTAAAAACTAAAGGTTAGAGCAGGTTTCAGGGGCAGGTTTGTTTTGGGAGAGCAGAAAATTGTCAGTCATTTTGGCATACTGTTGTGTGACAAGCCTGTTTTCTAACACCATTTTTATTTTACCCAACTCATGTGGCCGGTCACTTTTTTATTTGATGAATCATGCTATTCACAACTTTGATTTTCCTGCTGAGGAGTGCAGATATTTATGCCAGGAATCATGTCTTCTGGGGCAGAGCGTATACAATTTGCTTACATTTTATGAATATGCTTTTTTAATGAATTACATGAACTTGCCTTGTAAAAATTGTGCAATGGCACAATCTGAGACACTGACAATAAAAGTCCTTATTGTGAAAAGGACGCAGCGTCGACTGTCTTCATCAGGCATGACAGATAAATGAGGAACAGCTGTCTTAAATACACAATCATCATGTGACACAACACGTGTTTAGCCTCAATACAGGATGCAGTAGCATAAACATTACTATACATACTTATTAAAATTGACTACTGAGAAAACCATGTTGAGAAATAGACTCACTTTCAAACTACACAGCCACAGAATAGCAAATAGAAGGGGATGTAGCAGAAAACAACAACAAAAACTGACAGTACTTGCACTAGAAATGGTCAGAAGAATGACCAGTTATCTGACAGTATTCAAGACATAAGCCACTTTCTCAAGAAATTTTTGTTTAAAGTTCAATAAAAGTTCTCGTAGGCCTTTTAGATTTTGTGGAAGGAGGCTTCAATGATCACTTTAGGTCAGGCTTGTGTGTAAGCTGAAGTGTAGGAAGATAGTTTGGATTTTTTTTTTTGCATATCATGTATGCACCCTTTAATCTTTTTGGTTCATCCACATAAAAGTACCACAAGACAATCATTCGTAAATGACATGAGTTGTATTACATGGCAAATCCTGCATTGAAAGTTATGTCCAGATGAGTCTTGAATGATGCCTCTATTAATATAGTGCAATGTCTACAGAACAAGAAAGTTCAACAGCTTTGAAAGAAGGCTTATGTGAACCTATAAGAATTTTTGCACTTTAATCTGATCACACTACAATCATAATTTAGGTTTGAAATCTGACAACTTCCTCTACTAAATCCTTGACAATGGTTAATATGCATTCATATTTATTACAATTATGGCACTTCTAACAACCAACAAAGTGAAACTGGAGAGGACCACCCAAGCTCACCAATCAGAGAGCAGCATTCAACTTCTGATGACAGCTAAAATTCTTAATTCAGACAGTACTCAGTGGTCTCATTTTTTCACAAAATGCTGCATTTACCATATTTTTTGTAGAAAGCACTAAAGAACTATTTACCAGTACATTTTTAATTAATGCCAAACTATCTACATTTTAACTTCTCACAAACTTTAAACAGCCATTATCTATATTTGGATAAGATTATATGGAACTGTTGTTTATAAATTTTAATTCTTACTAAATGAGCTCTGTCAAGCATGGACAGGCCAATCTAAGTCCAAATGGAGCATTAACTGGTCATTAAAGTCCCCATTTGACCTCCTAAGCATGGTTCAGCCTCCGAGGTCTGTATTGATTCCATGTCACCTGTCCTTTAGGGAGCCATAAGCAGAATAGTCTATAAGCGTCTCTCACTGCTTCATTGACATGCACATGTAATTACATCCACTAATTGTGTTTGTATTACCGACGTCAAGCAAGACCTAAAAGAGCTAAGTAAAGGCATTTGTAAAGGTTATGTTTGAGCTACAAAATGAACAAGGGTAAAAGAGGCTCCTTAAAGTATTTGAGGTCATCTGTAGATCTCAACTCTGGAGCTGATGCCTGATAGATTTATTTGATAAAGACAGTACTTTTTGAAGCAGAACTAAGCACCATCAAGGAAAAAAGAAACGCAACATTTTAATATCTTAGTACATTTGTAAAAATTATTATTATTTATTTATTTATACAGGAGGCTCATGGGGGTACAAGGCCCTCTTCTTCCCGAGCGCCCTGTTTAAAACAACACAATAAAACAACAGTTTAAAAGATCAAGACGTTTTGACTCTCATCCGAAGTCATTTTCAATCTGATTGAAAATGACTTTCGGATGAGAGTCGAAATGTCTTGATCTTCGGAAACACTGTCCAGATGACAACTTTGAAGATTTCTACTATGGATCACTCCTGGATGAATGAGGGACTACACCGTCTAACAGTTTAAAATATAATAAATACATTAAAATCAACATTAAGAACAAGCACAATTATGAGAAAAAATCTCTGCAACAAAACCATTAAAACACTGTACTGACACCAAAGTCTTCAAATTGACCTGTTTTTGAAAATTGTTCCATTTATGTGGCGCCAAACAACAAAATGCCTTTTTTTGCCCATTTTCAGTCCTAGGACAAACAGAGTTCAGCATTAAATAATCCTGCGATCTCGTGTTGTGAGTTGTCGATCTAAAACTTAACAGATTCGAGAGGTACCCGGGCAGCCTATCCAGAAGTCCTTTATAAATACATTTTATACAGTGTTCTCTTCTGACGGCAAGTGATGTTCAACCTATACTTTCATAGAGATTACAAAAAAATAGGTTAGCATCATGATTTGAGTCCACAGTAGCTGAAGACAGGTGAACAGATTTCTTGGTTTGGCTTGACTGGTTTTGAGAACAATAAAGAGTGTATTACAGGGTCGTTTATTCACACAAACTCATGTTTGAAACTCAGAGTTGACTTTTACCGCTGGTTAACTGTGCTCAAGTCTTCTCTAGGAAAGGCACCAGAATGAAACCAAAAACACACTTCTTCACGATGCCACGATTGTCCAACCAGAGAGGGATGGAGCTATTGGCTGCTCCAAGCTGAACGGTGTTGTCTTGCTGTGGCCATGAGCCAAAGAGCCGCACTCTGATTGAGCCTCGGGCTCGACATCCCTGCACTATGTGATAATATACACAAGTTGACGTCCAGAGTGCTTCACAATCTAACAGAAAAGGGTTAAAGTAAGAAAAAAAAATGATGGTATGGACCAAAAAGTAGGATGATAAAAAGTATAAAACATGACAAGCTCACTTTCAAAACACTACAAAAACACTTTCAATCCAGGGCATTTAGTGGCTTGCATTTTATAAATCAAAAATGTTTCCATTTTTGCAATTTTTTTATATATTTTTTTCCTTTTTGTATTGTCTCTACTAGTGTTGTAGTACTTGACACAGGTCTTGGTCTCGCTTGCTTTGTTTATTTAGCCAACATACAATTTTGTTGCAAAATAAATTAACTGACTATAAATCATAGTCAATTATATTTAATTAAGAAATAAAAAATGTCAATTATCAATTCACGACCAGTGGCCCTAAATTGTCCCCTGTGCCCCTAAACTGAAACTGTCCATGGCTTATTCTTGAACAATGTTTATCTCTGGGCACAGTCATAATTTTTAAATTGGTCTCGGCCTGGTCTCGACTTGTCTTGGTCTTGCCTCGGTCTCGACACTTTGTGGTCTTGGTCTTGACACTTTATGGTCTTGGTTTGTCTCGGTCTGTTTTGGTCTTGGTCTTGTCTCGTTCTCGACACTTTGTGGTCTTGGTCTTGACACTTTATGGTCTTGGTCTTGTCTCGGTCGGTCGGCGTCTTGGTCTTGGTCTCGGTCTCAACTTCGCTCGGTCTTGACATTCTGAAAAAATGAGACCACTGAGTACTTTCTGAACTGAATAATAAAGAATTTTTGTTCTAGTCAGGAACTGAATACAGCTCTCTGATTGGCTCTGCTTGGTCCTCTCAAGTTTCATTTTTTTGTTTGTAAAAAGAAGTTTATAAACTATAATGCTGCCAAAATGTATAGCTACATATCGATGTTAACCATGTGTCCTAATATTTATGAGAGGAAGTTGCCAGTTTTATAGCCTGATTTACTCCATCTTTAATGACTTGTTTCTGTCATATTTTAAAATAGTAACATGATCGGATAATCCTGCAGTCTATAAAAACTACCGAGGTGCAGACCCCCATCGGATAATCGGTTCGCAATTGAAAGTGAAACAGTTCAAGATTTATGAGTTTTTATTTTATTTCCTTTTTGTAATTAGTTAAAAATCAAGAAGAACCTTTTGTGTCCCGGCTCAGGCTCAGCGCTGCAACTTAACGACCACAGAAAAGTGGTTTTGCTGTAATATAAAGTACCTCCTACACATTTTCTCCCTGCTTTTCATCTCCGTCTTTATCGTCTGAAGTGGCAGTCGCTCTAAAGTGCTCCGTGGCTGCTCTCTAAAAGCTTTAAACGTCCAAGGACACGCCATTTTGTCCTAATCGCCGCCTTGCCTCGCAGTGGGTTTCTGGATTCCTCGCACGACCTCGGGACTAGGCTTTATGTTCCCGGCTTTAATGTAAACGGTATTTTCGCTACAGATTTCCTCCTGGATTAAAGCGACCCAGAGCGTGTGTTTATTTTTTTTTTTTCTTCTAAGACGTAAATTGAATCCAGAGCCTTATCGAGCAGTTTGGAAAGACGGGGAAATGGCCATCAGAATAAAAATAGATTCAGTTTACGTTGTGTTTATGTAAACCAATCACAGCTGCCATCTTTTTTGACTCCTGACCAATCACATTTCAAGACAACACAGCTCATTTTTTTAGTTTTATGTATTAGTTTATTTGACAGGGACAATGTGCATTAATAAACTTTTCTGTAAATGTACCAGAATTAGCCCAAATAGCTGATTTTCATCTGCGGTCCCTGGACAGGTGTTAAGCAGTCACCCTAAAAAAAAAACAAAAAAAAAACAAAAAAAAAAACATACATACAATTTAAAACTGTACAGTCTATATACAATAAAGAAATACATACATATGTAGGGTGACCACCTCAACAATTTATAAAAGTGGGACTGGTTTGGGATTTGGTGGGACATGGTGGTTATATAATAAACCTGTTTTGAACTAAATATACCGTTTTTAATCTAAAATAAACACTACTGCTTGATCATATAGCCTGCGGATACATATAGGACATTTTGGAATTTAAAAAGTTGTCTGTATAATGAATAAATTAATAGCCTAGATATTTCTTTTTTTTTTGGCAAAAATTGTCTTATTTATAGAGACATTATATTTGGAAAAGGTGACAGTTGATTTTGGTCTTTAGATAAAAGTTTGCATTGATTTAGAAGTTTCTTGCTGTCGTGCCGTTTTTGATGAGCTTGGTGTGTGTCAAGTAGTTTTAAATCATATTCCCTCCGTGGCTAAGTTTACACAGACTGCACTGCTTTTCAGCGTCTCCTACCGCTGGTTGTACCCATGAGAGTGTTTCAGTTTAATCTCTTCACGTAACTTCAAACTTTGCTTCGCTGGCCAGTTTCGTCCCCACTCACGCGAGCCCGATCTCACAAGAAAGCGTACATTTACCACGACATTAAACAATATGTAAATGAGGTATGATTAGCACGAGTTCACGGCTGTTTTGTGTAATTATAGTACGTGTCACAGTCCCCGTTCATTTCAATGGTGGTTGTTAAGACGTGTTCTTATTTAGGAATATTAATGAAATCCTGATTCTAATCTTAACCTGCCCCAAGCCCCAGACCTAAACTTTCCCATTTTAGAAACTTGAAGCTTAAACTTACCCGTTTCACCTGAAGAAAACGCCCCCTCGTGGCTTCAACCAAAACTCGTCCTATTTTGACGCTGTGAAATCTCGTGTCATTTGTACTCTTTTTTATATCGTGCTAAATGCACGGCGTAACATAAGTACTAAAAATAGCTGTGAACTTTTGCTCAAAATATGCTGTTTCTATGTCAAGGTAAATGTACGCCCTCTAGTGAGACTGTGTTGCTCACGCACATGACATTCGCCTTTCTCCCTCGCTGACGGCGCTTAGAAGCACACAGACTTTTGATTGACGTGCGGTGCTGATTAATGCACAAACACGCACAAGCATAGACCAACCAGACGCTCAAATATATGTTTTAACACAGCGCCAAGTGTTGTAATCATCTTGACTAATCACCGATGAAAAAACGGGACACGGCCGTGATATGCGTGACGCGGGACAGGAGCCCAAATGGCGTGACAGTACAACCAAAAGCAGGATAGGTGGTCACCCTATACATTTGCAGATCGACAAGTGCAATATAAAATTTGGATTATTGAAAAGACACTTTTTCACATGTATTTGAAATGTGTATGTAGCCGATTTTCTTAACACCACAGACACTGAATTCCACTCCTGTGCAGCTCTCACTGAAAATGAAGCCTGCCCAAACGCACTTTTCCTCAGTGGGACGACGAGCAGCAGATCTTACACTTACAAACTGTTCAAGAGGAGGAGAGGACAGACCGTGGATCACTTTATATACATCAGACACAGATTCAGATCCTTAATCATGTTTTGCCAATTCAAAAGCTTCTGTTTCCAACGACAGCACAGTGATGGTAATGCTGTGGTTTTCTGTCCAGCACTTTTATTGTCTGCTTAAACAAAGACTCTAACGGTCTTAGCGTAGTTGCATTTGCATTGGACCAAACTTTCAAGCCATATTTCTTATGTAACAATATCATGGCACGCATGAAAACTTTAGCTGTCTGTTGTGGTCTTATATATCGAACATTTGAGAGGTTTAATTTCACTCGTTGGCACACTGCTTTAACCTGTGTTTTAAATGTAATTGTGTTGTCTATCCAAACACCCAAGTATTTGTATTCAGAGACCGCTTTTATCTTTTCCTCTGCCACAAAGACACTGGGTTGACTACTGGGATTTGTTGATCGTGTGAAAAACAAGCTTTGAAACATTTAGTCGGAGAACCAATTTTTAACATGGATCATTGATTTTAAAACGTGGCAGCCAAGCAAGATGGCTGCCACGTAGACACACTTAATAAATACAGCAGCATTGGGGCTGTAACTATCAGCATTAGCCATCAACAAGCACAAATTAAATTAAAACATAAGGCTTTTGGCTATTACAAACCCCTTGACTACATTTACGAGAGTTCAAAGCCTCAATAAAAGTCATAAGTGTGCAAACATTTGGGTGTTTTCTGAAACACTCTCCCTCCGCATCTGTACAACACAAACACACTCCTACAGTTCAAATCCAAACTCTGTTCAGACAAACACAAATGCACTGTCCGCTTCAATGTTTGCGTCACTTTGTACTTGTTGTAAGGCGACCTTGAGTGCCCTGAAAGACGCCTAAGGAAAAAATGTAATTGTAATATGTAAATGTAATTTCACATGAAATTACATGAAACCTTTTGGAAATCTTGAGATTCCGGAGGGAAAATAATCTTGGATTTGCCTTCCTATGTATGTGAGCTTAATTTGTCCCTCACATGTAAAGACCAAGCAGTCTTGGGGTGATGCTGGACTTTAATTTGAGTTTCAACAATCATAATAAAATGGTAAATAAGGTGGCTTTCTATCACTTAAAAAATATTTCACGCCTCAATGACTTTACCTTCAAGCAAGATCTAGAAAAGCTTGCCCATGCTTTTATTTCGAGTAGGCTGGACTATTGTAACGGCCTGTTCACTGGTCTCACAAAGTCCTCCATCAGGCAGTTAGAGCTGATACAAAATGCGGCAGCCAGGGTTGTCTCAAATCACTCTAGTTTTATGAGCTTTACATTGGCTTCCAGTTTCTCAAAGATTCAATTTCAAAATTATTGTAATGGTTCACAAATCTTTGAACAGTAGAGGTCCAAAATACCTGAAGGACCTGCTGGTTTCTTATGAGCCCAGTCGGTCTTTGAGATCAGTCGGCGCTGGTCTCCTGGTGGTTTCTACAGTTCGGTCTAAACACGGTGAAGCCTCCTTTTCTGTTTACGCACCACAACTGTGGAACTCTTCCACAGGATCTGCATCTCGAAACAAGGCACAATATTTTTACAGTTTTTTTCTATAGGTTTGGCTCATTTCTTGAAACCGAGATGACATTCTCAAACTGCAGATCATTTGGCCAAACAATTTAACACTTCATCACAACATCACAGATCACCAGGAAAAGCACAGATCTCTTTCAAAACTGTTTATGTTTCATCAGTAAGTTACTTTTCCATGTAAAGAGTCAGTTCCATCAAAATGGCAAAGAGCTTTCTCAGTTGCTTTTGGCTCTTTTGCGTTCACTTTGTCATTTTGTCAAAATAACCTGGATGGTTGAGCACAACACCATGGATCACCTGCACAAGCTCATATCTCTCCCAAAACCCTTTAGATACGTGTCAGAACCAGATCTCTTTGTCATGTGAACCATCATTGGCCCCAAAACACATCGTCCCTTTGGTCTTGTGTGAGCACTGACAGTCAGAATGTTTAGATGTTTTCTCACTGTGGCAGAAGTCCAGCTAACAGAATAGAATTATACACTAGAATACACTATTTTTACATCTATAAATCATTTGGACAAAAGATTTGACATTTCTGTGCAACATTACAGCTCAATATCAAAGCTCAACTCTTTCCCAAAACTGTTCATACAAGCTTCAAAACTAAAAGTCTTTCTCATCCAAAGAGTCAGAAGAGAATGAGAGACCAGTGTAAGTGTATTTGTGTTTTACTTACAACTGTAAAGCATCACTGCAGTGACTGGAGAACGACTCTAACTGGATCAATCATTTCTGATTCATTTTCTCCACTCTATTGTCATGTTTTTAGTTTCATATTGTAATATCAGAATAAGTCATATCTCGAGATGATATAACAGTGTTTATGGTATTTTATTCTTGACTAACTTTGACTTTGAGTCTTTTGATTCTTTTGCATGTGAGACTTACACAGTGAAATCCTGCTGACATGTTTTGGACATAACAACCATTAGACTCAAAACAGCTCATCAGTTTGGATCCAAAAGATTTTTATTTAAAAATGTGCTAAATGTGGGCTCATTGTCCTGTCTGTAGGACACTTGTACAGAAACATGTGCAAAGCTGGACTGAGACACTTAAGACATGGTCTAAGACACTGGAATTTTGTCAATGAGAAATGACATTCAGTTGTGAGCAACTGCAGCTTGGTTTGGAGATTTGTTGATGTGATTCTGAGAATGTCATCTCAGCTTCAAGAAATGAGCCAAACCTACAGAAAAAACTGCAAGTCTAAATTCAAATCCCATCTTTTTAAGCTTGTTTACAATTAAACTTGTACTATTTATACTGATTAATATTTTATTCATTTCATTTTGTGTTGTAAAATCTGTATGTTCGCTATGTAAATGATGTGTTTTTATGTGTATGTACACTTGTGTGCCATGGAAAGCACTTTGTGTTGTCTGTGTACATGAAAGGTGCTTTAAAATTCAATTGAAATCAATTGAATTGAACTGATGGTGTGATGGTGATTGGCTCAGATGAGATGCATGACAGTTTGGTCAACAGTGATTTCTTGAATTTGGACAAGCACAAGTGTCAGTCTGGGCCTTCTGTTCACGCTAATCCTGTTCATTGTTTGTAATGAGCTGGGTTATGTCTGTCTCCTCAGCGTACTTAATGATGGAGACTGAACTGTGGGACGAACTGACTTTCACAATTGTACATTCCACTTTCATATAATCACTATAATTTACCGAAAAGTCAAGCTTAACCTGTCACATAGACTAGAAAACACCGCAGCCCGTCCTCTTCTTCATATCGATCCTTGTGTGTCAGTAATGGGGTCTTTCGGCAAACAGACGGGCTTAGGGAGGTGCACGGGGATTACACAGGCCCGGGTAGGTAATGGGATATGCCCCTGTCGCTATGGAAACCTGCGATATCCATTCAGGTGATCAGACCGTGCAACTGAGTCTGGGACATTTCTTCCTAAAAAAAATGAAACGAAGAACATTGATTTTTTTGGTTGGTGTTTCACGGTCCAAACAGAGCAAAGGGAACTGACCTGGTTTGAGAATTTTAAAAGGACCTGAAAAGTCAGTCGATATTGTCAGAATGCAGTTTCTGTTTTAGTCCAAAAGTAAAAGTGGGTCCTGTCTGTGTGGACTTGGATGTTGTGACTGGTACTCGAGCCAGACTTAAGTCACTTGTTTATGAGACTTGACTTTGATTAAATGAACTAAGATTCGGGTCGTGGACTTGAAGAACTGTGACTTGAGACGATTTGAGGCTACTCTTAAAAATAAATAGCTTAATTTTACACCAACAAACTGCTTTTTTTTTGGGAACAGATATGTACGATTTATAAAAATCAATGAATTTGTAGAATTAAAATATGTATTCTGTGATTTCACATAAAAACTCGAAAAGACATGAAACTAATCTCAAAGGACTTGGACATGTGGGGCCCTGACTTGGGACTTGACTTGGACTTGTCTCTCTTTGACTTGGGACTGGACTTGGACTTGTTTCTCTCTGACTTGGGACTTGACTTGGACTTGTCTCTCTTTGACTTGGGACTTGTCTCTCTTTGACTTGGGACTTAACTTAGACTTGTCTCTCTTTGACTTTAGACTTGACTTGGACTTGTCTCTCTTTGACTTGGGACTTGACTTGGACTTGTCTCTCTTTGACTTTAGACTTGACTTGGACTTGTCTCTCTTTGACTTGGGACTTGACTTAGATTTGTCTCTCTTTGACTTGGGACTGGACTTGTCTCTCTTTGACTTGGCACTTGACTTGGACTTGTCTCTCTTTAACTTGGGACTTGACTTGGACTTGTCTCTCTTTGACTTGGGACTTGACTTGTCTCTCTTTGACTTGGGACTTAACTTAGACTTGTCTCTCTTTGACTTAGACTTGACTTGGACTTGTCTCTCTTTGACTTGGGACTTGACTTGGACTTGTCTCTCTTTGACTTGGGACTGGACTTGTCTCTCTTTGACTTGGCACTTGACTTGGACTTGTCTCTCTTTAACTTGGGACTTGACTTGGACTTGTCTCTCTTTAACTTGGGACTTGACTTGGACTTGTCTCTCTTGGACTTGGAACTTGACTTGGACTTGTCTCTCTTTGACTTGGGACTTGACTTGTCAGTCAGATTTGTACAAAGGAGACGTCTGTTTTTCTGGTAACCATGGATACCAAGCTAATCTCATGCTATTCTGCCTTTGGACTTCTGAAATGGTAGACTTTCACATCTGAGCAGCAGAGGATCTTCCAGTGAGGTCCTTTGCATCTTGGATTTCAACCACCTTGAGATGTTCAACAGACTTAAGGATTTTGTGAATTGAGTTGTTTGTCTTGTAACCATGGAGATGGGACATGAAGCTATGAATACTAGCTTTGGACATCTGAAAAGCTACAGAACTTTTTTTTCAGAGAAATGTTTTGAGGGGATGGTCGTATACCGACTGAAACAACAGAAGTTTCATCTGATCCACTTGGACCTGTGTCATCTGTTCAACTGCACCTGCTCCCAGCTTAGGCCCTGACCGAGACAAACCTCCACCTGCTCCTCCAGCTTAGCCCTGACCGAGCCACATCACGAAGATGGATCCTGAGACTGTTCTGTGGATCAAGCTCCAGCCTTCTCCATCGCTGCCACACCCTCTGGACAGACACTGCACCGATCTCACACTTTTAGAAAAATCTGAAAACCCATCTGTCTAAATATGCTTTTAATGTTTTGTAATTGTAATGTTTGATTAATGTTGAAATTACCAACTGTTTTAATGTATGAACCTTTGTTTAACTGTCTTTGTCTGTAAAGCGTCTTTGAGTGTCTAGAAAAGCGCTATATAAATAAAATGTATTATTATTATTATTGTCTCTCTTTAACTGGGACTTGACTTGGACTTGTCTCTCTTTAACTTGGAACTTGACTTGGACTTGTCTCTCTTTGTCTCTCTTTGACTTGGACTTGACTTGGACTTGTCTCTCTCTGACTTGGGACTTGACTTGGACTTCTCTCTCTTTGACTTGGGACTTGACTTGGACTTGTCTCTCTCTTTGACTTGGGACTTGACTTGGACTTGTCTCTCTTTGACTTGGGACTTGACTTGGACTTGTTCTCTTTGACTTGGGACTTGACTTGGACTTGTCTCTCTTGACTGGGACTTGACTTGGACTTGTCTCTCTACTTGGACTTGGACTGTCCTCGACTTGGGACTTGACTTCTCGTGGACTTGTCTCTCTTTGACTTGGACTTGACTTGGACTTGTCTCTCTTTGACTTGGACTTGACTTGGACTTGTCCTCTTTACTTGGACTTGACTTGACTGTTTCTTTGACTTGACTTTTGTTTCTCTTTGACTTGGGACTTGATTGGACTTTTCTCTCTTTGACTTGGGACTTGACTTTCTTTGACTTTTTGCTTTTGAATTGCTTTGAGACAATGGTTAAGTCGTTCCCCAAATAAAAATCCAAATCACCGGCAAAGTCCATCTGTAGAAATCTGTCTTTGCGTCCATTTCGCTGCACAAATCCACTTCTCGTTATGAAACTTTGTTAACCCTAAGAAATCATTTGTAAATCCCACTGTTGTGGCTGATAATGTTAAAGTGAATAGAATACTGCCATCTTCACTGCCTCAATGGATTTCGCAATGCATGCTGGGATAGCGAACCAACTTAACACAGGTTTTCTCTGGTGTACAGAAAGAGCACTCACTGTGAAGCTTTAGGAGGGTGCCACGGCGGGACACATGCAGCGGGACAGAGAGAGAGAGCAGGAAAAACAAATCTCCTCCACTTCAGTCTTGCACTCTCTCTTTTTTTCCTCGCTGATCATGGACGACATATACAGCTGTTTTTTATGTTTGTAATGTTATTATGTTGTATCTATGCTAACTAGACTGTGATGATGTTATAAATCCAGATATAGGATATAGGCAGGAGCCAGTTTTGGCCTATTAATACCATTGTGTTTGTGCCTTACAGGTGATTGGAGAGTTCCAGTGACAGGTGGATCTGTGCAGCAACAGCAGGGATGAGTTAACCTGGCTCACTCCAGATGGATCTGTGTTGAACTTTGATTTGAGTTCTTCCACAGTCTCCATCTGGAACTTTAATTGCTGAAAGCGTTTCGGAAAAGGTGGGACAAAATGAAAAAAAAAACATCGAGCTGATTGAGTATGCGGCCGACCTTATTTGTGCTTAACCAATCACAAAACAAATCGTAATGGTGCATCCAATGTCCAATGTGGGATAGAACAAGTTCTCTGCTCTTCTTTCCATGGGAGCCACCATCTTGGTTTAGTTTGATTCACGCGCTAACCCACTGTGTCAGACTCCAAACCAGTCGGGCTGCTGGAAGGCCAGATGGATTATCTAGAATTTGTAAATTCACAAATATCGCTGGGTGATAAACGAGCTGTGTCAAACTCAAAGCTCTCGATTTACCATCAATCTATGTTCCAAGCCTCATCTATTGAGCTTTGACCTACGTCACTGCGCAGAACTGTCTGTCTGTGGTATTTAGGTTTAGATGCATAATTTTAACACCTAATTATATATTTTAAAAGTCTAAATTGTAGTTGAATAAATAAACTCAATTTTACATAATATTACCAGTGTTCATCAGTTTTAATATTTTTAGGATCAGAATGTTTTAGGCTGAACAAAAATGTATAAAACCAATCTAATGGTTTTAGCTTTAGCTACTCATAGAACTACAGTTACATTGGTAACTAACATTTTCAGTCCTTATGAAAACCTGGTACAGTTCTGGGATAGTCCTTGCTGCTGCAGCTGTTGTTACTGTGGAGCGTTCTCTGTATTTTTCCTGCTTCCACTTGTATTTTAAAGGGCATTTATCGGCACTCCTCCCTGCGCCCCCTCTGAAAACTTCCCCCTTTAAACGGGCGCGCCCCACACTTTGAGAATACTGGGTTAATGGCTAAGTTTAGGTCTGAAGTTACAAAAATTGGTCATTTTAGATTTTATGAAACACACTCAGACTCGCTAAGAGGACAGTATAGATCTGCAGTTTATTAATGCAGTGACTGTCATGAACCTGTCGGTGGTCAGTACCATCCCTATATCTGAGTTTACAGTGCAGCATACTGAATACCTGTAAAATGTGTATCGTATTGTTTATGTATTGTATGTTGGTGTCATATGACCCATGTGGGACTCTCTGATGGGACCTTCTTCCTCCAGGGCTGATGTTCTGTTCAGAAGTATGCAAAGCAGCTTTAATGAGAAGTGCTTTGAATAATGCAGCTGAAGGTGAGAGGTGCTGGACCTGGGATGTTATTATGAAACTATATACTCCCGCTCTGTTGGATACATAATACATGGCTTAAAGAGCTGAGGTCATGACTTTGATCTTCACTTTACTTTAGAACAGCCTATGTGACAACAGAAATGTTTCAAAAGAGGTCATTATAAAGCAGTTTTATTCGAGAAGCTATGGCTACGCTCACAAAGCAAAGTTCAGATTCTCAATTCCATTCATGTGGTTGTTAACATACAAAAAAACATGCAACTTCAGTGAACGGGATGGACCCCAAAAGTGTAGCCCGATAGACATGTGTCAAGCTGTTTCGAACAAAAATTTAGCCGGAAAAACCAAATACAGTGAAAAGTTGTAATATAAAGCTGGCGTGTATTAGCTACTCTGTTTACTGTGCGAATGCATTTTGAGAAACCCAAAGACTTGAAAACATTCAGAACATTATAGTGGCATGTAGTGCTGTTGTTTTAATTGTTCGATGCATTCTTAATCAACCAACGTTAAGGATTTACACAGAAAAATATGTTTTTTTTTAGATCACAAGTGACAATGTGCCTGAAATAAGCAAGATTTAACACATTTTCACTGGTTTACAATAAGACAAGTAAAAATATATAATAAAATACACATTTATTTTTCACTTGAATCAGCAAAAATGCGTCTGTACTTTGAAAAAGAGCTAAACGTACGTATTCTATTGGCAAATTTTCAAGACAGTCAATATATTCTCAAATATTATGAGAGATACTAATTAAACTTAGTTATTTTTTTTACTTATTAGCATTATGAGATTGTATTTTTCCAGTGTATGTTGAACAGCAACAAAATGGAGTGAATTAGCTGAAGGTTTTGGGACCAAATCATTGATCTGACCTGCATTTTATAATATAAACACATGGTCCTGTTCTTTTTCTGTAAATATGGTTGTCTTGCGTGAGCTCCAAAACACTTTGAGCTATTTTGATCACAGTTTGGCTCAAATACAGAAATCAACAGTTGTGTTTTGACATTCCATCTCGACCTCTATTGATGTGAGAGGTCACGACCCTGAGTTCTTTTATCTCCATGACAACGACAAAGTCCGAACATTCTAAGTGATGTAACTAAGCAACAGCCGCTTTGTGACATCACAACCTAGTTCTTGTGGCTGTGAACCGCCACAAGAATCGTCAGTCAGAGACGAACTCCGCAGAGAGAAGTCACAGAAAACAGTTCAGGACCGACCTAGACATACACAGACGAGTTACAGACGTACAAATATCTTAGAGACGTACAAACCAAACACAACGAAGAAAACATGGCAAACTCAAATCACTGGCACAAAAAGATTAATGTGAACTACACGAATGAGATCTGTGAAGCCTTTGAGCTGGCAGACAAACATCATTTGACAGCCTCATGGGAAAAGTTGAGCCAAGATGGCCCCAATGACCATTGCACTTTTACCTTTCGTCTGACAGTAGGAGTACACTCTGGTATTGGTCAAGGACAAACAATTTACCAGGCCAAACTGCAGGCAGCTCAGGACATATTGCCAGATTTAAGGCGCATTCCTGATCCCAATGAAGAAAGGAGGAGAAAGAAAGCAAAAAATCCCACTAAAGAACTACCTGAGTTTGATGAAGAGGCAAATCCAATAACATGCCTAGAGATTGTTCTGACAAACTGGAGAGGTAGGTATGCAGAATACTCTATTCTGAGTGTGGACAAGGAGACTTCGCCTGCTACATTTGTCATGCAGCTTGTAGTAGCTGGAGAGACAGTGGTGGCGCGGGGGAGAGGCAAGCCTCATGCCAAAAGGAACGCTGCAGCTAAAATGCTCAACATCTTTGGCTACAAATTTAAGGTCACAGAGCCAGAGCCAAAACCAAACGTTTCCCAGCCGACTGAAGAGACCCCAAAAAGATGAAGAAATTGTCCAGTTACTCAAGACATATCCACCCAGCCAGAGAGACGCTCCCAGCAGAGAACACAGAGCCTGTAGAGGTCACATCTTCTGAAGAAATACCAGCTGGTGTGACACAGGAGATCCCACTACACCTGCTCAAGACGTCCCATCACGAGTGGATCTATGGGACTGCTGCCTCCTGATGTCCTCCCATGCTGGCTGCCATGGGGGTGATAGAGGAAACCAATGATGGAGTTCAGTGGTGTGAACCAACCCAACCACAAGAAAACAAGTCTGGAGATACTCCAGAGGCCCTGGAAGCTCAAAGCCAACCTGCAGTTTCTCTGGTCCAAAGTCCAACAGAGCAGGTGACAGCTGTAGATACTCAACAGCAGGTAAGTACAGAAGAGACTACAGATGTTTCCTGCTTAAATGTAATCGAAGACCAGAGCTGCAAACCACCAGGAATGATTGAGAATACCAAGCCTGATGTGACCAAAGGAGCTGATGGAACACCAAGGGAACAAAAATGTATTGTTCTGGAAGAAGAGACGATCCAAAGTGAAACGGAACAAGAGAGCGTAGATGAAAATATCACAGCAGAAAATACAGAGCCTGTAGAGGTCACATCCTCTAATGAAAGTCCAGCTGGTCGGACACAGGAGACCCTCACTATAGCTGCTCAAGATGCCCCATCACAAGTGGATTTGGGACTGCTGCCTCCTGATGTCCTCCCCATGCTGGCTGCCATGGGAGTGATACAAGAAAGCAATGATGGAATCCAGTGGTGTGAACCAACCCAGCCACAAGAAAACAAAACACCTTCTGATGTGGTGGTAGCAGATGTCACACAGGAATATTATCCAGAGGCCCTGGAAGCTCAAAGCCAACCTGCAATTTCTCTGGTCCAAAGTCCAACAGAGCAGGTGACAGCTGTAGATACTCAACAGCAGGTAAGTACAGAAGAGACTACAGATGTTTCCTGCTTAAATTTAATGGAAGACCAGAGCTGCAAACCACCAGGAATTATTGAGAATACAGAGCCTAATGTTACCCAAGGAGCGAACGAAACAGCAAACGTTGAAGCTACTCACAAGGAAGAATTAGCTCCTCAAGAACCGGCCACTTACAACCAGGAGAGGATGCCAGAAGAGGAAATTGTACCAGAGAGCACACTTGAAAACATTGCTCACGAGGAAGCACCAGCAACACAAGAACAAGCCCCTGAAACATTCCAAGAAGAGGAGATGGATGTTCCTCTTGAAGATTACATTTATCTGGACACCAGTTTTGACCACAACAACATAGAGGATGACCCGTTTTACATAGAAGACAACCTGCCGGAGGACCTGTCCACTTTGAATATACAGGAGCTGATGGATGACATTCTGGAACCATATTCTCTCCAGATAACGGCAATACAGATGAACAGTGTCCCAATCGAGGCTTTGCCGAAAGATGATATAACACCTCGAATTGTGGAGTTGGGATCAGAAGACTGTGGCGAAAATTGCGATACTATCCAAGCAGATGTCTCACAGGTAGATGCATCCCTGCAGCTTCAACAATACCAGAGGTTTCCCTGGCCCAGACTGCAACTAACCCCAAATGAAGTGCGTCCTCTTCCTCAAATTACCATCACACCGCCAGAAGAGGAGGAGACAACCCAATGGAAACAGCAGTAACTGAAAGTAATACTCAAGAACCAAAGATTGGCATCGTAGAGTCTCCAAGCGAAGAACTATGCATTGTTCCTCAAGATATTTCTACCCAGCCAGAAGAGGAACCAAAGGACCAGATAGAAGATACGCCTGCCCCGGAGACTGCTCCAGAAAACGTGGATGCAGCTTGTAATATGTCCTGTGCAGAGGCTTTACTTCTCATACGTGCCTTAGTTAGAAAAGTGCTTGAAAAGGCTGGATCAGACTCTTGTACGACTTTGGACTTATTGTGAGGTTGCAAAGTAAAATCCAAAAGCACCTCACTATTGACGGACAACAGAAACTCAGACTTAAAGACTTTGAAAAAATTGGCAAAAAGACAGCCAAACATCTGATAGAGCAGCATGGCTCAGCTGACGCAGTCCTGTCAGCTCTACAAGAACCAGACACTACAGCACTGGAAGAAGCTCTACAGAACGAGCTTAGATCCTTCCAGAACCGCCCCAAGTCCGCCATTTCCCGCTTCTTCTCCAGAGTGAGAAGAGCTTTCACCTGTCAGTAAGAGCCTGTTCTAAAAGGACCAGCATTTCAACCGTTTTGAAGGAGATCTTATGGGTTTTTCTTGAAAATGTGTTCAAGTGCATCAACAACATCTTGGTCCTTTTCAGAACTGCTATAACGACCAGCATTTCAACCATTTTGGAGGAGATCTTACGGGTTTTCTTGAAAATGTGTTCAAGTGCATCAACAACATCTTGGTCCTTTTCAGAACTGCTAAAACGACCAGCATTTCAACCATTTTGGAGGAGATCTTACGGGTTTCTTGAAAATGTGTTCAAGTGCATTAACAACTCTTTGCTCCTTTACAGCTTTTCTACAATAACCAGCATTTCAACCATTTGGAGGAGACCTTAAAGGGTTTTCTTGAAAATGTGTTCAAGTGCATAAATAACATCTTGGTCCTTTTCAGAATTGCTTTAATGACCAGCATTTCAACTATTTTGGAGGAGATCTTTTGGGTTTTCTTGAAAATGTGTTCAAAGTGCAAAGTTGTGTTAAAATAAAGATTATGCAGAGCAAATATTTATGTCAGGTTTGTGTGAACAGTTAAGCTTGTGTCTATGTGTCTGTTATGCTTTTAACTTGCAGTTTAATCTAAGAATAATAATTAGTCCGGTTCAGAATTTATGTGTCTTACTATTGTACTTTTAGCACAGGATTACTTTTATCTTGGATCATTTGTAAGTATTGATGTTGGTGCAGTTTCTTTAATTTTATATTAGTTTCTTGAGTTTTTATAAGTATTGATGTTGGTGCAGTTTCTAGTCCCAAACAAAACAAACTGTCCATGATTGTGAACATTGCCCAAAATAGTATGAAGTCATTACAAAAATAAACTACAATTTTTCAATGTATTGTCATTATCTTTTCTAACATAATAAAAACTGAGTAGCAATAATTATCTTTGTATTATTTTCACAGAAGAAAGAAGTAGTACAATCCAAAAATTCAAAAATGTTTTATTTGATAACAGTTCGACAAATGGTTTCGTCAGATCATTTTGATGTTTGCACAAGGTTTTTCTAAGCATCCATTAACCTTCTGACACAATGAGCAAAACCCAATGAGTGTATTTCTGTAAACCTGTGTAGTTATTGGCTGCACGGTGGCTCACAGAAGGTTGCGCGTTTGATTCTGACATGGCCTGGGCCTTTCTGTGTGGAGTTTGCACGTTCCTCCTGTGTCTGAATGGTTTCCTCCGGGCACTCCAATAACATGCAGGTTAGGGATTGCTTGGTGTTGGTTGGAGGTTGAGGCGCCAGGTGTTAAGGAAATTCACCTCTGCTGAGCTGCCCCAGGGCAGCTTGCCATCGCTGAGTTTACTGTGTGAAGCACTTTGGAAGACATCTGTCTGTGTAAATGTGTTATATAAATAAAACGTTCATTCATTCATTGAACCAGAAAACAGACAACCAAAGTACTGCTGCATAGCTAAATATGTTTCCAAGCAAAAATGTGTTTGCACTTTTCCATCATGTAGCTTTCTCATGTAATTGTTTGAACCTGTGCAACATGTTCATAAGGAGACATTAACAAAACAATGTCAAAAACTAAAGACAGGAGCCATGGAACAACTTAATAAACTGTTTGATCATTACCAGGTGAAAAAAAAATCTATTTTTATAATTTATTTTTTTTTTTTACCATAAACACACAAAAGAAACCATAATAATTTGCATTTAAAACAAAGGCACTGTTGTTAGTGCTCAGAACTGGTATTTTTTTATGAACATTTAAGCAGTAAACAGTCAGATTTAGTGTCCATATTTAGAGCTCCAACCATTACTTGTTAACGCAACATAATAATGCACATTCAGTCAGGTCTTGAACAAGTTCACACTTTGTTTCTTCAGACATCGTGGCTTCAAAAAAGTTCTAAACTTTTCAAACTCCTTTCTATCCATATTTGTCACATAAGGCGTTTTACCACCTGAAAGTACCAAGAACCATGTTCCTACATTCTTTTAGTCCCTGTTTAGTCAGAGGAACTACCTTGTCCCCATGTTTGTGTTCACACAGCAACAGTTTCTGAAAGTGGAACTAAAAAGCTTTAACATTAGGACCTGTGTAATCTGGAACATTTAAATACTGTATGTCATTTGTTGGTGTTAATTTAACATGAGTGTGTTTTTTTTCCTTCTCCTTAAAATGATGTACAAACTATGATGTACAAAAGCTAAAAACATTACTGAAATAATCAATAATTCACAATTATTTACTAGTATTCCCAATATTAAGTTACTTTTTACACATTTAAACATTTATTTTGGGAGTTTTAAGTATTTTTTTTCTCTCTCAAGGAAAAGAGAAGTCAGTCTAAATGTGAAAACCTATAAAACATGTTTCCAAACTCATTTAGTTTTATAAATGTGCTTGTGTCACCAAAAGGTTCTTGTTCTGAGTGTAAAGTACCTGCCCCAGAGCAGAAGCTAAAACAGTCCCAGTTCCTGCTCTGTGTGAACGCTAAAATGGGAACTGTTCCTTCAATGTAAAAAGGTTTATAATATCAATTAGGTTCCATAGAGCCTGGTAACATAGACCTCTGCTCTACACCTTTCCATCTCGCATAATTCTTTTTGGTTGCCTCTCTGTTATCTGATTTTTGTTCAAAGAAAATGTGTGCTTTCCAGCCCACGTGTTAGCCAGACTGTAATTGTCAAATGGTTGTGCGCGTCACGCTAAAACACGGTGTCCTTTTTCTAATAACAACACAACCTTTGGCGTAATGTGCTCCGATTTCATGTTCATGAAATTGCAGCCTTTTAGCTTCGAGGCTAGTTCTGCAAAGTATGTGTTCTTTTCACAGAAGAAAGAATACCGAAACTCAGAGATTGGAAAATCAGCTTTTTATTGTGGCAATTTTACAAAGAACAAGTCGTGAAGCAGGGGAAAATTGCAAATAGAAAAAGTAAGTATTGTCGCGTCTTCGAGCAATTTCTTAGGTTTGTTTATACCTTGATCAGTGAGAATCCACCTGGAGTGCATTGTTTTGGAATGACAAGTGTTGATTCGGGAGAAACATGGTCATCTTTAGCAATAAATGTTCAGTTCCGGCGGCCATGTTGTGTAGGGAGACTCTGCTAAAGAACATAGGAACCTTTAAATTACATTTTCTTTTAGGGTTGCTGAAAGTATCGACAATCAGATATTAATTGTTACTACAACTAACATCTAAACTGCATTTGAGCAAGTAGCAATACTTAAAAATGCCTGAGTAAAAAAATAATAGACCAAAAAATGACTGAAAAAAAGTTTATGGGTTTAGGGGTCCAATCAGATGTCTCGGAAGAAAACCTAGATTTACAACAAAAAAACAAAAACATACAATGAAACGTCAAAATGTTACGAGAAGCCAAAACATAAAATAACCATGAATTTGGATTGAATCCATGTGGTGACATTTTCTTTGGGTTTAACAGGTAAATCTTCCGATGTGTTCAGACCGGACTGTGTCTTGGCGTTTTTGCGTCCATTTTCAATGCTCTGTCAATTAGGTTCGGGAAGCATCTGCGGTGACTATGGAAATAATGGCAAATCCGCCATGTTTGTTGCAGTTTAGCAGAACTTCCATAGGAATACATTAGACAAAACGATTTAATAAAGTAAACAAAACTGCCATGGAACAGCCAATAAACTGCTTGGTCAGTACTGGTAAATGTATCTATCACTCTGTAGTGCCAGAATATGATTTAATTAACGCTATTTTGAAAATTTGGCAATTTAAAATCTACATTGGTTTAACATTGGACCAACTGAACGTTCTACAGCTGTATGAGGTCACGATCCCAAGCCTAATGTAAACCCGCATGTTGAGCGTCCAAGCGAATTTGCGGTGCGTATTGGCGTCTGAGGCAGCCGTCCACGAGCGCTTAGGCATCTGAAAACGCGGCGTCTTGTGGATTAGAAGCTCAAATCTGCCGCCGCCGCAAGTGTTGGGGAAATCCATCTTTCACACGTTTGAAGTCGGCATCAGCCAATCAGAGACTCCACTCCTGTGACATGTTCTCCTCTCACAACAAGGGGAATGGAGGACTGTTTACTGAAGTCTTTTATTTAACTTTTTTAATGAAAGTTCGCTTGTTCAGTGGCCTTTTTTCAAAGACTTTGCCGTTCGTTGCTTTGAAAATCTGGAGACACGGCAAAACAAACAACACAGGACCTGATCTGGACTGACAACGCGCTCACATGGATCTATAAAAATGCTCAGTGCTGTGTTTAAACCACTGCTGTATGACAGGAGGAGCCAAGGAGGACAGAGACAGCAAAAAGACACTGCCTGGAGGAGGAGAAAGTTGTCCGATCAGGTAAGCTACGTTTTATAAATGCAACAAGCCTCTGTCTCTCCTTCTCTCTCTCAACGTGATCTGTCTACGAGCAAAACAAAACCTTTTGCAAACAAGCGGGAGCTCGAAGAAGTGCGTTGGGGCGTTAAAAGTGTCTTTTTGTCCACCAAAGCCTTGACGCGCATCGGGGTTGTTTTGGACGTCTATTTGGGCTTCAAAAATGTTCTGCGTCAAAATACACTTTTACGCACAAATTTTGACGCAAATACACTGTCCGGTGTGAACGCAGCATTAACTTGCCCCAAGCCCATGTCCTAAACTTACCAATTTGAGTTACTTAAGCTTACTTGTTAAACTGAAAGAACACGGTCACGATGCCATGGTTTCAACTGTGGTTAATTTACATTGTGGCTTTTTGTAACTTTTTTTTTGTAAATTTTCAATCTGATAAAAGTGACCAGAAGATTGAAAATGACTTTCGGATAAAAGTCGTAACGTCTTGATATTCAAAAACGCTGTCCAGATGACAACTCTGAAGCTTTTCTAAGGATCGAATGAGTCATTACGTCTAATGATGAGAGAAGACTGCTGTAATATGTAGGTCTCCTTTAAAACGAACACAAACAAGCCATTTTGCGGTTGGTTGTATGTCTACTTTGGACTGAAACTTATGAACTAGATGATACTGTATCGCTCTCTGACTGCTGAACTAATCATTTCACTAAAACAAAGTTAGGATCATTATAATTAAAATGTCGCTAAACATTTTGCAAAGTTCATCCCAGTTTAGTTATGATTTCGGATTACAAATGTACTTCCTGTTTCTAGATGATGACAGGGCAGGGGTTTTGAACTCATTGTATATTTATTTTGTGACATAACTAAATATACATCTGCATTAGTCTGAAAAATGACTAACTCTATTCGTTTCACTAATATAAAATTTAAGTAAACCTTATAAGACCTGGAGGGCCGTTTTTTTTAATTTAAGGTGCACTGTGTAACTTTCTGAATGTGAAAACTCAATGGCACAAACGTGATCATACTTTGGGACATTCTGAAAAGAGATACACACTTTTGATCTCATAATGAATAAATACAGCTAAAGGGACTGCTTTTCCATACAGTGCACCTTTAAATTTTTGGACAGACTGTTTAACTCTTAGATTAGATCTGATGCGCTGATCCCTCTGCATGCAGCTCCGCTCTGACCGTCAGACTAGAGAACCGTTCCACATCCCCCGCATCTGCTGCGCAGGAGTCCGCCTCAGCTCTGTCTCTTCCCCGTCGTCTGACCAAAATATGGATCAAAGCTATGTTATTCTCCACCCAAGTCCAGCCAAGTCAAGCTCCACAGATCAGAACACACGAAACAGGAAAAAGAAGGTGAACTATGTCCAGAAATACAAAGTAAAATCACATCGCTGGACTTTTTTTTGGATCAGATAATGAAAAGTTTGTTTTACATAAAGATTTGGTATTTAAACACAGACGACTGTTCACTGTAACAGTTTAATGCCTAATGTCTCTCTGTAGAGGAGCAAAACACATGTAAATATGTTGACCTTTAACCCCTGCAAGTTTAGGCAGGTCAAATAACACAAATAGAAGTTGGGCAGGTTCGGGTTGGTCAGATCTAAACCCATGTTCAACGTTGACGTGAACATCAGTCCAATTAGCCTCATGGAATACATGTTCTGTCCCTGTTTAACAAACTAAGACACAACTTGTGTTTTTTTAGTCAAATTTAATTATAGTTGCCAAAAAAAATAAGAAAAAGATGAGAGACAGGTAGAGAACTGTGGCGTTCTGTCTGCACAGAACAGCCACTTTATCGCCACAGTCATAAACTCATCTTAACTACACAGATGATGCTGCAGTCTGAACAGATTCATCACTGTAAACTACGAGAGCAAAGGGTGGTCTAGACGAGGACCTCTGTCGACAGACCCTGCAGCAGCTGGTTTTATGGAGTTTTAATTTGAATGTGTGTGGATTTGGGTTTGGGTCAGATCCTGAAGTTTAAGCACATTTTTTCGGGCCGATGGGTCGGGTTAAATTTTAACTCGGGTGGGATCACACACACACACACACAAAACGACTCATCATTAAACTGTTGTTATCTGAGCGATCTCATGAAACACAGGAGTTGTCTGTGCCCCTGATTTGTTTGATATATTGACCACATTGATCATGTGACCTACATGATCGTGTGACCTACATGTGGGTGCGCCATGATGGAGGCAGAAGTGCGTGTACGCAGCATTACAGGGAGAGCAAAACTGACAAATTCTCACATATTTTCTTATTTTTCTCTAAAGAAAGCAATGGATGCTTCTAGTACATGTTCAGTACATTTGTCTGTGGAAGTAGGACGTCTTTTAGACGCACACAAAACAAGGTGTTTGGAAAAGCTAATGAATGCAGCTGCTCCAGACCCTCTTCCTCCTGCTGTATTTGCAAATTTAATAAAATGTACAAGTTTGCCTGACTTAACTTTGTACCATTCTGTGGTAAACAGGGTTTTGTCTCACACTGGAGCAGATTTAAAAGGTTTTCAGTCACTTGGCTGTAGATCATGTGAGGCTAATGTTAGCCACACATGATACAGGTTGTTTCAGATATTCTTTGCATCTTTTTTTTTTTTTTTTTCAAATGTCCTATTTTTTTTTCCATAAGCATTGACTTACCTTGTTTAAAGTGTTCACAGCAAATCTGTAACAACTAAAGGGATTCCAGTTCTTTTGATTTATTGCTTCCATCCACTGGTGTATTGTCTTCATCAAATGTAAATGAAAAAGCTCCAGGCTTAGGCTTACAGTCTCCTGTCTGTTAGTTCAGCGTGTTCCACATTTTACAATTGAAATCAATAAAAGAAACAGGCAGGTTTTCTGCAAAGTTTCCATAGTTGTAAAGCACACAGACAAGCGCTTCTGCCTCTATCATGGAGAAGTGGGCGTTCCCTTGAAGAGTATGACGACACATGCAAAGGGTCAATATATAACTGATCTTCAAGAATACAAAACTGGTGATTTTGGCTTATCTAGTTCTTTTGCTCCCCGAGGCTACGCAGCCCAGGACTGGAGCAGAGACAGGTGGGCTCGGGGTCTGCTGCAACTTTTGGAGCTGCGTGTAGTGGGATCAGCGCGTAAGATTATAACTGACAACGTTTGGAACATTTCTGACAGTTTAACGAATAAAAAATATGAAGAGCTAGCATGAACGACTCAAATCCGGCAAATGACTCCAATTACAGAACACAAAATGGCTCCTACGTAACATCAGTCAATCATCCCTTTTCCAATGATCACGACTCTTTAGCACAGACATGAGGACGCTGTCGGCCATGAAGAATATACAGAGAAGAGGCTGAGGAGGCTGTGGTTCTGCTGCTGCTGCGGTGGTGGTGATTAGAGCGAGGAACAACACCAAGAAATACAGTGCCCAGTTGTAAGATTTGTACAAAACTCAACTAAGTGCATTCACTAACATTATTTAAGTCTTATAATTTATGTTCAGAGAAGGCATAAACGCAAACATCTTTTCACCAAAAAACAAACAAAAAAACACATCTTGACACATTGTCCAAATGGATTTAAGAAAGTAGTCCATCAGTCCATAAATATGTACAACACGATCGATAGTCCTCCAGCTTTGTAAGTCCTGGTTGTAGTTCCAGAGAAGGGTCCTGGGTGCAGACAGGTGAGCCTCCGGTGGATGTGAAGGAAGGGCCCGGCGAAGACAGGACGTTCACCTGAGGAGACAAAGAGACACACTCAGTCAGTTTGAGGCAGTGCTATTCAATTATATGTACCAGTGGGACAGATTTTTCAATAGGCTAAGGTCTGAAGGGACGAAAAAAACTAAACTACAAATGCAGAACCAGATCTACATTTTTCAGTGCAACAAAAACAAAATAAAAGAATAATGCATCGTCACATAAGAACAAACAAGAAAAAACGAGAGTCAGCCTAAAACAAACCCAGCGTCAATCATTTGGAACTAGAACAAATCAAGACTAAACCTAGTCTACATTTGGATTGTATGTAAACTACATCTAAAACAAGACTAGACCACAAAATCTAAGCGGAGACATAAGATCTAATTATTTAAATGGTGTAATAGAATCTGGATGAAAATGATGCATAGGCTACTGAAAAACAGAACAACAAATCCAGCCTATCAAGCAGTTTGATTTGGTTCATGGTCTATAATATATTGTGCTGGGTCAAAACAAACAGCTTAGAAGGCCACATTTGGTCCCCGGGCCGCCATTTGAAAAGCCGTGTCCACACTTGTCCAGGCTCAGGCGTTTCAGAACAAATATTTGACTTAAACCACACATCGTCCACACAAAGCAAGAGTTGTCACTGAAAACCAATATTTTTGAAACTAGGTCCCAGAGTGAAAAGATTTCAAAACTCCAGTTTAGCGTCTTTGCAGTTACGTCACATACCACAGCTTGAGAAACTTTCATCTACAGTTTTCTTTTCTTTGGTTCAAACTGTTTTAAAGACATAATGTCTTCATTGTAAAGCACTTTGAGTGCATGGAAAGGTGGAAAAGCGCTATATAAATAAAGACCATTTACCATTTTGAGTCAAATGATTTGCCAATGGACTTAGAACATTTTACTTACCACACTGGCAAATGTATTCTCTTTTTTTAGTATAAACTCCCTTACAACAGGTTAGAAAGACCTTGAGGTTTTCTACATTATGTAGAAAAGAAACAACTCATTCAATTACTGAATTACAGAGAGAGAGAGAGAGAATGAAAAAGAGAGAGAGAGAGAGAGAGGGAGGGAGGGGGGGGGGGGGGGGGGGGGGGGGGGGGAGAAGGTGACTGTTTAAGTGCCATTTTATGTTTCATCCAAATTGTGCGATTTAAAGTTTTACTTCCGGATCATAAACGATGACATCGCACAAGGTCAGGGCTAGGGATGCACGTTTTCACTTTTTTCCTTAACTGTTAGTTGGACCTCTTCACGGTCAATAATCGGTTAACCCGTTACGTAAACGCAGTACTTTACAGCAGCACTACGAGAGTGAACGCAGAGCAGAAACAGCGATAGGCCTTTAAATTTGGCACAACACGACTGAATAAAAACCTCTATAAATACTGTTTTAATGCACTGTTGCACTATGTATTTAATAAAACTACTCATAAATAAGGAGTCACGTTTTAAAGTTGCTGACTGCTAATGTTAGCCTCTTACCTTCAATAGCTCTGACCAAATCTGAGTAATCCAGTCTGTTTTCTTCTCCAACGTAAAATCAATGTGAATAAATCCTGTATGATTGATATTTGTCCATTATACTGCAGAGTCTCAGGTTTGCTCAGTCCTTATGAGATAAACAGTGTTTTGGGAGTTTTAGCGATCTTTTTTTCCACTCTGACAAACGCAGAGCTGTTCAGGGGCAGTTAGCGCCATCTGCTGGAGCAACTGTGTCAGTTAACCGGTTAAAGACCTCTCACTCGGTTACGCCATTAGTCACGGTTAACCGGTTAATCGATTAACCATGAACATCCCTAGTCAGGGCTGTGCAGTTATTGTTCACAGAAGGTCATATTTAAATTCAGAAAAGTGGCAGAGGGCTGGTCATGGTTATTTGTGAAACAAATTCTCGTTATGTCAAGCACATTTCTGTAAAATATAGTATTTCCTAATCCATTATTGTCCACTGTTTGTGTTCTATTTGAAGAAGACAGGTGCAGACACTGAAGCAAATACAAAGATAATATAAAGAGTAACAGTTTTCACTAATCAGTTTTCACTAATCAGAACTAGTCAAGGGCCACATCCGACCCCAGGGCTGGAGTTTATAGGTTTTCACTACGAAGTTACCTTACAACCAAGCTTAAAACAGTAAAGTAATGACCTGATGGCGGGAATCCAAACTCACTTTAAAAAAGTGTCTTTCTCAGTGTCTATTTGTACTGAATGTGCATTACAGACAGAAGAAGTGTCTCTGCTGCTCTCCTCTGATTATTGAACTGGTTTTAACAGAGGTTGTTAAACCAGCAGCACATACAAAATAAAGAACTAACAGGAAAATACAGTAGTTCAGCCTCCACAGAATGTGCAGCTTCTGCTGACTTTGTTTGACAACAGAAGCACTTTTCATGTCATATTTAAGCTGCTTGTCAAAGACTTTCCCCAAACACTTGTAGAAAGTGACACTTTAAACTTGGAATGAATCATAGTTTCTGCAGCAGTGACTTTGTCTCGTCTAAAGTAAAAAATCATTTTCTCGGTCTAGCAGCGTTTAATTCCAAGAAGCTGCAACACCAAATACTAAAGTGTTTCAAGTCCACTCAGAAGTGACAGTAGGGCAGTGTCATCAGAAAACTGAACTCTATCCTCATCTTTCACTTCATAACAGCCTAACATGATGTAGTGATGCCTGGCCTCTCTATAAAAGCGTCCTCTGGCTCTTGTTCAGCCCACCTGACCTTCCCTCTGACTTCAGACACCGACAGGAGCCGAGGCGTGGCGTCGAGCCAGTGCAGCCAGTGTGACCGTGTGAATGAAGTCAAGTCATTTCACTAAAGCATCAAGCTTGTTCGACATAATAATCAAGAACTGAGTTAAAGTTCCATTCACTGACAGCAGATTTCATCACAAAAGAAAGACAGAGAAACCTACACAGTTGAAATAAACTTGATTTGACGACGGAGATGGAAAGAACAAAAGACTCACACAACTTGCATGCTCAGCTCTATAAATAAAAATCGCCTTATCCTACATCCAAACTCCATTTAATCTGCTTGTTGTTACAAAAAATACTTAGGGGCTGAAAGTGTAAAGTCTGCACTTCTCTGCTCCGCTGGGACAAGCTAATATCCACTAGACTTTTCACTTTTTTCACCCCAAAGCACAGAAGCCATGCTAGCTTTATCAGCCGCTCCGTAAATCCCTCTGTCCCAGGTATAATTATAAAATCCGCTTTCCCCAAATGACTTCTTTGGGTAACAGCGCTGGAATCTCTTTAAATAGTGTCACAAACAGACTAAAAATGAAAAATGGACCAGCAAGAGCGTAAACTATTGCATTAAAAAGTAAGCAAACTGGAATATTGAATCAGTCACATGTTTTGCCTTCTGAGTCATTGAATTGTTTTGCATTATATGTTTAAGCTTTTGTCACAGCTGTCAAGAGCAAGACCAAGCTCCGGTGATCAAAAATGGTGGCGTTCGTTGCCATATTGGTTGTCAGCTTTAAATAGAAACTAAACACAGAATAACCTTTTTCACAGTCCAACTGTGTATATGGGGTTAAAGCTGAATTATCTACTGTTTCTGGGCCTTTTATGAACATTTTTTGTGCATAATTCACTCATTTGGCAGTTATGTGTGCAAAAAACAGTTCATGCCAACAGATAAGCCATCGAGGTAAGATATAAACTGGGTATGTCTTAAATAGTGGATTTACACGGCACAGCTTGGTTAGTGAGTTGTGCAAGGTGAAAAAGTTTGAAGTTCAAAACTCATTTTGGAGATTCAGTTTTATAAAATACTTGCCTTAGCAGCTCCGACACTGCTGTTAAGGCGAGTTAGAAATGTCATTATCTGACATTTGGCTCAGCTAGATAGATTTGATCCTCGTTTTGTTTTCATTTTCAATTTTAGAAAATACATGTTCACATCTAAGCTCATGTGCTAAAGCAAAGGCTTCATATGTATCTCTGCAAAGTTAATAAAAAAGAATCTTGACGTGCAAGTAAGAAACTAGCACCTCTGCACAGCCTCAGAGCTGAGAACTTCTCCACACGTCATGATCACTCCCTGCACAAAACACACATCACTCACAAGCTCACTGTCTATATTTGGTGCTGTCAATCAAAGTCTGTTCACACCCACTGGGCTTCCCTTAAAAGGTGTCCAACATCTCACACTTTTGCGAGTCTGTTTGAGGTGCAGTTGTGGGCGAAGTAAGTGTCTGACCTTAGCCTCACTTTAAGTAACCTATGCAGTAACTAGGGTCCATATGTGGTTTGCTTTAGCAATGTGAAAATGTCCCAAATCTTCAACCGTTTTCTTCACAACAAAGTCTCCGAAGGCTTCTGGGCCGGGTTAGTTGCACAATGTCCTTCCGTTTTTGACATGAGGTTGCTCCAAACATTAACAGGACTAGATTTATTTCTATAGTGATTCTAATTAAAGCTGCAGTCCATTTTTATTGGTCTACAAAATGTCCAAATCAGCGTTATCCCAGCATTAAACCATATCTAAACCAGGTCTAAAGCAGAATTTGGAAAGGACTGAAATAAACATGTGGATAATGAGAGAATAAATGTTTCAAATAAGTCATGTTTATCTTGTCTTCAAATGTCCATAGAACAAAAGCAAAGTGGATTGTTTGGCTAAAAATATGAAAAAATACAGCATCTTCTCACTGGAAAAGAGTCCAACAAAACAAGAAAAATACACTGCATTCAAATCTTTTTTTCAGACACCTGTTGACACATTAAGAAACTTTTTGAGTAATAACCCGAATAACAGCCCAGAAATCTATAAACAAGAGAAAATATGTTTTTGTACTTTTTGGAAAGTGAATTGAGGGTCGAATCTTTGCGTTTAGAGGGTTCCGATTTGGCACCCGGGCCTTAAATTGAAAAGGCCTGTGTTACGACAAGCCAAAACGTAAAATAACCATGAGTTCTGATTGAAGCCAAGTGGCTACATTTATTTTGGGGTAAGTTTAGGCTTCACTTTACTAAAATGGGACTTATCTCTCTTTGACTTGGGACTTGACTTGGACTTGTCTTTATGTGGTATCAAACATTATAACTACAAGCACTTTTAAGTCAACTTTCGAGACCAATGTGACATTTTACTGACATTATGAAGCTGAAATGGACACAGAGATTTGACAGGAGCAGTGGGATAAGTCCATTATAGTAGACCCGAGTCAGCTCCAGTGACCCACATCTAGGTTCACCACTCTGCCAGCCCTGAAGTGCGGCTTATGTAAATGTTGTAAAGCCGTCCAAATGATCCACCGGTGCCAGGCTCTTTGGTGTTTACAGCACTGGAGCTTCGAAATCACTCATCTGACCACGGCACTGGTTTCAAATATAAATTAAATCTTCGCTCCTGCTCACTCCCCAAACTTTTTCTTCCCGTCTCGACCTTGGAATTGGTAAGGAATAATACTCATGGACCCCAGACACATTTTGTATAATTCTTCTCAATTGTACCCCAAAAGAGATCTCCAAAAACCACAGAATGTCAACCAATCAGTCAATCAAAACCTTTAAATTGCTCCTCGGGGAAAAACTGTTCCCAGCAAACAAATACTGAGCAGCTGTCCAGCTCTCGAAGGTGCCTCTTCTTTCTTTGAGTCTTGCAAACAAACACAGTCTCACAGGAAAGCGTACATACTGTATACCTCGACACAAAAACAGCATATTATGAGCACAATAACTTTTTTTTTTGTATTCCCATCACATTGGAAACCCTAACTTTGTCAGTCTCTAGTCACAACCTTGTATAGAGGTCGTACTGTTAGAAAAGTAAGCAGAAAGTAAAAGAAAGTGATTATACGCCAGGCGGTGCAAGCATCACATTAGCATTTTGCTTGCAGCTAACATGTCTTCGTATCTATATTTGACACAATGTATCTCCTTAAATCCACATTGTTTTGTTTGTTTATTGATGGAATCCCCGTTAGCGGAAACAAGCTGTTGCTATTCTTCCTGGGGTCCAAACAAAAAATCATTATACACACTGCAGGCCTAAATATAGTTATGACACTTCACTGAAGGATATCAACCCTAATTTCTCTAATTTCCCAAATTTGGAATCCGGCCCACTCTCTTTCCAAAGAACCTTGCTTTCAAAATCTGCAGAATGTATTACAAATAAGACTTTACTACTTACTTAACGACAGATAATTCAATAAAACATCTATTAAACAAGTTCACTTAGTTTTAGTTTGATGGCTAAATGAGTGAAAAGGTTCGCACAGCAAAGTTAGCTCCCAAAGTCATTTATTTGCTACACCCAGTAACGTTTCGGGCCTTTAGCCTAAATCAGTTAAATCTCTTACATACACATCAGCTAAGTCACGTGGACCAAGTCACATGACTTGCTTGTTTGTGATAATATTTACACATGGATGATATTTACATACAAATATTTACATAATACATTTGATCAACAATCATTTGCTAACACACACATCAAGGGGTACCCCATCATAAAGTGTTGCATGAAGATATATATATCCCCATTTTGACAAATGCATCTTTACTCAAAGGTGAGCAAATGTTCTTTTAGTGGCCACGATGTTAGACAAACACAGTTGAAATAACAGTAGAAGAATAGACACATTAACAACAGACTGCAGAGGTCGTACATGCTAATAAATATACACCGGCTGTAGTATAGATGTCAACATTTGTCAAAGGTCATAGGAAAGGTCTTATGTCGAAGTCCTCATTGAGTCCTTTGGGACTCAGTGTGTCCAAGATTTCTCAATGCTCCAATCCAACCCCAGTCCAACATCATGGCCACTAAAAAGAACATTTGCTCACCTTTGAGTAAAGATGCATTTATCTAAACGTGTATATACAGTATATATCTTCATGCAACACTTTATGATGGGGTACCCCTTGATGTGTGTGTTAGCAAATGATTGATTATCAAATGTATTATGTAAATATTTGTATGTAAATATTATCCATGTGTAAATATTCTCACAAACAAGCAAGTCATGTGACTTGGTCCACGTGACTTAGCTGATGTGTATATAAGGCTACGTTCACACCGCAGGGTCGGATTCTCAATTCCGATTTTTTCATTAATTCCGATTTTTTCATGTGGCCGTTCACATTACACAAGACATGCGACTCCAACTTGTCTCTGGTGTGAACGGGATGCGGCCCCAAAAGTGACCCGCATGCGCAGTAAAGAGCACCACGTTACAGGCAAAGAGTGTAGTTACACAGCCAAGACATGTTTGTGTCTGTTTCAGGCTGTTTTGTGCAGAAACGGAGCCGCAAAGACCAAATACTATCAGTGAAAGTTCTGCTAACAAGCTAGCGCACATTAGCATGTTCTGTTTCCTGTCCAGAATAAAGTCGGTCATTTTAAGAAGCCCAAAGAGTTGAAAACATTCAGAACATTACACTACTATAGATACAAACTCTTAATTCATGTGTAAATGTGCCGCAGACTCACAGAGAAATGTGTTTCAAGCTCAAAAAGTTGGCGACGCTGACAGGAAGTAGTCCAGTGATAATGACGTTAGAATAACTTGACCAGGCCGTGCCGCGGATAAACAAACACAACACAAGAGGACTGCTTCGTAGTTTTTGGCTTTTCTTTTATCAAACAACACTTCTAAACGGATTTGCAGCGATGTTTTGTGGACTTTATGTGACTGATTTGTGCAGAATGGATGAAAGGACCTGGATGACACAACAGTTTAATCTGAAAACTTTCCAGAGGTGAGTGAAAGATTCTCCACATTGTTTGTCCTGCATCTCTCTCTCTCTCTGACTGACCTGATGCTCTGCTGCAGTAGCCTAGTTACTGTATGATAAGCCCGGTTATTAAACAGGCTGTGTATGTTTAGTTTAGCATCGTCTCTCGTCTGGCTCACGTGGGGTTTGTGAGTGGAGTTTACCGGGCGGTCCTGCTTTACGAGGCTTTAGCAGACGCAGGCGCGGATGCTCTCTCCTCCATTGACAGTTTTCTGTTCCTTCTGCCGCTGTTTCTGCTTTGATTTGTGAGTTTTGTGACGTAAAAGTCGGATGAATGCAACATGAACGTTCAGACTGGAGTCGCATTTGAAAAGATCAGATATGTATCCGATTTAGGACCACATATGAAAGTGGCCTGGGTCACATTGAAAAAAATCGGATGTGTGTCGTTCAGACAGCCATAAAAAGATCCGATTTGGGTCGCATAGCGGCAAAAAAAATCGGATTTGGTCGTTTCAACCTGCGTGTGAACGTAGCCTTAGAGACAGCTGTGTCTTAGCTTTTTCATGTCTGATTAGGCTAAACGCCCGAAACGTTAATGGGTGTAGCAAATAAATGACTTTGGGAGCTAACTTTGCTGTGCGAACCTTTTCACTCATTTAGATTTCAAACCGTTTGTGTCCAGCACACAGTTTTAGTAGCTTGGATGTGCGTGTCTCTTACACTTTCTACTTAATTTGATGGCTAAGACATGGATTCTTGCCTTATCATTTAGAAGAGTTAGTTGATCCAGGCCTTCGTTGCTCTGTACGCAAATATTTGTTTGACACTATTTGATTTTGCTTTAGTAAGGAGCATGTCTAGTGCTGTAATTTTTATCACTAAAAAGAGACTCTGGTAAAGAATTTTCGTATTGTTTTTGTCATCATATTTTTCGTTATGATTTCATAAGAGAATTGAAAAAATAAATAAAGTAGAAATAAAGAAGAATAAAGGAGAAAACTCGGCAACTCTGAAGCTAAGAAAAAGAGGTTAGAAAAAAAAGGTATTTGAACAGATGGATTAAACAGAGAAATGGAAAATCCTGATATCACGATTTCATTAAAAAGCGATACGATTTTTACCACAATATTGCCCAGCCCTTGTTTCCATCACAGAGGTCTATTTGTTGGCCTTCCCTCTGATTCTGACTGTATCTATGCAAAACTATGATACAGTAGTTTCCACCAACACAATCACATCCAACTAAATCACGATTAGGGAAAAAGCCTGAGAACTTGTCATAAATCTCCCTCAGCTCCGGTCTCAGGTCTGATGCATGGGTCTGCTCGTCACACTGCGCTGGCTTTTCCTATTAGAATCAGTCAGTGTTCTTCTCTCTCTCTGCTGCAGTATATCGATAGGCCTGTGCTGTAGTTTAACAAATGCCTCGCTCTGCCCTTGGACCAGGCTCATCCAGGTGGACACGACCGTCTACGGAGATTCGATTGCGGCGCTGGGAGAACAAGATTGTGTTAAGGCTTGCACATGTTGAAAATACAGTATATCTGACTGGATTGTATTGGGAAAATGCTACTATTTTAACACTACTGTGCTGTCTTCTCGTCTGTAACACAGCTTTTGTTTGGTTTAAAGATAAAAAAATACACTTGTCCTCATTGTTTTATTCATGTAATCCTTTTTCTTTTTATCCTAAAGACATTGTTTTATTGCAGTATATTTTTTTCCCCTAAAGGCAGAACAAATGAAAAAAAAAAAAAAAAAAAACACTGACATGAAGTTTGTATTAGATAAACAAAGGACGTTAACTCAAAAGTTTGCCGTCAAATAAAGTAGACACTTGTATGTCTCTTCACATCTGACCTGGGCAAACTGTGGCCTGAGGGCCAAATGCGGCCTGTTTCAATCAGGCCCATGACCTGTTTTTGAGAAACACAAATGCATGATGTAGTTTAGGAGACAAGCCATAAGAAGCTTTTTTAATATTAAACTAGAACTTTTATGAGATTAAAACTGTCATTTGGATCATGGAACATTGCATAAACACACAATAGATTTTTATATTTAAAACAAACACTTGACTCGTCCAAGACCATGTCCTGATAATATTTAGTGTAAAATTAGGAATTTAATTTAAAAAAAAACAAGATTAATTAAAAAAAATATATACTTTTTTCCCCCTCATAATAATAAGTTGTTTTTTTCTAGGAAAAATTATAACTTTCTTAAAGGGGCACTGTGTAAGATTGAGAGGAATTTTAATTATCACATATAGTCCACAAACATTTAAATCATATTTATTCTTTACAACATGAAAACTTAAGAGAGCACTGTTAACCAATCCACATCAATTGTGATACATTTATACTTATTTGAAATGTTTTATTACGGCCGGAATGTGGATTATTGACGCTAGATGGCATCATGCTTAATAGGCAAAATGCATGTGAAAGGCTCCCTCTGGTGTTCAAAAGTGGAAATCACTTTGTTTGTTTTTCTTACACAGTGCCCCTTTAAGCATTGATTTTATTATTATAATAATATTAGCTTAATTTCAAAATGTTACAAGGCAAGGCCTTGTATAGCACAATTCATACACAAAGCAATTCAAAGTGCTTTACAAGGCAAGAAAACATGCATCAAAATTACAATACAACATTAAAAACATATATATAATCAGCAGAAAATGTAAAGTATTTGTGCTGGACTTCTTTATTTTGTCGAAAATAGAATATATTTTGTGAATGTTGGCAGTTCGGCTCCTCAATACAATTGTGCGTTTGAATGTGGCCCTCAAGTCAAAATAATTGCCCAGCCCTGCTTTAGATTTCATGTGTCAAGTTGCACAAAGTTTTTTTGTGGAGCTGTAAATATTGTTTAAAATTACAAAAGAGTCCTGGCAGGGAAGAAGGGTCAAAGCGAGAACAGGGCTGATCCTGAAAGAGTGAATAAACCTCAGAAAGAGACCGCACACGTTTTCCTTAAATGGAAGATGCTCTCTGAGACAAACACCAAGGCCAGATCGAAGTTCGTCAGAGAGAATATTGACAAAGGCCAGGACTTCTGGAATTATGTTCTTTGGATTAATTTGGACACCAGAACACAGGACATGTTGGGGTAATCCAATTCTGGGAAAAACAACCTCATACCAACTGGGAAGCCTTAAAGGACAGTGTCATTATTTGGGCCTGCAGCTCAGCATCATAGAATCCACTATGAATTCTATTGTTTACTTGAGAGAAACGAGGACCTTCTGTAAGAAAACTTTAGCTAAAGCGCTCCTAGACTACGTAATCACCTAAAGTAAACATAGCAGCAAACCGACCAAGAACAGTCTCAAACGAAAAAGTGAAGACTCCTGGAAGTCAAAGCCCAAATCTCCCACTGAGATGTTGTGGTGTGACTTATAAATCATGCTGTTTTTACAGTATAGCAGGGCTTAATTTGAGCCGGAACAAGCCGGAATAAGATCCGGGAACTCTCGTGGGGCATTCCGGCAACAGTTTTGTCTGCTCCGGTAACGCTTTCTAATAAGCTTTTTGTCTTTCTTCAACGAGACGCGGCTCTGTTCCTCTCCCGTCTCTCATTCACAGAAACAGTGGACAGGCTTATTTGTGGGGAAAACGGAGTCAGACTGTAATTGGTTAAAATCGGAACTGACAGGAAATTTGACCAATCAGAAGCAGCGCAGGAGGGTTTAAGACTTTTCATTGGTTCCAGGCGAGCCGCGCTCTTGTATCTTCTTCTAAAACAAGAAATATGCGTCAAAGTGGATTTTGTGAATATTTGTTGTTATTTGCGACTCGTTTTGATGGATTAAAAAGCAGCGGGAGTGTCACGTGTGTTTGGAGTGTACGGAACGATAAAGAGGTGAGAACCAGCGCAGATGTAGCGGTCACAGTTTCTCGTAAGTGCAACTAACTTTACTGTGTTACTTTAATGTGTATTTTTAGCGTCACGTTTGATGTATGAGACCCGTGTCTGCTGTGTAAAGGCTGTTGTTGTGACTTGTGGAGAGTCAGATATGACGCGGAGGCAGTGCTGAGCTGCAGGACGAGCGTGTGTGGGAGGGCAACTTGTTGTTGTGGATCAGATTTAGCGGCAGGTGCGCTGATTTCTGTCAGAATGAATGAAAATCTCTGAGTGACGTGTAAAAAAACGTGTAACACAGACATGATTACTTTTATATCTTTAACATCGAGTAGGATGGACAGTTGGGTTGTATTTTAGCATTTCTAAGCCTCTATGTTCACTTATTGTGTGCGCTCCGGTAAAGGTTCGAGCTTGTCTGGAGCCCGGTCCAAAACCCACATTTTGTTCCGGCAACGTTTGAGTTACAAATTAAGCACTGAGTAATAGTCATTGTTCTAAACAAATGCACAAGAATACTATACTCACTTACTGGCAGAAGGATTGGACTTGCACATTGTAAGAAGAATCTCCTTTTGTGTTACGCCAGCAGAGGAAAGTGCACTTCCTACTTTATTCACTTTTGAATTTTGGTGCTGTTTTTGAGTTTTTGAAATGGCGTGAATTTTAGTGCATGTTTTGGAATTTGAGTTTGGATTTAAAATGTTGGTATGTGTTTTAAAAATGTTTGTGCCTCTTTTTGACATTTCATTCATATCTTTAAATAATGGTGCATATTTTTAAATTTTTGTTTTGTGTTTTTTTGAATTTTGGTGTGCATTTTTAAATTTGTGTTTTGACCTACAGGGCCCCGTACATGCTGTTTAAAGTGATTACTTAAATAAATCTGACTTGATTGATTGACTTGAAAACAGGGCAGAGCTGTAGATGTAATTTTTTTTTTTTTTCAAAATTTGCATTTCTTTCATGTTCTGTTGATACAATATGTCATCTGCATAACTTCTTTTCAACACACAAAGAAGGAAAGAAAGAAAGACAAATGTAGCTAAAACAAACTCAAATAATTCAATTGTGATTCCTATGTAAAACCAGTATAGGCCTACTGCTCTTGCTATCCCAAAAACTCAATGACCTCATCGCGTCAAAGCATAAAGACTAATGTAATTTCAGTTCCTGGCTGTTTCCCTAAGGCTCTCATAAAGTTTAAAGAGCTTAACGCTGACATTTGCGTGCATGCGTTGTATTCTTACAGTAAAGTTATAATGATCCAAATCTGAAGGTTTTCTCGGGACACAGCGATGACCTGGCAGAATGATGTCATCACAAACTCCAAAAGAACAGACACAACTGTAATGGATTAGCCACTGCAGTGATGACTAATGTCCAATGCTCCACGTCAACTTTATGGACCTGTGCTGGAGAAGTAAAAGCTAGTAAAGTGTAAAAACAGCTATTCATGATACGTTCTCTGACAAGAGTTAGATTAATAAGGCTTAAAAGAAGTATTTAGGAATAAAGGACAATATATGAGATCAGTAATTTGATATAAAACAGCTTAACTCTTTCAGTGCCATGCTCTAATCTTGCTTTAACCTACAGCTCCACAAAAAATTTGTGCAACTGGAATCCTGACATGTTGTACATCAAATGAGAGCTGCAAGTGTCTACTTTCATAAAAAAAAAAAAACATAGCTATTCAACATTAGTCTGTTCCTTTTGATAGGCATGAAAATATTGTTTGATTAGATTTTGAGAAAACCCAGGCTGTCAATCAAATGGAGCGGAACAAATAATCAGTTGTAAACACATTTAAAGGTGGGGTAGCTGATTTTTACACAACAAACACAATTTAGGTTTTAAATCTGATAATTTCCTCCCATAAATCCTTCGACACAAGGTTAATATCCACATGTATTCATTTGGGTTGGTTTTCTGGCTTATAAACTTTATTTTTTACAAACAACAAAGTGAAACTGACGTGACCGCCCCAAGCTCAGCCAATCAGAGCGCAGCATTAAGTCATGATTAGACTAAAAATCTTTATTTTTTCAGTTCAGACAGTACACATAGATCTATGCTGCATTTACTATTTACTTTTTAGTGGAAAGCATAAAGTTTACTAATTTACAACTAAAAAAGTTAGCTACCCACCTTTAAATGACAGGACTCACTATGTTATATTCTATATAAATGAGCATATGAGGCTATTAAATATCTCAAAGAAACTAAATCTTTATTTAGAGTGACCTTTATTTATATTTAAAATTATCTGTTTTTTCTTGTATTTGCTCAGTGTGTTATTCAACTATGTTGCCTAAATGAACAGTGGCTCATGTGGTGGTGCAGTGTTTGTACATCGGGAAGATCATCTGTTTGATCCAGGCATATCTATCGAGCGGACATGTGAATGTGATGGATTTTTTCTACAAATCCATCATTTCTATTCACTGTGTAAGCTACAGTGAATGTGACTTTGTGTGCTACAAGTGAATGTGACGCGGCGACAGCCTGGAGTCCAAATGTTTGTCTTTTCTGAAGTATTTACCAGCACAGAGTCTTGTACTGTAAATCCATCAGAAGTATTCACGCAACACCAAGTAAGTAGCGCGGATAAATAATAACCCAAGGAAGAAGTTTTTAAAACCCCAAAATATAAGCTAGCGCTGCATTGCTTAATTGTGTCCATGTAGAAACATGCAGTGTGTTATCAGTTATGCAAAACACATTTATTTACATGAAAATAGTATTTAAACAGTACACACATGCACCGAACGAACGCGCTGGACCGAAACGATTCACTACGACCATGTGGACCGTTACACCTTTAAAGACGAGAGGCATCTGGGCTGCAGACCTGCATGAGGAGTCCCCTGCCTCGCAGACCTGTACCAGGAGGGCCCTAGTCACGTGACCTGTATCAGGAGGCCCTAGTCACGTGACCTGTACCAGGAGGGCCCTAGTCACGTGACCTGTACCCCGGATGTTCGCCCATATTATGAAGAAATACCACGGTACAGTAGGTGGCGCTATGCACTTTACAACATTATTTACGACCCGCCAATAACATTGAAGAAAACGAAGAGGAGCCCCGATGTTCATTTTGGCCGTGTGTTAACCAATCATAAATGTGGGTACAAGACGGTATGTGCCGAAGACGAACAGAAGTGAGCTGGTTGCCATAGTAATGAGTTTATTACTGTTGCTATCTAGACCTAATTGTTGTTTTTTTTTGTCTTAACCTTTACCCAAACCTTTTTCCTAAACTTACCCATTACCCCAACCCTGTTACCTGTTCTCCGTTCGTCCGGACATGACTTGTATTTATCGAGCCAGACACTCTTGTGAAGGACTGGCTGCATGTGCTAGCATGTGCAAGGCTAGTCCAATAGGATCATATTTTCTTCATTTTACAGTTCAAATATCTGCTTTAAACTTACTCAACTATGTTTTTAGTCCAAGACCATTTGCCTGTAATCTGTTTGAAAAGAAAGTCGGCCTCCAGAAGCAGCTTCACGGTGTAAATATCAACAAAAGAGCACATACAGTATATTTCTCAGTCACGTGACCTCCTCTGGGTCCTTTTGCTCACCCAATTCCTCCTCTGCTGGTAAATCTGTCAAACTGCATCATGTATTTGACTGTAGACAAAGTCAGCATGAGCATCAGATAGCCCCACATCACCGCAGAGAATAAAAATCCAATGAAATACAGTAGATATCAAGTCAACAAGAAATATTGCCTCATCATCTCACTCGCGTGTGAGCTTTGTGTGTGGTGAACTCTCGCTAACATTTCTTGACAATCTGAAGTAACGCGAGACCATCTTCCTCCAGAACTGAACACTTTGATGGATTATTGTCGCTCGAGCTGACAGATTAGTATTTAGTGAGCGTCAGAATGTGCGTTGGGTGTACTTTCCACCGCTAACACGGACCCAAAACGCTCCACAAAATCCGCTGACAGTTCTGGCGTTATGCTTTTCCTTCCTCTTGTGATCTCGGCTTCAATAGTTTGGAGAAAGACCGTTTTGGGATTTGGTTCACGGTGTCGAAGGCTCATTGTGATCTCGTCTCTCTCGCTTGTGTCATCGGAGATTTGTAATTGTTCTTGTTCTTATCTCGTGTCATCTTTGTGCCGTGCTCAGTGGTGATTCCTCAGTGACTGTTGAAAGGCTTATTGTTGTTATAAATGTAGATGTTCCTTTGTCTTTTCTCTGCCGTCTGACTGCACACAGGCTCAGAGGACGGAACAAAGGATAGTAACTGTGACTAAAAATATACCATGGAGTAATTGTGTAATGTCTAGTAAAAGTAAATGATTTCTGAAGTGAAAAACACTGTTATAACTCCCGGGTTTTGGCCTACGGATCAATTACACAATAGTAATTCAGTTAGTCACAAGTCTAAGATTATGACCACTGACTTAGGCAATATACAAGACAACCAATAGCTGCAGCTCGATATTCAAGGTGCGATATTCACAACAGATCACCAATAAAAGAGAATGAAATGAGTGAGGTGTGAAGTAAAAGTTGATTAAAATGCTCCTGCTGCTTGCATTAAATCAAATGTAAGAATGTTTTTATATATATATTTCAGCACTACAATGCAAACTAATTGGACATGTGGATGCTAGCCCCCTCACATGTGAACATGACGACTAGGGGTGTACGTGATCTATCTGTATCGGGATATATCATGACAAACTCTTGCAATGCGTGTATTGATACAGGAGGTGTATTGGGATATGTATCGAAATACCTCTGGGGATACTAAACTTCGTAAAATTTACACTGGATTGTTGCTTTAAAGCTGAAAATTCCTTAGTCTAACATAGGGAGCAGTGTGAAAATACAAATCGTCTGTATTTTGTTAATCTACATAAACAAAGTTACATTCTACGTATTGATTTTAAGGAGAATTGCTCTAAAAACAGGTATTATACAACACTTACGTACATACGTATTGTATGACACCTGTATTGAGATACATATCCTATCATGATACATAATGTATTGGAAGGCAAGGCACGGTCATCTGGCAGTCATGAGATCTTTTATCACTTATTAAGGCCACCTAGAGGTGTAAAAACATATTATATAGAGAGACCTTTGTCGCCGCTCATAGACACAAACAGTGGAAACAAGTCAAAAAAGCTCCGTTGTCAGTAACTACAAGAGTTTATCACTGTGAGAAAACAAAAGTTCTGCTGCTGAATCAACATTTGTGAATGAAATTTGACCCTACGGCCCTTAAAAGTTACATTCAGGTGAGTGAATAACCCTGCCTCAAGTTTCAGGAGACAGACATCTGTCAGATTGGTTCAGACCTGATCCAAACAGCTGTTATCGTCCCATTTAGTTGTTTTATTCAAAGAAGTTTCCCCAGCTAAGCAGATAGAGAGGAGCTCTTTCTGCATAACGCATGCGCAGTAGGCGGAAGTGGTGTCGACCGAAAATCCCTCTATAGATTAGTGTTGTCACAATATTAAAATTTCAAACTTGATTCGATACTTGAAAAAAAACTCGATACTCGATACCAATATTGATATTATTTATGTTTTTCTTTTTGATATTATTAAAACAATAGTATTTTAATATATTATTTGTTTATTATTAACTTGATTCATGAACCTTTACATTAAGACTGGGCTTTGTTCTATGATCAGACACATTTGCTGTTTATGTAGAATGTAGGCTCTATATACACAGTAGGATAGTTTCATCATACTGTGTATATGTACTCGTTCAAACGAGTATCGATATCGGTTTTAGTATCGATTAATATCGGGGAATCCATTTTTTTGACAACCCTACTATAGATTGATTACAATTGCAAGCGTTGGTTTGATAACTGGCAATGTGTTGACCATAGCACCCCAAAGAATGAGTGAGGAGATGCCACTGTTTAGGAATAACTATAGCACAGTATATGCAGATCAGTAATTTCCATTTAGTTTTTGTAAAACACAAATTTATGTAAAACAGCTTACAAATAGAAGATTTCATTACTTCCTGTACAAAACTGCAGAGTGATAACCCCACCTCTTTAGAGTGACAAACCCGCCTCTTTAGAGTGACAAACCCCGCCTCTTTATAGCAGCAGAGTCTCTGTGACTATTGTGAACCACACATGCTTTACTATAAATCTCGATATTTTGAATAATCACAATTAAATACAGACAAGTGGGCGGAGATAAGTGGTAGGTGAAGATAAGGTTTTCTGATCACTCAATCATCAGCTGCAGGACATTACAATATTACACAAACATGCATGAATCATTTTAATAGACCTTTGAGTAAACTAATGATGAGAGAAGACAGAACGAGATTTAAAACTTAGAAAACTTGATAAATAGAAAGTGTGAGGGCCATTGGTCTGCACAGCCACAACTTAACCTCCGTGAAGCACACATAGTTATTTTTGTATAAAGTTACAAATCATGCAATAGTCGACTTTGAACTTAACAATGGAATCAGTCCCACAGGCCTCCGCGGAGCTTGGTAGCCCTATTCATTACAAAAGATGATTATTTTTGGCTTCAGACGTGTCCCACAAGTACTGTCCAGTGTAGTGTTTCCTGTCCATGAATCTACGAGAAAAGTGGGAATATTTTTTGACATGCAAGACAAATTAGTGCCGAGGTCCAAGCCAGGGTTTGTCAGCTGCACCTCTTGGCTGAAGTCAAGTATTTTCCGTCCCAAAATGACCTGGAAGAGAAGCGCTTTTATCGGTTCGCACATCAATCACTTGGCGAGTTTGAATTTAGCTGTGCGTGATCCAAACATGTCCACGTAACTCTTCCATTGGCTTGCTGTCAGTTTTTTTTTTTGGAGTTGTTCAGCCGTGTTTGTCTGAAATTGTAACCGTCTATTGTCCCAGCGGAGTTCTGAAGCAGATCCGGATTTCTTGGACTTGGAAAGACTGCTCTGATACTTAGTCACTCTGCGGGTTGTGTCTGACCTAGGTTTTGGATTTAAGGAGCGGACAAGCGCTTCATCAAAGTAAGACAAGGAACAGGGGAGGAACATTATAGAATATTTCTATGGAAACAAAAAGGAAGCTTTTTTGAGTTTTGCATCTTTTTCTAACATTACTTCCTCATCAAAACACAGCCAAGTCCTGTCTGTGAGATACTATCGTTTCTATTCAGAAATATCCCAGATTTGTGATGTGATTGGTAGTATATCTCTGAGATCTTCTGCACAGTTTTAAATAAATCAACCAGATTTGTTTGGAGCATTTCTGCAGCATTACCATGTTGTCCCGAACAATTTTTGCTAATGTATTTGTGCATGTGCATGCAATCAAAGGAGTAACTACACTGGACTCACGCAACTCTTTGCTCCCAAACATACATTTAGAGGTATGTACACACCAGGGTGGAATGACTTGTGAAACAGAGATTATTAATACAAGACAGACTGATCTAATGGAAAATACATGTCTACATTTTCTATTTTGTGCGCATATGACAGACCAGGGGTAGGTTTGAATAGGACTTTTTGCTGGATAAGTGCGTACCCTTAGTGGCTACAGGAGGCGTGCGCCATGCAAACTCCATAGGTATAAAAGCCTCTGTGTGCTCTCCTCCAAGCATTCTGTGCTTTATAGATCCCACCTGCTACTTGACACAAGAGGAGATTTATAGATGGATTATTTGTTTAACAACACAGGCAATGCGCACACACTCAGTATGTCGAAAGAGCCGCCGCTAATTGACACAAACCGTGGAAACAAGTCAAGCCAGCGCTGTTGTCCGCTAACTGCAAGAGTTTATCACTGTGAGAAAACATAATTATGCTGCTAAATCAACATTTGTGAATGAAATTCGACCGTATGACCCTTAAAAGTTACATTTAGGTGAGTGAAAAAATTGTGGAAAAAACATTGTCGCTCTACGCACTGTGTAAGCTTTACAAATGAGGCAGCTTTGCTTACTTGTTCATCCCAACGAAAACGTCCCTATGCAGCCGGTTCTCATGAATAAGCGTGTCAATACCACGCTATTGTAAACAGCGTGTCATATGAACGCTACTTCTATTTTGTGCGAGTGTATTTGACGCGTATTATTCATGAAAACTAACACAATCCTAATCCTCATCTTAACCAACTTAAGCCTAAGAGCTAAACTTACCCATTTTTGTAACTTCAGACTTAAATTTAGCCATTAATCCCTTGAAAAACCTTGTGTTTGTCGTCAACCACGCCAGAAAAAACGAGCGTGTAATTGCACGCCAAAACAGGCAGAGGGCGTCGTCATAACACGCAATTTGTCATGGCGTGCTATTTTACGAAATCCATGAGAACACATTACCCTATGATCTCAACCAAAACACAGAAGGAGATGACTGGACAGGCTATACATCACATACTGTTTAAAAACTCCTGAAAGCGTTTTCTTCTATATCAGACTAGTATTGGTAAGAGCTGGTTTATACCTGACTAGTTTAGACGGTCACTACCGTCTTCGTCAGAGGCATCGGACATCGCTAAGGTGATGTGTCTTATTAGCTGCTGTTCCCATGCGTAAGTTGTCCCAGTCCTATATGTGGTTATTCCGTTTCAGCGGTCTGATATTGTCGACTTCAAATTGTCCCGTTGCGTCCTCTGTTGCTCGGTTCTTGTTAAACGTCCTTTTGTGCTCTTTTTTTTTCATCTGTCATCACTCTGACGAAATACCGTTATTTAATAATAAACCATTTCTTACCGATACTTGTCTGAAGAAAACGCTTTCGTAAATACTTTAAGAAGACATGATGGACCTATCCTGGTTAAAAACTCACTTGTACAGACAGGCTTTTAACACCACTGCGACACTTTCATGATTTTAATTTTTATGGCCTTTTTCTTTAGCTTTTTTAGTGCTTCTTGATGTTGTTTGTCATGTAAACACTTTAGTTTTCTTTGTGTTGTTGATTGATTGATTGCTGGACATATTACACCACGCACCAAAGCAAAGGTTTGTTTGTCCGTGGAAGACAAACAAACCTGCATTAGCGTAACAAATGTGTCCTTCCTGTCGAAGCAGAAGTCCGTGCAGCGCTTGTATCGGGCGCTAATTCACCATCAATCAAACCAAAACGGAAGAAATGCTGCTGTCGTGGATAAAAGGTTAATGTTGTGAATGAAGATGGCAGAATTTCCAGAACAAGCGAATGACACGCATCGCTTATCTCGTGCAAACACCTGTAGAAAAACTCAGACGTCGTGGTGTAATTTACATCTTACGGGCGTCTCGAGGTGAAACTAATCCCATCCCAATAGGGTTTAGGATTAAATACAGTGAAATATTAGACTTTGATAGACTGACTGTATTTAAGCTGACTACTGAAACCACAGCAACACAATAAACACACTCTATTGAGTCAAACCAGTTTAGTTAAAGATCGTGCCAAATGACGATCTTTCATTAGCGTAAAAACTTTGCCAATGAACTTGTGACCTATTTATACTCACAAACTTTTTAGTAGATTGTATGCGATCATATATTCACATAATATACTCATGGACGGCCAATATGGGTTCCGATCAAACATGTAACATATTATTATAAGTGACGCAACAGAAGAAATTACAAATGTCATTGATCAGAAAAAAAAACAAAACATTTTACACAATCAATCATAACATGCTGCTACAAAAATGAGAAAGTATAGTTTCAAAGCAGTATGTTAAAGGTGCACAGTGCAACTCTTGGCCAAAACCCTTGATTAGCTGCACGTTTTTTATTTATATTTCTTTGTTGCATTAAATTTATAATAACATTTTTTTTTTTTTTTTTTTTTTTTTGGTGTATTCAGACCTGAAAGTGCAAAGTCGCTTGTTTGATCCGAATCCGATCCGGACTTAATTTTTTTCAGTTGGTTCGCTTCGTATTCTCATGGCTCTGTCAAGTGGACTTACAACGTAACAGACGCACATTGGAACCAGCGCTCTCATTGGCAATCTGACGTGGGCGGGGCCATCAGAAGAAGCACATAAGCTTATAGTAAAGTAGCAACCTGTTTTCGTTCATATCATAACGACTTATAATAACCCATAGAATTGGTCTGTGTCATGGGGAAAAGCGAAATGAAGCAGGACGACACGAGTCCAAACCAGAGTCAGTCCAGCGACTTCAGTGGATTTTAACCCTTGTGCGGAGCCCGAGTGAGGCGGCAGGAGCCTGGGTTTGTGTGCAGCAGAACACGGACATGGCGCTCGCGAGGAGGAGTATTTCGGGACGATTTGGCGCAAACGCAGTGGACTACTCTCTGTACAGCGGGCGGCGCAGCAGTGCCCACCATGGAATAGTAGCCTGTCTGTGCTTCTTTGTCTGACATTTGGATTTAACGGACTAAGCGAGTCAGGACCCGGGGGTGCTTTGGTAGTCTGGTTTGGAAGGATCCGTGTCTCTGCTCCATCACGGTAAAAGCGTTACTGTTTTGCTGTTATTGTGCAAACGCAGGGTTATGAATGAAATAATGAAAGTGCTTTATTAGATACAAGCCGAGAAAATATCTTATGTTTTCAGACAAATGTAGGCTAGACAACAGAATAAACAGCGTAGGTGGTAAATATGCTTAGATACACATCTTCAGTAGTGTATTAATCTGGCAGATGCGCACACATTCACAAGACAAAACCACATGAGCGCTCTGTCCCTGCTGTAGACAGCCTTCTCCGTCTGTGCGTTGTGACGGTGGCTCGTCAAGTCCAAAAAGCGCATGTTTTCGTGTTTGTTGTTTCGGATCGAGGGTTGTATTCAACCATAAGCGATCTGCACCAGATCCGTTGCAATCGGCCGAGACGACCTGAAGAGTGTCTCGGTCCGTTTGTTTGATTCGGATCAGAGTTCGCTGTCTTTATTCAGACCTGAAAGAAAGTCCGGACTTTAGGGGGAAACGGATTCTGGACCGTTTAAATCGGACCAAATGTTGTAGGTCTGAATACGCCCTTTAAGTATACCAACCTAACCCTTTTAGTTGATATTAAAAATATATTATGGTTCAAATGTATTTATCCCCATTCAAATTGTCCCAAGTATGGTTAACTTACTATTTCTATTGAATTGTGTAGTTGACTTGGAATTTTTTTTTTTTCTTTTCCCAAAGAAAACATAGATATCCAACAAAATCAAATTGTATGATAAGCACATTTTCACTCCTTTTTTATGTCAATATGTTCTGAATAGTTAAAAAAATAATCACAATATTGGTTGATTTTTTCTTTAGGTTTAACAGGTAAGTTTAGGCTTCAAGTTACTAAAATGGGTATTTTAAGACTGAGTTTGGGGTAGGTTATTTACTTGCTAAACCATCGAAAATGTCGCCACTTGGCTTCAACCAAAATTGTGATTTTCTTTTGCTCAAGGTTTACATTGACTTAACGTATAAACTGGACACCATTGGGCATTTCAACGCTGTCCGGTCTGAACGCAGCATTAAGGGGACAGCTTAACTTTAAAAATTTTACAATAATAACTGGGAAAAGATTTAATTTCTCTTCAAGTAGTGTAAGATTACAAATAGTATAATCCAGGACATAATTCTGGATTCAATAAACCCTAAACAATAAAAATCTAAATAAAATGCTCAGTACATATAAGGTTGAAATGAAAAGGGTGCTGTGAACATGTTTTTTCTGTTGTTTATTAGGTTTGTTAATATCAATGCAGTTGATTTTAGGCAGAAAAAATTAGCATAAAACATGTTTGAAGTATACGTGGTGGGTTTAAATAAGTTGTTAACTTCATCACACTTCTTTTGAACAACAACAGAAAAGCATGTTTGTGAACTATTTTAATAACCATATATACGTGGACAAACTTCAAAAGTCAACATTAGTGCTAAGTTCTGTCTCCACAAGACCAGACGCCAACAAGCTATCTTTAATCTTCCTTTATTTCCCGTCAACAAAGAGCGCTAGCATGCTAACCTCCTCCCCAAACGCTAGCTGAAACAACACACTCGGCGCACCAGGGACGGAGGTGTAATATTTGCTTTTCGAGAACTTTATCTGACAGGCATTGTGAGTGTGTTTTACGGGTCACGGAAAGTGGTCCGCGTCCCGTGCAGTTAAAGACGGAGCGGAGAGAGATTTGAGGAGGCCCCGGAGAGCTAAGACGAGCCAGAAAATGACCTCCACCGATGCTAGCTGAGGGACCTAGCATCCGCGCAGAGGAGGTAGCTTTGATAGCGGATGGAATATCGACACTGCCTCTGGAAAAGCGAGAATTGTAGAGGTAAGAATGTTGTTTTTGGTTGAATGTTATGGATTATTTTGTGATATTTATAGGTGGATGAGTTTGTATTTGTTCTGAAATTGTCGAGTGAGGAATCTGCGCCTTCAAAGTGACACCGTGTAACTTTCTGGTGCTGAAAAATGAAATGAAAAAAAAAGAGGGAGAAAGAGAGAAAAGAGTGAGAGAAAGATTAGAAAGACAGACAAAGAGGAGAGAGAGAAAGCTACGCTAAAAGGGAAGCTAAACTGTTTACATCTTTTAAGACGTTTTCTGGCAAATTATTTGAATTAGCACAACTAATTCAAGTCGAGTTACAAATGGGTTTAACTGGAGGTTACCGATGTGTTGTTGTCAGAAAAGTAACCAGAAAGTTAAAAGTAATGCTAAAAGACGCCAGGCGGTGCTAGCATCATGTTAGCATTTTGCTTGCAGCTATCGTTAGCATTATTATTTATATTAGTATTTTTTTTTTTTTTTATGATATATCTGTATGCATACATGGGAAGGCTGAATCATTTTTTTGTGGGACATGAGGAGGAGAGGTCTTCTGTTCTGACAAAGGGACAGTGACGAGTCTGAGCTCCCTCTGACTTTTTACATCATTCAAAAAGAACCAGGAATCACAGAGATACGTCCCGTTAAGACTTAAAACGCTAACACCTCAATAAATATGTGTGCGGAGAATCACCGCCCGATCAGCGCCGATGCTCGAACTTTTACTCATGTGTTTGTGACGTTTACTTTAAAAACTGGATTGTTTTTCTTCCTACTGTGTAAGTGCACAGTCAGCTGGTTTTAACCCGGACTATTCCAGAACTGGACCAGATTTTTATAAGGACTGAAACAGGATTAACCAGAACTAAACAAGACTCTTCTATTGGGGGGAAAAACACAGTAGCTGGATATATAATAGGCTTACCTGTTCACAATATGTAAACAAGATTAAATAACATGTAGACTTGAGAATACCGAGTCACTCAAAAAATTAAGAAAAATAAAAGCCTTTATTATAACATGGCAAAGAAATCAAGTAACGCCAACAATCTCTAGAACGGTCATGTTGAGTTTGCCCCGATGAAGGGTTTGCGTTTTTTTTTTAATTCTTGAATGTCTCCATGTTCTCAAGTCCCTGCATTGAAGAGTACCGAAAAGAGTAGGCTACCTTCTTTTTTTTTACCTCACTTAGATCCAAGTAGCACTCTAGCTTTCAAAACTTCTTCAAGATTAAATAACATTCTGATCCTAAAAATATCCAAACTGATGAACACTAGTAGGCCTTTATAGTTATGTAATTGGCTACAAAGTTTATTTACTCAACTACAAAATAGACATTTTTAAATAATACTTTTGTGCTAAAATTATTACCTAAGGCCTAATACCACAGACAGACATTGTTGTACTTTGCAGACTTACTTTGCAGAGTCCTAAGGGGGGCATAGCAAAAAAAAAGTATGAGAAGCACTGCAATAGGCCCATGTTTTTGTATGTGTTAACAAATCATTTTACAATGGCAGTGGCTCTACAGTTTGTCTAGTTAGTGGGTGGCTTAGCTTACCACAGCGGCTCTATGTAATTTACAGACAAACAACAGCTTTTTTTTTCTTTGCAAGACTGGAACATGGAGCACAATGATTGGATAAGAAGAGAAGAGAGATCACAGACTCAAGCAGCTAAAACAAGCTGAGATAAACAGAAATGAATAGTTTCTCACCAAACACTGATTTGATCTTGTGATAAACCGTTGTATTTCCACCGATTGTAACTTTATATGTTGAGACTTAGCGACACAAAGCTAGCACATGCTAACGTCAGCTGTTTTGTGTTTACAGATGCTTACAGACACAAATATGCAGTTCTAAAAATGTCTGAGGTATTCCGTTACCTTAAAATTCCTGTGTTCACACATGGACAGTCAACTCGTTTCTTTGTCTGAGCGTGTAAAAGGAAAACACCAAAACAAGCTATGGTTTTTAAAGGCCCACCAAGACTATACGTGTGATCCACTTCCACTTTAAGAAGCTGCTGAGAAAACTCTACATCAGATTCACCATAATTAGCTAAACTCCTTCTCAACAACCTTTACTCCAAATTCACCAAACCTCAGCTACGAATGGTTATCTACATAAAAATAAGTGATGCATTAAGAAAGCTACTTCCTTGTATGGCAAATATGGGCCGGGTGTCGTGCTTCTCAACAACAGCGCGCCTCCTGACTGTCACTGATTAAAAACTTAAGCGTCTTTTAAAAATGTCCAAACACAACTAAACACACACACTTGTCTGTAAAGCGTCTTTGAGTGTCCAGACAGAAAAGCGCAGAATAAATAAAATGTATTGTATCATTATCATTACTCACATGCTCAAGTCACACGTGGACTGAAACAACGCTGGGATTTTGTCTGTAGCGATGGTGTGATGTCCTGTCGCTTTATCACTTTACTCATCCCTCAGACGAAGCCAAACTCCTCCAGAGACACTTGGATTTGTCCCGACATATTCCGCATAAACTTCATTTGGTTCCAATGCATGTAAGCTACGAGCTGCGGCGCCTCTCGCTCTAACTCTGAACTGTCTGTCTGTTATTTCCTCTTAATCCAGTCCAGAGTTGTGATTTTCCGCCAAAAGTCCATCCCATATTCACAGTAAATGCAAACAAGAAGATTCTCGTGCTCAGTCACTGATCTCAGGTCAGCTCGTCGCAAACCGCGTTGTAGGTCTAGTTTTCCTTGATTACCCTCAAGGCATTTATTGCAGAAACATTCAAATAAATGTAAATGTAGTAAGAGTCACATTGTAGATTTTTTAGACTGTGGTTCATTTTTTTTATTATGTGCAAGAAAAGCTCAATTTTTTTTTTTTAAGAAAGATCTAACAACAAGACAGGGCTCACACCAGGGGGTGCACTTGCCCCTCCTGCACCCCTGCTTCCCGCGGTTATGCATGTGAGGAAAAATAGGCTGGACGATCAGAGGTTAACACTGCCAAATATCTGTGTTTAATGTTAGTAGCTCAGGCATGTTTTGGCCTGGTTAAAATGATTATTATTATTTTTTGCTGTAGTCATTTTCTCCCACAAATTATTCTTTTTTTTTATTTTAAGTAAATTATTAACCAAATTTTGGACACCTTTTCATTCTCTCTTTTCTTTCATTGTCACTTCTCTACCTCTTGGACAGAATTTTGCGTTATCACATAAACACAACCTATTATTATCTTTCTAAACAATAATTCAACTCATAACTATGTACTGGCAGACACATTTCAATCAGCTCTGGCAGCGTAACACAACAATCCAACATTTCGACTGGCTGCTGTACAGACGACACCTTCAAACTCGTGATAATGCCAGCGCGGTCGCAAAATCAAAACAAACTCGGCATGGGCGCATTTGGAGGCTGCGTTTGTTTGAAATGGCTGTTTGCAGGTGGTCTTATTTGTTTGAAAATCACGGCTGATTGTGGGAGGGAAATGTAGATGTGGCCTCGCACACAATCACACAAACCTCGCCTTATCTAAAAACAAAACATCCTCTTCAGTCAATCAGAAGTGGTTTTTCTTTTATTTAGTTGCAGATCATAAACATGCCTCGAAAGTGGTGTCTGGTGGTTGTCTGTGTTTGTCGGAATGTTTTGTCTGCTTCTATTGAAACAACAACTCTGTGACTTTGGGCTTTAGGCGGAGGAAAACATGGATAGATATAAGAAATACATCGTCTGGCCATCAAGTTTCTCTTTCAGTGGGTGTGATTGACAGATTAATTAGCCAAAAAAATACAAGTAAGAATATGGAAAAAATGTTTTCTTTCATTTTCTAACGCTTATCACATTAAGGGTCGCGGGTGACTGGAGCCTATCCCAGCGACTTTGGGCCTTAGGCGGAGGAACACCCTGGACAGTGGCCAACACGTCTCAGGGTTAGACAGACATTCACTCTCTCATTCACTCACTAAGGGAAATATACAGTGATGCCCGATTGAACATGCAAACTAAACCCAGAGAGATCGTGAGATGTTGATGTGGTCTGACCCAGGAGTTGAACCCGCGACCTCCTTATTGGGAAGCCAGAGCTCTAACCACTCTGCTACCGTGCACCCCATGGGAATAATAATCACTTTGAAATGAAAAACATGGCAGATTTCTGTGGAATCAATGAACGAAGCAAAAAATGTATTTAATGTCAATAAACGAGTGACTGGAGCCTATCCCAGCGACTTTGATCAACTCCACAACTACATTGTGGAGTTGATCTGAAATAAAGGCGGTGGAGTGAGAGACCCAGTCTTCACAATTTGCTGAAGGGTGGGGTCTGAATCCCTCAGACCGGTTCACTTTGGAGTGGTCTGGGCCTTGTGTTACTGTGCAACTTTCTCTGTGTGAAAATTCAACTACACAATTCAGTAGGAGGCCATCCTCAGTGACAAATAATAATCTGTTTTGAGTCCAAACTAACCTGCTCATGCATAATTCTGCATTGTTTAAATCACATACTGTATGTTAAAGTCAAGGCCCGGGGACTAGATGCGGCCCACCACCTCATTTTATGTGGTCTTATAAGATTTAAATTTATATTAGTGCCAAGAGTAATCTGGGTGTCTAAACCTAATGAAATGATTTGTCTGAAACTTTTCAGACTAATGCAGATGTATATTCAACATTTATTCAGTAATTGTTGCTTTAATTAATATACAATAATCAAATACAGAAAGATTAGTAAGGTTCATTTTATTTACAACCGGCCCTTCGAGGACCACCCCAATGCCAATGAGGCCCAACACAACACTCCTGGTTTAAATGGTAAATGGTCTCTATTTATGTAATACTTTTCCACATTTCAAGGCAGTCAAAGTGCTTTTACAATCAGGGATCCACTCACCCAGTGTAGCAGACACTGAGGCAATGTGGGTTAAGTATCTTGCCCAAGGACATAACGACAAACCACTCTTGTGAAAAGCAAAGTCTGGCCACAAAATGGTCGCTAATGTTTATTTGTGTTGTGTTTTAGACATACTAACCCTAACCCCACCCTAACCCTAACCCTATGCCACATAAGCTACATTTTAGGCTTCTTTCCATTAGATTCAATTGTAGCATCACTGCCGTAATGGCGGCCTCAGTAAAGTTCTTAATACAATTTTAGTGGTTTGTCACACCTGAGCCTGTGTTTTCTCTTGTCCAATTATCAAGCTTAAAGAGGGAACTTAAGTTATCAGAATCAGAATCAGAAAGAATTTATTCCATGTCAGTGAACAAACAGAATTCACAGACTAGGAACTTGCTGCGGTGCTAATGTGCAACATAAACAGAAAACAAAAAAAGATAAGAATTAAAGAGTAAAAAATAAATATATAAAAATATTAAGATATACAAAATCAAGTATAGGGCATGCAAAAAAGGCAATAAAATAGCAATAAAAATATACACATAATCAGAACAATCAAAATCCGTGGATGGACCTGGCCTATTCCAGGGTCCAGAGTGAAAGTGGGCCCATCCATGGCTCACTTTGGACCCATCAAATGAGCAGAACAGGTCATTTTACACAAGGGAAACAGCACAGGACCGTACCGCCCCGACCCAAGTCTATGAAAACAGGGCTTGTGTTTCTGCCCTTCCTGCATTATGCAATTATTATTTGTAAAATGTCCTGTGTCTGTCTAAAAATCACAAAACTATTACTGTGCAGCCAGCTTTAGGTTAGAAATAATGTAAAGGTTGCAAACAGCTACAAAGAAAATGCTTTAATAAATAAAAATCCAGTCTTTGCCAACACAAAATCTAATCACTTTAGCACATTCTATAACTCTAAAACTACATTTCCCTTATTGTCACGGAGATTCATTGAGGAAATATCTAGCAGCACTGGAAGCACTTAAAGGCATTCCCGCTGACGTAGGTGTTGTCTGCCATCTGGTGACCCCGCGACACCGGTGGAAGTCATATAAAAGACACTAGAGAGCCTGCCAAACGCACAATTCTCTCTCTCTTTTTTAACGTCTACTTCTTCCTCCGTTCGCTCTTCTGACTCAGACATGCAGCTTTTTACGTAATCCGCTGAACCCAAAGGACCTGGAGGGAACGCGGTGGAAACAGATTGAAAAAAACGTGCCAAGGCGTGTAAGGTTTTTCCCATAATGATGTTGTCGTCTCTGTTATAGCGGTGGAGTTTTCGGCTTGTAAACAGGATAATTATAATTGCACCATATTGTTTGGACTCCCTGACGCACACAAACTCGATGCTTGTCGTGGCGTGTGTTTTGTGACCTACATTCCATAGTCGGGTTTGAAAATGTTATGCTAAGAAAAGCCCGAAGTGTGTAAGACGAGAAATGTATGTAATGTTTTGTAACAACTGCGACGCTAACGGGTTTTAAATGTGTAACAATGCAAAAAATCATCAAAAATCACAATTTTCTTTAAGGTAGCACCCGTAACAACAATATAAATAAGAATATAACCAATTATTTATGTATTTTAGCTGTTTTATACTTGAACGGCTCTTTTTACAGTACTGGCTAGGCTAGCTCCGGTTAGCCAAAAACCTGCGGATAGTGTTTTTCCGTTCCATTCATTTCTTATGGGGAAATTGTCGAGTTGCGCTAAATGAATTAATATTAAAAAATCACAAAGTAGAGAGCAACCAGATAATTATTGACAGCGAGTCCAGACCTTCACCTAAAAGTGTGCGTTTTGGTGGCAATGCTAAATGCTAACAAAAGTAGACAATTTGATAAAATGCATTGTGTAAACTAAAGGGTATTTATCTATTATGTCCATTCATTGTATATTGAACACAAGTGCAAACACATGCTCCAGGGTCAAGTCAATCAAATATAAAAAAAATAGATGCTAAAAAATAAATAAATAAAATGAGATTTTAATCTTAATTTTTTTCGGGTTAAGATGTTTTTACTTGATGGACCTAAGCGTAATATAAAACAAATATCCACCGCCGAATTGGCCAGTAGAGTGAAGCTTTTCATGTAAACACGTTCACGGACTCACCTCTTCTTCACGTCCTTCACACGTCTGTCTAAAGTCCTGCTCTGGTCCAGATGTACAATCACAAAGTCAGCTGTCCCATCTTCCTCCTCCGTCACTTTGTCCTGAAGAAGCTGCATTATAATCTCCTGCTTCAAAACGTGTGCATCGGATGTCCATCAGTGTTTACTGTGAGAAGCAGGAGCAGGACCCCGCAGCAGCACAGGTAACCTGCATGTGCCTACGTAAGAGCCCGTATGGTCTACGCACATACTCATAGAGGGGGAGGGTCAGGGGATGTATTAAAGGACATGTTTTTAGTTGTAGGAAGAAACCTACGCAGACACGGGGAGAAACATGCAAACTCCACATAGAAAGGCCCCGGGCGGCCCGGGAGTCGAACCCAAAACCTTCTTGCTATGAGACCAGAGCCCTAACCACTGCCCCACCGTGTCGCCCACGGTAATGCAAAGAAGCGCGTCGAGGTGTTAGGAGACCAGGCAGCCCGATCTCACAAGAAAGCGTACATATACCACGACATAACGCAACATGTAAATTGCGTATGATTAGCACGAGTTTAAGGCTCTTTTGCGTAATTATAGTACGCGTCACAGTCCCCATTCATTTCAATGGTGGTTGTTAAGAAGTGTTCTTATTCATGAGAATTAACAAAATCACACATCTAATCTTAACCTACCCCAAGCCCCAACCCTAATCTTAACCATTTTAGTAACTTTTTGCCTGAACTTAACCGTTTCACCTGAAGAAAACGTCTCCACGTGGCTTCAACCAAAACTCGTGGCATTTTTAACGCTTTTCATATCGTGCTATATGTACGGCGTAGCATAAGTACGCAAAACAGGACTGATATCGTGCTAAAAATGCGCTATTTTTGTGTCGTGCTAAATGTACGCCTTCTTGTGAGACTGTGTTGGACCAGGACACTTTTTAAGCCCAACGCGCTTCTTTGCGTTCCTGCTTTTTTGCCAAGGTTTTGTTTTCAGCTAAAAAAATGTCTGCGTCAAAATTCGCTTCAACATGCGAAATTGGACACTTCAACGCAGCATTACAATAACTAACCCTACCCTAACCCTAACCCTACAATGTCTAACCCTACCCTAACCCTCTGCAGAAGCGTTAATGTCACATAGATTTTCAGCTCTTTTTTATTTAAATTTACTATTTATTGGTATAAGTGGCTCTATATTTTCACAGCCAAGCACAAGGACACAGTGATAAACTATAAAATCAAATTAAAACACATTTGAGCAGATGACCCAGTGGTTCAAACTTTTGATTTATGAGTCATTTATTAAAACAGTGTTGTGATGATCTCAAAGTAACCTTTACACAGTTTGTTCTCCTTCTAACAACGTTCCATTGTTAGGCAGAGCGGAGAAAAGTACAGACCATGCTACGCAATTATTAGTCAATCGCAAACATCATTTCGGTTTGGGCCGGAGCCAAAAAGCGCCCGAGCTCAAACAAACCAAAACAAACACTGTGGTGACGACACATGTACTTCGGACTATTTCTGGATTTAGACGAGCGTGACAATAATCCTCCTTTGAACGTTGGTTGAACCGGATCCAAGAAAAGTTAGATTTTCTCATCTGCCGCTGTTGTGATCTACAACAACAAAAGCTTCACTCATTGTAGAAAGGAATAGGCAGTTAGATTTATTAAAGTAAGTAAAGTTTGATGTCAGTTAACTACTTTTGGGTTGTCTGTTAGTCTCTCTCTCTCTCTCTCTCTCTCTCTATCCCTCTCTCTCCTGTTTTTCTCGAGTTCATTCTCTCCTCTTCACCCTCTCCTACTATTGCCTCACTTTCTCTTCTCTCTCTCTCTCTCTCTCTCTGTTCTCTCTCTCTCTCTCTCATTCTCTCATTCATTACTCTCTTCCCTCTCTATTTACACTCTCGTTCTCTCTTGACTACTCTTGGCTCTTTCTCTCTCTTTACCCCCCTCTCTCTCGCTACCCCCTTCCTCTTTTTACTCCCCCCTCTCTCTTTTACTCTCTCTTGACTACTCTTTTCTCTGTCTCTCTCTCTCCTCTCTCTCCCTCGCTTTACTCCTTCTCTCTTTGTCTCCCTCTCTCCTTACTCCTCCCTCTCTCTATATATATACTCTCTCTCCCCCTTTACACATTCTCTCTCTCCTCTCTTTACTCCCTCTATGTCTCCCTCTCTCCTTACTCCTCCTTCTCTCTATATACTCTCTCCCTCCTTTACTCCCTCTCTCTGTCTCCCATTCTCTTTACTCCCTCTCTCTCTCCTTCTCTCTTTCCTCCTTCTCCCTATGTCTCCCTCTCTCGTTACTCCTCTCTCTCTATGTCTCCCTCTCTTTACTCCCTCTCTCTCTACTCCTCTTTTTCTCTCTCTCTTTTCTCCTTCTCTCTGTCTCCCTCTCTCTCTCTTTACTCTCCCCTCTCTTTACTCCTTTTCCCATATCGCTCTCTCTCTCTCCCTCTCTTTACTCTCTCATAATTTTAAATCTTTGACTCACTCCAAATCTAATTCCATTTAACTTCATGCTCTTATGTCCTTTTACAGTCTATATAACATTCCAGATTGATTATTCAGTAAAACTCAACTTGTGGTGCTTTTGTTATATTTATACCGATCATACACTGCCTAATAGAATCTTACTTATTATGTTTGGGTTCACAAACTCTAAAGGATCCTTCCGAAGCCCCTCCCCGCCTTGTGGTTATGGTCAATCACATTTCTCTCAGTGACAGTCATTCATTGCTGCAGTAAAGAGTTGAGCATACTTTTCAGTGTTGCCAGATCCTCAAAACCCCCAATAATTACAGAGACCCCAAAATTATAGAAAGGATGGGAGTTATTACACAGAACTTTCACTCTGTAATTACCATACAAATAGTGTATCTGGCCCATTGGCAGCTGAAACGCAACTTTTCAACGTCAATGTAAGTGACACCTGTAATTCCGAAAAAGTCAATAAGAAAAAGCTCATAAAAACACAATGTAACTCAATCCCACTTCTGAGCTCTCAGTCTGTCCACAGTCTCTCCATCCAGCCGTCGTTCCATCTATCCATCCATTCATCATCAATAAATGTCTTAATTAGGATTGTGCTGACATATTGATTCTTGGATATTAAATAAAGTGACTCACTATTGATTCTCTGGTTATTCTCCCAGTCTTTAGGGGGCAGCGTTGATTGAGTTGACTGAAGAGTCAAAGCGAGTGAAACGAGTTTGGAAGATGCTACAAAACACTTTCAGTGCTGTTGTGTGGACGTTGCCTCGGGTGTAGCTAGCGCTAGCCCTCGATGCTAAGTTAGCATTGGCAGTGTTGTACACAAACGAGAGCTCTGAGAAAAGATTTCTGCTGTGATTACTCATTTAGACAAGCAGATTTAAGTGTTCACAAACAGAGCCGGCTCGTTATATAGGCAGTATAGGCAAATGCTAAGGGCGCAGAGTGAGGGGGGCGCCGGCTGATGCCCCGAGATGCGGAGCTCAAAGGGTGACTGACGTCTGATACATGTTTGATCATTCACAGCTCTTACGCTAAGTAAAATCAAGTTCGTTGGAGAGAACACTATCATGCTAAGCCAGTGTGGTGAACCGGAGGCTGCATGCGCCTCTAGACCTGTCCGAGTGCGACTTCGGCCCAGAAACATTTGCGTATCAACACAGCCTCTCTCTCTCTCTTTTTCTCTCTTCCTCGGGAAGCTGCGTGCGACTGTCAGTGCAGCGTCAAAGCAGAGCTGTTTAACAGACAATCGTTTCTTTGAGAAGCATTTCGAACATCTGTGAAACAGGAGCTTCATTTTGATCTAAATTGTGTGCAAACCCGTCTTATATCTACGAAGAAAAGGTCCAAAATGTACAGTAAATAAAACGTGTGCAAAGAACAACGGCGAAAATCGCGGAAATGTTGAATGTGGCCCTTAAAGATTTTATTTTTGTATGAAAGTGACATAAAACAGACACTGACCTGACAAAAGTAGTGTTTTATCTGCTCAACCACACAGGACAGTCCATGAGTCAGTCTCCTAAAAGCTCAGTTATACAGGGTGGAGCTAAGGGGGGCACCTGGGACTGGGGCCCCTAAATCTGGCCTCTATGGGGATCCCCCCTTTTGATTTTTATTTAACTGAATCATGTCTTTTTAATTATAGTAAAATTACATCACATATTAAAAATATCAAATCTAAAACTCACCAAAAAGCAGAAATTGCACAGAAATTTAAAAAAATCTCCTGGGGGAGAATTCCCCCAGACCCCCCTAAATTACATTAAAACCTTGTTATATTGAAATATATTTGTATTTAAGGGCTTATGGCACTAAGGGTCTGTTTGTAAATATAATTTACACACAATTTTCTTTTGGAAAGGGGAAGTAGAGGCTAGAACCCACTACAATTTATATTTATCAGGGGCGCTATTTGAAATCTCGCTAAGGCGCCAAAAGGGCTAGAGCCGGAACTGTTCACAAAGATTAAAACCTCTGAAACACATTGCACACTCTGCCAGGGATTTATAATAGCTGTGAAGAACGAGCTGCACAAGTGAGCTATGAACTAAAAAAGAATAGATAACTTTGGCATTTGATGACAACTTTCTACATAAATCGTCTGGATCTGTGGAGAAAAACAACTGATGTTAATTCTCCTGTTTCCCTCTGTAACAAAAGCAAATCACTGCTGTTCCCATTTGTTTAGACTAGTCTTCTTTTCTGATCAATATAATAAATAATTAGTGTGTAACGATTCAGGAAATTCACGATTCGGAGGAATTCTCGATTCAGGACTCACAATTCATTCATTACGATTCTTTTATTTGTGTCATTAATCCTAATTTTTGTGTCTATCTCTTTCTCTCTTGTAGTGAGTAGATTTTAGACAATACATATGACAGATCCTCTGCTCTGTCATATTAAACATGTGAGTTTTGAGCCTTTGTGTCTTCATAGTCTCTGATGATCTGTTATGTCACACTTACACAGTGTTGACCACCATCTCTGTGCTCACGCTCTGTCCCACTGCACTTTTTTGTCCTCCTGTGTGCGCGCGCATGTGGACCCGTCTCTCTCACAAACTGACAACGTTTAATTAGCAGAGAAATAGTTCACAATAACGTGCGGCTCGCGCTGTCAACGCGGTGTTGAGCAGGTCGTGTGCATATGTGAAAAGGAACAGTCTTTTGCTTCTTGTAGGCTATTTAGCACCGATGGGTAGCGCGAATGTGTAGTGCGAATTTGGCGCGCTGCTTAGACCAACGGGACGCATCTGCGGGGTTGTTTTAATAACATTATTAAAGTGGCCCTACAGCAAGCCGCATGGAGACGATGCGAAATCGTAATTTAAAGGGGCCCTATTGTGTTTTTTTTTTTTTTTTTCATTTAGTAAGAAACTAGAACTTATGCAGATCAGTTATTTACCTTTTGTTCACTGTTAAACACAAAGTTGATCTAAAACAACTTAAAACTAGGAACAGCTCTACTGACTTTCTGTTCAAAACTGCAGATCTGATAAGCCCCGCCTCTTCATTTTAAAATGTAACTGTAAAAAGCAACACATTTTTAAAAACTATTATTTATTGTTGGAAAGTGACTATCGGACAGTATTGAACCATATCTGCTTCACTTTGAGTTTTAATCTGTTGAATTATCACAAGTAAATACAGACAAGTGGGAGGGGATAAGTGGTAGGTGAGAACGGGGATTTCTGAACACTTGAGCTCCAGCTGAAGAACAATACAAGATTACTCAAACATGTATGAATCAATTCAAATATAACTTTGAGTAAACTAATGATGAAGGAAGGTCATCATAACAAGGTTAAAAACTTGTGAAAAGTGATTTTGACATAATAGGTCCCCATTAAACAAACAATACATAATTATTATGTAAAAAGTACAACTGCGCAGCTTAGTAATGAGGTCTATTTACTTTGAGGATTATTCAAATAAAAAAATCAAAAACAAGTACATCTTATTTCAACATAAATTGAAGTAACATAATAATAATAATAAAACATATGAAAATGTGGTTAAAATGCCTTTGAGCCAAGTCTCAAGAATCGTATCAAATTACCAAATTAGTATTGATACCCAGCTCTAATCCTAATTCTTGTGTTGTGGTGTGGTCCTTGCTAGTGTATGTAGTGAAGCTAACAAATAGCATGACTGAATCAATTTTGGCAAACGACTGAAATTGGAGAAGGACATGGTTAACTAACACAACACCCTCGCTGTGTGAAGGAACGGTTCCGCAGGTCCTTCCTTCCTGCTGCTGTCAGACTGTACAACGAACACTGTTAACTCTGCACATCATCACATTTAATCTTGTGCAATACTGTGTTACCATTGGAAACATCTCTGATACAACTCACTCGTGTCACTTTATCTGATAGTATTATTACCTCTATTTACACCTCCTTAAATGCTGCTCTGTACATAAACATAGTCATACTTATACCTCATATTTATTACTGGTTATTTATTCTGTTCATCTGCTGCAGTTGTACATAATCATAGTCATATATTGTACATAATACTATATACTATATACTTATCTATTTATCCTGTCATATCCTGCACTGTGCCATAGCAAACATTTATTGTAAATAAGAGTCTTTTAACTATTGTATCTTTACACATATTTTAAGTCTATTTATTATTTATCTTGTTTGATTGCATGTTCCTATTCTCCCTGCTGTTCTTAAATGTGCATTGCAACACTGGAATTTCCCCATTGTGGGACAAATAAAAGATATCTTATCTTATCTTACCCCAAAAAAACATTAAATTGTGATATTCTTTCAACCTATCGACCTTTACCCGCTGCGTATCAAACACATGAGGAAATTTGTCACTTTCAAACAATATTTGTAGGCAATGGGACGTTACAACAGTCTTATTTTGACCTTGTTTAGAAGCTTGCATACAGCCCTGCACTGCACAATCTTTGGGTTTAATGGGTAAGTTTGGGCTTCAATCACTACAATATGTAAGTTTAGGTCTGGAACTCAGGGTAGATTAAGATTGACTCATTAAACCCAAAAAAACTGTCGCCTATCAATCTATAAACATTACAAAACATTTATCAAAGATTGCAGAAAACAGCAGTCGAAGGGCTTGCTAAATCCCTTCCATTGTTTAATTATAGAAGCACTTTTTCCTCCATCCTCGCCGACGGCTTAAATAATTTGCATTCGGAGCAGCCTGGAACACTCCAGCACAAAACTCCGTCATCTTTTATTGACCTCACAACACGTCTCCCCGGGTCTCATAAAATCCCATTTACGCCTCGAGGAATGGAAAAGCGCGATTAAAAGAATACACGGGAGGACAATAAATAAGTCAGCTATACGGCGCGATGAAACGGCAAAGACGAAAGGTAAGATTTTATGTGCAATTTTGAAGCGTTTATTAAGTCGTCCTGTGCGAGATACAAGGGTAAAGCGTTCTAGGAAGCTGTCTGTTTGAGGACGCAAGTGGGAGATGTCCGGGCGTTTCTTAAGAACTTTGTTGGCGTTAAGATGGTAGCAGCAATCGGTAGCGACAAGCTCTCGGGTTGTTGCGAGATTGTTCTGACTTTTTCCAAGCCAAGGTTCAAGTAAAAACAACATAATTGGTAAAAAACCTTCCAAAAACAAAACAAAAAAACTAACTATTGTGGCAGAAGTAGAGCCTGCAACAACCAGAGTTAAAAAACAGCCATGAAAGAAAAACTTAGCACCAATACCCTCTTAAAATATGACTATTAAAAACATGACAACCAGTGCAACGGTGGCGGAGCGGATAACGACCTCGACGCACAACAAGAAAGTCACAGGTTCGACTACCGCGCGGTCCAAACCTTTCTGTGTAGAGTTTGAATGTTCTTTCCCGTGTCTGGGTGGGTTTCACTGGGCGCTTCGGTTTCCCCACCAACCAATAACAGAGTAAGGTCGGACTGCAGCTGCTTATGTGGTTCAAAACTGTCCCATAGCCACTTTCCGACAATAATAATGAGTTATTTAAAAATCTTTTGCCTCTTACAGTTACATTTTAAAATGAAGAGGCGGGGCTTATCAGATCTGCAGTTTTGAACAGGAAGTTGTTTTAGATCAATTTTATGTTTTACAATGAACAAAGGGTAAATTACTGATCTGCATATGTTCTAGTTTCTTGCCAAACAGTTGGAAAAAATGCAATAGGTCTCCTTTAAAGAACCTTTACCCAAACCCTTTTCTAAACTTAACCACGGTCAATCTAAAGTTCGACTGGCTAGCGCTAACTTCAATGAAGGCGTTCCAGTCCAAAACGGGAACGCCTTCATTGAAGTTAGCACTCTTTTTGGCTGCAGTGTGATGATATTGGCTGAGTTTTCCTGGGGCTGCTGTTGCATGTATCGTGTCTAGAAGCTTTTAAATATCTTTATTTTTAAATATATTTATCTTGACTACCCTGTTTACTTAAAACAATATCTAACTATGTTTAGCTCCTCCTACTCTCTTCGTCACACCAATCAGCTTTTTTTCCCACACCCCTAGAATCAAAAAGGAAATCGGGAAACTGGCCTTTGGATATAAAGCCCACTCTGACTGGAATCTTCTTCCAACCCCCTCAAAAACTAGATGGCTTATCTCACGGGGTTAACTCCTCTTAATAAAACAATGTCAGCTAGCTCTGGTAATGACTAACTCATGAATTAGAGCAAGTTTGATCATTTGGAGACACGCTACAAACTTTCCAACATCAAACACCAACTTTTATCAAACTCGCGTCCTTATGAGACTGTTTTCTCCGTGAATATGAGACGGACTGTTATAAACCTCATTTTACAGCTTCAAATGTATTGAACGTTTGTGCCGTCATTACTGTGCCCTGTGTTCACATCCTCCCTGTATGAGCTGATTAGCCCTACCTGGGTCTGCGTGCCTCCTCCGGGGCTGATCTCTGCTGTGCGTATTTGTTTGTGCGTGTTGGCAGAGCGAGCAGGAAAGCATTTACACGATGGTTTGAAAAACAGAAGCCCAAGGCTCTCTAACCAATGACATGTTTTGAAAAACATCACTAAAACAATGTATTACATGGCGTTGAAAGAAATAAATCCATTTTATTCAACAAGCCAATGAGTAATACACAAATATTTATGAAGAATATCATTTATTTTGTAGTTTCAAAATCCCGTCTGAAACATCAAATGCAGCCGAAAATATATGCAGCCGCCCAATGCATTTTTTTTTTAATTTTTTTTTACGCTGGGAGCAAACAAAGCCCAGTTGGGTGGAAAACCGCCCAATCTAGCAATCTAGTCTCCAACGAAGCTTTTGAAAATGATGATACAGCGGTACGACAATTTGAGAATGTGATGTGGCAAACCAACGGTGAATATGTGTTATTATTGGGAATAACAGGAGTGGGACGAGAAAGAATTTTAACGAGACAAGACGAGCCACCAGATTGGGTCTACGAGATCAAAATGGGACGAGATTTTGAAATAAATTGCATTATTTGTTTCAATTCAGCATTTTAACAAGGCAAATTACAAAATTAGACTTTTATTGTTTGTTATTGTTAGTTTAATATTTATTTAGTTTAGCTTTACCTTTCATTATGTCTATCACCTTGTATTCTTATTATTTAAATGATCTGAGTTTGATTATGTGACTGAAAATTATGTTTAAATGTGAAAAACACTGCGTTGTCTTCGCATAAATCATAGATTTTTCGCGCTAACTTTTACAATATTTTGGACTAATTATTGTCAATATTGGACCTATCATCACGAAATAAAAACTGGGACAGAGTTTGGACAGTTTTCTGTCAGAATAAGTCTGCTACAAGTCTGTGTGTGGAGGAGACTTTTTCCTACAGCTGCTTAAATTAACAAAACATGGCCATTCATAAAAGCCTGTATGAGGAAAAACTCGCGATAGTTCTGTACGCATGTGCACACTATCGTGATCTCGCCAGATATCTCGTCCCATCCCTAGTGAATAATAATAAAATCCTAATCGTAACCAACTCTGAGCCCCAAGATCCAAACTTGCCCATTTGTGTATTTTCAGACGTAAACTTAGCTGTTAAACCCAAAGAAAACGACCCCATCGTGGCTTCAACCAAAACACCTGTCTATAATAGAAATAACATCCCTATATGGCCTTTTTTACAGTTGGAAATAGAGACGCCGCCATGATACGTTACTAACATTTGGTACAATAGACACACATTTCTGTGAGATCGTGTTGGATATTGCAGACCAATTCCACTTTGGTCCAAATCGGCCCACCAAAGATGCTTTGAAGATGCACAGTCAAACAAAAAAAGAGTTATGAGTATCTGTGTTTGCCGAGTAGTATTTCTAAACAACATTCTCGGCACGTAAAGGGTTAATATCGATTTGTATTATTCATTTTATCCAACACTTTGAACGAGCTTTGGAAGGATAAGTTAAAGGACACAGAATTCTAGACCTTACTTTCTACCGGACAAGGTAAGTCAAGGTGCCTATTGATTATCTGAAGCGAGACAATACAACCTATTATTTCCAGCGGCTTCTCTCTCCTGTTCTGACGAGAAATAGTCCCTCCGATCCTGTTTTCAATCCCCCAAAACGAGATCCGGTCAATGCAATCAGTGTTCACGTATAAAGCCAGATCAATACCGCTTTTCAAGAACCAATGACGGGAAGGACAAGAGACGACCTCCACAGTTTGACCCGCACCTGAAGGTTGATAGGCAAATATTTACAGACGCAAATCGATGTTCCAGCTTCAAGAGAGCAGCTTTGAAAACGGTCCGCAAGTCAGGACAAGCAAGACTAGCTACAGGCAAACTGCTAGCTTTGAAAGGTTCATAATTTGTCATCTGTTTAGCCGCCACGTGTTTTTAATAAAGCTGGGGCTGGGCAAATGATCAAAAAAATGAGAGTCATAGAGCTCTAAAGTAGTGTTTCTCTCTGCAGTTTGACTATTTGGATTTTGTCAAAACAAGCAAGTTGTTTAATGAAATTTTGGGTCACATTCATGACATGTTCTTATGACCAAGGATTTCTTATGAGTATTTTTGGCATTTACAAACTTTGTTCTCAACAGAAAATGTTCGTCTGTAAGAACAAATCCTATAAGAACACTCAGGAGCTCTTGTAAGAACAAAAAGTTTGCAGTGTCAGAATTTTGTGTCTTATATAATTCAGTCAAAAACGAAACATTTCTACATGATTGTAAGTGATGTATTTTTAAATGATTGTACATAAAATAATATATCTGATATGAGTTGAGGTAACGTTACTTGAGGACGTCCTGGAGATGTAGATTTTAGGGTTTTCAAAAGTATCTGAAAGTCTAATCAGCACTAAAACTGGTATCAAAACTAGACACTCATTTTAACAAGCACTCATCAAGAAATACCATTAGCGTGAAAAGATGTGGAATTTTCCGATGAGTTTTAGAATAGTAGCTTTATCAAAACTAGTTAAAAACCAAAATATTTTCCTAAAAAAAAAACCATGTAAAGAGAGAATGTTTAAAGGGGCACTGTGTAAAAAAAAAAAAAAATAATAATAAAGTGATCCCACTTTTGAACACCAGGGGGAGCCTTTCCAATGCATTTTGCCTATCTACCCTGCTGACATCTAGCGTCAATATTCACATTCCGGCCCGTAATAAAACATTTCAAATACGTATAAATGTATCACAATTGATGTGGATTGGTTAACAGTGCTCTCTTAAGTATTCATGTTGTAAAGAATAAATATGATTTAAATGTTTGTGGACTATAAGGGAGAATTAAAATTCTTACACAGTGCCCCTTTAATGATCATTGTGGTATCATAATTAGACCTCATCAAGAACAGAGTCTATTTCTTAGTAATAATAATAAAACATAATTTAAAAAAATAAAAACACTAGGCTCAGACAAAAACACAAAAAGTTGTATTTAATTTCAGTTAAATTTGCTGCTTTTTCTCACAGCTCACAGATGTTTGTAACCTGCATTAACCATTATTCAGTTACTACATTGGTTCGAGATTATTTCAATGATCAATTAACTGCGAATTAATCTATTAACTTGTTGCTCTAATCAAGTCATCTAAGCATAGCACCAACTACTGATTGAAAAGTTAATAGTTTATGTTCATAACCTCATTACCAAATGCAATTCATTATTTTGTAAGACTAAATAAAATCAAATATCAATGTGATAAAGACCATTCTATCAAATATTATTGTAAAAATTGAACATATTGGTGTGTTTCTGTGGTTTTGCTTGGTTTAAAAAGACGACAAGTTATGTTAGTGACATAAATTGGTTCAACAGAGGGTTAAATTGCTTCTTTAAATTTGAAATCTACCACATAATGACATCACAAGGTGTTACAGAGCATTTAGATCTTTGAATATGTTGAAATCAAGATTACTCATACATGTGTGAATGAAACTAAATATGACTTTGAGTGTGTTTAGTGTAAGTAAACATCATCACAACACAGCAAACAGTTTTGTATGATATGAGACCTTTAAGATACAGTATAATAAAACTTGACAGCAGTTTACAGTAAAGTTTTAACAACACATATCAATGATCAGATTAGGACAGAGAGTTTACAATAGACTGGGCAGGTTCCACGTCTCCAGGACAGGTGAGTGTACAGATACTAATCAAATACTCAACAGGAATCAGTCACTATCAGTCACAGAACAGCATGTCCTAACTAAACAGGTTATTATTATCGCAGTATCAGTCAGAGCAAACTAGTTTATGAACTGGCTTGGGCAGTTTCAGCATTTATCGCGTCACAGGATCAACATGACAACTATTAAAGTCTTTTCTGAACTGTGACAAATTGAGTTACTAATTTAACTAAAACACATACGATTTTTTTTTTTTTTTTTTTTTACAAAAATGTTAGTCATTTCTTTTCAGTCATAGTTTAGGTATAAAGCATTGGAGAACTCAGATTACTTTTAGGGGGTAAAAAGTAACTCTTTCCCTGCCAATGACATTCATTTAAGGCATTGGACTTTTATTCTCTGCGGCGATGTTGGGCTCTCTGATGCTCGTGCTGACTTTGTCTACAGTCAAATACATGATGCATTTTCACAGATTCACCAGCAGTAGGCAGCATAGTTTGAGCTCTAAAACCCAGAGGAGGTCACATGACCAGGAAATGCATGCGCTCTCTGTTTTCATTTACACACAGTTAAGCAGTACTTTTCAAATAGTGGGGCGCGCCCCCCTGGGGGGGCGTGATGCGATGCCAGGGGGGGCGCGTAACAGTCCACTAGATCAATAAGCTCCAGCCCTATCGGTTCTGAATCAGCGCGTTTCATAAAATCTGTCCCGTTCACGCGCCTTGTCTGCCCTGCTTTGATCGTGGTGCCGGTGTCGGTACATTTCCGCGTCTCTCCGCTTGTGTTTGTGAGCAGCGGTCCAGGCTTCTCGCGCACCGCGCCAGACACGCACAGGTGGAAAGAACGGCCCCGGCACCGCGCGCTCTCTCAACCGGGACAGAGCAGCGTCAACACGCCCGAGGTCGCGTGTCCGCGGTAAAACGCCTGATCTGCCACATCATTTCACCAACTTTACTCAACACAAACGGTACGGCTCTGATCATTTGTGGAATAAACAGCGCCCAGCGCCGCTCAAAGCCTTTTCTATTCAGCCTGTGAAGCTGACTACACTGTAAAAATAACACTGCAAAAAATATGAATAAAAAACATACATATAAACTTGCAAAGTTTAAATGTACAAAATAAAGTTAATATTTGTTGAACTTTGTTTCAAGTTGATATTGATTTTTTTTCTTTTGTTAATCTTTAAAAGGATACACTTTTAAATATAGGCTACTTATACACTTTTTATAGATAATAATCTGATTTTTAGTCACCGCGGTGAGTGGGGGGGCGCGAAGCATTTTCTCTTTCCCAGGGGGGGCGCGGCAAAAAATAATTGAGAAGCACTGCAGTTAAGTAAGCTTAGAGCAGATATTTGACGCAGACGATCCTACTGGACTAGGACCCTATAATTTATTATTAAAGTTAAAATATGGACTTACTACAATATAGGGCAGGGCTATTCAACTTTATTTTCCAGAGGGTTAGATTAAAAATAATAAAGGAGAATTAAACCAGGACTGAACTAGCACCAAATAAGAATATTAATAAGTCTAATAATAAGAATAATAAGTCTAAGAATGTAAAAACATGACAATGTTAGTCTGGACAAGAAGTGAAAAAGTGCTTAAAATATGTGAAAGTAAAAGGTTTAAAGGTCGTCACAAATGTTGATTTAGCAGCAGAACTGTTGTTTTTGCACAATTATAAACTCTTGTTTATCACTGTTTGACTTGTTTCCACTGTTTGTGTCTATGAGCGGAGGTTCTTACAGGCGGGGTGCGCGCATCGCCCGTGTTGAGAAACAAAATAATCCCTCTGTTCTTTTTGATGAAGACAGACGAGGCCAGTGGGTGGCAGCAATACATCGAAAAGAACTGGAATCCCTTTAAAGTTGGAGTAGCTAACTTTTTTTAGTTGTAAAAAGGTAAACTTTGTGTCTCTCCCCAAAAAGTATATTATAAATGCAGCACTGTGTGAAAATATTAGCCCACAGAGTACTCTCTGAATTGAATAATAAAGACTTTAAGTTCTAATCTGGAGCAGAATGCAGCGTTCTGATTGGCTGAGCTTGGGTGATACTTCAAGTTTCACTTTAAACAAGACAAAAAGAGGGTTTTATATCAAAATTGCAACCAAAGCCTAATACATATTGATATTAACAAGTTTTTAAAGATGTATAAGAGAAAATGGTCGGATTTAAAACCTAAATTGTGTTTGCAGTGTGAAAATCACCTACCCCACCTTTAAGTTGTCACGGTTTTGCAGTGAACATTTTAAGTCACTGCAAAGTCAATGCTAATGAAAAAAAAAGCATGACTTTTGAAAAAAAAAAAAAAAAAGACGCAATGAATATCTGAAACCACCTGCATGATGTGGCTAACACTAGCCTCACATGATCGCCCAGTTTACTGAAAACCAAACTCTTATTTTAAACCTGCCCCAGTTTAACACAAAGTTAGAGCTAAGGAGTAAAGTCCTGCAACTTCTCCTAAAAAATGTCCTACTTCCATTTACATTTGCCTTAACATGACAAAAACTGATGCTTTGTGAAGAATAACCAGAGTAAACAGTTCGAACTATGGCGCTCGTCACCTGTTTCTCCAGCTCTCTCCTTCGTGTAGGCTATACATCTGGTGTTTACATTATGATGGTAGAGTAGAGCTCACGTGTATTGCCCGGAGTTAATCAGACAAGCCAGTGCAATGTGACGGGCAGGTCTTTGGAATCGACCTGTTTTGACGCCTCGATCGACCCTGACTTACAAAAACGCATGAAAATACATCTGATTTAGTTATTAGTCCATGCCTAGTTTTGTATCGTCTACATTTGCTCATGTGTGATTGCAAAAAAACAAACAAACTTGCTCAACATGTCATTTTCCTCAGCCATCTGGTGTAATGCTTCTCTTATTTGTAATCCCGCCATGGAGACCAGACCTGAGTCAGACTGTCATAGTAAAATGCCAGTTGTAAAAGCCTCATTTATAAACTAAATCGCCGCAGGCAGTTTGATCCAAATCTCTGGCAGCTCATTTAACTGCTGCTGTGTGAAGCTTCAGCCACATTAAAGATACTGCGATTACGTCAAAACAACTTTCATGTGATGATGGTCGCTTTTAACAAACATGCTTTCAAATGGTTGGTTTTTATTCTGCAAATCACCAGTCAAACGTTCATAAACAAACACTGTGGGGGTTTGATTTTAAGATAGAAAGTAATTTGAAGCACGTCCAAAATACACAAATAATGCACATTACTCCGAATCTACACTAGACGCGTCAGTGCTGCTCCAACAACGCGAGCCTGAGCATCTACAAACGTGAAAAAACAAAAAAAAACTGCTCACATATTACATTATTTACAGTACAGACCGAAAGTTTGGACACACCTTCTCATTCAAAGAGTTTTCTGGATATCTGTTTTGTCTGCAGGTTAAGCTTTCTGACCTGGAGATGACCGGACTTATCTCTGACCAAGGGGGAGTCAGACCTTGTTCCGCAGATGCAGGATGAAATATGAGAACCTGGGAGGAACCACATGAACATCACACATTTGCATATTCTTTTTTGAAATCTGTTTTGGGCCGAGGGACAGGCAAGCGGTGGGATTTTCTCACACTACGCCTGGCATAAGTCTTGCATAATGGAAGCTACCGGGGAAAGGTTGGCCCGACCTTTAGAAATATTGTTAGGTGGAAAAAAACTTTTATGAATTTAAACCTTTTGAATCTTGGTCATCTTTAGAATAAGAACATGCATCACATCCAACACCAGGAAGGAGAGTGATGGGGAGCTGGCCTCCACAGTCACCAGACCTGAACCCAGTCTAGATGGTTTGGGGTGAGCTGGACCGCAGAGTGAAGACAAAAGAGCCAACAAGTGCTAATTGTAAGGATGTTCGTTTCTGGTGTAAGTGTCAAAAGAGGACCAGGATTCTGGAAGATTAAGTCAGAAGGATTTTAATGAGTATTGCATGGGCAAAGTGAACAGAGAAGCTACGGACTCCACGGAAAGGACAGGACGAGAGCCCTGAATTGTGACCTGTTACACATTTTATAGCGTGTGTGTGCATGTATGTGTGTCAATGTAAAAACAGGAGGATCCTCTGGTCAGCATAGCGTTATCTTCATGAGATTCAGGCAAGGGCTGGGCCTCTGAAACTCACAGCATCTTCAAGTTTTGCTAAAAGGAAACAATGTGTTCTATGTGTGTGCAGTTACTGTTATTACCCGTCCATAACATTAGCATTTGTACATCCAGACACAAGTAGACTAGACTAAAACGCATTGATAAAATGTGGATACTTTACAATTCCCCCTTTTCACACCATGCTACATGGTGTGAAACAAGCAGTAAAAATCAAAAACAACAATCACATAAAAATAAAACATCATAAAACATTAAACACAACCCATCACAAGCTAAAGCATTACCAGCTATGAGTAGACTAAACAATCCATGTACAGATTATCCGTTGTAACCTGGAGAACTTACAACCTTCACATCATATACTACTCATACATGACCGCAATAAGCTAACACAAAACTGAAAAACCTCTAAACCTAAAGAATATGAGTAAAATGCAAATTGTCAAAACATGGATATAAATGTGGATACAATGAAAATCAAGTGCAGAACTATATATGAAACTAAAATGAAAAAAACTACTAAAACTAGAACATGTAGGTGAGTAAATCAAAACATAGTGCTATAGTGAGAAGTAAAAACTAAAATATGTGGATAGATGAAAATTACAATGCTATAATAAGGATCAAAATGAAAATCCCTCAAACTACAACATATGGATAAATGAAAATACAATGTTATAATAAAACTTAAAATCTAAAACTAAAGCATGTGGATCTTGTCAGTATGAGATCGAAAAAACCCATCGTACAGTACTGACATTGTCGAGCAGTACTGCCCTTCTGTTACCTTCTGACTCAGATGGGAAAAGACATCTCATGGCCCTGCTCCCAGGCACCGTCCGAAGACACCTCCAAGATCCACAGTACTGTACATGCTTAGACTAGAACTAAACCAACCTGAAAAACAAAAACACAAATAATTCTCAAAACATTGTATGTATGTGACTACCATAATAACTAAATCAACTAAAGTAAAAAAAAAATAATAATAATAAAATAATAATGATAATAATAATAATAATAATAATAATAATATAATAATAATAATAATAATAAAAATAATAAAAATAATAATGATAATAAAAATAAAAAACTTAAGTGAAACTAGCCCTACCCTTTAAGTATTTAATTATCATTATGGCTAAACTGTTCTGAAAATCAAAAATGCAAAACTATGTATCTAATCTGCATCCTCAATGTCAGAATCAGTTACAACAGCAACATAAGCAGGAGGAGGGTCGTTAGGAAAATCAGAAAACATTGCCATTTGTTTAGTTGCAACAACTTCCTTAGAGAAGGCAGCTGTCACACAGCGTTCAATCATACCACGAGCACAGGGGATAAAGCAACAACCACAGAAGACAAAAACACCCAGAATGATGCCAAGTGAGGCGAAAAGAGAAATGAAGAAACCCCCCCATCCGCCAAACGCTCCAGAAAACCAGCCACCAATCACACCATCAACACCAGAGGCAGCAAGCACCCAGCCAGAGTGGTCCCCCATTTCATCCAAAAGATTCCGAAGTGGGCCAACAGGGCCAGCACTATTGGGCATGACTGTACAACATTGATCACCGGCCAGAATCATGTCCAAGGCACACGACCCTGGCAGGTCATCAATGTGCTCCCACGCAGCTCCTCCCCTAGTTGCAGTACAGCCGCTCCAGTCAAACTGCTTCGATGTCGCCCTGAAACTCAGCAAAAAGAACATGTTGTGCAGACAGACAAGCTCCACCACTGATATCCATGCACGCCAGCAACTGCAACAACACCACAACAAATAAGATAATATAAAAGTAAGTAACAATGTAAAAGTGAGTAAATATAAATGAATAAACTCTTCAATTCCCCCTTTTGAGGTCCCCTAAGACCTCAACTAAATAAAAACGTTCGAAACATGGTTCAGTTATATCAGGTTCCTTCCAGGCTCACTTAAGAGTCTTCTAGCCAGCTTTCCAAAAACCTGTCCAGGTTTTCCATCTAACCATTGTGTATCCCACTCGAACCCAGCATAACTTTACCTGTGAACATTACCCGTAATTGCTTTCCTCGAACATGGCTTGTCTCTCCTATTATAACAATACACACAGACTTTTGTCTCAGAACATACTGTTGCTGATAACTTTCTCATTCCTCACATGGTCCAACAACTCCCAAACATTTGTAAAACCTGTAATCACATAGCAGAACATATCCAAAAACATATCATTCATTAATAGCATCAATACCACAATCTCCATCGCAGTCTTCTTCTGGATCTCCCCACTCCAATGCCAAGCCTTTCCTTAATTCCATTTCAATTTCCATTCCAGCACCCCCGTCATGCAGGAGTCTTTCTGTTGAGGCTTGGGCTGGAGTTTTAAACCATCCAGCGTCACTTGGAACAGACAGACTCCACCTACAGAAATGTATAGCCTACAAACCAAGAGAGAAAAAAACAAAAAACAAAAACAAAACAAACAAAAAACCAACAACAGATCAACACGCAAATATAAGAAAAAATATAAGAGTTCACGTGTCCGCAGATCTAGTCTGCGTGAGATGAAGCCACTTCTGTCCTTTGCAGTCACTCTTTTGTGGACTTATCCATTGAGGCTCCACCCACTTTTGCTTCAGGTCCTTTAATTACACTTCTCCATCACAAACACGCTGTTCATCACCTGTATCACCTGTGACAAAACACTAAACAACACAGTTTTTAGCTTGTCCCAATACAGTTCATATGACGGCTCAGAATGATCCTCTTCCTGTTGACACAAAAATTTTAATCAATTAGTATTTAAGTAAGTTATTTCTCCACAGCTTCCAGGTCCCGATCGCTATAATCTGAAAACCAAAGCATGAATTATAATCATTAATGAGAGTTTTAATATTTTGAGTCAGTGTAGTGTAAGTCAACAGTCACAAATAAACACCTTTAACCTTTGCACGATTCAGTCATGTCTGTGTAGTCAATAGTGATTTCTGTACCTGGCTCATGAGCACTTAAAATATCTACCTGAGGATATTTTAGTTCCTGGTCCAGCACTAAAATGCTGACATATTTGACAACTATAACAGAAAACGTGAACAATATTTCTTGTAAATGAATGCCACCAGTTACGAGTTTCTCAACATTTGTCCTTCTCTCCCAGGCCCGGGCCACAAGCCTGCTCCAACACTCCTCTTAATGAATCAAACCCAGCCTACTTACCAGAAAATAGACCTCAGCTGTCCGAGCTGAGGGTTTTCCAATCAGTGGTTCTGATCCCAAAGTTTCGAACCTACCTGCCTTGACTTCGATCACAACATATCCGGTTTTAGATTTCCATTTGTCTTTCCAATAGCATCCATCAGTGAAAAGAGTTTCAGTTTTGTCTTGATCGTTAAAAATAGTAGAGTTCAAGTAGGTAATTGTTAATGTGTAGAGTACAGTCATGTCCAGTTGTCTGCTGCATTTACAACTTCTGAAGAAACTAAATATTTTCTTTATTCGCACCTGACCTGCATGTTTTATAAAACACCAGGGTGTCTCATTTCTACCTGAGCTGTTGTAGTCTCTAGTTTAACTACACCTGCTGTTTGATATGTACAGGTTAATTGGTAAACTTCCTGTTTGTCCATTAGAACACTAACATACAATATATATATTTTCCTATGTTTTTTAGTGACTTCCAGGAGATGCATTAGTTTAGATAAATGTGTTGAAACATGACTGTTTAAGTCAGCTACTATTTAATAAAATCAAATCCTAATTTGAGCATTTTCATTTTGTCATGCCACACACATTCATCCTTACTCTCCCAGGAGTTAACCTAAGAATGATAACATGTCTTTTTTGTTGTTGTTTGTTTGTTTCTTCGTGTCTGGCTTAGAGAATGACAGAATACAGAGCAGTGTGATGTGGACAGACCCAACTGTCCAACAGAAAAAATTTGGCCAGAAAATCTTTTCTGTAGTCTGCAACATGTGAGCTTCTTTATGCTAATTTTAAGCTATTTTCACACAGATATGTCAACCATTTTTAGAAACTGATTACAAATTCCAGAGAATAATCTAAATTAATCATTGTGAACCATTAATAATAATAATAAAATAAAAAATTAGGGCTGTGGGGTTGGGCACTGACATACAGTCTATTTTTATTATTATTATTTTTCTCAAGTCATGAACCATTTTGTAAATTTCAATGTTAGCCTTTTACACAAGTAAAATTGAAGTGTTCCACGGAGATTGTAATTCTTCTAGAACACCTTTTTCTAAAAGTCATCAACGTCTCAAAGACCCCATTCAGAGCCTCAGGTTGAAATTTGTCCTGAGGTTCACACATTTGAGTTTTGAGCCACATCAGATTTGATTGGCTGTACTGTGGAGCAAAGGTCCACATCTTTTAGGTCCTTGGACCACCAGAGAGGTCCACTGATCTCATCATGTCCTCGGTGTCCTCATAGTCATCCTATTCTAAGTGTCATGTTGACTCAGTCCAGTGTCAATCATGTCAAAGTCAATCCTTTAAAAGTCCTCTCTAGTATAATTACTAAGTCCAAGTATTTGTGTCACAGTCCAGTCTGTAGTGTCCACTAACCATCAGTCTTCATGTTTAGGTGAAAGTGCCAGTAAGAGTCTCAGTCATTCATTTTATACTATTGCTAGTCTCTAGTCAAAACTCTGTGTGCTTCTAGTGTCCATAAATGCATTTCAGTATCAATGTCCAGTCTTGTCCTTCTATGTAATACAATGTTTCAGCGTATAGTCATCCTACTGTCTGTCATAATACAAGCTACAGTGTAGAGCGTCAGGAGGGGGGAGGGTGAGCAGCCAATGAGTCAATCCAAGGTCTCCAAAATCTGGAAGACAAACATTACATTACTTTAAGCGTAAGACCAGGGGAGAGCAAAGTGACAATGTCCATTGACCAAGAGAATCCATTGTATTTTCACTCAGAAAAGTCACTATTACACAATTATGTCCACAAAATATTGTCGCCACAGTTTTTATGATATAGTCTCTGCCCAGTATGTTCTCAGGAAAGTGAATGCATGAACGCCACAAAGTCTGATTTTCAAGTTCAGTTCACAGCAGAGCAGGGTCCAAGGGCACAGTGATAGATGTGTGTATCCCAGAGTCTACCAAGCCTCAGTGCAAGCAGAGGCTCTGCCGTGGCCCCCCCTCCAGGGCTTCCCGGGCTCCTCCTTCCTGGGAGCTGCTCAGCACCCCGAGCAAAACGCGTCCATCTCTGCCTCCCAGAGCAGACCGCCGCCGAGGCCGTCGCCGACAACAGGGGGAAGGGGGGTCTCTGTTCAGGCTGATGTGCTGCTGTCTGTCCCATAGCAAAAGGGTTCTCTCCGGCCCAGTGGCCCACATGACCACAGATACAGCAGAGTTCCTTTGTGGTATAAAAGTCTCAGGGGTTTCTCCCTCCATGGCCACGCCCTTTGGGGGCTCCAAACACTTCCCTATCCTGAGGCTCTTTCTACATAATACTTTGAGTTTTTTATTTTATTTTATTTTTTTTACAATCTAAGCCATTTGTTTTCAGTCTTTCTCCTTTTTTATATACATATATATATATAATACACATACACATACATAGACATATATACATATATACATACACATACATACATATATACACATATATATATTTTATTAAATTGTGTTGCTTTCTCTCTTTCGTATTTCCTATTTAGTCTTTAATTTCTTTAATTCTGTTTAAATGTTGTATTAAATGAATTTTCTATTTAATTCAGTCAGTAGACTGAATTAAATAAATTAAATTAAATTAAATAGACTGTTTGACCTCTGATGGGAGCTGTGAGCACATCTAAGGAGTCAACACTCCATTCTGGGGACGGTCCTGTCTGTGCCCCACTCAGCCCTACACAAATCACAATCAGCCACTGGAAAAGGGCTGTCAATCACTTCTATAGGTACTTTAGAATTAAACAACTGCTTTGTTGTTTAACTGTTAAAATCCAACAATAAAACATACAATTCTTATTTGATCAATGTTGGCAAATAAGTAATCACAAAATTATGCAACTAAGTTACTTTCTTGGAGTAGTAAAAAATAAAATATTAAAAATGTAATGTGTAACTAATATATAAATATTTTTAATTGCTGGTCAGGCCAGCTGTATTTTTCACTACGGACATTCGGTTTTTGGGGTCCTGGCCTTCTCTATATTTAAACATAAATTTCTATTTGTCCACTGTCCTAAACACCTAATCAGATTGAACTTTAAGCCTCTCTATTGTACTTTTCATTTTATGGGCCTGTGCTGCATTAAGTATGTGCATTCTGTTTGTTGCTTCTTTTAATTCAATATTTTAACTTCATATATGTACAGGCTATATTTAGAAGTATCAAGTCCCAACAAACCTCTGTTTGTAATTCTTTCACCCAATTCATAAACCTTTCTGTCACCTTTCTCTTCTTATTATCTTCTGTTCCCAATAAAATTAGGTCTAAAGCACCAGTCCAGGTCTCCTTAGTCGTTGTAGGGTTAAATCTGTTCTTTGTTTTGTCCATTGTTGCAGTGGTGGGGTAACAAGCAGAAGTAACAAGAGTTCTTTACGTTAATCTTATTTTTATTTATCCAAGAATCAAATGAGCTATGAATCACTATTTTAGGTAAAAACAAATCAAGTAGGTTTGAAATTCTCCAATATTACTGTTGTTGTTAATGTGTTGCTGTCTCAAGTTACAGTATTTAGCTTAAACAGATAAACAGTTGGACAAAGTGAAGTAATTCAGGCACAGCTGTAGAGACAGAGGAAGATAGAGAGAGGAATGCAGAGGGAGGGAGGTGTGAGCTGCAAAGAGAGAGAGAGGAGAGAGGAGGGAGGGAAGGGTGAGTAAGAGGAGAGAGTGAAAGGAGGGAGGGGTGAGCAGATAAGGAAGAGAGGGGAGAGAGGAGCGAGGGGAAGGGTGAGTAAGAGGAGAGAGAGAAAGGAGGGAGGGGTGAGCAGAGAAGGAAGAGAGGGGAGAGACAAGGGAGGGGAAGGGTGAGTAAGAGGAGAGAGAGAAAGGAGGGAGGGGTGAGCAGACAAGGAAGAGAGGGGAAAGACTAGGGAGGAATGAGCGACGAGATAAGGGAAGAGACAAGGAGTATGGAGCGGAACAGAGGGGAAGTCAAAGTGTCCGGAATTTGAGGTGATTATCCACAAGCATAAATGGTCCTATTCATTAAAGATGCTTTTGAAGTGAAATACCAAATATTATTTACAATAACAAATGTATTTTTATTTATTGTTTTCCCACCACTGCAATCTTGTCAGCGCCTGCAGCCAAGTCCGTCTCACACACCTGTACTTCAGACTATGGGAGAAAAAATGTTAAGATACATACGAACCTAGTTTATGGATCTAAACTTTTCACCACACAGAGATCCCACCAGATCTGACCTTGTTCACCCAAGCTTCTACGCAAAACAGATGTTTGTGCGGGGTGAGGGTTCTGCTGGGATATGTGTGATTTCAGTTTGAAAGACCCAACACTCCTAGACCCCGGGCTTTCGCCTTTATTTTTCTCACCACCCCAAAATACAACCTACGCAGCCTCTCTTCCAGGACCACCACTTGAATTTGGACACTACACAGCAGTGGGCCTAAAATGGGGATAGAGAGACTCAAACCACCCAAAACACACCCAGGAAAGCAGAGAAATAATAGTAAAAATAGTAATGATAAAGGGGTCCTGTCCCTGCCGGTTTATGTAAACTTTTGCTCAGTTTATTTTTACTGAGTTTATGGAGACACACAAGACAAACAAAACTAGTTAACACAGTGTTTACAGACACACAAGACAAACAAAACTTAGTTAACACAGTGCTTACAAACACACAAAACAAACAAAACTTAGTTAACACAGTGCTTACAAACACACAAGACAAACAAAACTTAGTTAACACAATGCTTACAGACACACAAGACAAACAATACTCAGTTAACCACTGAGTACCCTCTCAGCTACTGCTGAGACCTCTTGGCTACTGCCAAGACCTCTTGGCTATGCCAAGACTCTCGACTACTGTCGAGACCTCTCGACTACTGTCGAACCTCTCAGTCAACGCTGAGACCGCTCAGTTACCGCTGAGCATACGGTTCAATATAGAGGAGGACAATACATGAAAAATAAACATCTCACAAGAATTATTATTATGTATTTATTTTATTTTTTAGCAGTTTTTAAATATTTCAAACATAAGTGATATACTTGGAATTATAATTCTGTATATCACCAAATCAACAATAGAGATAGTTCAAATTCTTATATCCTCCTCCTCTACTTCAACCGTCTTGGCCATAGAGCATTTATGTTTCTTAACAGTGATTACGTTCAATAGACTCTCGTCAGATTCTATTCCAAGAGGTAATTTGATGAAGAATTAAACAAAACACCCTCAGGGTCTAACCCTGGCTATCAGCAGACCTAGTCCACTGTTAGTCTGACCGGGCCTAGTGCCACCTAGTCCAACTAGGATTTTTATTATTTTTTATTTATTTATTTTTTGGTTTTTGGTTTTTATGGTTTTTGTTTTTATTATATTCAAGTTGTATTCAACAATGATTCCTATTACCGGCTTATTTTCTTTCCCTAAGTGTTATTATGTGCTTAATGCAACTTTACATGTGTGAGATGGTGATTGTAGACTTTTAGTATATTTTTAACTGGCCAATTTTCTCTAGATTTACAAGACAGAGATTTACAGATTTCTGTGACAGTGACAACCCTAATTAATACAATCCAAGCTATGCAGAAATTTTATTAAAAAGGTTTTCTGCTTACCTTATGTTGTGGGGCCCCTGGTTGTCACCGAAACAGTCATCAGACTCCACCTCGGTCTGCCCAAAGGTCCTCCAGACGATGCCTCACACCATCACGTCGGAAGGTCACCAAATTGTAAGGATGTTCGATTCTGGTGTAAGTGTCAAAAGAGGACCAGGATTCTGGAAGATTAAGTCAGAAGGATTTAATGAGTATTGCATGGGCAAAGTGAACAGAGAAGCTACGGACTCCACGGAAAGGACAGGACGAGAGCCCTGAATTGTGACCTGTTACACATTTTATAGCGTGTGTGTGCATGTATGTGTGTCAATGTAAAAACAGGAGGATCCTCTGGTCAGCATAGCGTTATCTTCATGAGATTCAGGCAAGGGCTGGGCCTCTGAACTCACAGCATCTTCAAGTTTTGCTAAAAGGAAACAATGTGTTCTATGTGTGTGCAGTTACTGTTATTACCCGTCCATAACATTAGCATTTGTACATCCAGACACAAGTAGACTAGACTAAAACGCATTGATAAAATGTGGATACTTTACATAAGCATCTCTGGGAACTCCTTCAAGACTGTTGGAAGAGCATTTAGCTCATCAAGAGAATGTCAAGAGTGTGTAAAGCAGTAATCAAAGCAAAGGTGGCTTCTTTGAAGAACCTAGAATATGACATATTTTCAGTTGTTTCACACTTTTTGGTTATGTCGCCTATTATACTTCCACATGTGTTAATTCATAATTTAGTTGCCTTCAGTTTGAATCTACAATGTTCATAGTCATGAAAATAAAGAAAACTCTTGAATGAGAATGTCCAACTTTTGGTCTGTACTGTACATATATTGCATATTTTTCCATCAAGGTTTTGCCTCTTTCACGTCGTACTAACAGCCTTAATTTTTCTCAATTAATAATTGTAGTGCAGGTTTTAAACATTCGCTAACGGAAGAACAGTATTTAGCTGAGCATGGATTTTTGTTTACACGTGGTCAAATGTGACGTAACTACGGAGGAGAATAGCTACTATTTGGTCTGAGGAAAACAAAGATGAAGAAGTTGCAATGACAGTAGTATGAAGTCTGGACTGGAGCGGGAAATAAAAGTTAAGCTTAATCTTGAGGTAAGATTAGAAACATCGATTTTCCGTCAGAGATGGACAACTACTTGCGTGCAACTTTTGTTTCAGCATTTGTCAAGCATTACATCACGCGCATGCACACTTGGCATTTGTTCAGCGACTAGTGGCCATTTGGATCATGTTTGTGTAAGGCTTTTTGACATCGGTGCGCCTCAAAGAGACTAGAAAAGATGCTGCACCGCACCTCCCTATTGACAGAAACTGGTTGTTTAGTTTCTGACAGTGACACTCGCCTTTGTATAAAACAGCTTTTACAGGCGATTGTGAACATAATTAACAGTGTTGATTTCACAGACACATCCATTACATGTTCACCTGCAACATGTGTGATCAGTCTGACTGATATTCATGGAGAAAAGTGTCTTATAAGAACATGATTTAAAAAAAAAAGTAGTTTTAATCCATAGACCAGTCATTCACAGAGCTTCTCGACAAGAAAAACTTTTTTTGTTTTAGTGGCTGTAATCTTTTATTTGACTTAAGGTTGTCAAAAAAAGCGATTCTCCGATACTAATCGATACTAAAACTGGTATTGATACTCAATACTCGTTTGAACAAGTATCGATATTTTAAGCCCCGCCCCCTTCCCCCTCTCGCACGCTAAGCCCCCGGTATTTTTTCAAGTATCGAAACGAGTTTGACATTTTAGTATCGTGACAACACTAATTTGACATCTTTTGAAAGGACATCAAAACTTTATTTTGTCATCCGGGGCTATTTCTAAAAGACGCTTTGTTGACGCTGAAAAATTGGAACTCTGACCTAATTTGAGCAACGCGTGTATTTATGTCCATCTTACATTGCTGGTGTGAATAGTTCTAGCCAGATCAGACCTTATTCTATTAAGTGTCTGCAATTCCTTCGCAGACACTTGTAGGTCTCAACATATTCCAGTTGCACAAAGTTTTTTGTGGAACTGTGAATATTGTTTAAAATGTGCAAAAAGGCCTGACAGAGAAGGAGGGTCAAAGCGAGAACAGGACTGACGGTGAAAGGGTTAACAGACAAGATTAACAAACCCAGACAGGATTATAGGCTAGAAGTGGATAGTTATTTTGCCAAGCACCTGTAATGGAGTGTTTTGGAAAGACGACAACACTAACCAGTAATTTAATACACGAAAAAGAAAAAAAAAAGTGACTTTCCAAACAAAAAAGCCCAAAGTTGCTACACAGTACATAAAAAGACTTGGCAACTTTAAAACTGACCAATAAGAAACTAGATGGGTAAAAATTAAAACAGATCATCAAATAGAGAAATGAACTCACGATTCGATTCTTATCCCAATATTGTCCAAGCCTAATCTTGACTAAACATACTTGACTAAACATGGCCCAAAACTCTTCACATAATAGCTCTCCTTTAAAATCTCAATTACAAAACAACAGCAAGAACTACTCAAGCAAACGTACCGCAAAAAATCCCCGAATGATGACCGGCTCCATTAGTCTAATAACCTCTTTTCATTTGACTGTAAAGGACGGAGCTTGAAAACAGCTTTGAACAAATTTACGTCCGTGTCGGGGAAAAGATTACGAGTCATCCTTTCCATTAAGCAACTTCAATATCTTTTCATTGGCTTCGGCGAACGAGACGATTTAGAGTTTTCGAAAAATTGGCCCCGGTTTGGAAAGAGCGCTGATAGACTCAAAGACTAATTGCAGCGCTTTAAAAAAAAGGTCTTCTATGTGGTTCCAAAGAAAACTGGCGGCCATCTTAGTGAAATGTTCTTTTGATGAAATGACTGGATGGAGAAATTATCAGCCTTTTAGCCCCTGGCAGTGAATTCAGAAGAGTTATTAGCGGTAACGTGAGTCAATGTTGGAGATTTTTGTATTTACAACGCGTGCATTTTATAGGATTTGCTTCGGGAAGGTATCAAAGCCGTTACGTGTTCATACGCCAAGTAGATTTGAAGATGGAAAGAAGGTCGCATGGAGGGCTTTTGTAGGTGTTCCGTCGCCGGTCTGAGCTAAAAATAGTTTTATAGATGTGTTGTGCCAACTTCGTCACGCGGAATGTATCTCGTACTGTTTGTCCTGCCAGTTCTGACATCATATTCATGCTCAACTGGTAACTTCTAGCTCGACATCGCAGATCTGGGACGTTCTCAACAATGCGATGCTTGAGAAATGTTTTTCAAACTTGATGTCGCTCCCATTTGAAGAAGCTAAAGCACAGCGAGTGGACAATACATGAGAAGTGAGGCAGGTTGATGTTAGCCACTTAGCCCAGGAGCGAGGCGCAAGAAAGAGCACACTGGACAACAGACTAGTTTGTAGTTTATATCATGAAAAGTACTGTGACACACTCTTACAACAGTGACTGGTTTACGTTACAGCACATTTATGTTGTGATCTGAACCAGTTTTCAACTCCCAAAACAGCAACTGTAGCCAATCACGACCCCTAAACTCAAAATGTAGTCTTCAGTCAAAAAGAAATATACACTTATCACTGTATTTAAAGCTGTCAAAGCTTGTTGTATATTGGGATGAGACGAGCCATGAGATTGGGTCTACGAGAACAAGATGAGATTTTGAAATAATTTGCATTATTTGTTTCAATTCAGAATTTCAACCATAACCTTAAGACAAATTACAAAATTAGATGTTTATTGTTTGTTATTGTTAGTTTAATATTTATTTAGTTTAGTTTTACCTTTCATTATATCTATGACCATGTATTCCGATTATTTAAATGATATGAGTTAAAACATTTGACTGAAATTGAATTGCTCTCCCTTGTGCAGCTCAGGCTCCGCCCCCTTTCTCCTGCCTCTGCTCAGGCTCCGCCCCCTTTCTCCTGCCTCTGCAGCTGCTGACCGGAACCAGGCAGAGAAGGAGACACACTTTTATACTTTTTGCAAAGTTATTGATGACATAGGTCAAAATATCTGTGTGGATCTTTTTTAAACTATGTTTAAATGTGAAAAACACTGCGCTGTTCCAATGTTTAGGACTAGTAATCTCTGTCAGTATTGGTCCTATCATTACAAAATAAAAACTGGGACAGAGTTTAAACTGTTTTCTGTCAGAATAAGTCCGCTAAGCAAAACATGACTCTCAGCGGCACGAGATCTCGTCCCATCCCTACTTGTTTAAGGTCTAAATGTTTCATTTTTCACATTATCAGAGGACCTCCGGGAATCATTTTGCGATCCCCATGGGGGTCCTGACTCCCAGGTTGTGAACCACTAATCTGAACAGGGAAGCAAAGCTCATGGCTGCACATTGTGTCTCCTGAATCCTGTTGGATCTGTTATGGCTAGTTAATAATCACAGTTTAAATTGCTGCGTTACATTGGTGGCAGCAGTGTTTTCTTACAGTGTATTTTTGTATTGTATTGCTGTAATATTACTCTGTGCGTTGCAATTGCAACTTTTATTTATCAGTTAGCTGCAAGTTTAGCTAGGCAGTTGTTCTTAGCTCGGCTAGACAACAACAAAATGTGTGAGTGGACCTACAGCATGGATAAGGCAGCTGGAGGTAGCGGTCTATGTCGGCAGTGACACAGACATGGATGAGGAGCTTGTCCTTATTTTTATTTATACGAAGGACTGGAAAATTTGTTCTAGGAACATTAGATTCTAATCTAATCTTTAGGTAACATAGGGAATGTTTGTTTTTGGTTAGGTGAAGACTAAGAGAAGAGAACAGCTAACATTCTCTGAAGAAGCTCTGTTTACTGGGGTTGACTTTGTGCTGCCCAGTGTAAGTTTGCAGTTTATTTTATGACAAAGTACTATGCTAATAAGAGAAAACTATGTCTTGCCTGTTCCTGACTTGACTACATGCTGCCCAGTACCAGTAGTTTATTTAATGACAAAGTACTATGCTAATAATACAGTATGTCTGGTCCATTCCTGACTTGTCTACGTGCTGCCCAGCGCCGCAGTTGTTAACAGTTTCTTGGACGCGTAGCTTTCCCTCTGTTTGCAGCTAGTTTGTTACAATGACAGACAAGAATCCACAACCAGGAGCCACAAAAGAAAGTCCATTTTCAAATAGCTGAAAGAGGACAAAAGGAGCAATGGCAAAAAGTGCCCAGAACTAGCCTGCACTGAAGGAATCGAAGGGTCAAAAAAACAGCAACAAAAGATGCCGTCCTGGACCGATCGCTTTTATTCATCACTTGAAAACATGTTTTTTTATTTTTTTTTTCCCAAACTGGCTTTTTTTGTGAAAGCTGTTGGTCTTTTGAATCTGCTCCATGTCCATTTAAGCTCTGGGACAAAGTTTGGCTTTAAAAAAACATGCAAATCAATGTATCGTTTTTATTTATTTATATGCTTTTATACTTAAAGTTAGGGTAGCTAAATTTTGTTGTTGTAAATTAGTAACATTTCTGTTTCCCACTAAAAAGTATATGATAAATGCAGCACTTTGTGAAAAATTAAACCTCTGATGATTGTCTGAATGGAATAATAAAGACATTTAGTTTTCATCAGGAGTCGAATGCAGCGCTCTGATTGGCTGTGCTTGGGCGGTCCTCATTGGTTTCAGTTTCAGTTTCTCCAGTTACAGTCTGCTGCTTTTAAAAGGTGATTTTTAAGTCGCAATTGCAACCAAAAATGAATAAATGTTGATATTAACAATGTGTGGAAGGATTTACGAAAGGACGTTTAAAACAGACTAATTCAGTTAAAACTAATTGTGTTTGAATACTGTTTCCATTTTTTTTTTTTTTTTTTTTTTTTTTTTGCGGCAGTTATGTTGGTTTCATATGCGGGTCTCTGATTGGCTAATTCATCTGTCAATCATATCCACTGACATCAGAAAGAGGGACACAAAGGCCAGATCATAGTTTTTTTTATATACTTTATATACTTTTACAAACAACTTTTTGACTATTTATTTTTTGCTACAAAGTACTACGCTTACGAAAAAGTCAGATGAATGCAACATTAAAAAAAAGATTGTAAATTGGAAAATTAAAAAAATGAATAAAAGTTTCCTATGTTAAAAAATCAAATAGTAGTGAGTTCAACATTGCCACAATACAGATCACATAGGAGCAAAAACTCCAGACCTGACCTGCAGTGTGAACATAACTTAAAGCCCCCGGACAGTTTCAAAAGTTGTCTCTACATCAGTGTCTTTGAAGCTTTTTAGGAGCGTGTCGAGACTTTGAGGAGGTATGTTATCTCAAACGGGATGCACCCTGGAGTGAAACATGTGTATTTCCTGTTTCTGTTTTTTTGCGACTTCCTTCCTGAACTTCACTGAACTTTTGATGTTATCGCGCCGCATTAGCCTTTGCACACTTCCACGTGGATTTTTTTTTTTTTTATGCGTGTGGGTAAAACTGCCCGAGCTAATTCAAAGTACAGTATATGACTTTAAAGGACAGGCATCGTTTCACATCTTAAACATCTGTTCTTTTTTGCGCATAGATCTAAAATGACTTAAATGAAACGTATGTAAGATGCGTAATTTGTGGTTCTAAAAAAGATATTACAATCACAGACAAGTTTGTGAAATGAGCCATACTTTAAGGTTAGAAGCTACTGACTAATCAGGAACAAGGTTTGCTATTAATCATGGGTAATCACTTTCTCAGATACCTATGGACTTAGAATATTTCGAAGCTGACGCCCCAATAGGTGCCCAAAACGTCCAAATGCGCGTCTGGCTGGCGGGGGACAACAACGCGCTTCTTTGCATTCTCGCTTGTTTGCAAAGGCTTTGTTTTGCTCCTAGACAGATCACGTAAAGTGAGAGAGAAGGTTGGGGAAAGATAGAGGCTAGCTGCATTTATAAAACGTAGCTTACCCGATCACACAACTTTCTCCTCCAGTGTCACGTCGTACAGCAGGTTTAAACACGGCAACAAGCATTTTTAATAGATCCATGTGAGCGCATTGTCAGTCCAGATCATGTCCCGTGTTGTTTGTTTTGCCGTGTCTCCAGATTTTCAGAGCAACGAACGACTAAGCTTTGAAAAAGCCCCCAAACCCTTCATTAAACCCTTCATTAAAAAAGTGATTAAAAGACTTCAGTAAACAGACCTCCTTTCTTCTTGATGTGAGAGGAGAACAACATGTCACGTGTCACAGGAGTGGAGTCTCTGATTGGCTGACGCTGACTTCCAACGCGTCTGAAGATAGATTTTCCCAACTTCAGAGGCATGAAGGCGCGTCAACAGATGCCAATATGCACCGCACGCTTGAACGCTCAAGATGCTCAATACTCATCCCTAGTGGTCACACTAGATACTGACTGTTTTTCTGAGTCCCAAGACCCCCTCAATTAAAAAGCACACATTTCAGAGTGTCCTTTTATTGTGGCCAGTCTAAGACACACCTGTGCAATAATCCTGCTGTCTAATCGGCATCTTAATGTGACACACATGTGAGACTGTGAGCTAGATATCAGCAAAGGAGAAGTGCTCATTATCACAGATTTAGACAGATTCGAGAACAATATTAAATAAATGTTTATTTTGTGTACGTAGAAACTGTTTTAGATCTTTGAGTTTATTTTCAGTATATTTGTTGAAATCCCCAATAAGAACCAATGCCAGTAGTCACTGAAAACTACTTAAAAAAAAAAAAAAAACTCAGCTAACTTGTTGGAAAAGTCACAGTGTATGCAACTGTTATTACAGCCTGTTCTCACAGATATGCAAGTGTCATAGGAACGCAATTTCTATTTATTGAGTGTGTATTTCATGCTTTGCTACACCAGTTCACGTCTATGATGGATGCAAAGACGTTATTATTCATTGATACTAACCCAATTCTAATCCTAATCTTGACAGACCTAACCTTACCCTTTTTTGTAACTTCAGACTTAGATTTAGCTGTTAACCCCAAACAAAACCTCCTGTGTGTCCTCAACCAAAACACTATGTCTATGCAATGGCAAGAAAAAGGCAGAAGTGTCATCATCAACAGTTTGTCATGGAGCGGTATAGAAACGTAATCCCTGAGAACACATTGATTTTTGTTGTGCAAATAAGAACTTGAACGTGACGTGAATACAATTTCTAACATTATGAGCCAGAGAAGGTTGACATCAGCCAGTATTACATCCATTTAAATGCGCAACCACAAACCAGCTGAATCATTTCCTGAAGCCTATCCCAATACTTCAAAATTTGATGGATCTAATTGGTGCATCACTAAGTCAGGTTAGTTTGATGTAGTTCTAAATGACAGACGACCACTGAGCTTGCTTAGCCAATCGACATTTATCAAATAAGTCTGACTGACGTTGAAAAAACAAGTGTGTTTTTGATTTGGAGAATGCTTTTTTTCAGGCTAGTTTAAAGAACGTTGCCAGACGATCGAGAAACTTTATCAGACACACCACAGACACCAGCGCAGTTCTTCGGTTTCTTTTTCCTATCATTTTCCGTTTCGCTACTTGATTGGAAGCGGCAGACCCAGTGAGTTCCGCAGAACATTCCGTGCTGCCAGTGTTTTTGGTGAGTCCGTCTGCCAAATCTGAAATCGCCAACTGTTAAACTCAAGGTGACATCTTACTTTATCTAACTATTAGCAGATTCGTACCTTTCCCAAAGCGAACTCTTCTGTGTCCCGGAGGAGCCGACCGCTTGTTTCCACAGGAGCGATGTTCCCTTGGCTACGGTCCAGTCTGCACGATGGCGTAAAATGTATCTGTCTCCATTAAAGTGAGGCTTTCTTTAGAGCTTTGGAACTTTTGAGGTACACGGACGCCATAATGAGACTTCGAAAACCAAAACAACCCAAGGTAATAGAAGGTGAGTAGTGCGTTTGGAATTTAAAATGACGAGATTTAGACTTGTGCTGTGTCGAAACAGTAGATGAGGTATGTATTGCTGATGCTAATTCATCATTTAGAATAGAGATCTCAAACTTGTGATCTTGATAAGGTTGATGCGGTAACAGAGTGCTTTATGTGTCAAACTTTCGACCATTTTTATTGGACCAAATTTCTTGGGCAGATATTTGAGATGTCCATGAGATGAATTTTGATAAAGTTGTGTTCACCTCACATTAACAAAAAAAATCTGGTTGCAAGTTTTCAGATTTTTTTTTAGAGGGGAAAAACTCGCTCCAACATTTTTTTCCTGTCCCGTCTTGATCCTGGGATTAGTAGGGAATATTATTTCCCTTAAATTTGTCAGTCTCTACAATAAATGACTCTGGGCTTAGCAAAATTGCGAGCTGATGTTTTGAAAATATGGTTGAAACTAAGGTTTGTAACAAGAAATCATTGATATATTTCCAAAACTGTAGCAATGGTGGACAATTCAAAGATGAAAAAATGCCAAAAAATAGTAATTGAGTAAACTCCCTAACAGGACGCAAGTGCCCGGGGGCCAGATGCGACCCTCAACCTGTTTTGATCAGTCCCCTGGCCATTTTTGAGAATAAGCATTATCTTATTACTCTTTACACTGCAAAATTTATATTTAGTCTAGGACCTAGACCCAGAGACATAGAGTTGGATTACCTGTAGGTTTAGCCTAGTCCTTTATCTGTTGTTCTGATTTGCTCAAATTCTAGTTTTCATTTATCTCTGCTAGTGTAACCTGTTATATGACAGGCAATTTAGACTTATTTTCATTTACTAGACATAAGTTCTTGGTGTAGTTTTGTTATTCGGCCATAGATCTCTGTCCGCTGTAAAATATATTTGAATAGCCCTGCTTTAGAGCAATAACAACAGACGCAGCATTAGTTATTATCACTATAGAAACAACTTGGGCACAATCTGCATCAAAAAACATGGTTATGGTCATGGTCTCGATAAAATCTGGCCTCTGAAAAATAAAGTTGAATAGCCCTGGTCTAGGTTAAACTGCCAAATTCAGAATCTTAATTTTAGTTAAATAAGAATACAATTGCTAATAACTGATGGCATATTACACTTGTTTCAAGACATTTCTGACTGTTGCAGGATATATTCGCTTGAATCAAATTTGAAAATGTCTTTAAAGAAGACAGAAACACCTCAAAACAAGTTCAAATCTCAAGTCCATCAACTAAATCCATCTTAACCAGAAAAAAAAGAACATTCAAATCCAGATTTCAAGACATGTTAGCAAATTCTTTTGCAGTGTATATGTCTTTTATTTGATTGTCTTGGCCATAAAGCATGTGTTTGCACTTGTGTTCTTAATATTCACAATGAACGGACACAACTAATAGATACGTATCTTATTTTTTATACAAAACATACTTGCAATAATGACATTTATTTATCCGTGATGGTTATCCGGCCTTTTGCCACTAGTTTGGATTAGAAAACGGCCCTCAGGGAAAAATAATTGCCCACCCCTGTGTTAAGGTGTTTCAAAATGAATGACATGAGAGAATGAGCTTCTGTCACGTACAGAAGCTTCACTTTTATCTCAAGATCAGATTGTTTAAATGGTCAGTATGAGTAAACGTTATATGTAGCTACAGAGGAATCGCAAATAGATGATAATATACCTTTTAGCTTCAGAGGTTTAGCCTCCGTTTTAATCGAATAATCAGTCAATGGGACACGTCTTTAGTCAACCAAGACTTTCTTTAGTTGATTACAGCCTTTCAGATAATTTAGTACATTCAGAAAGTTCCACTGTGTCTCTTTTTAGTGTCTATAATCCACAAGAATACACTGAAACATTCTTCTTTTGCCATGTCAAACAGTATGGTATTAGACTTTCTGTCAGTTAGCTAGTTTAACAACAAGAACTTACTATAGTTTTAGCAGTTTTCTTCATTCAACTAGTTTTCTTTGTCACTTGCCTGTTCCTTCGAAAACCACATAATCATTAGAAGTGATCGCCGATTGGCCTATCCAAACCACATTTCTGCTCTGCTCTGTTGTGTGTCTCTTAGCAGATCTTTAATGGACCCGTCCCAATCTCCTGTCATCACACGCACTCACCAAACTCGTATTTTGATGTTCTTTTGAAGACAGAAATATGCGGAGCGTGCGTGTTTCAAAGCGTCGAAGCACATTTAGCAGCACGACTCTTTACCAAAAACTCAGTCACGGCTGTTCGAACGCCAACGGAAAACTATCAAATACTCAAGTACCGTAACAAATGATTTTTAAACGTGCTGTGTGATTTCATTCCTCGAGTCGGTGAGTAGATTTTTCCAAACGCGACTGGGGCCAACAACAGCAAAGACACCAGCTGCTAAGATTGCCGATTAGCTAATGAATAATGAAAGTGACAATACGGAAGCCCGGAAAGGACATTTTTACAGCGTCTGAAGGATTTTCTGCTCGGCTAAACGTTGTCTATCCGTGCGTTTTCTTTGCTCACATGAAAAATCCATCGGAGCGCACAAACACTGATGGATTTTGATGTAAGAGAAATGGTTCTTCAAATACCGTGGTAGGTTCAATCTATACCCTTAAATTTGTATGACAGGTTAATAAACTGCGTCTGCCGTTATAAATGTGCTGTTAAGTGCTGCCATGGTAATGTTGCTAACAGCTACATGGAGCTAATGTGAAAAAAAAAATGTTATTTACAGTGAATATTCTTAATAAAAGTTCATATAAATGAGAGAGAAAAAAAAAATCATATTTTGAGTAGACTTCCCCTTTAAGTCTCTCAGTTTCAAGCAGCGCAAGTTACCTCCAGCGTAACCAGATTCAGACTGACAGGCGCCCTGAAGCGCTCACCTATATACTCATGTTTGCCCCTCCCACCTTACATAACAGACATAGAAAATATTAATTACACCATTTCTACAAATAAATGGTAGCTTGTTCACAGTCTGGCATATGTACAAAGCCTATTGCTTTCATAGAAAATTATTACATTATATGATAACTCACAGATATGTACAAAACAGAGATAATTGTCTATGCAAATGATTTTTGGCTCACATGACCACTGAAACCCGCGAGACTGGGACATTTAAACCTGTGGCACGGATATGTCCGGGTTTGCCAAAACGCCCCTGCGGAGGAGAGAGGAGACGGCAGCGCGCTGGTGAGTAAGACGGCAAATCTAGCGTGTTTTTAAGTTGGTAAAACCAGACACTTCTAAGTGTGCACCCTTAGACGCGGAGAACACGCTGGAGAGGGGATGAAATAACATTTAAACCGTGCTGTAGTTACTATTGACCGGTGTTGGCATGACGCGCGGTGGACAAGAGAAAGGGCGCGCTCGTCCTCACATGCTCTCCAGGGGAGCGAACTCAGGGACGGGCCTGCACCGACACAGCCAGATTTATCAAGTGTTTGCTCATGTGCAAACTAAGTTAGAGGGTGCAAAAACTCAACACAGCTGATATTTTTCTCTCACACAGACACTAAAGATGCAAAATTTGAGGTGTGCATATCTGTTTTGTGTAATACAGTATATGTGTATGTTCCAATATCAAATTGAGTGCAAAACGCTCACAAATAACACATGCATATTTTTCAGTTTGCACCTGCAATTTAGCACCTGGTTTGATAAATCAGGCCCTAAAAGTACTTAAACTGCAGCACAACACTAGAAGAAAACTTACTTAGAGGTCTGTGTTCCGACTTCTGTGGATGACTGGAATGCAGCAATAGTAGGCTTATTGCGCAGAATGCCAAAATAACTGACTTTTGTTCTTATTTCATGTTCACTTAATTTCATGGGGGTTTGATAACAACTGTCTAAAATAAATATTCATTTGTATTGTATGATAAGACTTTACAAAATAAGACAATGTATTAAAGTGAGGCTAAACACGCAATCAGAGTCTTCGCCGACAACTGCACCTCAAACAGACTCGCAAAAGTGGGAGATTCCCGAAATATAGACAGTGAGGTTTTTAGCTCTGAGGCTTTGTACAGTTACACGAGCACATGAGCTTCTGATGTGAGTATTTTCTAAAATTGAAAATGAGAAAAAAATGAAAGACTGAATGAGTTTGAACCTTTGCACCTCGCACCACACGCTTATCCAGCTGAGCCAAACGACTGATGATAATATACAAAGTGGGTGACTGCTTTCCAACTCGCCACTGCGGTGGTTTCAGAAGGAGGATTTGATATATCCCTCCTGGGCGGCCGGTCTGTCGCGTCAACTCAACGTGATGTAGGCCTGAACTGAAAATGCACTGACAGCGTTTGACCATCAGGGCAGCATGGTTGCTGTTTTTGCACGCATTAGGGCAAAATGAGCAAGTTTGCACAAAAAATGTCCTAAAAAGGCCGGATACAGTAGATAATTCAGTTTTGACCCCACATACACAGTCTGACAGTGAAAAAAAAAGTTCATTCTGTATTTAGTTTCTATTTAAGCACAATAGCAAAATGCTTGTACAAGAGTCTAGCTTTACAGCTAGTTTATAGTCCTGTAGAGGGGAGGCACAATGGACATGTTTTTAGTGGAAGGGGAAACCTAAGCAGACAAAGGAAAAACATTAGAGCAGTGGTTCTCAACGTGGGGATCATGGAATTATTTCAGGGGGTCCCCAGAACATGTGAAAATTGAGCATTAAGATCTTAAACAAGGTTTTGCAGCTTCAAAACAGTGATAATGTCTATTCCTATTTGCTGGCCTACAAGATGAATCTAGGTTTATGTCTTCAAATTAAAATAAAAAATTACGCTAAAATTACTTTGCAGGTAGCGTGCATTTTGTGTTTGAGGGTCTCGAAACGGCGTGGCTAATCGGGAGATCGGAGACTTCCCGAAGGGCCGGGGGACTTTGAGGGCCGGTGTGGCTCATGTCACACCGGCCACCGGTTGGACCAAGACGCAGAGACGTGCTGAAAGCACGAGGGTAGTCGCTCTAGAGCAGGGGTGGCGAACCCGAGGCTTGCGAGCCGCATGCTGCAAGCTGCTGTGCTGTAACCTGATCCCGCCTAATTAAGCTAAAACATAGAAATCCTGAGTCTTGTGAGTGTTTTGAAGTCCACAGCGACACTCTACTACTCACAAGCTTTCAGACACTTTTTATTTCACAAAGATAGACCTCAGATTCACGGAGTTATGATTGTTTTCGCCTTTACTGAAAATTGCCATTCATTTTAATGGGGCGGGCGCGCGGAATTTGAAGCATTTAATTCACTGTCCCAAGACACAGGAGATATAAAAGTGATACTAAGCATGAGTTCAGACGTCCTGATACAAGTTTGTGTTGTTTCTACAGCCCCAGCTCCACTGTCACTGCTGCGTAAAGGCTCCGTGCCTCTCCACGGTCTGCCCTATGAAGAGCAGGGCCGGTTCAAAAAAAAAAGAGGACCTTTGAAGGGGGGGGGCTCATCTAACATGAAAAATTTTAAATTGACATTAGAATTTGATAATAATTATATTGTTAATTATAGTAAAATTACATCACATATCAATAAGAATATCACATCTAAAACTCACCAAAATGCAGGAAATTGCACAGAATTTTTAAAAATTCTCCTGGGGAGAATTCCCCAGACCCCCTGAATTATATCAAAACCATGCTATATAAATAAATAAAGATACAGTTGACTTTGCTGGGGCGCTATAACCCACTCAAAAGTAAAAAATAATATTAATAATCGATACATATTTACATTTTATTTGTCAGAGGGCTGTTCTATTAAAAATTTTCCCGGGCTGAAAATGAGTCCCACTCCGGCCCTGTCTCAAAGGTTGAGAACCACGGCATTTGAGTCTTAAAAGGTTCACAAGATCAGAAATCTCTTGCTGAAGTTCGTCACACAGTACCGGGACAAGCAGAACTGCGCCTGTCCCATAGCCTGTAGAGCACCTAGCACAAGGCTAAAGCTCACGGCCAATATGACAACAAACTTCAGTGAGCAAAAGCCATTAACGCACTGCACCCATCATCTTTGATCAGCGGGGCTTGCCATTATTATCTGGCAACCAAAGTGTAAATATGGGTCTACAAATCATATTAACTGGACAAAAAACTAATCAAAACAGACAAACTGGGTGAAAAAAACCAAGATGTTTTGTCAAATCTTAAAATTAACCACATTCACTATGCCTTACTCAAAAATACCTTAAAATTCCAGACTATACGCTGCAACTTTTTTCACAAACTTATACAACTAGACTATAGATTCTCATTGATTTTTTGTTGGAAGCTATTCAATAGTCCAACAATTACAGTTTAACCTGTCGAACACACTTAAAATTGTGGTTGTGTGTGTCAATTCTTTGGATTTTGGTGCTGTTTGACGACACATAGAGGTATTCTGTTTTGCAACTCTAATTTTCAACTTTTATGTATCTGTTTTTTTATAACTCTCCAGAGTCCTTGGAGAGTCCTTGCCCCAAGTGGAGGAGTTCAAGTATCTCGGGATCTTGTTCACGAGTGAGGGAAGGATGGAGCGTGAGATTGACAGGCGGATCGGTGCAGCGTCTGCAGTGATGCAGTCGCTGTATCGAACCGTTGTGGTGAAGAAGGAGCTGAGTCGAAAGGCAAAGCTCTCGATTTACCGGTCAATCTACGTTCCAACCCTCACCTATGGTCATGAGCTTTGGGTAATGACCGAAAGGACAAGAACGCGAATACAAGCGGTCGAAATGAGTTTCCTCCGCAGGGTGGCTGGGCGCTCCCTTAGAGATAGGGTGAGAAGCTCAGTCACACGGGAGGAGCTCGGAGTAGAGCCGCTGCTTCTCCACGTCGAGAGGAGCCAGTTGAGGTGGCTCGGGCATCTGTACCGGATGCCTCCTGGACGCCTCCCCAGGGAGGTGTTTCGGGCAAGTCCCACTGGGAGGAGACCTCGAGGAAGACCCAGGACACGCTGGAGGGACTATGTCTCTCGACTGGCCTGGGAACGCCTCGGGATTCCCCCAGATGAGCTGGCGGAAGTGTGTGGGGATAGGGAAGTCTGGGCCTCCCTGCTCAGACTGCTGCCTCCGCGACCCGACTCCGGATGAAGCGGAAGAAAATGGATGGATGGATGTTTTTTTATAAATTCAAACTTTAATGCTGTAAAACTTTGATAAATATTCACCACAAGGACTATTGCACCAAACAAAGTCAAAATTAGACAAATGTGACAATCTTTGATCATCAAAGAGCTGCGTGTAATCGTAGTTTAGCATTTATGTGAGCTGTGACTGCTTTCATGACACGCTGAGCAGTTTGGATTTTCGGGCTCAGTTCGTAACAGGACATCACAGGATTTCAGCCAGCTTAGAAGTGCGGCTTCTGATGTTCAACAGACACGAGATGGGTACTGATAGTTTTTGTGAAAAGAGCCAGTAAGGAGTGAAATGTGCTCACTTTGGACTGCAATGCTACACAATTTAACACCTGATGCGGTAGAAATACTTTGAGTCTTGGGATTTTAACGAGCTAAAGAGTGTGGCTCATGTCCTGTTTGAATTGGAACCTCATGTTCATTGTAAGAAGTTTACGCTGAATTTTATCTTCAGTAATTCACCATACTCAGATGTCCTCATACATTTCTGATACTGTGTGAATTTGAATGAGGTCTGTGTTTTCAATCTGTAAACTGTACGTATATAAATTAATTGATTTGACACTTCAACCTATTTTACCTTCAGATTTGAACTAAATATATTACTATTCACCACTGATCATTCTCCAATGAAATTGTACAGATTAGGGCCTGACCAATATATCATTTGGCCATTGACCAACATGAGCACTTACAACCCTGTTGGTTATCGACTAAGACAGTGGTTCCCAATCTTTTTTGTCTTGAGTGCCCCTAATCATGATCTCACACAAGGAGTACCCCCTATGTCAGTCTTTCCCAACTTTTTTTGAGTCACGGCACACTTCTTTGCTTATTTTTTTTTTTCTGCAGCACACCACCTATTGAAATATGGCCAAATTAAGTTGTTTTGGAACACACAATTATTACATTTTTACATAGAACATCTTTACATTATTCTTTAAATGCATAAATGGTGATTGGTTTAGCTTTTTTCTTGCTGTAAATAACTTCCAAATTGTAAATCAAAATATTAACGCTGATTAACCTTATTTTATAGATTCAATATTGAAAACTGGCATATTTTTAAGGCACACTTGGCAGCAACTCAAGGCACACGCGTGTTCCCTGGCACATTGGTTGAAAAACACTGCCTTATATCATGTATTTTGTAGTATTTTATCATTACTCATATATTTTCATGTATAACCCTTGCATTTGATTGTTTTAATGTATTTCAAGTCAAACAGTTGCCTCTTAACATGTCATATGTGCTGCAAAGTAAAGTTTTCACATTACAAAACTTGCATTTCTACCTTTCTTTTAAATCTGCTATCATTCCAAGGACCCCCTGGCAAATGGCCGCGTACCCCCTGGTTGGGAAACACTGGACTAAGATATGGCTTGTATACTGCCGATATTCGGGACATGTTATACCTTGCTTTAAAGCTTAGATCTTCCAGAATACAACCATTCTATTCAGCAATCAGATCAATATTCAGCGCAGTTATTATATTTATCTGCAGAGTTGTTTGTAGTCGGACTGCACCTGACAACAAACACTAAACTACCTTTTTTACTTGTAAATTAGTAAACTTTGTGTTTTCACTGCAAAGTATATGATAAAGTCAGCACTTTGTGAAACAATTAGACCAGTGAGTATTGTCTGAATTGAATAATAAGGAATTTTAGTTCAAATCAGTAGTTGAAAGCTGCGCTCTGATTGGCTGTGCTTGGGTGGTCCTCTCCAGTTTCACTTTGCTGTTTGGAAATAGACGTCTGTTGACAATAACTGCAACCAAAATGAATACATGTCAATATTAACCATGTGTCGATGCATTAATTAGACGAAGTTGTGAGAATTAAAATCATTTAATTGTGTTTGCAGCGTGAAAATCAGCTACCACACCTTTAAGTCTTGACTCACTTCTGTCAGTTTAGCTGCACAATCCATTTTTTTTTGGGTCAAAATGGCCTGGCTTTCTTCTGTCTTTAATACTTTGTAAATCCTAGTGTTCAAAAACACTCCATCTTCTGTAAAACTCCAATTATATACTCGACCAACACCATTGAACCCGAGGATAGACAATGCATACTGGGATAGCATGACATCAGCTGCAAAAGCTTTTTGCTGGTACTCTATACTTTACTGATACTTAATTGCGCTTTTGCAAAAAACATTGGTACTTTTTACTTTACTTACTGGTAATACTGGACAATCAAAAAACATCGCAAAGTTTCTTTATTATTGTCACAGGCATAGCAGGTATGAAACAAACCACAAAAAGTATGATTAGCCGTCACTAAAAGTACTCTTACTATCACTATGATTAATTCTAAACATACTACTACAAGTACCACTAGGATTACCATTAAGTACCACTGTTAATACCACAAGTGCCACCAGTAGAACATATGATTACAATCTCCAGCCCAAATTACAACAGTTTAATCTATATGATTAAACCTGACATCAACGTAGATTAAGATAAACATGGTCTTCTAGTTGTGTCTCTCTTACAGAAGCTTATATAAGACGACTCTAGCTGCGCCAAGTCCCTGATAACTGTGAAATTACCACATGTCACTCTGTGCTAAACTGTTTGTGTCGCTGACATTAAAATCATGTTACAGAGCTGCAATTATCTTTTACGCCTAATCGGATTAGCGTAGCGTGTCTGCGTGGGCTTAGAGCGAGATTTGCAGAAGAAGCATGAACATGAACCTCACAAATAAATAAACACATGATTTTGTATTGACAGAAGTAACATTTTTGGGGTAATTATTGCATTCTGAGGCTCCATGTTGTTGTTGTTTTTTTCTACTCTACTTGTGTTTTGGTCAGTTCCCTAACTTTTGTTGCTTTGTGGTAAGTTTTTTTTATCATCAAAAACGGAGGCATAAAAAAAGTGAATATGCTTCTTTCTTTCTCTACCCTTCTACTCTCCAGAACACAAAATGTGTGTTTTATTGGCAGAGCACTTCCTGTTTAATTCCGTTTACCCCTGCAGTACAGTGAGTGGAAGTTCAGTGCAGATTGGGACTCCCACAAGTCCTGCAAGACTTAAAAAGTGCTTAAATCAATGTACCCTTGTACACAGACTTCTGAGCAGTGCAAGCACACACCCGAGAGTCGCACAAGTGTGTGAACTGAATCTGTACAGTCTATTTTTCCCGGAGTTCGCAGTGGTTTGATGCACCTTTCAAGTTATAATTTAGGGGTAATGTGGATTAATTACAATGTACAATTGCATTAAACACAAAGGCAGAGATGCTTGTACTAGATTCTAGCCTTACAGGGGAGGGGACAGGGGAGGCACATTGGACATGTTTTAGTTATAGGAGGAAACCAGAATACCTGGAGGAAACAGGAGCCAACACAGGGAGAACATGCTAATCCCACGTAGAAGGGTCCTGGCAGCCCGGGAGTCAAACCCGGGACCTTCTTGCTATGAGACCAGAGCGCTAACCGCTGTGCCACCATGTCTCCCAAACATTTTCTGCTTTTTCAGAAAAAGCAGAACAAGAAAACTTAAAGTCAGCCATATCAGACCACTGCAAGAGAAATAACCACATCATGGATTGGGATGGGGCCCGAGTCATCGGATCCGAAAACAACAAATATAAACGCTGGATCAAGGAGGCCATAGAGATCAGAAAGCGGGACACCAATAGCATCAACCGCGACGACGGGGCGTTCCTCCTGTCCCACACCTGGGACACCTCCTCCAGAGACCACCAGGCGACAGGAGGCGTGGTCAGTCCGATCGACGAGCTGACCACGCCTCCAGGAAGTAGCTGATATACGACACGTCACCACCTACACCAGTGCCTGTCCTGAAGATGGCTCGGTGATAGCAGCCGAAACATGTCGACAAGGTAAATACATCAAACACATTGTCTTTTAAAAAGAAAACAAAGTCGTGAAGTAAATTAAGACAAAATGAACGTTGTTGGAGTGATGTAAAAATGTATTCTTATTCATGAAAATTAACAAAATCCTCATTTTAACCAACTCCAAGCCCCACACCTAAATTTACCAATTTTTTGTAACTTCAGATCTAAACCCAAAGAAAATTTCCCAACATGGCTTCACCCAAAACAACCGTCTATAAAACGCTGAGAGAACTGTGTCTCTATTTGACACTTTTCAAATCGTGTCATAGAGACGTCGTAACTGCATATAAGTCTTAAACTAGTTTTGTTTGTTAGGGTTCCGTGTTTATGTATCAAGCCTTACAAGTCACAATCAGAACTCCATCCAATTCTCCATAATCCCATCGTCTGTTGTTCCAAGCTTCTGTCCAAACCATTAAAATTTAAAACCCATCTTTAAACTTCTATTTTTTCGGAACACTTTGGAGCGCCGAAGCAGAAAACGGGATTCCATTATTTAAAGCGTTCCAGGTATTTTGAGTGGCAACGCTAAACTGGGTGAAAAGTGGGATTAGCAGACGAAAAACAGACCTCTCCACGCTCATGTTACGCCTATCGAAAAGAGCCACGCTAATGCAAGCTGACTGACACCTGCAAGACGTGTAATTAAGTCTCAGGTTTGAAAAGATAACATTGTGGAGCGCCGGTTTTTCCACAGAAGTTTGGGATGTTGTGGATTCATAATGTTTTGTTACAGAGAAAAAAGTGTGAAGGTTTAAAAAGGGTAAAAAAAATACACGTTTTTTGGGTGAAATAAACTAAGAAATTCGAACCATTTCCATGAGCTGACAGATGAAATTTGGACAAAAAAAAAAAAAAAAAAAATCATGTATGTGAGTTGTCTAATATCCTCTCTCTCCTTTCTTTCTCTTTCTTAATTTCTTTCGCTCTCTCCCCCTTCTTTTTTCTTCTCCGTCTCTCTCTCTCTTGTCTCTCTTTCTCCCCTGCCTCTCTCCTGTCTCTCTCTCTTCTTCCCTTGTCTTTCTCCCTCTCTGTCTCTCCTCTTTCTCTTCTTGTCTCTCTCGCTTTCTCTCCCTCTCTCTCTCTCCTTATCTCTTTGTCTCTCCCTCCCTCTCCCTTTCTTTCTCTTTCTTTTCTCTCTCTTCCTCTTTCTCCCCTCTCTCCTTATTTTTTCTTTCTTTCTCTTTTTCCCCTATATCTCTCTCTCCCTATTTCTCTCCTGTCTCTTCTTTCTTTTTCTTCTTTCTTTCTTTTTCTTTCTTTCTTTCTTTCTTTCTTTCTTTTTCTTTCTTTCTTTCTTTCTTTCTCCCCCTCTCTTGTCTCTCTTCTTCTTCCCTTGTCTTTCTCCCTCTGTCTCTCCTCTTTCTCGCTCTTTCTCCCCTGTATCTCTCTCTCTTGTCTCTCCTGTCTCTCTCCCTTTCTTTCTTTTTTCTTTCTTTTTTCTTCTCTGTCTCTCTTCCTCTTTTCTCCCCCTCTCTCCCTCTCTTTTCTTTTCTTTCTTTCTCCTCTGTCTCTTTTCCCCTCTTTCACCCCTCTCTCTTCCTCTATTTTCTTTCTTTCTTGTTTTTCCCCTGTATCTCTCTCTCCCTCTTTCTCTCCTGTCTCTTTCTTGTCCCTCCTCTCTCTCTCTCTCTCTCTCTCTTGTCTTTCTTCCCTGCCTCTCTCCTGTCTCTCTCTCTTCTTCCCTTGTCTTTCTCCCTCTCTGTCTCTCCTCTTTCTCTCTCTTGTCTCTCTCGCTTTCTCTCCCCTCTCTCTCTCTCTCTCTCCTTATCTCTTTCTCCCTCCCTCTCCCTTTCTTTCTTTCTTTCTCTCTTTCTTTTCTCTCTCTTCCTCTTTCTCCCCTCTCTCTCCTTATTTTTTCTTTCTTTCTCTTTTTCCCCTATATCTCTCTCTCCCCTATTTCTCTCCTGTCTCTCTCTTTCCCTCTTTTCTCTCCTGTCTCTTCTTTCTTTTCTTTCTTTCTTTCTCCCCCTCTCTTGTCTCTCTTTCTTCTTCCCTTGTCTTTCTCCCTCTGTCTCTCCTCTTTCTCGCTCTTTCTCCCCTGTATCTCTCTCTCGTCTCTCCTGTCTCTCTCCCTTTCTTTCTTTTTTTCTTTTCTTTTTTTTTCTCTGTCTCTCTTTCTCCCCTCTCTCCCTCTCTTTTCTTTTTCTTTCTTTCTCCTCTGTCTCTTTTCCCCTCTTTAACCCCTCTCTCTTCCTCTATTTTCTTTCTTTCTTGTTTTCCCCTGTATCTCTCTCTCCCTCTTCTCTCCTGTCTCTTTCTTGTCCCTCCTTTCTCTCTCTCTCTCTCTCTCTTCCTCTCTGCATTTCTTTATAACTTGAAAGTTTAAGTTGAAAAGCTTTGACTCATATTGTCAAGTTCTATCAACATGAATATTGAAGTTACTTTAACTTTTCGGCCTTTAGATTTTTTACAGTGTAGTCGTGAGTCAAGATTTACAATCCTTGAGATGCAAATGTATTGATTTGTATTTTAATCTGAATAATTTATCTATTGTCTTAAAACAATTCAAAATCTTTGTTCCGTTTATGTTTTTGTAAATCTATGTTTAATTAGCTTATTAAATAAGCAGAGAGAGCAGTTGAGGGAGCCCGATCTCACAAGAAAGTGTACATTTATCATGACATGACAACATGTATATTAGGTATGATTAGCACGAGTTCACAGCTGTTTTGGGTAAATATAGTACGCATCACAGTCCCCATTTCAATGGTGGTTGTTAAGACGTGTTCTTATTTATGAATATTAGTGAAATCCTGATTCTAATCTTAACCTGCCCCAAGCCCCAGACCTAATCTTACCTATTTTAGTAACGTGATGCCTAAACTTACCCGTTTCACCTAAAGAAAATGTCCCCACGTGGCTGCAACCAAAATCACATCGTGCTAAATATTCGACGTAACATAAGTACTAAAAACAGCTGTGAACTCGTGCTCAGCATGCGCTGTTTTTGTGTCGTGGTAAAAGTACGCCCACTAGTGAGACTGTGTTGTGTGAGGAGTAAAACGATTGCATACAGTATGTCTTTCAAATCAGTCTTGCAATGATTTATTCACAAACTAACGGTAAACCGAAAAAAATATTAGGCATTTTTTTATGTAGTTCTTGTCTATCAAACCTGCTCCCGAGCACCTCCACTTTAGAATCTCATGCATCAAAACCAATAAAAACAGTCCTGCAAGTCAAAACCGTCATGTTTCCCCCCATTAAAAATTCAGTTTGAGATCCATCTACAGACTGCAAGGAAAATAACACAAGGAACAGAAAAAAAATCGATCTTTCTAGATGTGCTAATGCTGCAGAAATGCTCAAATCGAGTCTGAATTATATATGTAATTAAAAACAGAAGCATAAGATCTGTCTATGACATCACCGATCAGGGACATTCAGAACAGTGTTTTGGGTTAAAATGAAACATTCTCACAGACAAAACTTCAGCTGCGTAATATGTGTCCTTTAAACCAAGTGAACCAATGTTAAACCCAATGAGTTACAGGTGTTTAGCACAACGACATGAGAGAATAATCTTATGTCATGTACAATTAGACGGAACACAACATGTTTTCACTGTCTCAGAATCCGTTTGTTTAAATGGTCCGTATGTGTAAACATTTTATGTCCAGGACTTTAGAGTCAAATATATTTCACTCAAACATCATCAGGGAAACGTGTTAACTAGGGCTGTAGTCAACCAAAGAAATTCTTGGTCGACTAAAGACCGATTAGTCGACTAAAAAGGGGCGTGGCTAAAGCTCTGAAGCTAAAAAAAATATAGTTGATCTGACAATTATCTGACGCAAAAAGGCAAAAGTGCAATGGAGTTCATGCAAAAAACAACAATTTACACAGAAAATGAATATGACACAGTGTGTTTATATCAAAAAAAGGCAGAGTTTATATTCTGGGCCCGAGCCCGTGCAGGCCCGACAACTACGTGAGAAATGTGGGCCGGCCGGGTCGGCCGGCCACAGAGAGAGAGAGAGAGAGAGAGAGAGAGAGAGAGAGAGAGACTTGTGAATAAGCACGGAGCAGGAAAAAGAGAAAGGAGAACGAAAGACGGGGAAGGCACGTCTTTCGTTTCATCCGCGGATCAAGTAAAAGGTGAGGAAGAAGCGCCGTTACGCGCTCGGGAGAAAAGAAGGAACAAGAGGGACGGAGGGAGAGGGAGAGAGAGAGAGAAAGAGAGAGAGAAGTGGAGGAAGCGCGTTAAGCGGCCCGACACACTTACATTAAACACGTTGGACATCATAAGAAGCTTTTTCTGTCATTAAAATGCCACAGTTCAGTGACTGGGCGGGGCGGGCTCTCTTCGGGCTTGGGCTTAGGCACAGGTTCCGGTCGGGTTCGGACACGACGTGCGCGGGCTCGGGCTGGGTCGACTCATACAAATTTTGGTCGACTAAAGCCCCATCGACCGATTAATCGACTAACGACTAAAGAACTACAGCCCTAGTGTTAACCCTAACCCTAGATAAGAAGGTGAGAGGTGAATCAGATTCAGAGTGATTTATGCTTATAAACTTGTGAAAAGCAAAGTGGGACCACAAAATGGTCACTGATGTTTATTGAAGTTTTTTCAACACACGATTAACAGTTTCTGTGGCTCATTCATTAAATTAGGCTAAGTTTCAGGCTTCTTCAGATTCAATCGTACCAGAAATGGGGTCACACCATGCAAAGGTGTTTATTGCACAATGTTTCGACCGCGGAGGTCGTCTTCAGGCAAATGGCTGGAGGAGGGTAAGAAGCCATCTTAGAACCCCAGCCATCCCCCACCCCAGCGTGACACCTCCAAGTGTAAAACACATTTACAAGGGTTTGTCTTTCTCACGCAACACTGAAAAAAATGTGATTCATGCTTATTTGCATATTTGAGCAAAGTCAGAACTTTGTATTGATGACACTTGACGGTAAGGAACAAAAGAAATCAGCGCAGCAGAAGTAAGTCTTTTTCTTTTTTATTAGAATGTTTTAGTTCAACAGTCCAAAAAAATAAAATAATTATTCAACAAGGCGATAGAAATCCTGATGTTCTGTGAATGTACAAATGGCAAATACATTTCTTGAATCGTGACAGAAGTTAATTATACAGCGGACAGAAGCACAATAGATCTTTCTTAACCCTAAACTGTGTCAAAGTTCACTTCATAAACCTTTACATAACTGCTCTTATATAACTGAACAGTGTGAACAGGTTGATTCACTTTAAGAATAAAATATCCCAAGCCGAGCTGTGCTGATAAGATTTGTCTGGCGTGGGCGACTCCAGTTCACGACCCCGATCTGTATTTTAGTTTACTTTCCCCACTTTGGACAAACTGTGAAAAGGTTGGGTGTTCTTATACTGGCTGACTTGAATCGTGTGTTTGTATAAAGTTAAAGTAGCTCAGAGTAATTAAGCAGCCGTCAATAGTCCCTTTAAACGTGCCCTTTACTTTGGCTCCTCAAAAAGTTCTAGAATGTTAAGAATGGGTGTGTCCAAACGTTTTCCCTTCAGGGCCACATATTAAAACATAACAGACGCGTGAGTAATTCGGATGAGTGCGTTTGACACGGCTTAGGCAAAATTACACAACCTTTACATCAGTCAGGACGCATAGCAGAGCAGTGTTCAAAAGGTTTTAACGTTTTTGTGACTGCCGAACCCAAAGGAGCTGCACCCAAACGGATAAAAACACTTTTCTTTTTGGCTGCAAAATTACAGATCAGTTTGACTTCTGAGAAAATAGAGAAGCTTTGTGTCTCTCGCAGTTGTGGAGACACATAAAGATTTGCAAAGATGTGGACTTGTAAGTACTTGACGCAGATTTGAGCCACTGTTTTAATGAGATTTGACTTGATAAAATGGACTAAGATTAGGGACCTGGACTTGAAGCCCAATGACTTGAGATGACTTGATGTTTCTCCTTGCGTGAACAAAATTTAACATGTTCCTCTTCACTTTTTATTTGTGATGTAAACACTTGAAACTACTTAAAACTGTAAGATGTGGACTTGACTCTGACTTGTAACCCCATCCTTGACATGGACTTGTCTCTCTTTGATTGGACTTGTCTTTCTTTGATTTAGAAGTTGACTTAAGTCCAAATCAGGTCTCTCTTTGACGTAAGACTTGACTTGAATTTTCTAACATACACTTACAGTTTATGAAATAAAGTTTTAAATTAAAGCCAAAGCAACTCTTTATTGTGCAGCAGGAGCGCAAAAAATTGCCGTGTTTGATGGGATCGCTCTTTAGCTCTCATCACATGAGCTTACGTGTGTTTTCTCTCCCCACAAGGGCAAAGGCATTGTGTATCAGTGACGTAAAGTGAAAGTTTACAGACGATGAGTTTAACTGGTAACGCAACTATCCGTATAAAGATTAAATACAAGTACTGTGATCCAAATAAAATCAGTGCAAAATATATAAACAATTTATGGACAACTCTAGCGACACAGCACATTCAATATTTGATGCTTGAAGAACGACTTACATGTGGATCTATCAGAGGAGGACTGGCGTAAAGCATGCACATTAGCTCAAACGCAAACAATAAACACCCAGTCTAAACTTCTACAATATAAATGGCTAACGAGACAGTACATTACACCAGTTAAATTACATCATTTCAACCCAAACATCCCAGACACATGTACTAAATGTGGAGTTGAAAAGGGAACTTTGTTCCATTGTATGTGGGAGTGCCCCAAAGTAAACAACTTCTGGAGTAAAATACTGAATGTGCTGAGTCAAGTTATTGGGAAAACGATACCCCTTGAGCCAACATGATGTATTTTCAATGTTTATTCTGAGAGGCTTACATTTTCTAAAAATACAAAAACGTTGTTAAATATTGTTTTTTTGGAGGCTAAACGCTGCATCGCTAGATCCTGGAAGGATCAAAATGTGTGTGGAGTGTCACAATGGTTGAGTGGACTAACATCGATCTTGGCTTTGGAAAAAATATTCTATATTTCAAGGAATAAACTGGACACATTCTGGGACATTTGGACAGTCTTTTACACATTCCTTGAGACTTATAATCTCCATGAAGATCATGTAAATGCTGAGGCAAATGTAGTGTAAAGTAATACAAGATGTCTGCCCCCCCCCCCTTTTTTATTTTATTATTATTATTTTTTATTTTTTATATTTTTTTTTATCATTATTATTTTTATTATTATTATTTATCATTTACTACTTGTGTGCTTTTCTTATTTTTGTATTTTTATTTTTTCACAAATTTTTTTTGGCATATTTAATTTGAGACAATGGTGTATTATTATTTTTTTAAGATTTTTATGATAACAAAACAATAAAGATATGATTCAAAAAAAAAAAAAAAAAATCAGTGCAAAGTGTTTTTACTTTGAATTTCCGGATGTAGTTCACGTTCTTTTGGTGCGCTCTGATCTGTGGAACTTGATCTGGTCGGACCTGGGCGCAGAAGATTTTATCGTTGATCTGCAATTTTATCAGAAGGCGTTGAACGGCGGAGCTGAGGCACAGACCTGCGCAGCCCATACGGAGATGTGAAACAGACTCATTCTTTCAAAGGCTGCCAATTGCTGTGAAGGTCGTGGCGCAGCGGAATATGCAGGACCAGCCTGTTAGGACTTCACCTGGACTTGTCTTTCTTAGATTTGGAAGTTGACTTAAATCCAAGTCAGGTCTCTCTGACTTAGGACTTGACTTGGACATGTCTCTTTAACTTGGACTTGTCTGTCTTAGATTTGGAACTTGACCTCAGTCCAAGTCAAGTCTCTCTTTGACTTGGGACTTGACTTGGACCTGCCTTTTTTTTTTTTTGCGACTTGAACTGAACTTGTCTCTCTTTGACTTGGACATGTCTCTTTTTTTTACTTGGGCCTTGACCTGGATTTGTCTTTCTTTAACTTGGACTTGACTTGACTTGTCTTCTTAGTGGACTTCTTAGATTTGGAACTTGACCTTAGTCCAAATCAGTTTCTCTTTGACGTGGAAATTGACTTGGACTTGTTTCTCGTTGACTTGGAATTTGTTTCTCTTTGACTTGAGACTTGACTTGAATTCTTTGACTTGGACTTGTCTCTCTTTGCTTTGTGACATGACCTGGACTTGTCTCTCTTTGACTTGGACTTATTAGACGTTGTGTTCAAAAAGCCATATCACTGCTGGAAGCCTTCTACCACTCTTATCAAAACACTGTTCACTAAATTTACTGTCCCGCTCAGAGTTGTGAAACGTACTGTAAATAAAGTTTGTTTTTATCATCTCAATGACTTTACCTCCTTTAAAAGCATTCAAAGTTAAAAAAAAATGATCAGAAAACACATAAAAACTCCATGAAGCCGTGATTCTGTGCTCCGTCAATATGTTTTTATGACTTGTGGTTAAGAAGGGGGATCTTTTTACGATGTTTTGTCAGCAAATATCTTTTTTTCTGGAAGCCGGAAAGCCAACGTCGGATCAGCAGGGATTCGGAAAGATATAGGACGCGACCGCTAAAATGTCTGAGTGGCAAATTTTCAATCAAAACTCACGACCTGGGCACCGCATACTGCTCCCGCTCTGGGTTTATTCCATTGCACACGTCCGGGATTAGCGGAGTTAGCGACACAGCTACAGCAAAGTTTCACTTCATGCACATTTTTGTCCACTGACACAGTTTAGAAGAGCTTTTACAGACACAAAAGTCAAGTAGGGTCACCCCAGTAGCTCTACCCATAAGAGTCTCATAGTGACTCATATGGTTCTGATTTACAAGTCTTGAAGAGATCAAATGATAATAATACTATAATCTTTTTTATATAGCGCTTTCAAGACACTCAAAAGACAATTTACAGACAAGGCGTAAGGTTAAAAACAGATTTGAACATATGGTCTGATTTACAAGTCTTGGCGCAAATTTCCTTCCGGAGAGTTAGTAATCGATGAGTTTTTTAGAAGCGCAAAAATGACTTGAATACATACATTTTTGCCAATTTTGAGCTGAAATAATGTCGCTTCGAACGTCCCGGAGATGTAAGATTTAAGGTTGAAAGTACAAATCAGATCTAACGCATTCACTTAAAACTGGTGTTAAAAGTGGTTAACACCGTCATTTCACTACTCAGACATCGTTCAGTGGTCGCTGATCATTTTGAAATTGGTCAGCGTTTTATTCCTTATATTTACCACTATTTTTACAACAAAATATGTCATATTCATGTATTTTCTGTTCAATCTGGCTCTCCACTCCTCATTTTTAACCTAAATTGTCAGTTTCACTTCAGCTTTCAAACATTAACTGCGGCGTATTCATGCAGCTATACTGTATGTAACTCTCATGTAGAACGCAGGTTAATGTTTGTTGTCAGGTGATTGAGTAGATAGCGCGCAGGACTTTGGTGTGAGGAGCCCGCTGGTGCGTGAGTTCAATCCCAGGCATTTACAGCTGCTGAAGACATTTGTATCTGTAGCAGATATTCAAGTTTAATGCTTTAATAATCCTGCTTTCTTTACAGGCACATTACATCATGGTTCTAAAACTTAAAACAAACACTGTGTTTTTATTTAATGTAAGTTTAAGTGCAAAGAAGAAAGAAAAATACATTTTACTCATGAGGGATTCCCATGTTCTAGCCTAACTCTCTACAAGTACGAAACCAGGACACACAGTCTGGGGTAACATGACAGTATATAGTTTTAGTTCAGTCAAATCAACAGATTTTTTTTTTTTATCATGGACATAGCATTCATTTTGGTGCGTGGACATAGCATTATTTATTTTTTTTCTTTGGCCTAAATAGCCTCTTGTTTTAGCCAGAATTGAGGAGTTACATACATACATACATAAATTATTGACACTGACAACATGGAATGTGCAAACGAGAGGAATCTCTGGACTAAACTTTGTGAATACAAGTTGGTTTTTTTTTACTTTGTGGAGCCACAGGGTAAGTCCCAGTCACACATGTTCTGTGTTTTTTATGTGTTATGTTGAAAGCCATAGAACTGATGGTTTTGAGCCACACTGTCACTCTGCTGGTCACGAGTCACCTCCATATAGACATAGCATTGAAAGTGTCCGCATGCTTGCGTTCAGTGTGTAAGAACCTTTAGAACTGTATTCCAAGTATGAAAAAGTAAATCAGCCGGAAAGAAACGCCAACGTTACATCAAGTGACACTTCTGAAGATGACCGCAGACAAGCAGTCGGAACATGTAAAGTTATGACAAATAAACAACTACTGGTCTATAACAAAGGAATTTGAAACGTAATCTTAACAAGAAGACCAAATGAACCTTTATGAAGTAAAGCGCTGCAAAGTTTGGATGGAGGGAGAAAGAAACAACAACTGTTTTCTTATGGCGTGGGTGTGATTCTAATTGTAGTGATGAATTGCAGTCTAAATTGACCATTCTATAGTATTTACCTGCTGCACATTCAGACACCACAACGCGACTCCTATGTTGTGATCTCCTGCAAAAACTAAGCTAACATTGAGCAGGATGACGTTATCGCTTGATTGATATGAGTCTCGATTAAACCCTCATTACTGTAGTTTAGCTCCAGCAAAACTTTCTTCTGCCTTCCACAATCTCTAATTACATGCTGGGATTGCGCGATAACAAGGCTAGAAGAACACGCTAACTTTCACTTCCATTCAGAAAACTCAATCACCCAAACTTTGTGCGTCACCGACTAATTCTCCTAAAATAACGCAGAATAATTCAGAAAAAAACGGCAAGTGACGGTGACACAAGCCCGGCAGCGGGATTGACGTCATTCCAGAGTTGCCTCAGCCACATGTGCATAATGTAGCGTAGCATTAGCGGCGTCAGGCACTTAGCATATTTAACAGAGCCGGCGCTATGAAACATTCAGAGGGCCGTGTGTGTCGAGTGAAGACTGTAAGTGAAGGTGTTGACTGAGGACACAGCGTGATGCAGACAGTAAATGCACTTGAACTATTTGTCAAGAGCGAGCTAAGGTTAAACAGCAAATGCATCAAATGATATCGGCCGTTTGGATTCAGGAGTTTTGCAATTCAAATGAACAAACCCGGCAGAATAAAATCTTTCCCAATTCTTTGACAAGTTGCATCATGCTGCAGAAATACAGAGACGCCGCAGTTATTTGAGGTAAATTGCATCTGATCTAAGTGTTGTGATGAGTGTAGATAAGGGGTTTCCAAACTTTTTCGTCTGGGGAGATATTTTTTACGTTAGCGGTCACAATAAATTAGGTTAATGTAATGGCAAGTGTGACTGGATGGGGAACAATACCAGTAAAGCATAAACCTTACTCCATTATATTCCATTTCTGTCTGGTTCATCTGTGATTGAATGTGAAGAATGAGCTCATTTTAATCTGACCTTTCCCATTTGTGCAAGTCTGATATTCAAATTGATCTTGTTTCATTCAGAATACTAGCTAAAACTATACTGTACAAAGCCTTGATCAGGCTAACCAATTTTCAGAGCTACAAGCAACCAAGTCTTTAACAAAAATCCCCAAAAAGCAACCCTAGTACAACAAAATGAAGTTAATAACTAGGGTTGTTCTAATACAGATACTGGTACTGCATATTTTTAAGGTATCAGTATCTATGAGTATTCATACTAAATCTCCAATTCAATATTGCCATTTATTGTCCTGAATAAGGAGCCGGAGATGCAGCAGCAGCTGTTTTTTGCTCCTGGCTAATGCTACGGCTAAAGCTCAGAGCAGCAAGAAAAGGCTTGTGGAGACTTATTAAAACATAGAATACTCCACAAAGACACATATTTAGTCGTGTTTCATTTAGTCTTTATAGTAGAACAACTGTGGATAACTGACAGCGCTAGCTAGCGGCGCTAACAGGCTAACATGCTAACTTGTACTTTTGTTTATATAGCATTAACTTAGGATGAGCATCTTTTTACAGGCCTCACTGTTGTTGTTATGTCACACTGAGGTAAAAAGATATTAAATAAGAATAAACTCAACACAATTATGTTGAAAGAGAAGCTAAACACTAAAATAACTTTTTTAGGCTGTTCAACTATGTATCTAGTCGGTAAATAGCATTGTCTACTGTTTAAGTCTTTTTTTTTGGGCATTTTTAATGCAAACTGAGCAAATTAGCAGGTTTCAGGTAAAATAGTCACAAACTGGCTCATTGCAGATCATGTTAGCTCTAGACTCTGTGACTCAGCCTGTATTGTCCATTCAAACTCAAGCTTTAATAGCAGACACCTGCTGTCAATCCAATCACCTGCTGCTCTCCACTCTAAGCCTTCTTTCCTTTTTCCAATGCTTTTCAATGTGTTTCTGTGTTTGAATGTGTTTGTGGGTGGCGTTTAGGGGGTGAGCTTTACTTTAATGATTACATTTGACTCTAAGATCATTTTTCAAAATCCAAATACATAGGGCTATATTAAAGCTTAAACACATTACTTTTAGTGAAGTAACATTATTTACGTAAGTAGCCAATATCTTTTGCCTTTTGAGTTTTGAGTCTAGTTTACAAAAGCCGTTATTAATAGAGTTCAGTCTGAATGTGTCCGAGTTTCTTGCGAAATGCTGTACACCAATTGTGAATTCTGACTTGAAAGTCACATTAGTCCACTGCAACCTCTTGACAAAAATAGACTCTCTACGGATTCTTTCCACACACTCGCGCTCAGTGTACCTAAGGAGTAAGCTTTGCCCACCAGAATTCGACAGAATTGACTAAAGGGTCTATTGGATCAGTATGTAAAAGCCAAGTCTAGAATCAGGCCACGGTTCCCCAAAATCATGAAAAGGCAATTTGCACCAAAAGCTCTAAAACCAAGTGAATTCACAGCAGTTTTTTATTTTTTGCAAATGAAAAATTCTCACATTCTGTCATATCGACTTTTTTTACAGTTTTGTTTGTGGCCTGAGTCTGCTTTGGACCATTACGGCAGGCCGTACGGTTCACCTACCACAGCGGAGGCAATTTCAGGCCGCACCAGTCTGCCCCAAAGTGAACCAAAGTAATGGGATTAAGAAGGAAAAGCCTGGAAATCAACCATGCAACATTTAGAACCCCACCTCACTTAAGTAACGGACGATTACGCGCAGATGTCTGACTCGTGTCGTGCGGCTCCCCGAGGATCAGGAAGGAGGAATGAATGAACGAGAAGATTCTATCGCAAATACGTCGTAGCAAACACACGGTTTAACTCAAAGCAAAACGCAATGTGCAGCTGATTTTAAAGAGTTCTTTTCCCCATTGTCTTGCTGTCGGCTGTGTGGATGAGTCTATTTGTCACCATTGTCTGTGAAACAATTGGTCCTCGCAGATCTAATAAAGTGTTGAAATTGAAGAACAATAGTCTATCTCAGGGCATGGATTTACAGGCGTCTACGGTTTAAGGGCTGGACTAAGCTTGATTATGCCCGATTGTGGAGCACTTTGAGGTGAGTTTGTAAATTAGTCCATCAGTCCACAATTCTGCTAAAACATGTCAGATAGTTTTGGTTCGTTGGGTCCTTATCAGTTTAAACCAGATGGATTTTCAAGAGTTTGTGAACTAATCACACACATACTCAGAAGAATCCATCTGGTTAGCAGACTGAATCGCAGCTACAGTTGAGTTTTATCCCAGTGAGGCAGTTCAATATAAGAAACCTAACTACTTTAAAGGGACTGTACCTGATTTTTGCATTCTTAAAATGTAAACAAACAAAAATATTTATTTTAAGCTTCTTACTTCAGTCTACATAATTTGCTCACTTAGCAAATGCTTCTGGGCTTCAGAATTGTTCATCATGGAGTTTTAATGTTTTTTCAGAGCTGTTAGCAGTTCACTATGCTAACAACAGTTAGCCACAATGCTAAAAACAAAAACAGAAAAAGTTGGTGACAAACGGTATTTATTAGACATAGACAGGACATGATGGACTAATTTCCACCTGAATAGATACTTTAACAAGATATCAGTGCTAGGGAAAATTAGTTTTAAGTTATCTTGTTGTAAAAAAATCGAGTACAGTCCTTTTAAGTGAAATAAAACAATATCTCAATTCACCTTATTCTGACCGCCTACTTTTCTTGGCAGCAGACGTCTGGGTTTAGCCTCAATGTTTATAATGCACATTTATATTATTTTGTCATTATAACTATTTGAGATCGCTTCACAAGTTAAACAAGTTAACATGTTAGTTACCTTAAAAGAACAAAACAGGAAGTGGGATGCAAGAAAAGTGGGCAGGGCAGAATAAGGTGAATATAATATGGCTATGTCACATCCAGTGTGTGTGTGTGTGTGTGTGTTTTTTTTTTTTTAACCCTCTGACACCTATGGGGACCGTTTGTGTACATTTTGCATATTTTTTTTTTTCATTGTTAGAAAGAAATAGGTTGCCTTGGGGTTAGAGCCATGAAACTTTCCAGGTAATGTTATTTTTGATCAAATTAAAAAATGCCACATTCAGACCTCACCTAGCCCCGCCCACTTCTTGGCTACATTTTTTGCCTACACGTAGCCCTAAAAGAACCGTTTGTGCCCCATTGACTTCCATTATAAACTCACTTTTTCAGCCTGGTGTAATACAGACATTAAATAATGTGAGATCATGAAATACCATCTCAACCTAAGCTTCTGGGTAGAAAATTGAATAATTGACATTTTTGGTGAGTTGAGACCTCCCTATGGTATTTTATAAGGACGTTTTTCTAAAGCACTCCTGTTCTATACATGGCCCCTGTGTGATATTGAAATGTATGATCAGGGCTCAAATGGTCTGGATGTGTTGGTGACGAGTCAGGGAAGAGGCCTGAAGTGTTTGAGGACACACAGATGAGTAAAAATGTGAAAATTAACATGTTGAAAAAAATAGTGAAAAAATGTCTAATAAAAAACAACATTCATCTTTTGACCTAAAAACTAAATTTGGACTTAAATTAGACTTTTGTGACCTAAAATATCTGGGTGTCAGAGGGTTAAGAAAAGCTGTAATGCAACACATTGTGTCAAAACAAGATGGCAATATAACAGTATAGTACTTAAAAATCTTAGGAACTCACAATACATACAAGGTGAAGTTATCTGTAAAGGTCCAAAAAAGATTTAAGACATATTTTTTTATGGTGCGATTTATGTAACTGAATCAGTAATCAGTAATAAATGTAATAGGACTAGTAATGTACAATGTCTTAACACAACACAAATGTTTTTAACTCAAAGTAACTAGTTGAGTTACAGTTACATTTTCACCCATGTGATAAGTAATATAAGCTATCACTGTTTAGCAATACTAAAAACAAGCACAACAAAAGCGTGACTAAGCCACTGTTTTTGAAAGCAGACTGTTACTAATGCAGATCAAAGCAAATCTAAAACACAGACTGGTTAAACAAGTTTTATGCAAGACAGATTCTTTCACAACTGCTGGAACAAGAGCAGGAAAACAATGACAAAGTAGGAGCCTAAGTACGTCTGAAAAAAAGATGATTAAAATAAATGTTATATTCTTTGTGATACTTTGTTCTCTCCAGGTGAGGGCAGGATTTTTGAGGCTTCACTTTGTTGAAGCTTTGGGCTGAATTTGGCTGTGAAGTCTCATTGGTTCACGTGTCTTCACATTTCCCATCACTAAAGGCAAGTGTCTTTTCTCAGCCCAAACTGAGGCTAAAGGAACGATTTTTTTTTTCTCCAACCCACTTATGCCAGACACCATCACCTTGCATTGGTGGCTTTGATAGGAAAAGTTAATATTTCGAAAACTTTACTTATGGGATTTGGGTAAGGTTAGGGTTAGGTTAATTTGGTTAAGTTTAGGGATTTGGGAAAGGTATGCTAACCAGGAAGCGGCATAATTGGGGAAAAATAAAAACGCTGAAGGAACAGACTTCAGAGGAACGAGACACAGCTGCATCAAGTGAACATAATGAAGCAGCAGAACACACATGAGGGAGGGGCAAGTGTTCTGAGCATGACTTAAAGGTAAGCTCACCCCACAAGCACATTTCAAACACAGCAAACTCATTGAAAAGCATTGGGAAAAGGGGAAAGGAGGGGCTTAGGAGGAGAGCAGCAGTGTGATTGGATTGACAGCAGGTGTCTGCAATTAGTGCTTCATTTTGAGTGGACAATACACGCTGAGAGCAGAAATGACATGAGTCTTTGCAGTGAGACACACAGTTTGTGACTACTTTGATCTGAAATCTGCTAATTTGCTTGATTTACTATAAAAATGCCAAAAAAAAATGACTTCAAACAGTAGACAAGGCTATTTACACACTATATACATAGTTGAACAGCCAAAAAAAAAAGCTTCTCTTTAAACATATTTTTATTAAGCCTTTTGTATTTGTTTTATTAAAGAAGTAAATGTTTGCCTATTTTGCATAATAGGAACTTTTGAAAAAAAAAAAAAAGTTTTTGCTTCTAAAATGGTCATAGTGCATCATGAGTAAATTCCCCAGAGCAAGGCATCAAAGGATACTCTTGTGTAACCGTGGTAAATGATCCAAAAACAAACGAAGGACACTGCCTGTGGAGGACATGAACATAGGGACATGACTTGAATGATGTCAAGATCAGATTGAAGCTTGGTTTATGGTTCCCGCACGTGAAGTCCGCGCGGAAATTAGACGCCTGGACTAGAGCGGAGCAGACGCTGACAGTGTTTATAGTTTCTGTGTGTTTCAAGCGGCTGCTGTAGAGGGCAGTAGGGAGCTGCCATTGAAAGCCCGTTTGCCGCGCGGACCGTCCGCGTAGTCACAGATTTTTCCCTGACGCCGACGCGGAAAACCTGGTCCAAGCAGACGGCACTCGAGGGGGCGTGTCTCCAAAAATTACGTGTTTCAACCGCGCGGACCCACGCGGTCCTCGCTGATGCGTCAAGTATGAAATAAGCTTAAGGCAAGGTAGGCTTTGCCACAGTTGCTCTGAGGCGGACTGACATTTGTGCAACTGGCCCTCTGACCAACCATTCACACACACACACCAGATACTAGACAATGTTGGTTAAGTGTCTTGCTTAAGGACACTGATGGTGATGGTGAATGAATGAATGAATGAATGCATCGGATTAATATAGTGCTTTTCAAGACACCTAACGATGCTTCACATTATGCATTATTCATTCATTCCACACTCAGTAGTGGTAAGCTACGATTGTAGCCACAGCTGTCCTGGGCAGACTGACGGAAGCGAGGCTGCCATTTTGCGCCATCGGCCCTCCGACCACCACCAACCATCATACACACTAGATTCATTCTAGGCAATGTGGGTGAAGTGTCTTTCCTCGGAACACAACACTGTGGCTCCTGAGGTTCTTCCACCAGTCTCCCATCCAAGTACTGCCCAGGCCCAACATTCTTGATTTCTGAGATCTGACGGGATCAGGGTTTGGCAAGCTGAAATAGCCACAAGTTCTGAACACAAACAACAGTGGCTTTGTTAGAAAGTAATTTACTATGGTTTATTTTGTGTGTAGCTTCCAGTCGAATAGAGTATGGCCAAAAACTGATGGTTGAAAGACTTTTTTATTACCATGCCATGTCTTTACCAACGTAAGAGCTAAAGAACAAAAAATAGTTCACATTACCATGTTGTTCAGCGGAATAAAACATTTTGTACATTGCAAACAGTTAAAATTAAAAGCAAAACAATACAAATGACTCAGAAGACATTACTTTACATTAATGGATAGCTACTGACCTTGTTCCCTGTCGACTGTAGCTTATTTTTACATCTCTTTATTATCATTAAATGTACCTTACGTTTCTATACGTCTTTTCGTTTGTCAATGTATTTCCGGTAACCGTTTGTACTTCCTGTCTATACCGGAAGTTTTTAAAATAAAATAAATCTCCAAAATGTACATAAGAAAATCTGACTTCACTTTGTGTTTTAAGCTCAAAAGAAATGTTAAGATTGACAAAATTGAAGAAAATCCAAAATTGTAGAAAATCCAAAATTGTGTCTGCAAAATCAAAAACAGAATCAAATCGTCTAATCTCTAATAAAGACATTCATGAAGCATAAAACAAGTTGAACAATAACATAAGCAGTGTGACTTGGATCTACACGGCTACACTTTACTTCTCAACCTGAACTCTCTGAAGCCTCCAGCGTCTTGAGTCCGACTCTGGGGTCACATGACGCACCTCAACAGCTCTGTCTTCTTTAGTTTGTTCAAGATCACAAACCTTCTTCTTGATGGGCAGGTTTTCTCTCGTTCTGCTCAGAGCTGCAGCTTTCCTCTTCATAACGGCAGATTTGATCATGTTGATGATGATTCCGCCTAAACCTAAAACCTCCACACATTTGCACAGACACATGGCTTCTAGTTGTCCCACTGTGGCACCCGAGGTTCCAACAGTCTCCCATCCAACTACTGTCCAGACTAGGGATGGTGAATCGGTTCTGGTTTTTTGGCAATCTATCGGAATTGTACCTCTTCTCTCTTCTTGATTCCTCTTGACTTCGTCGCTTTAGGGCGCTGTACCTTTTAAACGCCGCTTGAACTTCAACCCCTCTTTACGCTGCACTCTTTACTTTCTGTTTCATTTTCAAGAATATAGTGCCCAACCTGCTTAGCTTCTGGAATTTGATGAGATCAGGCTTTGCCAAACTGATACGCCCACAGTTTATGTTGTGACAAACAGTTCATCAATAAAAATCAGGCAATCAATAAACCTGCTTCTATTACAAAGCCGTTTCTGGCAGCTTACAACGAACAAAATGTCAACAAAGTAATCTCAAACCTCACCGGAGAGTATCCAGGTTCCATTTTCTCGACAGCGGCATCAAACTACTCTGTGAATAAACAGCGTTGGCCCGAGCGACCTGTGTTCCGTCTGTGCGATGCGGGAGGACAGGCTTGTCACATTTAAGACGACCTTTTGAGTTAGGAAAAGAGAAACGCCGGAAAGAAGGGAAATCAAAACACTCCACTTTAATGCAAAAAAGAAAGAGCCAAGGTACTTGTTGTGACTCTGGAGGCAAACTGTAACAACCACAAAACCACGGCTACTTTTTATACCCAAATATTTGCTCTATTGCTTGAGATGAAATGTTTTACCAACAAACATGTCCCAACAGTCACAATGCTGAGGAAACAGCACAGTTCTGGTTTGTTTGCGGCAAATTCAGCAAATAGGCCAAACTAAACTACACTGGTTCTGAATCATAAGTTGTGATTTTCGAACATAAAAAAACCCTCTAAATATTTCAAGTTGTCGAAATACAATTCAATCATTTGACGCACAAAACAAAACCCACCTAAGCAAAAGTATAAAACACAACTCGTGATACTGTATATGACGGCCTACAATGACGTCATAGCTTGCTTCTTCTTCTACTCGCCCCTAAGAACTAGAATTCACAATAGAAAGAATAGTCGAGGATTATTGCTTTTGCTTGAAAGACAAACACTAACTCATCAGATAATCCACCCCAGTCTGAACCTGTGAAGCGAAAGATCATGTGGCCTAAAATGTCAGACACCAAGGCCTGGGCCGACCTTGATGAAGACCTGAACCAAATCCTCGAAGTCACGTCAGCGGGCAATGTTGAGCGGAAAATAAACATGCTCACAGAACAGGCGACCTGGAAACTACTGACTGCTGTAGGACTGAGAGGATTGGTCAGGAAAAATGTGGTACAAAGAATCGGAGAAGCAGTGTTATGGTTGAGGGTCGAAACACTCGATGATTGTTAGTAACCATCTGATGACACAACGTCTTGGCTAATAGCTCCAGTCGTGGCAAAGCGACTGAGGGAAAAGCATCAAAGGATGTACAGTATGCAATCACTATCTAGCACTAACCCTCCAGAAGGTGTCTGTGATACTGACGTGTATTCGTGTGCCCCGGGAAATTCGGAGGTACCTACGTAACGATTGGACCTCCCAAAATCAGAGCGTTCACGACAGCAGCTTGTGGAACACACGTGGAGCAGTGACACTAACAAACATTTGCATAATTTTATCTAGATTTTCTTTGCAGACTTGTGAAAGCTGTGACTTTTCTTGTTGGTAAAAGGCTGATAAATAAATCGTTTGACGGGAACTCGGCCGCCAACACTTCCGCACGAGTTTCCGAGCTGAAGTTCCAACCCGAGCAGCTTTCAAACACGTTTTTCCCTGTCGGCGCTCGGAACATTCCAGTTTCCGAGAGCACATGAATGCAGCGTAAGGCCCTCACCCAAACTGTCCCTGATCACAGTGCTTCAGCTGGACCAATAGGGTCTAATACTGTATTTTCATGTTAGAAATAGCAGGACGTTCGACTCTAAATACCGAGTCGTTGAAAAAATAGGTTAATACTGCTATTTCAACAATTGGACTAGGGCTGCAGTTAACGATTATTATACTATCAATTAATCTATAGATTACTTTTTTGATTAATTGATTAGTCTATTGACACATTTTTCAATTAATCCGTTTGGTTAAAATATTTTTAAGGCTTTTTACACCTTTGAATTTGAAGTGTTGTTGTTTTTTTGTTTTTTTTTTAATTGGTTAAATGTAATACAAAAGATATTTTGATTTAGGAACATCCACGGAGATGTGACGTGTGCACGTACAGTCCATGGCACCAAGCGCGTGGACAGTCCAAGATGATAAGATGCGTGTGCGCACAAACGGAACTTGCGGGTGTTGCTGAAATAGAAAAATAAATCTGCCTGACTACTAAGCAGCTTTTACAATACTACTGTATGTGCATGTTCTAGTTTCAGTTTTTATTCACCCACAGTTCATTAGCTTCCCGGGACTGAAAACTTTCTCTTGATGATCTGTAGAGTGTGTTTATCATGTGTACTGATGCTGATACTGTGCTGTGGGTAGAAATACATCACAGATGTTCATAACATGGATCAATTAAAGTTGGGACATTATTTAGAACCACGGCTCCTAAAGCGACACATCGACGAGCTCCACGTGCATCAACGCATATTCCTAATCGACCTAATCGTTGACTAACATAGCTATTGGTGTTTTAGAGGCGACACTAGCATTCAATAGTAATTATTTTGTTATAAACCTAATTTTGTTGGACTAAAGTTTGTTTTTTTTTTGTCAATGGCTTGGTTCCTTGTCGTTCTGAAAATCTGTTAGCTCTGGTCAAAGGCTTTGCTATAGCAGGAAATAATACAGTATAGTGTAGATATAGTACAAAATAAATGACAGACAACAATACAGTTTTAGCTGAATTCTAATAAAACAGAATAACTTGAACCTTTAAACTGCACTTGCACGAGTGTGTAAGGTCAGGCTAACATTAGACACCAATGTCTTAGTTACAGTATACAACGTAACAGCATTTTAACAACAATAAAACCTCAAACTTTTAATGTGTGGCCACTGAGTTTTCAGTTTTTTTCCCTGTGACATCACTGTGACACAGGTCTGAAAAGGGTCAATGAGGTTATTTAATCCCAAAGATGCCTTGAAAGAATTTATGTACTGCATTTCGTTTGAAAATAATCGTAAAACCCAAAATATCAGATCAAATACCCCATTAAACTATTCCTCCAACAGGAAGTCTGCACGTTAAAACTCAAATCCAAGAAGAACCTAATGACTTCTAGTATATTCGTCATACTATCATTGTTGTCTCTATCTTTGTTTCTCGTGTTTGCTGCACTCTTGTCCGTCACGATCATTGTTCCTCTGAGGACAATAAAATCTGTTAGCATAAAACACAAGGTTAGCCTAAAATAAAGTACAAGTGACTGAGGAAATGACTGAGCTCCAAGTGTCTGCTGCATACAAGAACTGCAAAGAGATGGGTTTGGGGGTTTGGTTTGTTGTAAATACAAAAATAACCACTATATTAATTATTGGCATACATTATTCAATCCAAACTTGGCTTAAAAATGACTTGGGATTCAGAAATGTTAGTCAAGGATTTGGAGTCATTTTCACTGGATAAGATGTTATTGCGGCATACGTAATGTTAGAATATTTTCAACTCGTTTCAAAAGCATTTCTAATCGGTTATATTCCCATGTCTTTATGTCCAGTTTTCTTTATTTGTAGGCTCTAATACTGTAGTGGCATTGAGATACCTTTCGACTACCACCAACCATTCATCCACACTAGATCCAGACTAGCAATGTTGTCTAAGACACAACAACAAGTTTCTCCTCTTTTCGCTCCACTGTGACACCGAGATTCCTCCAGCAGTCTCCCATCCAAGTACTGGCCAGGCCCAGCATGCTTAAGCTATGGTCACAATGACGCGTAGGGATAATTTGTTCATTCGAATCTCACAGGTCGTACGAAATCTGGAGTTTGTATGACGATCGTGAAGGAGAGACAGTTTTCCAACAGTCTTCTTGCGGTTGTCTTTCACCTCTCACCAACAACTTACAGTCCACGGTCTTCCCTGTTTTCCCCGCACAAAAGTCCCTCGCACTGGCTAACATACTGTGTAGTCTCAAAGCCGTATTCTACAGTTGTATGGTTTCTGCGTTCGTAGACTTGTCGTAGAAAATCTTTGCGAGCTGTTTTTTTCGTAACAACGCCTCAAGAATGAAGTAGGAAATAGCAAAAAAATTGTTTGCAGGTCGTAGCAGGTAGCATGGGCTCCATGTGACGATAGCTTCAGCTTCTAAGATCTGACCGGATCAGGCTTTGACAAGCTGGTATGGCCACCAATCTGGCAACACTGGCTGGGGTTGTGTTTGTTGTGAAAGACCCTGGCTGGTCTGCAGTCATCACTAGCTGTATCTAGTGGAGACCTCGCCAGCTTCATACTGTTAAAGCTGGAGGCAAATCGTTCATTTGTTTAAACACCAGTCTTACAAATGCGGACATTGTAAAGGTATTCAATTTGCACCTGAACCAATGCTTACTAAATGAGGTCTTTTGTGTATTACATGAAAATAGACAAGGCTGCTTACGAGAAAAGAATAAATGAGACAAATATCACATTACACTCATTAAAAACTCTTTAATGTGAAGTTCGATTTGTTCTAAGTGACAGATGACAAATGATCTACTTCGTTTCATGTGTTTCATGCAAATAAACACATCTGATTGCACGGTTCATTACGGAGTTTCTATCAGAGCAGGGGGTCGTGAAACAAACCCACTCTGACCAAAGGATTGTATAAGCCCGAGCTCTGGATCCAAGGCAACAAAATATGCAATTCGAAACTCAAAATTGGCAAGCGACTTTCTATAATAAGAAGTGTAAAGCTGCTGTAAAGAGGTGGACTTTGCAGCTATGCGGAGACTTGTGCTATTCTTTCACTATATCCATGGACTACGGACGTAAACAAGAACAAGAATCTCGCTGTGAAGTAAATATTGGCCTCTCTGTGCATCTCTGGGACGTTTTGCGTTATGGGGAGCAAAGAACTGACACGGTTGACATGTGTGCTTCATGAAATGCTAAATTTATGGTGGTGTAAGATGTTATTTCAAGGTCAAAAACCATTTAAACAGATCTGCTGCACCAAAATAGGTTAGACCGGGGAGGGTTTTAACACTACAATTCTCAAACTTTGACATTAAATACCTACATTGGCTACAAAGGCACCTAAAGACATTACTTCAATATGGGTTATGCACTAACATTTTCCAGTCTCAGATTGACATAGGTGGCGTAGTTGCCATAGTGACACAGTTGTTAATCTTGGCTCTCTAGTCTACATGTCAGTTAGTTTGATATATCTTTTGTTAGTTGTTCACAAAAGTCCATACCTCGCTGTCGACAAAGAGAAAGCGTACAGTTTGAATCCTTTATTCGTTTGCATTAGGTTTGCGTTGCAGGCTGCAAATGTGATAGACATTAGATGCGAGGTTTTCGGCTTGTCTTGAAGCTATCTTGTTAAAAAAAAGTCCTCTTTTTGTCATCTGTTGTAGACAAACCAATCTTGCAGTGTTGGACTATCCATAGAAGCTAACACTGTGGGTGTGAAAGCAGCCTTTGAATCTAGACCTGAGCAGTCCAAACTGGTCAGCCAACCTGATTGCTGTGACATGTATGAAGGTGCTAGCTTGTGCAGAGACTTAAAACAAACAGAAACACTGGATACTAAAACAACTTTTGATGAGTTAATTGCTTAAATTGGTGTAATTTGGCAGTGTTTAGGAAAAGGAGGAGAACCGAGGCAAACACAACTAAACCAGAAAATTCAGGACAGAAGGAACATGGATGATGCGGAGACTTGTTCCTTGGTTTTTAAGGTTCAAAATGGTGTTTTTTTATTACAGAATACGCATATTCATGGAGAAATGGCCAAATAAGGACACAAACTTACATGAATAAAAAGTTATAGTTGAAGTTAGGGAATATGAGAACATAGTCAGTTATCATCACCCACCACAACCTGCCGCAATGAAATTACATTTGTGATCCTGACCTGTGAGTTCAAAGACAACGGCAGTACGCGACTCGTGCATAGTTGTTTGACCTTCAGATTAGCATTACTTTTGAGAGAAAAACAAAAAAAGCTCACTTTTTAAGTCAAGTGGATGTGATCCCTCATTACACAGTTCCCTTTATAAACACCCTCACACCGGTACAGTATTCACAATAACAACTGCTGTACGCCGAGCCAAATATCAGATAGCCAAGCCTGCTATTGTTTTGGATAATAGATAATAATAGATAATGAGCAGGAATGACTGCGCTAAAGTACGCTGACAACACGGCTTTGGTGATCCGTCTCTCTTGACACTTGGCTTGGACAGAACCGGCGTGAGTTAAACAGCCCGGTGCAGTCGTTTATGGGAGATCACTGGAGCTTAACGTGTACAAAACAAAGGATCTGTGCTGCAGGGCCACAGGGGACACGCTCACACCTCCTATCAAACACCATCTAGATGTGGACACTCTGAAATACTTGGTAATAGAAATAGGACAGCTGCTGCGCTACTTGTGTTCTGTCATAATGAATGGGCGGATAAACAGATTCAGTGTTACAGTTAAGTATCAAGTCAAAGAGAGACAAGTTTAGGTCAAGTACCGAGTCAAAGAGAAAGAGACAAGTCCTAATTCAAAGAGAGACAAGTTCCAAGTCAAAGAGAGGAAAGTTCAAGTCACAAGTCCAAGAGAGACAAGTACCGAGTCAAAGAGAGACAAGTCCAAGAAAAGTACAAGTCAGAGAGAGACAAGATTAAGTTAAGTACCAAGTCAAAGAGAGACAAATTTAGGTCAAGTACCATGTAAGGAGAGACAAGTTCCAAGTCAAAGAGAAACAAGTCCAATCCCAAATTAAAGAGAGACAATCCAAGTCAAGTCCCAATTACAATTCATCTGCTTTGAGTTTCAAGTATTTTACTGCACAGATTTTTATAAAAGGTCCCATTTAAACACATTTTAAAACAACCTTCAAGTCCAAGTCGAGCCTCAAGTTCACAACCTTCCAAACTAGGTCAAGTCTCAAGTTAACAACCTACAAATCAAGCCAAGTCTCAAGTCAACAACCTTCAAGTGCAAGTCAAGTCTCAAGCAACAATCTTCAAGTTCAAGTCTCAAGTCAACTTCAAGTCCAAGTCTCAAGTCAGCCACCTTCAAGTTTAAGTCTCGACTCCACAATCTTCAAGTCAGGTGTCAAATCAACAACCATCAAGTCTCAAGTCAACAACCTTCAAGTTTAAATGTCAAGTTAACAACCTTCAAGTTTAAATGTCAAGTCAACAACCTTCAAGTTTAAGTCTCAAGTCTACAATCTTCAAGTCCAAGTCAACAACCTTCAAGTTGAAGTCAACAACTTTCAAGTCCAAGTCAAGTGTCAAGTCAACAATATTCAAGACTAAGTCAACAACCTTCAAGTTTAAATCTCAAGTCCTCAATCTTCAAGTCCAAGTCAAGTGTCAGATCAACAACTTTCTAGTCTCAAGTCAACAACCTTCAAGTTCAAGTCAAAAAGTTTCAAGTCCAAGTCAGGTGTTAAGTCAACAAGCTTCAAGTCTCAAGTCAACAATCTTCAAGTTTAAGTTTCAAGTCAACAATCTTCAAGACCAAGTCAAGTGTCAAATCAACAACCTAAAGTCCAAGTCTCAAGTGAACAACCTTCAAGTTTAAGTCCCAAGTACACAACTTTCAAGTTTAAGTCTCAAGTCTACAATCTTCAAGACTAAGTCTCAAGTTAACAAAATCATAACCCAAGTCTGACTCAAGTCCAAGTTATAACTTGCAAGTCTACATCTCTGCTGTTTTGTCATCAGGTTCTATCTTTGACCACTATCACAGCTGGCTCACTATTTACAAACCTCCTCACCAACACTATCACCACAAACTTCATCAAGCACTCCAGAATTACCCATTTAAACCATGAAACATCACACTCTGCTCCCGAAAACTGCTTCTCACCTCACAGACTGCTGTTGTGCATGCGCAGCGAAGCGTTGCGCGTCAGCATGAAGCTCTCCGTGCACTGCTGACTGCTGGCCGATGGCGACCTCCGCGGCGACCTCTGGAAGCGTCCGCGCCGGCTGAAGTAACTGCCCGCCGACCACGTGCGCTTGTGCTTGCGCAGGTACTCCTTGTAGTTCTTGGTGAGCAGCGTGTAGAGGAAAGGTTGATGCAGGAGTTGGAGTAGGTGAGGCAGGTGGTCAGGTAGTTGATGTTGCGTTTGGCGCGGTTGGACAGAGGCAGCGGCGTGGGGTGGAACTGACACAGCAGCTGCCACACCCAGAAGGGCAGGAAGCAGGCCCAGAAGAGCAGCACGATGGTGAAGATCAAGTACAGCACCTGGAAGAGGAGACAGCAGGGGAATATTAGAACCAGGCATGGGAATCAAAAACTAGTTCTAATTGAAAATAGAGGTAAGAGCTGGGCAATAGACACCTAAGCAAAGACCCTAAGCAAAAATCAGCTTTGGGGCACTCCTATATTTTATATAAACCTTAATTAAGTCAGCGTCAAGCAGCATTTAAATCAGACAGGGCATGATCAGGCCTCCGGCACATTTTTGAGAATAAGTATTGCTTTTTTGATCAACATAGCTCTCAAGCATCTGTCTATAGTTGTGTTCCTAATAAAGATTATAATAAATTAACAAATAATATATAAAATTGCCCTTATTCTACTGAAATCAGGCCCTTAGAATTTAGAAATCTAAATTCTAAGGGCCTAATTTATCAAGCCAGGTGCTAAAGCAAACCTTAAATTGGAAGATGTACATGTAACATATTACACAAAACAGATATGCACCACCTCAAATTCTGCATCTTTGCCTTCAGTGTGTGAAAGAAAAATGTCAGCTACACCAAGTTTTTGCTCCCCCTAACCTGTTTGCACATGAGCAAATGCTTGATAAATCTGGCCTTAAGATTTGTACCCTAGTTTGAGAAATGTTGACACATTGTAAGAGCTATTTATTCATAGATCCAGATTATTTTTTCTGTTTTAAACTGTTTTGGTCTTGTATGAAGATATTAAGATATTAGAATATAATGAAGCTTGAGGCCAAATTCTCTTGTTGGACATGCTTTGAGTCCAGTGAAAAATAGAAGCAATTAAAATGTATTTTCTCTAAATCTTGAGTGGGCTATTTTAGACCAACAAATCTTTTACAACCGTTGATTCATGTCTAGTTAAAATTTGAATTGTATGATTAATATATATTTATTTATATTTTTTCATTTAGTTTGTCAGTAGGGCCTCAACCCTCTGCCCCCCTTTGAGCTCCGCCTCTGTTCTCTCTCCATGTGACGCTGACACTGCAAGACTGATAGCTGATCATCGCACTGGACTTAATGGACAGAAAGACTAAAATTTGAAACATGTTGTGCAGAAATCGGCCATATTTGTAATTTTTGTAATAAAATGTAATAGTTCATCAGCTGTTTGTGAGCGTATTTCAGCCAATACCTGTCCTATTTTCTTTACATTTTTAAGGAAAGCAAAAATGGGCAATAGCACCTTATTCTACCCAAACACTTTTCTTACAGTGCACTTCCTGTTTAACTGCAATTAACTTGTCAAATTCAGTCGCTGGTTTATTTTAACTGCCTTTATATCTGTTTGAAGTTGCCCCACAAGACAGATAAGCTAACACGCTAGTTACCTCAACAAAGCAAAACAGGAAGTGCACTGGCAAGAAAAGTGGGCGGGGCAGAATAAGGTGAATAAAACCTTTGGAAATGTCGGGTCTTGGGGTCATTTCATTGTCCTTTGTTTATGCTGTAAAACACTTTGCTTGTGCTATTTATAATGAAGATTTTGCTATATTTTTTAAGTATATTTATTTTATCATTGTCCAAATCTCGTGTGTCGTCTCATCTCGTGAAAACTGACAACAAAGCAGCTCAAAGCCCCAAACGTTATCCTGTTATGTCTCGTTGGGATTGAGTTCATTGACTTTTTTACGAGCGGCGTTTCGTTTCCTTACATTGTCGTAAAGCTCTGACATCTGCGCAACTATATTTACTTCTGGCACGGCTCTAGTCAGATTGTCACATAAACAATGGCGCGAGTAATGAATTGGCCATCGCACATACAGATTATAAATAGATAAGCACACACACACACATCAGAGCCAGGCCAGGCCAGGCCACGCTCTGCAGGGAGAGATCTGTGTCAGACTTCTGCCTGGTTTACTTAGATCAGAGCGACGGAGAGGGAATTCATCATAAAAGTTTTTCATCATAAAATAAGAAGTTTGATTCTAAAAAAAAAAAAAAAAAAAAAAAAAAAACCGGCATACATATAAAAAAAAAATCCATTAAGGCCAAAAAGTTAAACTTTCCCTTAAATAAATGAATAAACAAACAATAAATAAATAAACTTAAATCTTTATGTTGATATAACTTGACAATATGAGGGAGAGAGAGAAGAAAGAAGAAAGAGAGAGAGAGAGAGAGAGAGAGAGAGAGAAGAGAGAGAGAAGAGAGAGAGAGAGAGAGAGAGAGAGAGAGAGAGAGAAAGAGAAGAGAGGAGAGAGAGAAAGAGAGAGAGAGAAGAAGAGAGAGAGAAAGAGAGAGAGAGAGAGGAGAGAAAGAGAGAGGAGAGAGAGAGAGAGAAGAGAGAGAGAAGAGAGAGAGAGAGAAAGAGGAGAAGAGAGAGACAGGGAGAGAGAGAAGAGAGAGAGAGACAAGGAGAGAGAGAGAGAGAGAAAGGAGAGAGAGGAGGGAGAAGAGAGAGAGAAAGACAAGGGAGAGAGAGAAAGAGAGAGAGAGAGGAGAGAGGAAGACAAGGAGAGAGAAGAGAGACAAGAGAGAGGAGAGAGACAGGAGGAGAGAGAGGAAGAGAGAAGAGAACAAAGAAAGAAAGAAAGAGAGAGGGGGAGAGACAAGAGAGAGAGGAAAGGGAGAGAGAGACAGGAGAGAAAAAGAATAGAAGAAAGAAACAGGGAGGAGGAAAGAGAGAGGGAGACAGGAGAGAAAGAGATGAGAAGAAAGAGACAGGAGCGAAAGAGAGAACAGACAATGATAGAAGGAGAGACGGGAGAGAAAGAGACAAAGGGAGAGAGGCAGTAGGGAGAGAGACGAGAAAGAGAGATGGAGACAGGGGGGAGAGTGGGGAGAGAAGGAAAGAGAAAGACATACAGTAGAGAAAGAGACAAAAAGAAGAGAAGAGAGAGAGAGAGAGAGAGAAATGGAGAGAGGCAGGAGAGAAAGAGGAGAGAGAGGCAGAGAGTGAAAAAAAGCAATCACTTAAATGAACTTAAAGCTTTGTGTTGATGTAAGTGGACAGTGTGAGTCAAAGAATAACTCTTTAGTGCCAGTCATATTCTCACAACTGGAATCATGACATGTACACCAAGAGAGTGTCTACTTTGATTTTAAAAAATAATTGTTATTCTACATTATTCTTTTCCCTTTTTATAGACATTTGAAATTCCTTGTTTTCATTCGACTTCAGCGTTTGAGATCACGTCCTTTTTCTAAATCAAACGTCATGTCAGTGTTGTTTTCCTGCGTTCTTTTTTGTAAAAGAATAAGAGCTACTACAATAAAATAATGATAATAAAAATGTTAGTAGGTTAAGATTTACCAGTTAAACTCAAAGAAAAAGTCGCCACATGTGCTTTTTTGGCTGTTTGGCTTTTCTTGACATAGTTACGTAAAAAACACACGAAAATGTGCTTATCGTACATTTTTGGTGCAAGAATACAGTATGAGCTTATACAATTAAATAAGGCCTTAGGATAAATTTAGTCACAATTAGTTTCAGTTTTCAATTTTGCTGCCATGATTTTCAAATTCAAGATATTTTCGAGTGATTTTCCATCTCCAATAAAATACAAGGTCTACAAGAATAAACAATGAGGATGAGTGTCTTTTTCATCTTTAAAACAACAAAAGCTGCGTTACAGACGAGAAGGCAGCAGCACTTTTCTACTTTCTGATGCAGATTCTATAGATTCAGCCTCTTTCATGGAGTGTATATTTTATGTGGGTTGCTCACGAAAGATGAAAATTGTATTTTTTTCTCTTCTAGACTCGCTGCATGCGCCGTTCTCATCCTAGTCCTAGTCCTTGTCTGTTTTTTGGTGATTTTGAAGATCAGGTGAAAACCACTCCCCATGGCTACACCAGGTAAAGACCGTCTAGGACGACTGTGGACTACACATACGTTTGGACTACTTAAAGCTTTAGCAACTCTCATTGACTGTTGAGTGAATTTTAAAAGACCAACATATTCAACACTGGCACAGTGAGCTCATGGACATGTCTCCATGTGACTTCTATACAGAGATAAAGCAGGAATACAAATTTGAAAAGAGTCTAATATGTGAAAAAGCTGGATAAAGGCAATCTATCTGTAACTTTAGAACAAACAACACAAGAATTCCTAAAGTCTTGGCCGGTACAATGGCATTGAGAGATGTCTAAGAATTTACCATCTGTGCACAGTTGGTGATGAATATCATGTCATGTCTGTACAAATAGCTGTGTAATGTTGTTACCAGAGAAATATCTTCCATGTTACACTTCAAAAAGGTGCCAAAATATACAATAATATCGTTATTTCAGTCACAAAAGACCAAAATGTTGTGGAAAATAGGTGCCTTTCTAAAAGGAATCTTTTGCCTTTATAAATAAATTACTTATTACTGTCAAATACTGTATGCCTAGAAATGTACAAAATGTACTATATATTACTTTGTCAGTGAATGTATCTTGATTTGTTTTGTGCTCCATACATATATATGGTGATGAGCAAACCCAATAAATGAATAAATGAATGAAAAAAATATCTGCTGTAAACTCACTCAACAAGGTTTTTAGTGCAGGATGTTTTGCTTGTAATCTGTTTGAAAAGAAAGCCGACCTCCAGAAGCAGTGGATCACGTAAACACAGCCGACTGCGCTGGGTAATGTCAACAAATTTCCCGATCATGTGACTTCCTCTGGGTCCTTGTGCTCACACCATTCTACCATCTGCTGGTGAATCTGTGAAACTACGTCATGTATTTGACTATAGACAAAGTCAGCACGTGCATCAGCGAGCTCGACATCGCCGCAGAGAATAAAAATACAATGATGGAAAAGAGTTAAAGGTCTGGCTCAAAGTTAACAAGTATATAATATATTACAGTTTAACAGTTACAACTTGCCCAGGATTGAGTGAGTGTGATTCTTTTACTGCTGTTTGCCGTCTAAGCCACATTATTTCTCATTTCCCAGAAGAAATTACCACATGCAGTGGCAATTTCTTACCCGACCAGTGGTGTTTAACATACTTCTCTCACCACATGAAGCATCATAAAGACTGATCTTTATGTGGGGGAAAAAACGGTTTTGAACTTGCAATGTTCCAGTGAATTTTATGGCTGAAGTTGAGTAAATGGAATAATGAAAGTCAAACATCCTCACATCCTGTACCTCTTCTGATTTTGGGCTCAAAGCTTCGAGAGCTGGGGGCATTGTGTCTCCACAGAGCTGGGATCCCTCAGGCTGTGTGAGGAAGTCGGAGAAGGCAGGAGCAGAGAAGGGGATATAAAAAGTGAAGCTAACTCCCATGAACACCAACTTTCTGCTGGTGTAAGGATGGTTTTCTATTGGTATAGGTATAACATGTTCTATTGAATCTGCCAATGAACTTTTTTGGTGAAAAATTGCACAGTTCATGTACACATTATTCTTTAAATTAAATACAATTAGTTTTACTTTAATTCTTGCTGAAAATGTTGTTCTAAGCATACATGATCATTCATTTGTTTATTCTTATTTCCCAGTTTGAAAATTGGATCCTGACAATTTCTTTCAAAGCACATCTGGCAGTATCCCAAGCCACACTAGTGTTCCTTGGCACATTGGTTGAAAAACACTGGTCTAACTCACTTACCTAATGCATTCTGAGCCTCCAAACAGTTCACAAATATGTGTTTGAAGCTTTTTTCACAGCTGTTAGGAGTAAGGTGTTGCCGGTATGCTAATGGCAGTTTGCCTAAATGATAATCAACAACTACAGACAAACTTGGTGGATTTTAACGAGCAAACGGAACATTATTTGATGGAGACAGGACAATGTGAACTAATTGTGACATTATGGGTAACATAATGGCTGAGATGTGGCGGTTGCACATCTAACCCATTTTATACTATGGGCGACGCCTTGTATAAAAGCTCTGTTCAGAACCCTGTTTCTTCCTCTGTCTCTGATACAATTGTTGCCTGATTGGGTGGGCTTTGCCATCAGGTTGAGCGCTGTAATCTGCTCTATCAGGTACCAATCTGTTACGGTTTCCAATAGGGGTTATGCACTAACGGTCTCAGATAGACATAGGTCACTACATCCCGTGGCGTTGTTGCCAGTGGCGTAGTTGCCAGTGACACAGTTGCGGTGGACATCAGATGAAGAATTTTTTGTCTAGTTCTGAAGCAATCCTCTTAACAAAAATTTCTCTTGTGTCATCTGTTATAGACGCAGCGACTGCTGTAACAGCAGGAAAAGTGGAGCTTCTGAACTGGGTTTTTATAAGGAAAATGTGTATCCAGCTTATTTCGTCCCGCCCACTTTTACACACAGAACTCGGAAACGCACTTCCGGTCAGTTCCTCCCTCACAGCTACAGCGTTAGCTACCTTCTTGTTTATTCCTTTTAGCTACACTCTCACACAATTTGTGCTTTTTTTGTCTTCAGCTGTCGGCAATACACGTCAAATACAAGGGTGGTAAGTAGGGTGACCAGATGAGATACTTAGAAATTTGGGACGCGGAGGTCGGGAGAGGAGCGCGCTCAGCTCTGTGTGAGTGACAAAAGTCTAGATGCCTGCATTATTCGCAGTACATAGTGTAGAAACAGAAACCTTAGCAACACTTTTGACAAAAGAATAATGTTCCTCACATCAGGAGGCATTAAACAGTCTTTAATTCGTCTCAATCCGTCCCATATTGGCTGAATAATGACCAAAAACACCCGTTTAACTAATAGATCTGCAGATTGCACGCAAATGATGAGTGTCAACAAAAGTATCTGACTTCTGCGAGGCGTGCGAGTGGGAAGTCAACTGTGCGCGGAAGGAGCGCGTAGAGGCCAAACACCGCACAAGGATTTCGGAGCGGAACAGCAAGAAAAATGCCTCGCGCAGGCAGGCGCCAGGCTCGTTTCACTTCACACGCCAACTTCTATGGGTCAGATCTTGCGCACAGCATGCCAAAGCGCCGAGCAGCCGCGCGCCTCCAGGCGCAGCCAAAGCCGCTCCATGCGTATTTATCTTGCTCGAGGCTCGCGCATTGACGCGGTTTTCAATCAAGTTGCACAGAAAATATGTCTGTATTGATGCATTTTAAAGACAACAGCAGCACTACATCCTCTCTCTCACTGTTTGGGGCGTAATGTGGATGTGTAGCCTGCGTAATGAATGAGAATCTCCGAGGTGTCAGTCAGGGCTAGGCTGAGTTTCGGGACATGTGGGTCAGGATTCGGGATTCGGGACACATGCGTTAATTTCGGGACTGTCCCGAATTTTTCGGGACGTCTGGTCACTCTAGTGGTAAGTCACACAAATAGTGCTTCTGAACTGGGTTTTTATAAGGAAAATGTGTATCCAGCTTATTTCGTCCCGCCCACTTTTACACACAGAACTCGGAAACGCACTTCCGGTCAGTTCCTCCCTCACAGCTACAGCGTTAGCTACCTTCTTGTTTATTCCTTTTAGCTACACTCTCACACAATTTGTGCTTTTTTTGTCTTCAGCTGTCGGCAATACACGTCAAATACAAGGGTGGTAAGTAGGGTGACCAGATGAGATACTTAGAAATTTGGGACGCGGAGGTCGGGAGAGGAGCGCGCTCAGCTCTGTGTGAGTGACAAAAGTCTAGATGCCTGCGCCTCCAGGCGCAGCCAAAGCCGCTCCATGCGTATTTATCTTGCTCGAGGCTCGCGCATTGACGCGGTTTTCAATCAAGTTGCACAGAAAATATGTCTGTATTGATGCATTTTAAAGACAACAGCAGCACTACATCCTCTCTCTCACTGTTTGGGGCGTAATGTGGATGTGTAGCCTGCGTAATGAATGAGAATCTCCGAGGTGTCAGTCAGGGCTAGGCTGAGTTTCGGGACATGTGGGTCAGGATTCGGGATTCGGGACACATGCGTTAATTTCGGGACTGTCCCGAATTTTTCGGGACGTCTGGTCACTCTAGTGGTAAGTCACACAAATAGTGCTTCTGAACTGGGTTTTTATAAGGAAAATGTGTATCCAGCTTATTTCGTCCCGCCCACTTTTACACACAGAACTCGGAAACGCACTTCCGGTCAGTTCCTCCCTCACAGCTACAGCGTTAGCTACCTTCTTGTTTATTCCTTTTAGCTACACTCTCACACAATTTGTGCTTTTTTTGTCTTCAGCTGTCGGCAATACACGTCAAATACAAGGGTGGTAAGTAGGGTGACCAGATGAGATACTTAGAAATTTGGGACGCGGAGGTCGGGAGAGGAGCGCGCTCAGCTCTGTGTGAGTGACAAAAGTCTAGATGCCTGCATTATTCGCAGTACATAGTGTAGAAACAGAAACCTTAGCAACACTTTTGACAAAAGAATAATGTTCCTCACATCAGGAGGCATTAAACAGTCTTTAATTCGTCTCAATCCGTCCCATATTGGCTGAATAATGACCAAAAACACCCGTTTAACTAATAGATCTGCAGATTGCACGCAAATGATGAGTGTCAACAAAAGTATCTGACTTCTGCGAGGCGTGCGAGTGGGAAGTCAACTGTGCGCGGAAGGAGCGCGTAGAGGCCAAACACCGCACAAGGATTTCGGAGCGGAACAGCAAGAAAAATGCCTCGCGCAGGCAGGCGCCAGGCTCGTTTCACTTCACACGCCAACTTCTATGGGTCAGATCTTGCGCACAGCATGCCAAAGCGCCGAGCAGCCGCGCGCCTCCAGGCGCAGCCAAAGCCGCTCCATGCGTATTTATCTTGCTCGAGGCTCGCGCATTGACGCGGTTTTCAATCAAGTTGCACAGAAAATATGTCTGTATTGATGCATTTTAAAGACAACAGCAGCACTACATCCTCTCTCTCACTGTTTGGGGCGTAATGTGGATGTGTAGCCTGCGTAATGAATGAGAATCTCCGAGGTGTCAGTCAGGGCTAGGCTGAGTTTCGGGACATGTGGGTCAGGATTCGGGATTCGGGACACATGCGTTAATTTCGGGACTGTCCCGAATTTTTCGGGACGTCTGGTCACTCTAGTGGTAAGTCACACAAATAGTGCTGGTGTATTAAACAGTGTTTCAGATGCTCCATAAAGGAGATAAACAAGAAGAAGGTAGCTAACGCTGTAGCTGTGCTATCTCATAGATTAATCTCATTTAGATACACTGACAGTTAAAACAAACCCAGCAACTGAATTCTACGGGTCCTAAGCTTTAAAACAAGGTACAGCATGTGTATATTATCTGTGTGTGATTTGATGTTTGTTTGTGGCTAATGTACTTACAGGCTAACCGCGGTCTATCGCAGCGATCCCACCGGCAAGCGTTTATTTAAACACTTTAACGGTCGTTTTTTAAGTGATCCAGAGAAAATATGCCTTGCTTATTTGTTGGTGCACATGACCATAGCGTATGTGGAAAAAATAACCTACCTGAAATATTGTTTTGTCGCAAGTTTTCTCAGCAGGTTACGTCAATTAAATGAACGGGGGAGGAGCTGACCGGAAGTGTGTTTCCGACTTCTGTGTGTAACGGTAGAAAAAGTGGGCGGGCGAAATAAGATGGATAAGTGAGAGAACTGCGCAAACAGAAACTCCGCGCACAGACAGAAACTTGCTGTGCTCAACCCTGGAACTGTTAAAGGACATTTTATACTCTGAGCTAATGAGTGTAATATATGGCATTGAGAAATAAAAGTTAACATGCTAAATGGAACCTAATGCCTCTCTGCCTTTAATGTTATTTTTTTATTTTCTGGCTTCGTTTCCAATGGCGTTGTTGGACTTTTTCTAACTTGATATCAGTTGTTAACCCATTAATTTGTTAAGCCCCCCTCCGACCTGCCACATAATTTACCCCTGATTAGATCCATTAACTGTGACGGTTGATTTGATTGGACTTGAGACCAGTGGAGTGGTTTGAGCTGAGGCACACGCTGTATTTGGGACTATCCTCCTTCACTACAACAGCTGAGGGGCGACTGCCACGGCCGAGACACGGGGGAGCGGAAATGCAGGATGTGGAATTCGCCCGCAAGGCACGGATCAGAACATTTTGTTGTTTTTAAACTTCAAACTGTTGATCTGTTTTAGAGATCAACAGTAAAGTCTCCACGGGCTAAACGGAGCTAGCCTGTCTCTTCTGTGCTGTGGGCAAATGAATAAGGATAGCTCAGCAGCTGTCAATCATCCTCACGTCTGCTCTGCAAATTACAATTTTCTAAGAAACTATTGTGGTGGTTAATATCGACATGTATTCATTTCGGTTGCATCCATCACCTATAAACTTCTTTTTACAAACACAAAGTAAAACTGGATTGGACCACGCAAGCACAGCCAATCAGAGAACGGTTTTCGGCTCGCGATAACAACTAAAATTCTTTATTATTCAAGTCAGACTGCAAAAAATAATTTCAAGACGAGGTACCTCGTTATCTATTGGTCAACATTTTACTGGCCTCATCATGTCCACAGTTTATATATTTTTGTAATTTTTTTTTGTTTAGCATAAGGACAAAGCTGGTACAAATCTATGCAACTGTTTTTGACCAACACTGACAACAAATAATTTTTGAAAATCCACAACCTTTAAGGTTCTTACCAAATTGGCAAATTTCTGTTCTTATTTCAAGCAAATTCCCTTAAAACGATCTGAAACCAGTGAAATATTCTACATTACATAGGCAATTAAATATTATCCAGTGAAAACAACTCAAATTTGGATTAAAATTCTAATTCCAAGTTAAGATTTACAGACACAGTGGTCTCATTTATTACTAATTTACTTTAAATACTTTTAAACTTTTAATAAAAAAGTTAGTTTCCCCACTTTAAATCTTTTGCTACAGCAACATTTTCTTTCCTAAAATGACAGAAGAGGCTTTGCCCACTTAACCCATTGATACCAGCCGTCCATGGTGTTAGAATTTGAAAAAGTGTAATCAGTACTGGGAGTAATACAATACTCACTGCAAAAAGGTCTTTCAAAAAAAAAAATTCTGCTCATTTGAAAAAAATTCTATTAAGTAATTACATGCAAAAGAAAAGTGACTAACCTGGTTTTTGAGCAGAAAATGCTAGTTTCAAGTTCTCTTGGCAAGATTTTTAGCAAAACTATTCTTGATTCAAACAATTATGCTTAAAACAGATACACATTTGCTTAAAAAAGTTTTTATTCTAGATAAGGTAAATCAGGAGAGAATATCAAAACAAGTCAAATAATCTTGAAAATGAAAAAAATCTTAAAATGACTCTTTTAAGATTAATATGCTTGATTCAAGTCATTGATTTTATTTTTTTGCAGTGAAAACAGTTAATGAGTACTTGAGTTACTGCTTTTATTTGCGGTTTTAGACTACAGCTACTTTTATAAAATCAATGAATACATTGTTTAAAAAAATATATATTTTTTCTTTCTTTTACAATAACAATAATTACATGTTTTTATTACATTGTACATAATTATTGGATTAAAAGAACTACAGTAAACCTATGCATTGAATTAAATCTGGTCTGGTGAAATGGGTTTGTAGATTAGGTGGTCTTTATGAATCTACTTTTTGAGAAAGTGATCCTCGGTCTGAAAAAGTTTGAGAAACACTGCTCTAGGTCCACATTTCTGTGAGACTGTGTCGCCCTCGTATAAGAACTGAATCATAAGTGTAAAGCAGGGGTGTCAAACATGCGGCCCGGGGGCCAAATTCGGCCCCTGAGATGATTTCATGTGGTCCCCAGAATGATTTCTGATTACTATGTATTAGGTGGCCTTCTGATAAAAGGCATGCAACAATTTGAGCTACAGGTCCCATAATAACATTGCATTTTAGGCTCTGTCCGGTGAAGTGCAAAAGAGGAGCAACATAGGCCAGAAAGGGAAAAACAGGCTATGGAAAAAAACAAACAAACTCTAAAATGCAATGGAAAGCAACAAATTGCAAATAATTTGTTCAGAAATGCTCCTGGAAGGACACATCTGCTCAATCAAATGTAATTCAAAATAATGTAACGTAATTCAATATAAACATGTACACAATAGTCATATTTGAATATATCATCTGTAGAAGGCCATATCATTGAAATGCTGCCTTGACCAACTCTGACTTCGATCAGTCGGCCCCAGTTCCATTTGAGTTTGACACTCCTGGTGTAACGCATGTATGACAGTCAAGCGTTTCTCATGTCAAAAACTGAATTAAAAACTACAGGCTGCAAAGGAAATTACATAGGAGAAATTATCAAAGTGATCTTAGCTGATATGCTAACGCTGCAGAAATGATCAAGTCTGGATGATTTATGGATTTATAAACAAAATCAAATCTGCAGAACTGTGTTTTCTGAGGCTCAGAGGAGAATGAATAGTACCTCACAGACACAACTCCAGCTGTGTTGTTGATAAGGATTTCAATAACAGGATTCAAATCTCAAAAACATAACTTTTGCATAATGTGACTCGAGAGAAGAAACTTTCCGAGGAATTCACTTCAGTCATTTTGATTTTTTTAGCAGTTACGTGGATCACTTTCTATATATTTTTTCCTCCTCTGGCTACTTCCCTTTCTAAATATAACATTAAACCTATAGCCATTCAACACCATTTCAAACACACTTGAAAGTCTTTCCTATTTTTGTCAAGTCAAAAGTGCTAATAATATCTGGTGAGTGACAGGTTGTTTTCGCTCACAAAAACCCCATTGTCCCGGGGCGTGGGACTGGTAGGAGGATGTTTTTTTAGCTCGATCATTCATCTACGAAGCCCCCAACTGGTGAATTTGCATGTGTGGGAAAGTGGGAGTGGACCGCTTCAAATCACGGCTTTTGTCAACACACGTTTTTTGGGAGGAATATTTCGGAAGCGGCCAAAAAGGATCTGGAAAGTGACACTAAACACTGAATCAATATTTTGCTTCTAAGCTGTGTGTATGATGATAAGACATGTGCGAGGTATTTAGGGGTCTTGTGTGTGTGGTTACAAACACTTACTGCAGATATTCAGCCTTTTCTCACAGTTATGCAAGTCTGTAACACGAAATTTGTAACAGTGTGTCACATGATTGCATTTGTATTGTTTGCGTTGCTGCCCCAGTTCATTTCTATGGTGGATGTAAAGAAGTGTTATTGTTCATGAATACTAACACAATCCTAATCCTAACCAAAGCCAATTTCGAGGACCTAAACCCATTTTTGTAACTTCAGACCTAACTTAAGCCTTTTAACCCAAAATATAACCTCCTCTTTGTCCTCAACCAAACTGCTTGTCTATAGATGATAATTTGTTCATCAACACCGGCGATGTATGCACACCATGGATGCAGAAAGAGTTGCCGTTGATTGACACAAACCGTGGAAACAAGTTGAGCCAGCATCGTTGTCAGCTAACTACAAGAGTTTATCGCTGTGTGAAAACTACAATTATGCTGCTAAATCAACATTTGTGAATTCATTTCAACCCTACGACCCTTAAAAGTTACATTCAGGTGAAAAAATGGTGAGAAAAACACCGTCTCAAGCTTCAGTAAACAGACTTCTGTCAGACCGGTTCAGACCTGATCCAAACAACTGCTCTGGTCCCGTTTTGTTGTTTTAATAAAAAAAATATATATATATCCAGCCAACTAGACGGACAGTGTCGCCTTCTGCATGGGGCATGCACAGGAGAGTGAAAAGTGACGTCAACCAATATGCCACTGCCAAGACAATGGCAGCAGAGTCATCACAGCTATACAATTTGTCATGGCAATTTATCTACAAATTAGAAAATATACCAATTACTGGAAGAAACTCACAAATGTGTGGCTGCAGACCTCCATGAGGAGACCCCTGCCTCGCAGACCTTTATCAGGAGGCAGCTCAACTCAAGCGAAACAAACAGCATTTTGAAATGCTTGAAATTGCAGCCAGACAAGACTTGTTTGTTCAAGCATCAGTTTCTATGACAACCAATAACTTTCACAGAACATGAAAGTGATGAACTGACAATATGTCTATAACGTAACACAGGGTGCGATTTGTCAAAAAACAGAAGGGGGGATAGAAAATTACAAGTCATTCTACACGCGCACCACGTGCACGCGCATTTTGTGCACGCGCGCTACACACATGCGCACCACATAGATACGCGCGGCACTACCGCGTCTCTCCTTCCCGTGTTCATTCCGTTTCTTTTCCACTCGCAACGGGCTTCTGACGCGCACTGGCACGTTTACTCACAAAATGAACAGACTCATTCAGTAGGCTACATAAAGCTCCGCAGAGCCCCGGGTTGGTCCTGCCTCTCACGGCACCGGGTTCTACAAGCAGGAGCAGTGCAGTTCGTCACTTAATACGAGTCTTGTCCCGCTTTGAATCGCATCGGCAGGTTAACATTTTCGTGTCTCCGTTCCTGACTTGATTTTCCCGCTCTGCTTTGCACACAGTCGTGGATTAAACCATGATCACAGGGCAGGTGACAGAGCAGCAGCACAGCGGCTCTGAGTGACCAAACTAGGGTGACCAGACGTCCCGAAAAATTCGGGACAGTCCCGAAATTCACGCATGTGTCCCGAATCCCGAATCCTGTCCCACGTGTCCCGAATTTCATCCTTGCCCCGACTGACACCTCGCAGAGTCTGACCTGCACGTCATTACGTCAGGCTGCACGTCCACATTACGCCCCAAACACTGTATGAGAGGCTGTAGTGCTGCCGGAGTCTTTAAAATGCATCAATACAGACCTATTTTCTGTGCAATTTGATTGAAAACCGCTTCTCCTTGGGGCCTGGCGGAAAGTGTAGTGATAACACACAGGGAGCGCGGGGAGAGAAGCGGCTGCAGCTGCTGCCTCTGTCTCCCTATGAGGAAGTCAACAGCAGATCACAGCTCATAGAACAACTCCACTTGGGCAAAAGTTGGTCATATATGTTTGCCGTTCCGCCCCCAAATCCTTGTGCGGTGCGGTGTGTTTGGCCCCTGGAGCCTGGCTCCTGCCTGCGCGAGGGATTTTGCTTGCCATCCTGCTCCTCGTGCGTAATGTTTGGCCCGTACGCGCTCCTTCCGCGCACAGTTGACTTCCCACTTCGCCTTGGACTCTCTCGACAGAAAAGTCATACACTCGTTTTGCGTGATTTCTAAAAGCAGCCTGCTTAACAGAAATGTGTTTCGCGGTAATTTTCTGATTGAATCTGCAGATCTATTAGTTCATCAGGTGTTTTTTGGTTTATTCAGCCAATATGAGACGGATTGACACGAATTAAAGACTGTTCAATGCTTCCTGGTGTGAGGAACATTATTCTTTTGTCCAAAAAAGTTATAAGGTTTCTGTTTCTGCACTATGTGCTGCGAATGATGCAAGCATCTAGACTTGTCACTCTGAGCGCGCTCCTCTCCCCTCCTCCGCATTCAGACACCCTCCCCCCCCCCCCCCCCCAAAAAAAAAAAATCAAAAAAAAATCAGCGTCCCGAATTTTTAACAATCTCATCTGGTCACCCTAGACCAAACCTGAGTCTAAATGACAGCGCTGAGAGAGAGAGAGAGAGAGAGCGAGAGAGAGAGAAAGATAGATCGGCGCGGCGGCGCCTATGTTCATTATTGAGATCTGTCCATTTAAACTATGCCTGTGCGCGCAGAAAAAGTTAGAGGAATAGTCAATCAGAAAAGGACTGTGTGTGAAAGTGTGACGTTATTGGCTGTTATGAGAGCTGCCTGTTGAGCGGAGGAACAGCACCGGGAGAAGGGAAAAACATCAATGAGAACGCTGGGATTGATAGAACACTTTGTTATTTTTTTTATCCCCCCCTACAAATAATCAAGATAAAGCAGAAGGAGGGATGTAGAAATTATAAGCAGAGAGAGGGACAGACAAACCAGAGGTAGGGATAATCCCTCCCATCCCCCCAGCAAATCGCACCCTGACGTAACAACATTTGTATTAACTGGACTTGGGGCAGTTTTGGTAAATGCTAGATAGTGAGTCCAGAGGGACAGTGATCAAGTTTAGTTAAAGAGTCCAGGTAAAGGGCATGGTTATTAAACAAGTTTGGGTAAAGGTAAAAAAAAATACAATTTAGGTCCTTTTAGCAACAGTAATAAACTCATTACCATGGCAACCAGCTCACTTTGTCCCTCTGGTGTCTTGTTTTGTGTTTGTTAACATGGTTGACACAGTAAACATCCAGGCTCATTTTGTTTTCTTCAACATTATTGGCAGGTCCAAATAATGTTTTAAGTGCATAGCGCCACCTACTGTACCGTGGCATAGAGGTGAACATCCAGGGCTTACGGCCTCTGGATGGAGGTAAGTCACGTGAGGGGCCTTTTCATCAAGGTCTGCAGCCAGGTGCTTCTTAAAAAACTTGTCAAAACTCCAAATTCCAACCGTTTAATCCATTTACTGTGTTTCAGCATCTCCCATCCAAATACTCCTGACGGCATTAAAACTGATAAGCCCACAACTGACTTCAAATCTAAAAGAGTTATTACTGTATGACTCAAATTACATCCAATTCCCAAATGAAAGACAACATCCTTAATTATTAAAATTAATCTATTAATGTTCGGAGCTAAAATGAATCCAGTGCAAATACACTCACGCCAGAAATACTACGCTCGGTATTCTTTTCCAGTTGATTACACTACCTCCTGCGAGTTCACGTAAACACTATTCTTTGCCCTCAGAACCTGTCGAAAACCTGCAGCCGAGGTGAGGTCCGTTCGACATTCCAACTACGCAAAACAGGAAGTTACGCCGTTTCCATATTCGTGAGCGATCTGTGATTTATTTTTGATCTGAAGAAAGCATTGTCTTGGCGCGCTAACACAGACTGAGGGATTGAAGGCCCGCCACTGCCATAAACAAAGATGGAATGTTGTTCCTGGTTTTCTCCCAGTTTTCCGATCAGAACGTGTGCAAAAGGCTAGACGGTTGGACAACAGCGTTTGGAATTTATCAAACAGAAGTGCGGATTAATGGAAGTGAATGTCAAGGTATCAGATTTTAGCATTGTGCATTAGTTTGAGAAGAAACTAAACAAGCTGACGGAATATTAACGATTTGACAAAGGTTTTGGGCGATGATGAGCAAATGTCAATTCTGATGGTTTTGTTTTGAGTATTCCACAATATTATGTCAGCTATTGGAGTTATGCTAAAACATATCTTTAACCGATGGTGGAAGAAATACACAATTTTGGTCAAGTACAAGTAAAAATAATTTCCTGCTTTTAGAGTAAAAAGTACAAATATTTTGTGCAGATTTGTGATGATGATTTGTGTTGTCATTAATTTGTATAGAATGTACATTGGTCTGTTTTTTTTTTTTTTTTTAAGCCAAGACTTGATCCCTAAATCTAGATTAATAAATTATTACTCTCTCTCTCTCTTTCGCTCTCTCCCTTTCTTTTTTTTTTTCCTGATTATTCTATATTTTTTTTATTTTTTATATATTTCTATATATGTTCTATATATTCTATAGAAATACAGAAGGGGTCTGGGATTATTTTATTTAATTAATAATCTGAAGTATTTTAGATGAATATATTTATATTTTACAATTGTGAATTTATGCATAATTTTATTCTACAAAATGTAGTATAACCACGCTCACACCAGATGTGTTGAACTTTGATTTACATTCTTCCAAATTATCCTTTTGGAAGTTTCTCCACGGAAAGCGTTTGGGAAAAAGGTGGGATGTTTTATGAAAAACTTTGAGTGTCTTCCTTAGTTTGTGATTAATCACATACTAAACTAATCACAGCAACAAATCTTAATGTCAGATGCAACAAGTGTCACTTTTCTTACAAAAGTAAAAGTAATTCCACTAAAACAGAATCAGTAGCAGCAGAAACTTGCATCCACGGGAGCTGCTATCTTTGTTTTGCTTGTTTCAGGCACTACTTCCTGTCGTGGTAAACCACTGGTTCAGACTCCAAACCAATCAGGCTCTTGGAGTCCAAAGGAAAGAAAAAGATTTCTGTCAAGTTTGTAAATTTAAAAAAATCACCAGAGGATCCATCGGGCTGGCCAGGTCAGTACTCAAATTAAATTTATTTGTGGCCCTAAATTGTAGTTGGGCCTTAGCTCTCTGCTTCCCCCTCTCTCCTCCACTTCTGTTCCCTCTCTAGTCCCACTGAACACTGGCAATAAGCTGCATTCTTGTGCTGAACTGTGTGAAGAGAAATGCTTAAGTTGTATGTCTTTTATTAGAATTAAGCAATATTAAAAAGAAATCTGTATTAGTTCATCAGCTATTTGTGATCGTAACTTAATGAATATGTGTCTTGTTGACACTTATTCTCACAAAAATGTGTCGGTAAACCATAGAAATGTGTGGCTACAACCTAAACATGTGTCTGTAAGAAGTGTCTCTTCTTGATGATGCCAAGTGTCTCTTCTTCATGATGTCAAAAGCCGTATAATAGACACCCAAAAAACTATTAAAATGTTTTTATTTTTTTTGGCTATTCGGCTATTTGGCTATTTTGGCTATTAATCGCTATTCTTCTTTTTTTGGCATGTTTAAGTTTAAGTTTCAGGTCAAAATAGTCATTAACCTCCTGTGTCTCACTGCAAAGACTCATTTCATTTGCAGACCATGTGACATCAGCATGTATTGCCCAATCAGAAATGAGCACTAATTGCAGACACCTGCTGTCAGTCCAATCACACTGCTACTCACCACTCTGACCCCTGCCTTTGTCCATTTTCCCAATGCTTTTCATGAATGAAGCTGCTGTGTTTGTGGGAGGAGTTTAGGGCATAAGCTTCACTTGAACATGTCGTAGCATAGACACACATTTCTCTCAGACTGTGCTGGAAACAAAGATTAGTTAGTAGCTTGTTTGCGTTCTGTGCTGTGAAGAATCCAGCCCATGTAAATACACTTCTGTGACTCTTTGACCTTAGCACCTGCCAGACCTTGACCGGTGCCCCTCCTACACAGCCTATACAGCAGGCCAGACACATTTACCATTTAGGCAAAGATCTTCCACTCAAACCTGGACAGCTGTGGCTTAATGATGACTGTGGCCTGTTCTGTATGTGTTCGTTTTTCTCTTTTTCTAAAATCCCTGTTATTAATGAAACAAAGTCGCAGAGCTCCAGTGTTCTCACCGTAAAAATCATTATCCATTCTGCAGGACGGGACAGAGTACAGCTTAATCTGCCAAACACTACAAATACTGTACGGATGACTTTCATGTGGTTTTACATTACATGATCCGCAGAGCTAAAGTTGGTAACAGCAGTGTTGATCGTGGCTTTTGTGCTGATTGATTAAAAACAGAAGTTCGCATTACAAATCCCAGCCTGATTACACTTTTGAAACCTGGTCGTTGTTTCTACTCCAATTCTGTCTGCGCAAAGTACACTATACTGCATTGAAACTAAGCATATTGGCTTGATTTTTATCCTTTATAATGAGCATGAGGATCACAATGCTTAATAATGTGGAATTGCCAAGTCCAAGTTAAACCAAAGTTCTCAAGTCATTACACCAAATTCCCAAAAGCTGCTAATCACATTTGTTGGAAAAAAGTCAAAGGTAGTGTTTCAAAACTCTCTATCAGAAGTATTTTTTTAATATGGAACCAAAGTATTGGAACCAAACTGTGCTTGAAAAGAATAAAAATGCCCGCCCACTTTTTCTAGCGTTACACACAACACTCGGGTCAGCTCCTCCCCCGTTCATTTCATTGACGTAACCTGCTGTGAAGACTTGCGGCAAAACCACATTTCAGGTAGTTCATTTTTTCCAAATATGCTATGGTCATGTGCACCAACAAATAATCCCAGCGATTGAATTCTACAACCCCTAAGCTTTCAAACAAGGTACAGCATGTGTATTTGCCCTGTGTGTGATCCATACATTTGATGTTTGTTTGTGGCTAATGTACTTACAGGCTAACCGCGGTCTATCGCAGCGATCCGACCGGAAAACAATTATTTAAACACTTTGACCCTTAGATGCATAAGTGGGGTTAAAAACCCCAGATGTCACAAAACTTGTTTGTGACATGAGGCCATAGCAATTAAAACATTTGTATATATACTTTTTATGAAATTTCATCTTTTGTATCACTACTCCACTCTTCCATAAGTGGGGTCAAAAATGACCCCAGTCATTCCCTATGGAATCTTAAGAGTAAGCCCTAGGAACTTTTGATTCTTATGAATTGTACTTGTCAATTTACATTTACTGTGACATTTACACATCTGATGAAGCAGTCAGGAGGTCATTTTGACTCATCATCACACATGTAAGGTTCACCAACTCACAGCGACGCTTTCTCACAGTGCTCTCAAAGGAGTTTGTGACTCCTCACATGAAAAGTCGACTGGAAAGTAACTCAAACCTACCAACCTACATCACTTTAGGAATGGAAAGGTGTTTAGTGACAAAATCCACAATCCACACACATGAGAGACGCTCACAGGGCCAACAGACGAGAAAAAGTGCTGCTGGAAATGCAGTATTCTTGTGACTGATTACAGCCAAAAGCAAGTAGTTTGTAAAAGCTGCACACAGTGTGAAAAGAGAACATGTGTATGTTCCGGTGTGTGGACAATGTTATAGTCCCCAGGTATAGTTGTATTTTTTGTTCGTCTTCCATAATCACACTGACAATCACAAAATATTTTGACATTTTTTTTAAACCTGACTGATTTGTGTTCAAATGTGAATAAAAACTGATAAATTAACATGCCAGAAATGTTCTTTTGTTGTTCAAAATAGTATAAAAATCATAATCTTTAATCAAAATTAAAGTGTTATTGCAAAAGACTGATTCTAAGTGGGGTCATTTTCGACCCCACTCATGGAAGAGTTTAGGTATTGGTCGACCATGCATCTAAGGGTTAAGTGTTGTTTACAAGTGATCTAGAGAAAATATCATTTGTCTGTCATACTGTATGTAATCCTTAAAAGTTCCATATAAAACAGATTTTACAAAGTTTATCTGGTAAAACATCAATGACACTACGCTGGGATCGACGGAACACTGTGACATTTAGGAGTCTTTGTTAATTTACTGCCCCAAAAATTAATAGAAGATAAAAGAAGAATGAGGGATGGAGAAATTATAGCAGAGGAGGAAAATCACACCCTGAACCTTCCCATTGAACTTTGTCCTTACTCACCATAAAATCTGGACTGAGACACTTAATAAAAATGAGGTCAGAGATCGTAGGTCAACCCCTAGAAGGACTGTTTGAAACCGCCCATGGGATTGGTCAAAAACATCATCTCTGACCCCGGCCATGTTCCGAACAAAGAATATGTGCTGATACCATCTCGAATCGTCGTTCGTACACCGGTTCTTCCTGAGGCGAATTATCTACAGCATGTCAAGTCTCTGGTCGTCAATCTCTCTGCGGTGAGCTTACATGAATGTCCAAATAATACCGATGACCCCCGTCCCACCTTCTGTCCCGATGCCTCCCTTTCCTGGATGAGTCACTTTTCCCTCCGCTCTCTCCGTATGGATTGTGTCAGTCCAGTCTATAACCTGTCTATGCATGGGAGCGGATCAGTTTATTGTAGTTCTCCTCATAGTGACTTCATTTCCCACTGGTTTTTTTTTTTTTTTTTTGGCAGAGAGAGTCCAAAGACAGCGCTCCAGAATAATTGTCCATCTACTCGTTTGCTGTTGAGTAATCTGCTTCTGTATCATTGACTGATGATTGTTTCATTGTTGATTTTCTAACTTTGTTTGCCAAGTCAACAATCCTGTAAAGTCCTTTGAGGTGACTTGTGGTCTCTATATAAATACATTAAATTCAATTGAATGTTAGCTTATCAAAACCATTATCCAAGAGCCATTAAACTAATTGTGCAAAGAGTGGCCTCTTGGTAGATGCACAACATGTCACTATGAATGCCAACATTTAGGGTTTGTTCACATTTTCTTTGGGTTTAATAATAAGTTTAGGCTTCAAGTTACTAAAATGGGTAAGTTTAGGGCTGGGGTTCGGGTAGGTTAAGTATTGCCCGTTAAACCCTGTTATGGCCTGTTATGCATCCACCTGCCACTGCTTCTCCCTCCTCTGTCTGTGCAGGTCTTATTTGAGGCTCTGCCCATTGCCGGTCGCCTATAAATGACCTGCAGGAAATCTGGGCGTCTGACAGTTCGCCCGGGCCCTGCTCTACGCCAGTCACCCCAACACACTACCCTTTTTTTTACACGCACCTCAACACCATACATTTTACCTCATAGGTTTTCTTATTGACTAACACACGCACCACAGCACACTCTCTATTTACTGACAACAGAAATACATTGATTATTGTTTCAATAAAAGACGCCACTGAAGGCAATAAAATATTGTCATGTCTCCTCACTACTTTGTTGCGGCTCTTTGAGCGTGGGTCGTAACAAACCCAAAAAAACATGTCGCCACATGGCTTCAACCAAAATATATGGTTATTTTATGTTTTGGCTTTTCATAACATATGGCCTTAAAAAAAAAGTTATGAAAACTTGCTTATTGTATGTTTTGACACTTCTTGTATATGTAGTTTTTTTTTTCATAGACTGGGTTGCAAGAAAACAACACAGTCTCACTAGAGGGCGTACATTTACCACGACACAGAAACAGCGTATTTAGAGCACAAGTTCAAAGTTGTTTTTAGTACTTATGTTACGCCGTACATTTAGCACGATATGAAAAAGCGTAAAAATGACACGAGATTTCACAACGTTAAAAAAAACGAGTTTTGGTTGCAGCCACGTGAGGACGTTTTCTTCAGGTGAAACGGGTAAGTTCAGGCATAAAATTACTAAAATGGGTAAGATTAGGTCTGGGGCTTGGGGCAGGTTAAGATTAGAATCAGGATTTGGTTAATATTCATAAATTAGAACACGTCTTAACAACCACCATTGAAATTAACTCGGACTGTGACGTGTACTATAATTACGCAAAACAGCCGTGAACTCGTGCTAATCATATGCAATTTACATATTGCGTAATGTCGTGTTAAATGTACGCTTTCTTGTGAGATCGGGCTCAAAAATAATAATGCCTGTGCTAAATCAATCAGTAAAGTTAGTTTCAATCTTCTTGTTTGTGTGGACAACCTTTGGAGGCCTCCCTATATCACTGCTGTAGGCCAATAATATTTAATAAAGATTAGAATCAGACAGCTAAAAATGTTGTTAGAATAAAACATAATATCGTCATTTTTTCATAATCGCACAGCCCTACCTCTGATTGCAGCAGAATGAATTACGTCTCTTCACTATTTAATATAAGACACGTGCAAAGACTTTTAAGACCTACACTGTCAAATTGAAGACTTTTTTTAAGGCCTTAGATACAAACTTTTTAATTTAAGTTTTTTATTAAAACCCTGCTGAAACTCTGTACCCTGAACAGAACTGCCCTATAACCCGATTTCAAAACGACAACTATACAAATACACCTCTGGAGGAAACAAAGTCCGAGTTTAATGGTAAGTTTAGGACTGGGGCTTGGGATAGGTTAAGAGTTAAACCCAAAGAAAATGTCGCCACGTGGCTTCAAACAAAACCTGTAGTTATTTTACGTTTTAGCTTTTCATAACATATTGACAATGACAAAAGGCCTGAAACATGCTTATGGTACTTTTTGACATTTCGTTGTATGTCTACATTTTGGGCTCAAACAACGACACAAACTTGAACCCACCTTTTGATTGGGGAGCTTCTTGGTCTGCTTGAATGTCTCCGTCTGAGAAACCCAGTAGGTCCTCGCCAGCTGGATGTACAAGTAACCAATGATAAGCCCCGGAGCGACGATACTGGTGCAAAACAGCAGCGTGATGTAAACTTTGTAGGAAATCTGCGACAGCGTGGGCAAGCACATCGTCTTATCTCCAACCGTCATGAGTTCGATGCTTATGATCATCGGCAGCGTCAGCACCAGCGACGCCACCCACACCAACACCGCGATGGCCTTGCGGTAGCTTTTGGAGCGCTTTACCGTATCCAGCGGTTTCAGCACGGCGAAGTAACGTTCCGTGCTCATTATCGTCAACGTGAAGATGCTGGCGTGCATGGTCAGGAAGTCGATGCTGATGAGGATCTTGCAGCCAGCGTTGCCGAAGTACCATCCTCCGAGAAAGTGCGTGCAGACGACGGAAGGGATGGTTAGCAGGTACAGCAGGTCGGCTAACGCGAGGTTTATGATGTAGATGTACATGGAGGCGGCCGAGCGCATGGAGTGGCACATGACCACCAGGGTGTAGATGTTCCCGGAGACTCCGACCAGGCACATGATGGACAGGATGATGCCGATGGTGAAGGTGGCCGCGTTGCCATCGTCGACTTGTAAAGGGTCCTCGGTCGCGTTCAGGTCCACCAAGATCTCCGCGGGATCCATGGGCACAGTGGGTATCACTAGAAACGAGAAGGGAAAGGTTAGAGACAATGGGCTTCATTCACGACAAGTTCTTGCAAACAAATTTGTTCTTAAATGCTCTTTACAAACGGAAAACGTTCGTCTGTAAGAACAAATTCTAAACACACACAAAAAATTATTATTTCCTATACAATTCAGTCAAAAATTGTAATTCCTAAATAATTGTTAAGTATTTTTCAAGTTATTGTAATTAAAATGAATAAACAAAAAAGTAATCAGTTATGCTAAAAAAGAAGACTCCTTTAATAGACCTGTGGCAGCCTGTCCCAGCCTCAGATTATCTGTTTTGTAAGCGCTGCACAATTTGGGAAAACATCGAATTGCATTTTTTATTGAGATTGTGGTTCAATTTTAGATTTATGTTTTAATTCTGTCAGCATGGTTTAAAACACAAGAGATCGCTTGGTTGTAGTAAGTAGTACCCCTTTTGTAAGCTCTTGAGACTTGGATTTGGTTTTGTCCTTGTCTTGAGGGTGCTTGGACTTGGTTTTGTCTTGGACACTCGACCTACAAAAGTCTCGGCCCTCACTGGGTTTGGTCTTGTGTTGGTCTTGGGATTCTGTGGTCTTGGAAAGGTCTTGGTCTCAATTAGTGCAGTCTTGACTGCTACACGAGGTTGAGGCGCCATGTGTTTAGGTGAACCGCCTCTGCTGAGCTGCCCCAGGGCTGCTGCTATCAGTGAGTGGAGGGAGGGAAGGGAGGGGGGTTTGCTGTAAACCAGAGTGTCAAACTGCAGCCCGGGGCCAAATCAAATAAAATCACATTACAATTTGAACTACAGGTCCCACAAGACACTGGAGCCTCGTGTCGACTCAGCCCTGCCCCTGCTGTGTTGAGATAATGCAGCAAATTGCATGCAGTTACTTCATGGAAGGACTTTTAACACAATATAAATGTAGAGCATATATCAGGCCTATTCAACTTAAGGCCTGAGTGACAAATCAGCCCTCCAAAAATCTGATCCGGCCCACTATTCACTTTCCAATTACAAAAATAGTTTTTCTCTTGTTGAAGATTTAATTCTAGGTCATTACTCTGGATATAGCGCCCAACTGAAATACGTGAAATACTTAACGTGTAGGTAATGTGTTCACTGCAAAAATTCAAAAATAAAAAACATTTTGCTTATTTTGAGGTAAAAATGTCTTATTTCAAGTGAAATAATCTGCCAGTGCAGTAAGAACATGTGACTAACCCAGTTGTTTTGAGCAGAAAAGTTAGTTTCAAGTTCTCTGACAAGATTTTTGAGCAAATCGTTTATTGATTAAGCAATTATGGCTTAAAACAAATTAGCTTAAAAATATCTAGATAAGGGAATCAAGAAAAGCATATCTTAAACAAGTTTAAATAATCTTAGAAGACTTTTTTACTTAAGGTCTTATTAAGTGAAAAAATCTTGAAATTCATTTTTTAAGATGAATATGTTTATTCAAGTCATTTTTGCAGTGTTTGAACTGTACACAGCAAAAATATATATTTCAAAAAACAAGAAAATTGTACTTATTTTGAGGTAAAAAAAAAAAAAAGTTTTATTTTAAGTGAAATCTGCCAGTGCAGTAAGAACATGTGACTAACCAGTTGTTTTGAGCAGAAAATTTTCTCTTCTCTTGACAAGATTTTAAAGCAAATCTATTCTTCAAACAATTATGACTAACAACAGATACACATTTTTTTCAAAAACAAGTTTTTTTTTATCTAGATAAGGTCAATGTAGATCAATATCTTAAAACAAGTAAAAAAATCTTAGTCAGACTTGGTCTTATTAAAAATCTTAAATTGTGTATTTAAGATGAATATGCTTTATACAAGTCATTTCATCTAAGTTAGATTTTCCTTTTTTGTAGAGTAGTTATACTTAATTATACTTTTACTGTGTGAAAATAAAAGATTTACTAAATGTAGTGTATTTTCTTGTTTCAATTCCAAGTGTGTTTTTTATTAACTTCCATTTTTAGCAAAACAAACCACTTTGCTCTAGTTTATTGGCAAATCATATTTATAGACAGTTAAAATTTGTCCAAATAAAGATAAATCTGACTAAATCTAAGCGTTTAATCACCTCTTTATTCATAGTTATTATTATTTTTCCATCCTGTTTTAATTCGGTTTTAAATCTTGTTTAGTTCTGGGTTAATACTGTGATTCTCCCGGTTCAGATTTGGTTATTTGGACGTTTTGTAGAGAAATACAAACAGACTGTACCATTAGTTATTATCACTATAAAAACTATGTGGCTTCCAACTAAAATTCAGCCCCATTTCCATTTGAGTTTGACCTCTGCTGTAAACCATCTCATGTGAAGCGCTGTGTGACCTGTACAAACAAACAAAGTAAGTAAGCTTGTATGTTTTTTCACACAGTCACAGTGAGATCTCCTCCCAGCTCACTACTCACTACTAAATGTTTTCTGAGGCTGTGAACAAAAACAGGATGTGAACTTTTTAAAGTTATTGTAACACGCACGCTGTAGTTGTAAGAATTACTTTGTTCTTTCACCACAGTAAGAGTTGACCAATGGGGATCCAATAAATAAAATAAATGAATGAATACAAATCAGATTTTAAAAGTGACTTGGAGAATTAAAAAGGCACTACATCACATATTTTAACTGAAATACCTTACTTCCTTCAGTACAGATATAGTGTCAAAGTATATTTAGGTTAGAAGTAGTTCACAGTCCTGTTTACATCTAATAATAGATTGCTTGTCCATTGAAATCCTTGTTGATGTTGTTAGCATTTGGCTACTGAGTTTTAAAAGTTGTAAAAACTCTTCAAAAACCATCATGGTAAACCATTTGGAGGCTGCATAAGTTGGGTGAGCAAACCATAAAAGTAACATGTTTAAAATTTTAAACTGAATATTTCTGTTTAAGTTTGCAAAAATGAGGTATAATGTCTTTAACAAAAAGAGGTAAAGACGTAACTGACAAACTAATAAATGAATTTCATAATTTCAAATATAAATTTTAAAACTCATTCAATTTTTATAGCTTAATCCCGTTAGGGGTCGCGGGTGACTGGAGCCTATCCCAGTGACTTTGGGCCTTAGGCGGGGAACACCCTGGACATGACCGACTCGTCGCAGCGTTAGACAGACAGACAAACATTCACTCTCTCATTCACTCACTAAGGGAAATTTACAGTGATGCCCAATTAACCTAAACATACATGTTTTTGGAGGTGGGAGGAAACCAGAGAAAACCCACAGTGACACGGGGAGAACATGCAAACTCCACCCAGAGAGATGGTGAGATGTTGATTTGGTCCGACCCGAGAGTCGAACCCACAACCTCCTTATTGGGAAGCCAGAGCTCTAACCACTTGACTACGTGCACCCCAAAATTTTAAAACTCTCAAGGTTTTTATCCTCTTACATCATGTTTGGTCACATTTTATGTTTAAAAATGGGCAAATTGCTCCTGTGAAATCTAAAAAGTAGACAGAAGCTTAGTTGTACTGATAGATGATGTAAATATAAACTGTATCTATTCTAAATAATATTCCAAGCTACCAGCTGCCCACCCACACAGATAATCAATCAATCATGATAACGACTTCAAAGCTGCATTAGTCCACTGCTGTCTCTGGGAAAATGACACTTGATGTGGATTCTTTCAGCAGACTTGTGCGGCTCCTGCACCAGCATTCGCACTCCTCAGAGTCAGTGTAAATGGGTGCATGCTTTAACGCTTCTAAGTTCTGAACCTGGCTCACGCCTGATGCTCTTTGTTGATTATCCATGTGGAACTTGACTCATGAAAGCATTGGAAAAGGTGGGATGTACGTCGAGCTGTTGGGTGAGCGGCCCATGTTATTTGTGCTTAAGCAATGACGGTGTATCCAATGTCCGCGTGGGTGTCACACACACTGCTCTTCTTTCAAAAAGAAATGATTCCTTATTTCTGCTGAAACCACATCAAAAGCAGCAGGAACACGAACATACTCATCTTTGTTTAGCCTCAATCAGACTCGGCGCTAACTTAGTCTGCCCTGCCACAATGTGATTGGGCCTCAAAACCACGCTCTCCAGGGTAATCGGTTTACTCTGTCACATGTAAATTGGAACAAAACTGACCGGTTTGAAGGGAAAACCAAATAGTTTTTTTTTTTTAGCTTAGTCTGATTTCCCCGATCATGTAAACGCACTGTTTTGAGCAGCACAAACCAGGCCTAGAACTTGTCGAGGGTCAGATACTGATGTGGAGGCAGTGCTCTGAGATGCAGGTTGAGGCCATCCTCTCTCTTTGTGAACCGGATTCAGCGGCAGGTGTGCTGTGATTTCAGTCAGAATGAATGAAAATGTAAAAACGTGTAACACAGAAAAACTACATTTTTTTTTTGTTTAAAATGGAGTATGATAGACCAACGTGTTCTCATGGCTTGCGTGAAGGTTTTATTTGGGGTTAACGGCTAAGGCTTGGAGTTGGGTTAGGTTAGAATTAGAATTGTGTTAGTATTCATAAAAAAAAACAAATCTTTACTTCCACCATAGAAATGAAATTGAGTTGAGTTGTATTTTAGCATTTGTAAGTCCTTATGTTCACTTATTGTGTTTGTTCCAGTAAAGGTTCAACCTTGTCTGGACACCGCTCCAAAAGCCACACTTTGTTCCGGAAATGTTTTATTTAGAAATTAAGCACTGCTAACATTGTGTCCCTTAATCTACAGTACTTCATCTGCGTTGTAACTTCAAAGGTATTTTGAGAAAACAAGTGGAACAATGCCACTCTCTTATGTGGCTCCAATACACTCTGAACTACACAATCTGGGTCTGGGCTAGAGTTTGAAGGTTTTTACACAAACCTTTGCTGATATGTAATTCCAAACCTGATTCATTAAAGACTGAAACATTTGTACAAATTTGAATTTTAAGTTAATTTTCAGTCAGATCTAGTTGACTCAAAATGAAATAAGGTCTTCAAAGTGAGTAGGGTCCCGCTCCAGACTGCAAGATGGAGGCGTGTCTAGAAATAGGCGTGTCGTGGAGCAGTCTTTGCACTAGGTGGCGATATTCACATCAACCCTTTACGATAAAGACGCCAGAGACGATGTAAAATTTGAAACCTCGGTGAATATAGAACTCTATAGATGAAAGTTGAATAATTTAATTATTATTTGTACTTTGGGGGCATTTTCACCCAAATTACGTTTAGTAATATTGCCGGAATTATTAAAAATTGACCTGGAGAATAATGTCTTTATTTTTAATTGCTTTATTTATTACATACTTTTTATTTTGTCTGATTTTACGTGTTTTCCAGTGGTTAGTGCTGATAGTCAGGTCCGGAGGGACAGAGGCGAGGTGGTTGCCATGGTAATGAGTTTATAACTGTTGCTAAACGGGCCTAAACTGTTATATTTTTTATCTTAACCTTTACCCAAACCTTTTTACTAACCTTAGCCATCACCCTAACCTTCTCCTAAACTTAATCGTCGTCCCTCTGGTCCCAATATAACGTTTTTCTAGCACCGGAAATGGAGCAGCTTCACTTCCGGTGGAGCTCCACTCCGCGTCGGCTTTTAAAATAGATTTTTTTTAAGATGCTTATTTTAAATTAAACCCCCGGCTTATATGTCTTTTACCATAGGTTTGGACATTTTTTGTATGAATACGGTTTGTATACTCGCCAAAATAACGTCATTTCTGTCATAAGGGGGCGTGTCTTGAGGGGCGTGTCGTGAGGGGGCGTGTCGTTAGTTCTGCGGGCTGCAATCAGACATACTTGTTCAAAGTCCTTTCTGTAAAAGCCTTTGTATGAAGACAAATATGTTTTTCTGTGAGCCAGATTTTTGGAAAGCTGTGATCCAAGGGCTGGACTACAGAACTGCATCACAAGTTTTTGTTTTAGATCCAACATCCACAAACAACACACTATGGCAATACATGGTCAGGTAGACACAGGACAAAAGTGAGATCCAGGATGTACACTGAATGTGAGTTTGGTGTGGGTCGGGAACCACGTGGGTACAGCCGAACTTTAACCTGGCCAGTCAGATGATTTATCTCGCGAAATTCACAAACGCCAGATAAACCATCTGGCCTTCCAGCAGCCCGACTGGTTTGGGAGTCCGGTGAGGTGTTTCAGCCCAGCGAGACATGTCCTGCTGTAACAGATTCACTGCTCCTTTGATCCAGGCTGTATTATGTTGATTTACCTCAATGTTTCTTATTAAAAGTTCTTAGTAATATTGTCTGCAAAATTAGACACTGATCTTTCCGGGACATGTAGGGCTGTTTTAAACCCTTAGAACTGTACTAAACATGGAGATAAGCTTTATTGTTGTAAAAATCTTAACTTCATAGTTGGATTGTGACGTGAGCGGGGATTGTGAGCATGTTCAGTTACATTTATTCAGCTGCAGATCAATTGTCTGTTTACATGACGTCTGAAATCGGACTACAATTGGTCGGACCACGTGCACCAATTGGACTTCTGAAAACCGGTTTATGGCTCCTCACAAGGGCTGCCCGGGTTTACATTAGCTTTGGAGAACTGTTTTAAATCTGACTAGGCTGACTAGGTTATCCAGATGTCCTGGCTTCCATGTAAACGCTCTGAGTATGTGCATGGAAATACAAAAATCTGATACATGTCAACTGTATACAGTCAGCAGCCACAACAACGCAGACAAACAACCTTCACACAGCAGACGCAGGTCCAACAGTGAGTTTACCAAACACACGCAGACATCACAACATTACAAACCTCTGTGACATCGCACGTGCACAGACGTTATCGCCAAAATACACATTGAAGTAGTTCCACTTACAAGAAAAAGCAAACAGCCGTATCCGCACTGGTTCTCGCCCTTTTTAATGACTCCAAACACGCGTGACTCTCCTGCTGCTGTCTCTGCTTTTAATCCCATCAAAATGAATCACAAAATAACAACAAGTAACTATAAAATTCACTTTCAGACTTTTGTCTTGCCTGGAACCAATGAAAAGTCTTAAGCCCACCTACGCTGCTACTGATTGGTCAAATTCGCTGTCAGTTTGCTGTCACCAGGACTTTTAACAATCACATTTGAGGCCTGTCTTGCCTTCAAAGAAACCATTTCAAAGCTTCTATGAATGAGAGATGGAATAATCGAGCCGTGTCTCGTAGGAGAGAGACACAAACAGCTCACAGACTTTGAATGTGTTACCAGATCAGACAAAATTATTTCCGGAAATGCCCTCAAGAGTTGTCGAATCTTTTCCATCTTGTTAAACCCTACATGTTAGACAAAATCCTAATCTGTTCTAAATTTGCTTCCTCATCAAAACACAGCTGGAGTTTTGTCTGTGAGATTCCATTTCCCCTCTGAGCCTCAGAAAACACTGTTCTGAATGTTCCAGATTTGTAATGTCATGGCTTTTGAAGCATGAGCATATCAGGTGAAATCACTGACATTCATTTGCAGGCAGTAGATGGAACTCAATCCCTGATGTAAGAAACGTTGCAATGTCTTGTGATAAGCCCACACAACAAGTTTTTCAAAATTGGAATGACTTTGCGTGGTGTGAAAACTAAAGGCTACTACACGATTAACAAAAATAACTAACAAGTAAAAATATGTAAGATATGTAGGTTATATGATGTTAAAATCTGACGTTGTGTAAATGGAACCATAACTTGTTCTTTAATTAGTAACTGTGACAAATGCAAAAACAACATGTAAAAGCTCCAGACACAGTGAAAACACAGAGGCCAGGTGAACTTTGATCTCAGCCCAGACTAATGTGAATCATCACACGAGGCGACTGTAGTGTCTGTAAAGCTGAATTCTTTCATCGCAGACCGACAAAATCATGTTGTGGACGCCAGTGTGGGTTTAAGCCAATCTCACTGAAATGTGTATATATCCAATTTTTGCAACTTCATACCTAAACCTATTAAAGGACCAATATGATGCATTGGTTGTGTTGTTCTCATCCTTTAAACCTACTCCTGAGCACTGTTTTGGAATCTCATGCACCAGAACCAATATTAACAGTATAATAAAGCACACATGACCGTTTTCTGCATCAAGAATTGAGTCAGAGCTCTATTTCCAGACTGCAGAAGAAATAACACAGAGAAAAGTGATGTTGCCTGATGTGCTAATGCTGTAAAACTGCTCAAAGTAAGAGTGGATGACTAATGGATGTAAAAACAGTGCAGAGTAAGGGTTGCATGACTACTGAATTTTAGTAGTCGACTAGTTGAGAGCGTTAGTCACGTCAACTCTGACTAGTCGATGACGTCATTAACAAAAACAAGATCCAAAAGCGTAATGATTTTGCTTGGACTATTGTTAGTAACAGTTTACTACTGATCATATTAAAGGGAAACCTCCCTCTCCCCTCCCCAGGACTACGATGGAAATTAGCTGTAAGCTGCAATCTGGTACAAGCATCTCTGCCATTGGGCTTAATGTAATTGTACATTGCCCTTAATAAAACATAAAATAATAATTAAAAACATTAGACTTACTCATTGTCCTATAATAAACCTGAATATAGGCATTTGTTTTAACATAAAAGAAACAAATCCAGCTAAATAAGACCAGGGTATCAGCGCGCTACAGCGGCTGTGCGCTTGGCTACAAACAAAGCATTTTGTCACGGACAGTCTTTGTGCTATTGGAGCGAGCCAGGGTCACACTCAGTAGTGGAGACACAGCCTGTCCGTTACGTATGGCAGGGGAAGCCCTGTTTAGCGTGAATCAGACACGTGATTGGGCCTCAAAACCACTCTGCTGTGATGTGAGTGGGCTGAAACACCGCGGTTTGGACTCCCAAACCAATCGGGCTGTTAGAAAGCCAGATGGTTTAACTCGAGTTTGTGAATTCACAAATATCGCAAGATCTGGCTGTCCAGGTTAGATCACAGCCAAAAGCAAGTAGTTTGTAACAGCTGCACACAGTGAGAAAAGAGAAAATGTTTTGTGTGTTCACGTGCGCGGACAATATTATAGTCCCCAGTTTAGTTGTATTTTTGCTCATCCAGCATAATCAAAGCGACCATCACAAAACGCATTTTGACATTTTTTAAAACCTGATTTGTGTTCAAATGTGAGTAAAAACTGATAAATTAACATGTCAAAAATGTTCTTTTGTTGTTCAAAATATAATACAAATCATCATCTTTAAGCAAAATAAAGTGTTATTGCAAAAATGTTTTGATTCTAAGAAACTCATGGAAGAGTGTAGGTATGAGCCCATGCCTCTAAGGGTTAAAAAAGGTGTTCAAACATGCAGAACGTATATGTCATTGTAAATCTCTGTTTTCTTCGGAGACTGTGTTGCAAATCTTACTGTACCTTTCAGAAAAACAGTGCAATGTCTGGGCCACAATCATTTTTTTGTTCTGACAATGCAGTTAATTGCTTTTTGGATACATAATGTTCAGAGCACTCCAAAATGATAAGTTATTCAATGACATCCATAGTGAAACCGTCAGCTGGGCTTTTCCAGGCCACACAAGCGGAGCCTCCAGGCATGTTAGTGTTCAAGGCAACAGGAGCTAATGCAGAGCAGTGAGTCTTAATCACAGGCCCCCAAGCTCCTCTGTGAGCCTCCAACAATCAGTCAAACAGAATATATTTAACACTTTAGGTGCTGGGTTGGAAACTTATCTGAAATCTGAAAACAAAGAGACTGACATCACTTGCAAGTCGTACAGGTTGACAAGTTCGGGTGTAGTACTTTTCTTAAACAAAAGACGATGTACATTTTGTTTGCTTTTTCAAGAGCAATCTATATTTTCAAGCCACAAAAAGTCAAAACTGTGGGGCGTTCGGATGCATCTCGTAAATAACAGCACTTCATGTAACATTGCACAACAGCCTTAATCAAAAATAGGGAGTGTCCTTAGTAAACCTCAAAAATAACAATGACGAGTGAAGGCATTACACTCAATCACGTTTTATAGCGAACTGTAAAGACATGAATCACGAATCTTGCCAAATACTGAGTGTCTGTGACTCAAGCATACTTCAGGCTGGAAAACTACCGTCTGTTACGTCTTGTGTGTGTTTTTGCAGCTCTGAAAAATGTGCCTGGCCATTGTTTTTTGGGTCAGAGCCGGATCTAACTTTATGGGGGCCTAAGCAAAAATAATTTAGTTTTCGGTGACCCAACGAATCTATTCTACGAACCTTAATGCTGCGTTCAGATTGGCTTTGTTGAAGCGTCCAATTTCGCACGTTTAGAAGTTGACGCTCCAACACCCTTCTCTGCTTTCCCGCTTTTTAGGTTGTATTCTTTCTGCTCCTCCAGGCAGTGTTCTTATGTTGTCTCTGTCCTCCTCCAGTGTTACATCGTACAGCAGTGGTTTAAACACGGCAACAAGCATTTTCAATAGATCCCTGTGAGCGCATTGTCAGTCCAGATCATGTATTGTTTGGTTTGCCATGCTGCCAGATTTTCAGAGACCAAAACAAGCAACCATTCGTCAAAAAAAAAAGTTAGTAAAAGTTCAGCAGTGCCCAACTCGAGCATCAACGCCTGATGAGGCGGCCAAAGCGTTAGACGAAGGTTGGAGCGCCTACTTCACAAGACGCCAGAACAAGCTAATTTCATTGATTTTACATGTAAAGTTAAAACAGTCCTTTAGGCGCCAGGTTTTTAATTTTAATTCCAGTCCAGTAAATGTAGAGACAATGAACTTGATCCCGGAGTGTCCAAACTGACATCTCTCATTGTAATTTTGTACAACCACTAGTACAGAGTTGAATATATTTTCCAAGAAACTAAGAATCTGGAGTCTAAAGGCGAGCGCAGACACTGTGCGATTTTTGACTCATTTTGGGACGAATTTACAGTTGTGCGACATTTTGGGAAATTAGCCAGAGTTTCAGCTCAGTCGCGCGTCGTGCACCGAGTAGTCTACATGGGATAATGAGAAGAGATTAACGCCTCACGACCAGCTTCTGATCAACAATCGTAGGATTGCAAGAAAATCAAACTTGTTTGAAATCCTGGTGGCTCCTCGTAGGAACATCGCTCTGTAGAAGCAGAGCCACGGCCTCTCACACTGTCCATGCGCAAAACAACATGGAGCATCTTCACTTCCGTATTTTTCTTCACCTTTTTTATTGTGCTTCCGGATACAGGAGTCTGACACGCCATGGGTCGACGCACAGAGACTCAGATTGGTCATGTAGTGTGAGGATATGAATCGTGAGCTGTAACTTTTGACCCTAGCGATTCACTCGAACAGTCTGAGCAGGCGCTGCATATCCACCACAGAAAACATCGCACAATGTCTGTCTGCCTTAAAAAAACAAAGCCCTGACTTTCTACTTTGGTGCCTAAATGGTTAATTCTAGGGCTGTAATGGGCCAAAGAAATTCTTAGTCAACTAAAAACATGTCCCATCGAGCAACTAATCGACTAAAAAGGGGCGTGGCAAAGGCTCTGAAGCTCAAAGTAGAGTTATTAAAAACATTGCACATCAACGCTAAAACTGGTGTCAATATTAGATACTCGTTTGAACAAATACAGAGAACATTAACAGGACAAACATTTGAACTAAATCTGATATTTCTGCAAAGAAAAAAAAAAAAAAAATCTGAAAGTTTTAAAATAATCTTGAGTTTCATCAAAACTAATTTGAAACTAAAATGTTTGATCATAAACTTGGATTTTGCGTTGAAAATGTCAGTCCACTGGGTAAAAATCTGACTTTCTTAAAGGGTCCTATTGTGTTTTTTTAATATTTAGTAAGAAACTAGAACATATGCAGATCAGTAATTTACCTTTTGTTCATTGTAAAACACAAAGTTGATCTAAAACAACTTAAAAAGAGAAACAGCTCTACTGACTTCCTGTTCAAAACTGCAGATCTGATAAGCCCGCCCCTTCATTTTAAAATGTAACTGTAAAAAGCAACAGATGTTTAAAAATATTTTTATTGTTGGAAAGGGTCTCTGGACAGTTTTGAACCATGTAAGATTCACTTTGAGTTTTAATCTTTTGGATTATAACAAGTAAATACAGACAAGTGGGAGGGATAGGTGGTAGGTGAGAACAGGGATTTCTGAGCACTTGAGCTCCAACTGAAGAACAATACAAGATTACTCAAACATGTATAAATCAATTCAACTATAACTTTGAATAAACTAATGATGAATGAAGGCATTATAACAAGGTTAAAAACTTAAAAAGTGAATTTGACATAATAGGTCTCCTTTAAAGAACATTCTAATTCTCATTGTGTTATCAAGAAACAAATGTATTCCTTAGTATCAAAATCAGGTTGGAAATGTGCAAGAAACTCTGCTCAACAAAGACTAATATTATGTAGTTCATGCAAAAATTCTAGTTTAAACAGAAAATGAAGAGGAAACGGTGTGTTTATAAAAAAAAGGCAGTTCAGACCAATGATTCTGTTGCTGTTGAAGACAAATTCCTTATCATCGAAATAAAAATATTAGTCGACTAATAACATTTTGGTCGACCAAGTCTCCATCGACCGATTAATCGACTAAACGACTAGAGAACTACGGCCCTAGTTCATTCCAAACTAGTTAATTTCAGCTAAATGATAAAAAAAAAAAACCATCATGTAAATGTTGCAACTACTAATTTTCAAAAAGTAACATCTGTGTAATTTATGTAAATTTTTATCCATATTAACAATGTGGTTGCTAGGTAACAGTTGTGCAATTAATCAAACCAAATGTTTAGGAAAATCTCAATCATGTTCACTGTAATTCTAAGTCGGGTCCCTTAAACATCTTCATCCACGACCTCACGGCTTCTTCAGTCTTCCCCGGAGTCCTGCAGTCGGTGGTTCCAGTGATTAGCGGTTACACTCTGCTAGGTAAACATCCTTAATAGCATAGGTGTGTTATTTGCCTTGGAGGAGTAGAGCTGCAACTTTGTAATTAGCGGCGATGTTGCGACTCTTTAGGGAACACATCAATATGGCTTTAATAGACCGTTGGTTGGAATGCCTCATTAGTGACAGACTAATATTTAGACCGTAAACGTACAGGACCAGACTGTTCCGTCGTAAAGACTGCGGTTGTTTAGCTAACAAAATGTCCTCCAAGATTAGACTTCAAACATGTTCTAAATGTAAAGCTTTTTTCAAATATTAAAGCTGAAGAGTCAAATGCTTAAATCTCCCAAACGACTTCCTCACGCTCGTAAATCGTTCGACACATGGTTACTATATACACGTGTGTCTTTTATAGCCGTAATAATGACTTGAGAACATCTTTTCGTAGACGGTAAAGTGAAACTAAAGTGGACCACCCGTGAGCAGCCAATCAGAGAGCTGCTTTGGGATGATCTATGGGAAATATGTTATTTGACTCAGACAGTTAAAAGTGGTATAGTGTAAAGCAAAGATGATGTTTGCTCATTTACAACCAAAAAATGTAGGTGCTACAGCAGGGTTGGGCAATTATTTTTACCCGAGGGTCAGATTCAAACCCAGACGTTGGTATAACAAATTCTTCTAACAGCAAATACATTTCAACAATGGGACTTTAAACTTTTAAATAGATTTGGGTCAGAATGTAGAAGAATGACTTGGAGTATGTTAAAATGTACAGTCCTAATCTAAAAAATGTGCTTCTCTTTATGACTTTGACTTTATTCTCAGAAAAATACGACTTGTTACCATTTTCTTATACAATTACAACGATGTAAAACTTTGTCTTTATTCTCATAATATAGTGAGTTTATAGCAATATAGCAAAATGTCACAAGTTTCATCTAGTTTTTACTTGTCACTATACCTGATTAAAACATGGCCGCATCTGGCCCCCGGGCCGCAGTTTGCCCAGGTCAGTGCTACAACTCTTTTTAAGAGCTGATTAAAATTGTAATTTTAATGATTTTACTACGTTAGTGGCTAAGACTATGATTATTTATGTAATGTCATTTTGTTTTAATGCATTAATTGCATTGTTCTTTTCATTTAATTAAAATGATTCAGGTGTATTTACTCTTTCTCTGCCAAAGACGAAAATGTTATTCGATATCGGGCTCTCTGACTCACCAGCAGATTATGTAATAGTGTGAGCACAAGGACCCAAACGAGGTCACATGACCAGGAAATACATGTGCTGAAAAGTTTGAGAACCTCTGATCTATAGGGAAAAAAAATGCACTAAAAAAAAAAAATCGGGTGCACGGTAGCAGAGTGGTTAGAGCTCTGGCTTCCCAATAAGGAGGTCGTGGGTTCGACTCCTGGGTCGAACTATATCAACATCTCACAATCTCTCTGGGTGGAGTTTGCATGTTCTCCCCGTGTCACCGTGGTTTTCTCCGGGTACTCCGGTTTCCTCCCACCTCCAAAAACATGCATGTTTAGGTTAATTGGGCATCACTGTAAATTTCCCTTAGTGAGTGAATGAGAGAGTGAATGTTTGTCTGTCTAACCCTGCGGCAAATTGGCCACTGTCCAGGTTGTTCCCCGCCTAAGGCCCAAAGTTACTGGGATAGGCTCCAGTCACCCGCGACCCCTAACGGGATTAAGTGGTAGAAAATGAATGAATGAATGAAAAAAATAAAATCTGCGAAACAGCGAACCCGCGGAAATGAACCGCGTTAGAGCGAGAGACCACTGTAGACACTTGCAGGTCTCATTTGATGTTCAACATGTCATGATTCCAGGTGCACAAGTTTTTTGTGGAGATGTGTACTATATTGTTTAAAATAAGATAAAAAAAAGCCTGACATTGAGGAAGGTTAAAGTGAGAACAGGGCTGGCACTGAGTTAACTTAAAGTGCGTGTGACAGGTTTACACAAATTTCCCATTTTAATTTAATTCAGTAGACACTAGTTATAAATATAAATAATAGTTTTACATGAATCAAGAACAAGTTTGTGAAAGAAAGTTTGAAACTATTTTGAAAAAACAGAAAGTAGAGACAAAGAGGTTTCAATTTCTCACAATGAAAACGTTTTAATGACTCTGTAAACGTCAATTTAACACAATGAGCGTGTTGTGTTTTTTTTACGTCTCAAGAACTGAAAAACTGTTTTGCATTTTTGGCCCAATTTACTACATTCACATACACTCATAGATGATGTCATCATCTATGAACAGGAAGTAAAGCTGTAATCTGAAAAAATGGCTAAACTGGGATGAACTTTGCAAAATGTTTAGTGAAATCATAAATCTTTGATCTTAACTTTGTTAGTTCAAACTGTCAGAAGCACTTTAGCTTTATAACGGACGGAGTCAAAGTTGGTTGGAACACATTTTAAAATATAAGTTCTTCTGTGTTATATTCAAATATGCCCATTATGCTATAAAGGTTAATAATGTCCACATTTTGATTGTATTACATTTAGGGCTGTCAAGCGATTAAAAATTTTAATCGTGATTAATCGCATAATTGTCTTGAGTTAACTCGCATTAATCGCATTTAATTAAATGTTTGCATTCTAATAACATATTTAGCTTTCATTCCTGTTTCATATGTCTTTATTTGTAGAATCTGTACACTCTTGAAGTGTAAAATAATTGTTTTGTAGGCTTTCCACAACATTAGGCCAGATCGTTGTATTTACATGTCTCACTCATAAGCATTTATTACACTGCTCTTTCACAATAAAGCTCTTTCTGCAGCTGGACATTATGAGGCTTTTATTGTGAAGGATTCAAAGGAAGTGGTTGTTAGAACTAGAGAACTTTACCGCTAGCAGAGCCAAGTAGAACTTCGAAAGTTTTGCAAGTTTGAAAGACTATTCTGGATATTGGATATTTTAACAACCTGAGTGGACAAACATCACATTTAGTGATCACGGACCTCGACTTAAACACAGGAAGATGGAAACACGAACCGAGCCTCGAGGAAAAGCCTCCTTCTCATCAGCTGATCGAGCTGCACATGGACGGAGCCGAGGTAAACAAACACATCCCCGCTTGGTCAGTCGTGAATCGAGTGGAAACATTACCAAAGTTTACAAAAGTGAGCCATCAGAGCTGTCTAGGACTCTAGGACTCTAATTATCGCCGTTAATAAAAATAAAATATCGCCGTTAAAATAGTCTTGCGTTAACGCGATAAAACTGACAGCCCTAATTACATTACATTACTGTTTGTAGTACAGACTGTTCTTTCAAGAAAGTTTTGACAAATTCCAAGCAGTTTTCACATTCTAGTGCATTTAGAGGTTTTTTTTTACAGACACATTTTCGCAAAAACTATCTAACTAGACTTACTTAAAATGACTTGGAAGCAGAATTTTAATCCAGTTTTGAGCTGTTTTAACTGGATGATTGCTTATGTATTTATGTCAGTGGTTTCAAGACATAAACTGGTTAAGAGAGAATTTGGCTTAAAATAAGAAGCAATGTCTTGAAATCAGTTTGAAAACACTTTGAAACAAGGAACATAATCTAGGTCTCTACAATAAATCAAGGTTACATTAGTCAATGCTTGAAAAAAGTTTAAATCCTCGAATCATGTGTTATGTTTTATAGAAGTCTGACATTTCTGCTCGCATACTCTTCCAATCCTGTCCTATGTTTGTTTCTTTGCTCTACAAAGTTTGAAAGTTGTTCAGTGCATTGTGGGATCTGTAGTTATGTGCTGTCATCGGTTCGCCACAATCAATATCAATCAGAAATCCTCACATTTGTCCTCGAGCCGCCAGTTTGACAACCCTCCTATAATCCATCATTTAAAATTGTACTGCATTACAAAACCCTCAAACTATTTATTCATCATGAACAGTGTCTTTGTTCTTGTGTTTATGGTTTGCTCTTCTACAGAAGTCAATGAATTATTTAATTAGTGACTTTATATAGCTTCGATCCTGACACCCGGAGCTTTACAGTGCATTATTCATTCACTCAACACTTGGTGGAAAGCAGTCACCACAATACCACATTTACGTATGAGGATTGCACTAGAGCGGGGCAATTCAAATGTCGGCCCGGGACCAATACGACCGTGACCTGTACAATCAGCCCCTTGAAGTTTAAAGGTGCATTCGCAACTTTTAATCTTGAACAAAGCCATATTTTTGCCATTTAGATGTCTTTGTTACACTAAATAATCAATACAAATCTGTGTTTTTACTTTGAGCGATCTTGCATGGCACAAAATAGTTTATTATTGTCTTGGAGGAGCCTGAGCATGTCCCTTTAGTGTTCCTTTAGCTGTTTTTTCATATTATGGCGTAAAATATTCATCTTCATTCAGAAGTCCCAAAGTATAGTTCTAACTTTCTAATTCTACTGAATTTTGTAAATGACTTTTTGCCTCCAGAAAGTTCCACAGTGCACCTTTAAGAGAAAACAACAACAATAAACTTTTAGCATTTCAAGATTAAATCACGCTGTTATGAGAATGAATCAAAATTCTGGATCATGGAGTATTGTTACAAAATCTATTGTGTGTTTTTATACAAACATTTGATTTATCCAAGTCCAAGTCCTGAAAATATTTAGTTTTTGTTTTTCTCATAAAATTAGGATTTTAGCCTATAAAATCCAGTTTAATCCGTGAACAGTTATTTTTATGGTTTCAACGAGGAATGCACCGATCTGATACTGGATTGGATATCGTGGTGACCAGGACTTTTGCTGGATATAGTATCGGCTCCATGATATCGGTTCAGCAGATACCATTGCTGTGCCTTTAAAGGTGGGGTAGCTGATTTTTACAATGCAAACACGTTTAGGTTTTAAATCTAACCATTTCCTTTTCTAAATTATTTGTCACATGATTTTTTTATCAACATATATTCCTTTTGGTTGCAATTATGGCTTACAAACTGCTTCTTACAAACATCCAAGTGAAACTGGATAGGACCACACAAGCACAAGCACAGCCAATCAGAGCAGAGCATTCGGCTTCTGATTAGAAGTAAAATTGCTTAATTTTCAGTTCAAACAGTGCACAGCAATCTAATTTTTTCACAAAGTGCTGTATTCACTGTCTACTTTAAGTGTAAAACACAAAAGTTACTAACTCCAACTTTAATTGAACATGTAATGAAACTAATTTACTGGCTGGTATTGATCCAGATATGTCTCATAATTGTATTCAGATTAACTTGCAGGATGAATAATAGATAACACTTTATGACCAAATGTCTGATGTTTTGATAAGAAAAATAAGATATTTCAGTCTTTACAGTGGTATCGGTTGATAACAGAATCGTTATATTGAAACAGAAAAAGCTGGATCGGTGCATCTCTAGCTTCAACTTTATTTTCAGAAAAAATAGGATGTTTTTTTTTCTCCTATCAATGACTTTTTTCTAATTGTTATGTTTAATATGTTTATTTTTTATGCTAGTGAAATTACGCCATCTAGTGGTCACTTTAAGTTGCATTTTCTTTTTAGTAGAAGAAGAACGCTGTACGCTGAAGTTGTTGTGTTTCAGCCGTGCTTATCCAAGATGGCGGCTTCTCACTCCTGGTCTTTTCTTTTGGTGTTTGTTAAAGCATTGTCTGTAAGTATTAAGTAGTAGAAAGCCACTGTACATTAATGATGTTATTTTAAGTGTGATAGGTCACAATTAGCACGTTTTTGGAGCGGTATTTACATGCTAATTAGATCGCCGATTCATATGCTAATTTCGATGCTAATCGCAATGCTAGCTAATAAAATTCAGTGTGTTTTTACAGTTTAAAGATGTTAAGCTTATGTATATATTCGTTACTGCAGAATACTGATGTACACTTTCTGAATGTGCTTTAATGTTGCAGTTTCAGAAATAACTGGATCAGTAAATTCCATCAAAACTCATCTGCTGTTTGGAGTTTCTGGGTCCATGTGTTTAGCTGTATGGATAGTCCAGCTTCTAGTGAGGCCATTAACACTAGTAAAATCATACTTTTCTCAAACTTTAACTTAATTTTCATAAAACTATTAGCTTAATCTAGAATTTTAGGCTTGATATGGTAAGCAAACTTAATATGTGTCTTTTATAATGTGTTTGCCCCGATCAACATTTGTGACAGCGATGTTGACCCACTCTTCTGGGTTTGAACATGGCCCGTCCCTGCACTCCTGCCGTGGCACCTGGTGTTCCAGCCAGCCTGCGCTCTCCCCTCCAGGTTCTAACCGCGCGTCTGATCTCGTGACAAGATTGAGCAACGAAAGGCAATTTGGGCCAACCAGCGCCATCAATCAAACAACAAACATAATACTTGTGAAGTCGTAAACTCAATTTGCATTTGTAAAGTTACATCGTGTTCTTTTAGATCTTGAGAGTCTGAAGGAATCCCAAGTATTTCAGGTGTAAACTACAGGTTCATTACTTGTAAACATGGGGAGACACACAATGCAGTTGTTCATAATGCACTGAGTACAGCAGTGATTTCAACCAGTGTGTCGGGGAACACTAGTGTCCTGAAATATTGTCTAATTTGAGTTAGGAAAATGACATATTGAACAATTTCTCATTTTAAGTCTCCAGACCAAAATGATCTGGAGACTATTTGCACAAAATATCCAGATTTGTTATGTACTGCAACTAGAGCTGGGCAATATATTGAGTTTTAGACAATATAGTGAGTGCTGTTTTTGAGATATGCAAAAATTGAATATCAAGTATATTGTGCATTAAAAATGAAAAAAAGCTCATTTACAATTTAAAAAAAATGTATATGCGCTGCTGCTAAAAAGGCCTTTCAAAAATAAGAAATTTTGCTTTTTTTGAGGTAAAAATTTGTTTTTTCAAGTGAAATAATCTGCCAGTACAGTAAGTACTAGTTGTTTTGAGCGGAAAATGGTAGTTTCAAGTTCTCTTGACAAGATTTTTAAGTAAATCTGTTCTTGATTCAACTATTCTGGCTTCAAACAGATACACATTTGCTTAAAATAAGTTTTTATATCTAGATTAGGTAAATCAGAATATCTTAAAGCAAATCAAATAGTCTTAGAAGACCAATTCTTTTTAAGATTTATATGATTAATTCAAGTTTATCTAAGTTAGATTTTCCTTTTTTGTAGTGTACTTTTAATAGATGAGACAAATTTTGATTTACATCAAAATTTATATATATATATATAATATAGATAGATAGATAGATAGATAGATAGATAGATAGATAGATAGATAGATAGATAGATAGATAGATAGATAGATAGATAATGATTTAACAAATGTGTCTGATCATTAAACACAATGGGGAAAGTGACCTTATTAAATTTGAAAACAAGGAATTATGTACTTGTATGTTTTGAGTAGATTTTGTCTAAATTATAAACTTTATATTTTAATGTGCGTTTACACGGGCATTAAAATATAAAGTTTAATGAGTAGGATTCCAAAATCTTTCGGATAATGCTGTGGTTAGTTGCTTAAAACACACTAGATTTACCAATTTACCAAAAGTAAAATATCCAGATTTCCCATTTGATCAAAACCAGAAGTGAGGGGTTTAAATTCATTTAACTTTTTTTTTTTTTATGACGAGAAGATTGATCTGTATTTACCAAAACTCAAAGATCCATGCCTAAAAAATCAAAATTTACCAAAACCAGGTCTGGTCTTACATACACCAAATTTATCAAAACTAGAACAACCAGATTCAAAAAAGAGATACCATTTACCAAATCTAGGAATTCCATGCATAAAAGACACTGATTTACCATTGTAAGGTGTAATCAGTGTCAACTTATCATTTACCAAACCAAGAACATTTGGAGTCAAAAGACACTAGATTGACCAATTTACCATTCATCAAACCAGAACACCTGAGTTTAAAAGACAATATTTACTATGAAGTATCTTTATGTAATATATTTACCTATATTTACCAAAACTAAAACAGATTTATAAATTTACAATTTATCAAATTCACCATTTACCAAAACAATGAATTCAATTTTTAAAGACATTGAGTGTACCAATTTAGCAGAGATGGATAATCAAAGTTTAAAAACACAACATTTACCAAAAAAATTAAGATTTTAAAAAGACAAGATTTACCAATACCACACTTTGCAAAACACATGACAAAACAAAAAACTGATCAATTTACCAAACCTAAAAGATCCAGGTTCAAATACACTACAAGTACATTTACCAAAATTATCCAGAAAAAACAACAACAACCTAAGATTTACCAATTTACCATTTACCAAAACTAAAAAATCCAGAAAAAACAAACAAACAAAAAACATTAAATTTACCAATGTACCATTTCCCTAAACTAAAAAAAAGAAGTAATGATGCAAGTTTTTTTTTTGAATTTCATTTACCAAAATAAATGAAACACATTGATTTACCAATTTATTATGCACCAAAAGATACAAGATTACTAAAACTAAAATATCTGTATTTAAATCCACTGAATTACCAAAAGGATTTACCAATTTACCATTTTGGGTTAATAACTTGTAGATTTTCCCTTTTACCATTTAGTCCAACTGAAAAATTCAAACTATTTACCAAAAGTAGAATATCTGGAGTTAAATAACACTTATCATTTACCAAAATCTGCTTAAAAAAACATCAGATTTACCAATTGAATACTTACATGAGTCACAGTACAATAATAATGACACTAGAATCAAGGTCTTTTCACAATTCTACCCACTCTTTCACTAAAAATCTCAACTCTTTCTACATTTTTTATGATTCTATTCTTCTCTACACCTTTATTTTCATTCCTTCATCAATTTAACCCACTTTGACTATTCCAACAATTCAAAAAAAACAAGACAAAAAACCCCAACTTCCAAACTCTTACCTGTCTCCCCGTGCTGGATACTTCTTCAACCACTTGCTGTGCTTCCATTGCTACTGCTTCGCCGCTGCAAACTTCACACATGCTGCTAAAATTTCACGCTCCATTAAAGTCCGGCTCGAGGGGGAATGTCCTCGGGTTGGCTAGCAGGTGCACCAAATGGAAAAAAAAGAAAAAAAAAAATAGACTGCAATATATCCAACAACAAAAACAAAAAAATAGTCCACAGATGTGCAAAAAGTGCAGCTATAGCATGGACGAGGAAGTAGTTTTTAGTAGAATTTAAAAAAAAAAGGAAGTAATTGGAAAAGAAAAACAAAAAGGCTAATTAATGAAGCTTATTGTTTTTTTTGTAGGATTTCTCGTTGCAGGAGAGTTCGCGGACGTGCGCCTGCCGGAGGTGACTGCATGAGGGAGAGAGAGAGAAGAGGAGCGCTACCACGGAGACAGGCATACACATAGTGGGAGGGGCTTAGAGCGTGGGGTCGAGCGAGGCATGCGGGAAATTCTCTCTCTCTCTCTCCCGTGACGCTTCTCTCTCTCTCTCTCTCTCTGTTTCTAGTTTAGCACAAGCCGAGGTATTTTTGAAACAGCAACATTTGTGGTATGAATTAGCATTGGGAGCAAACACAGATGCTAATTTAGGGACTATAGACAGACTGCTTTAAAGGAGATCTATTGTGTTTTTAATGTGTTTAATAATAAAGTATGACGTGTAAATACTGTACTAAGTCTTTTATGTTTTGTTCATTGTAAAACACAAAATTGGGTTTTACAACGGCATAAAGATAGAAATGAGTCAATTGAGTTTTTGTTTAAAACTGCAACGAATAATAGTGGGATTGAAAGGCAAAAATACGCACACAAATACAAAAGCACATATGTAATTTCAAAAATGCTAATTTAAGAACACACGCAAAATAAAAAAAACACACAATCAGTGGCGGCTGGCCAATAGGGGGCGCAAGTGTGCCGCACTCCCTGATTTGACCCTGAAAAATAACAACAAAAGCTTCAAATATATTCCTATGCTAGTTTAAAAGAGTGGCTGAAATCTATAGGGTTTTCCCATTGGGGCACGAGACTTTAGCGAACACTTAAGAGAGCAATGGGGAGGCCTCAAGTGCCACGAGAAATTTTAAACTCTCGTGCTAATCCCCATTAGTTTATAGCAAAGCTATAATCTTGTTTTAGGTGCGCTGGGCACTGCGCCTCTCGATGGTTTAAATGTCCCTGGGGAAGTCTATTCCTGCCACAGACTTCTCTGTCATGGTTCAACATGTGACCAATGAAAACCACTGACCATTTGCTCTGATGTCTCTCACTGACTCCATTTTACTTTAACAGTCAGAATGAGACTAAAGAATGACTTATCGTTGCTCTAATGCTACAAGTACTTATTTAGTCTAAAAAATGAACTTTTTCACAAATTTTGTGACTGACCAATCAGGATTCAGTATGCACTGACCAATCAGGATTCAGTATGACCGGCATGCTTTCTTATGCTAGCGCTGAGGAGGATAAAAATTATATTAGCATATTGTTTCTTTTATCTAAACTTGTGGAGTTGTAGATCCAGTTGGACATGGATCTGGATTAGTTTCGTTTCACTTTTGGATAGACAAACAGGAGCAAGAGGAGAAAACATAAGACATTTATCTGAGCAGCTCAAGCCCTACTGCTAACGAAGTTATGTGTAAAAGAATAAAAGAGCTCATGGTTAATTCAAATACGTGATGATGATGATGATGATGATGATGTGCATGTTGGGTGGGTGCTTGTTGCTGTGTGTGTGTGTTCCATGTGCTCCTGTTGTTCTCTACACATGGTGCTGATGGGCCGTGTATAAAACTCCCTCCTTTTTTTTTGCGCACCCCCCAAAATATATACCACCAGCCGCCACTGCACACAATTTTAAAATTGTGTGCTAATTTTAAACACATAAGCACGTTCAAAAACTAGCGCACAAAGAGAAAACGTAAAAGCTTCAAAAACACGAAAGCAAATTAAAGAAAAAAAAAGCGATTTAATAGAGCATGCAAATTCAAAAACTATAGCACACAATTTTAAAAACACACAAGCAAATTCAAAAACGCAAACGCAGTTTTGAAAACTTGAACGCAAATTCAAAAACTAGCGCACAAATTTAAAAAATACAAAGCATATTCAAAAACGCTTAACGCAGTTTTAAAAAATATGCAGGCAAATTCAAAAACAAGCAAAGTAGCACAAGGTACATTTTCAAACACACTTTGCAAATTTGCAAACTAGCACGCAAGGTTAAAAACACAAATGCAACTTCAAAAACATGCGTACTAATTAAAAACTAGCCCACAAATTTATAAACACAAAAACAATTGCTGTTTTAAAAACATGCACACAAAATCAAAAGCTAGCACACAAGAATAAAACACAAATTCAAACACACAAATTTAAAAACACTAAAGCAAATTCAAAAACACAAAATTCTGAAAAGCACACGTGCAAATTCAAAAACACAAACACATTTATTAAAAACAAGCACGCAAATTTTCAAACTCACTTGCAAATTCATAAATTAAAACACAAACGCTACTTCAAAAACACAAATGCACTTTTAAACACATGGCTGCCTTCAAAAACTAGCACACACATTTAAAACAAAGAAGCAAATTCGAAAAAGAACAAAAAAACAAAAACAAAAAAAACAAAAAAAAAGACACACAAATTCAAAAACTAGCAAGCAAATTTTATCACACAACGTAATTTTAAAAACTACCACAAACATTTTCAATCACACTAGCAAATTCAAAAACAAGCACTTATATTCCAAAATACAAATGCAAAAACACTGCTGCGAGTTAAAAAATATGCAGGCAATTTCAAAAACGCACCAAATGCAAGGACACAAACATACATTTAAAATACAGCACTTACTGTATGTTTCTTCATAGTGACAAACAAGTGAAGCCAAGTTATAAGTAAGATCTATGGAGAGGTAAAGGTAGAGTGGCACATGTTTGTGTTTGTTTTTTAATTGTAAAAAACTGTTTGAATTACAGCAGGACATTGCACTATTTTCCTCCAATATCCAGTTTTTGTTCATTTGCATTGTTGGTTTAAAGGATTTAATGTAGAAACAACAGTTTTCAAAACGGCTCCTAAAAGTATTTTCTTACTCGATTTAATCCACTTTATTCATAAACTTCTATGCAAAATTTCAATTTCCTTCTTCAAAATTTTTTTTTTTCACAGATCAACTCCTAAACTACATTGAGAAAACAGACATTGAGAATTAGCCTTGGCTAAAATGTTTTAGTGTGTGACATGAGCTCATAAAACATGTCCCTATCAAATAAATCTAAATAAATAAATAAATGAAGTTCATTAATTTCTATGTCTAATATTACAATTTTGATGCAAATTGTCTGTCAGATGTTGTTAAAAAAGTTACTAGGATTTCTTAAAATCCCCTTTGTTAAAACCTTTGGAACTAATATGTCAAAAACAGTATATTTAGCTTGACTTTGCCTATTCCGTTTGTTTGTTTAATTTGGCAGACTCCTGTTTGTGCAATCTCTGTCTTTTTCGCAACACAGTCTCCGAATAAAACGTAGACACACAATGATCACGTTTTCACACCTTTTTAACCGAAATGTTATGAAAAGTCAAAACGTAAAATAACCACAAATTTTGATTGAAGCCAGGTAGCGACATTTTCTTTGGGTTTAACGAGTAAGTTCAGGCAAATGGGTAAGTTTGGGTCTGGGGTTTGGGATTTACATTTTCAAAAAAATGTCACCACTTGACTTCATACAATTTTGACATTTTGTTGTATATCTACGTTTTCCTCAGGTACTGGGCTGCAACTTTCTTTTTCCTCATGAAAAAGGTGACATGATAAAAAAAAAAATAATGTAAACTATAGCAGAAGTTTCACAACGACAGTGAACTAAACACAATTCACAAACTAGAAACTTGCTGCGATGTGCAACATATAATACAAATAAAGAATAAAAAACATTAGCTTAGGGCATTTGTCATCAATACAAACCAGTTTCATTTCATACTGTGGAATATTAGAGCTAAAAAAAACAACAGGAAGCTCCTCCGGGACACAAAAGAGTCTGTTTAGGGAAATACAAGCCTGCTCAGAGTAGAGACCCACATTTTGACCATGTTTTCAGTCCAACAAAAACATCCAACTCACAGAACGAAGTGTATTCGATTCGCTAAGAAGTTACACAGTGTACTTTTAATACAAGATAGAAAAGCTGACTACACTACTTGATTACACGGCATAGCAATAAGTCCAGCGGGTAATCAGACTCACCGGATTGACTGTTACATCCACTTGTTTTGCTAAAAGAATCGCCAGAGTTAGTCCGAGTTTGTACTGTACAGCTTTGGCACGGAGCGAACTCTGGTAAACCCTGCTGGTGGAGCGGAGTAGATTACGCTCACGTTCTAGAATGTCAAGGTGTCATGAGGCCAGATGGTGTGGAAGAGCAAGTTTGTTTTTCTATTAATAACATTGTGTCAGGGAATATCTGAAAGGTCACTTGACACCTTTTAGGATTTCGGTTCTGTGACTCTTTTTGTGGAACAACAACAACAACAAAACCCAACATACATTACATATACTGAACAAAAAGAAAAGGAGGTTAAGGCCCTCTGTTTTGCTGCGGTTTAATGGTCAGTCACTATATAAACACTTTTGCTTTTGCTCTCAATTTAAATGCAATGAACTCCAAGATCTAAAACAGTTTTTACGTACACAAAAATATCCATTTCAGGCAAATATTCAATTCAAAAACTTTATTTTTCCACAACTTCACATGTGGTCCGACACACACAAACACACAACCCATGAAAAATACAAACGCTGTTGAAAATAGAAAAGAAAAAGATTAAAGGAACCGTATGTAAGATGCACAACTAGTGGTTTTAAAAAGGTATTACAATCACAGATGAACATGGGTTGCCAGATTGTGAAATGGCCAATACATTGAAGAAGCTACTGACCAATCAGGAACAAGATTTGCTATGAATCATGGGTAATAGCCAGAAAGTTACTTTCCCAGACACCTGACTCTTTGTCATGGTTTGTTCCCAAATATTGCTTTTTAACACAATGTGGGAGGAGCCTAATGAGAACTGTCTGGAAACAACTGCATGAGCCTATCACAGACAGTTGTGTCTGTGTCCTGGAGCAACATCAGTTCAAACTCAAACATGTTACTGACTCATGGTTCAAAACTAACTTCAGGTTCTAAAAAAACAAACTGGCAACCCAACTGAGAGAGTCATGTGAGGCTAATTCTGCTTTCTGATTGGATAATAAATGTAAACATCAACAAAGGGACATCATGTCCATTGCTTTTTTAATTTAGAATAACTCAGAATTACATTCTGACTTTCAGTAAAAATAATAGTATATTTGGACTTGTTGACCTTGTATCTTTGGACACATAATTCCCTATCCACTCAATCACTCCACAGTCCTGCCCGGTTCAGTGACTGGTCAGTGACTCATTCATCTGGTCTTTCGGACATGAAGCGCACTACTTTCAGCTGACCATGGGTCACGTGACTCTCCTGAGTTAAAACAACGATCGGCAAAAGTCAGATAAAATGAACTTTTGTAATAAATACAGACAAGTCTGTCTGATACACACATATTTATGGACTACATATCATAATACAAGTCTTAGACAAAACATTTAACCACAAACGGACTGGATATTTCATCTTTTACAGCCCAAACTAAGGTAAGCAGCTAAGATTAGCATCTTTACTGCTAACGGCTTTCAGTTAAGTGTGTTTTGTTTCTTCTCCGGCTCAACAGTGAGTTTAAACGGCTTCTCATCATCTTTACTTCAGTTGTGTTGTTAAAGACCTAACGCTGTCTGTGTTATTTATCGATTCTCACAGTGAATTGTGTCTATTGACCGTTCTAGTGCCATCGATGCTCACTACTTTTCCAGATGAATAGAGGAAAATTTTGAGTGCACTACTTTTTGACCTGCTGGACATTGAGACACCACTACAAAATAGCGTGACCCTGAATAGTGCACTATTTAATGAATATAGTGTGGATGTTCGGACTTGCTTAAAAGTTAAAGAAAGAACCCAAGCTACTTAGCAAACTCATTGCTTATTTCAAAGTCTAATAGACGTTGGCACGAAAGAGGACATCGCTCGTTTGGTTTTTAAGACGAGGGAGGCAACCCTACTGCAGTCTGTGTGGTTATGGAGGCTGTGAGTGGAGCCTGGACAAATAAGATTAATAGGATTATGCAATGTTGTGATAAACCAATGAAGTTTTCGCTCCTCCGACTGATCTTTTGTAGAGGACTTTTTTTCACTCACAGAATCAATGCAGGCCAGGATGCTGAAAGTCAAAGTGTACAAAAAAGGGGAGAATTGCACATTTTCACTTTTAAAAGGAAATGCAAATGTTGTTTAGCAAGACTGGTGCCACCTAGTGCCTCCACTTAACTTAATTTCATTTCAGCTACTAGGTCAAGTATCAAAGAACTGCAGACGGTTCCCTAAAAGCAGGAAATACAGTCGTCCAATCAGCGAGCAGGAGTGAAATGAAACCAGCCGGTTGATCAGTCTAGATGTTGTTGACACTTTTTGAAAATTTGGTCAGGGTTACAAACATCAAGATGCTGATTATACAGCATGATTAATGGTGTGCTTAGACTGGCCACAATAACAGGATACTCTAACACTTTTTATTAGGGTCTGGGGCTCGAATGACCAGACAGTATCAGGTGTGAACTCCATTTGCCTCTTGCACTGCACCACATCTTCACACAGAGTGGATCAGGTTGTGGATTGTGGCCTGTGGAATGTCCTCTTCAGGCTGTGTGAAGTTCCTGGACATGAGCAGGAACTGGAACACACTGTCGCATGTGTAGATTCAGAACATCCCAAACATGCTCAGTGAGTGACATGAGCCCGATGAGTATGCTGGCCACGCAAGAACTGGGACCTTTTCAGCTTCTAAGAAATGTGCACAGATTCTTGCAACATGGGGCCGTGCATTATCATGCCAGCATACTCAGCGGACATGTCACCCAATCAGAGTGACTCAGTCCACAAAGAAAGAAACATAATTCACATATCTCTTTGACGGCCTGAAAAGTGCAGTTAGTAATGCATTCTTCCCTAATTGACCTTAGCAAAATTGAGATTATTGCATTTTCCCAAATGGCCAGTAAATATTAAAAACTGCTTCTCTTCCACCAAAGCAGTTTCTTTTGATTTAGCAATGAAAAAGCAATTCTTCTTCCAACGCGGGACATTCTGTACCTTTTGCCTGAGAGCGGCAGTACATATTTGTTTGACAAAATGTGGGGAAGATCTTTTGCTATTTTCTGATCCTTTTTAATTGTGGCTTCATCAAACATGGCTGAGAGAGAAAGTGGACGCAGGAATACCCATTCTTTTCCCTGCTCTCTTAGTTAAGCTTTTCACTTGTGAACTGTGATGTTACAGCGACACTTTTTGGAGACAAAAAGTCAAGTAAGTGAGTGAGTAATAAGACAACTATATAAGTAAGGTAATTAAGCAAAGTAGGTAAGGTAAGGAGAGTAGAGTAAATAGGCAAAGTCAGGTAAATAAGGTGACGAAGTAAGTAAAGTATACTGTAAGTGCGTAAAAACCTCCTGTGGAAAGGAGTATATAAGATTTAAACTATACCACTTAAAGGGTCTTTCACGCCAAGCTGAGGGTCGCCTGTCTTAATTGGTCTGGCAACTTTTTGACTGGCGGGTCTCGTGTGTTTGGTGTGTGTGGGGCTGTCGTGGTCAGAAAAGAGGTTTTGAAAACTTGCTTGTAAAGTCTGCGTCGCCAGTTGAAGAATATACAGCTGTTTGATTGGCCAGTGACTACGAGTCAACTTGCAAACTAGTGCGCAAGAAAACGGAAAACCTAAGAAAATGGCTACTATTTGGTTAGAGGAAAACAAAGACGGAGGAGTTGTAGTGACTGCAGTACGAAGGCAAGGACTGTAGCGGGAAACAAGCAACTTACTTTTCATAAATTTCATCAAGCATTACATTACGCGCATGCTCACTCTGCATTTGTTTGGCGACTGGTGGTTGTTTGGATCATGTTCGTTTTGCTGCCTCGCTGCTCTTTGCCAACAGCAACTGGGGGTTGGTTGGTGTGAAAGACCCTTAAAACAATGCATCTGGTTTGCCCAATGCAATTTGTATGTCCATGTTCAATTAAAAAAATGAACTGATAGTAAGCTAAGTACACTCAAGGAAAAAAAGAAACACATTTTAAAACATTTTAATTTTGGAAAATTTTTTAGAAAAGAAAAAAAATGGGTTCGCATCATGATTTCAGTCCATAGTATGCTGAAGACAGGTGAACAGATTTTTGGTTTGCTTGACTGATTGTGAGAACAATAAAGAGTGCATTGCAGGGTCGTTTATTCACACAAACTCATGTTTGAAACTCAGAGTTGACTTTTACCGCTGGTTAACTGTGCTCAAGTCTTCTCTCGATCGAGCTATTGGCTGCTCCAAGCTGGACGGTGTTGTCTTGTGTCTCCAGGGTGTTTGGAGTCACCGCTCTACCATTAGTCGTCTTGTGGAGCGATACCAAGCCACTGGTTCCTCTAACGACTGTCCTCATACTGTTGGAACCCGTTTAACGACAGCTGCACAAGACCACACCAACTGGCTGGCACATCTCCGTGACAGGTTCACGCACCACCAGGTCCACAGCTGAGACCATTGGGACACACCAGAGGCCAGTGTTGGCCAGAACCATCCGTAATCGCCTCCACGCTGACGGTATTCCACCATATCGGCCACATGTTGGATCAGTGCTTATCCCTCAACATCGTTGAGCTCGGGTTGAATGGTGCACTGTGCATTGTTGTTGGATCTCAAAAATAAAATTATTTTGCCCCCCAAAAACTAAGTGTTGCGTTTCTTTTTTCCTTGAGTGTAAGTAGACAAGGTGAAGTGAGGTCAGTGAGTAAGAAAAGTCAGTGGGCCTAAATAATAAATAAAGTAAGTTCTTAAATAAAGTAAGGTAAGTAAGTAATTAAGTAAGGTAGGTAAGAAAAAAAGTTAATAATAAGTTAGTTTCGTATTGTAAGAAGGTAAGTAAGTAGTGTCTAAGTAAGTTGTGTCAGGTTTGTCATTTATGATGCTGTTCATTTGTAGATATGCTCTTATACGTCTTTCTCCATTGACTTTACAGTTTGTTTACATTGTACTGTCTATTTTGAATCATGTGGAGTGACCATTTATCCCTCGACCACGCCGTGTGATCTCATTGTATTTTCATCTTTGCAATTATCCATTGGTGGACCTCTAAAATCTCCAGGGAGCATTTGTAAAGCAGTGACCAGTTGCAAGTCTACCATCCCCCTTTTTCAGTCTGGTTCAAGGATGTCACTTTTTTTTTTTTTTTTTTTGAAGGATGAAAAACAAACATTTTACGAGTCTCTTGTATAGCTGGAGGAAGTGACTCATCTTAGTCTCTGTTTAGTCTGTTCGGTCTATTTTGTAAAATCTTGTTCGATCTTTGACATTAAGCAGTGCTAATCTAAAGAGGATCAAGCCATTTGCATCTTTTTACAGGGGTGAGTGGAAACTTTGCTATTAAGCACTTCTCCAGCCGTTCTTTTTCTCACATATCTGACTAAAATCGGTACAACTGCAAACTAAAACTGTATCTGAAGCCTTTGGAGCACAAGTAAATCACTGGAGTCTTTGTGAAGCTCCATAGTTTTAGCGTCTGGGCCCAGTTTTTCAAAAGGTTTGTCTATTTTTTTTCTATCCGTTATCTCTTATCTTATCAATAAAATAGCTTGTCTAAAAACCAAAGTAAAATGGGATTAGTTAGGATAATTGTGTCAGTGTCATGAATATACAGGAGCCTAATAAATGACTGAATTGAATATATTCATTTGGTGAATGTATTGACAGCTACAGTATATGGGGAATTCTTTTAGGAGGCTGAAGTCTACTTTGCTGTAGGCCGACTGAATGGCTGGATACGTTCTAGTCTCATTACAGCCTGATGGATGAACAAATCAAGTGAAAATATTTTAAATTTTTTTTAATACATTTTAATTAATTTCATTACATTTTGGGCCTTAAATCTACTCCAATGGTCTTCTTCCACATCCTGCATATCTGCTACGCCACGACCTTCGCAGCAATTGCGCAGCCTTTGAAATGAATGAGGAAAGTTCCACATCTATGCGCTGCGCAGGTCGGCACCTCAGCTCCGTCCTTCCAACGCCCTACGACAAAATTGCGGATCAACAGTAAAATCTTCTGCGCACAGGTCCGACCTGATCAAGTTCCACAGATCAGAGCGCACCAAACAGGAAACAGAACGTGAATACTTTTTATCGGACTTATTCACGTAATGCCTTTGTCCTCATGGGGGAGAGAGAGAAAGCTCATGTGATGAGAGCTAAAGAGCGATCCCATCAAACACAGCAGTTATCTGCTGCATAATAAAGAGTTATTTTGGCTTTAATTGAAAACTTTATTTCATAAACTTCTACTCTTCGTGCATGCTCTTGTTGTGCTTCTGGCGGAGTGCAGCCTGGCGGAGACAACATGCATCCAGTAGTAGAGACTTCTGTGGTGCAGCACAGCAGATATGCAGGATGTGGAATTCCTGTGTAAAGCCACCCTCCACAAGGATCAGTTTGATCCTGATTTAGTTTGGATGAAAATGATTCTAATCTACCACAATTTAAAAAAACAAACAAACTGGAGGTTTGATCTGGATTAATACCAGAATAAATTACCTGATCTAATCCGATTATGTAATTATTTTTTTCCCAATTGAAACTGCTATTTTCAAGATATGATCTGATCCCTGATCCAAAATCTGAGTGGATCAATTTTGAAAAACCAGGCCCTGATGACTAACAGGCTCTGATCAGAAGTGAGAACTTTCTCCAAGCAAAAGAAAAACAGAATCTAATTTCACCTACATTTTTTGGTAGATATAAGGATTGGTAAAGCTGGTGTCGACAGATGAGACTTGAATGACTCTAGATTTGGCAGATTTTAGATTTTGATCATTCCTCTTCAAAAGCTGAAGAGGTAAAATGAGTTTTAAGGCCCTAAAATTACTGAGCCAATATAAAAATCATAAAAAAAAATGTTGAGGTTTTTTTTTTATTGTCAGTTTACAGTAGAAACTGAGTCTGATTCTTTCCAGAGGTTGATGTGAGATTTCCAGGGCTTCATTTTTTTTTATCAGGTATTGAACAAAAAGGGGGACGCTGGAATTTAATAATTATATAATTAGAGGGGGAAAAAAAAACGTGACCATAATTCGTTCTACTACAACAGAAAAAAGATTCAAGTAAGACAAAATCTAACAGAAAAACTTATTTGCTTGGAGGGCCCTGGAAAAAGCAGTACCCTTTACCCCCCAATCAAACATCCTTGGGTCTTGCCACTTTAGAGCCTGGATTGTCATTGGTTCAGTTCATAAAAGTTCTCTTTGACAGTCACTCACCCTGTGGACTCTCTTTTTGTACCCGGCCTCTTTGTATTTAGCTTCTGTGTTTCTCTTGGCAGGTCAAGAAGAACACCAGGTCTCCATCTCTATAATCTTTAGTCTGTAGTTCATTCTAAATTCACCGTTTAGCGCGGATAGTCGGTGGCTTATCTGCAGATCCATCGCAACACGTGTATTTACGCCGCTCACAAAACAAATTACAGTAAGCTCCCTGTTCGCCGTGCCCTTAGCTGGTATGTTTTCTTTAGGCTTTGAGTAGTTCTCCAGCTGTTAGCCCTCGCCCTTCACTCATCAGGGCTACAATTTGCATTCTTAAACCGTAACAATGGTTCGACTGTGCGTGAGCTCCGAATTCCAATGGTAAAACACAATACGGCTTCTTTAATACCTACAGAAACAAGAGCAACAAGAAGAAATACAAACAAAACTGTGACAAGAACAAGTTGCGATGTCAAGACAGATGGGGGATAGGTCTTTATTTAAATTACAAATCAAAACGGGCATATTTTTTGATTGGAGAACACAACATATAAAGCAGAGGTCTCACTAAGGGGAGCTAGGGCCGAAATGATCAGTGTCAGGACTGATGGAGGGCTGGATTTAGTAGTAGTAATAGTTGTAATATTAGTAATAACAGTAGTAGAAGTATTAGTAGTGTGTAAGTACGAACATCATTCCAAAAACAATAAGTTGACTTACAGACAGACCAAAAAGGTGTAGGCTGAAACAAATGCTTGTTAAACCTATTTGACCTCAAAATCAACTAATAGATTTGAGAATTTTGTTGTTTAAATAGCCAAAAGAAAGAACTTTACAATATACAAACAAGGTTTTAGGCAGTGCTTAATTTGTAAATCAAACGTTGCCAGAACAAAATGTGGGTTTTGGCAGCCTGTGTTAATACCACGCTATTGTAAACAGCGTGTCACATGAACGCAACTTCTGTTTTGTGTGTGTGTATTTGACGCGTTTCTGTCTCAGTTCATTTCAATGGTGAATGTTAACAGGTGTTATTATTCATGAAGACTAATGCTGCGTTCAGACCGGACAGCGTCTTGGCGTATTTGCGTCTATTTTCAATGTTAAGTCAATGTAAACCCGCGTCTTGAGCGTTCAAGCGAATTTTCCGCGCATATTGACGTCTGGGGCGTCAGTTGACGCGCGTTTTGGCTTCTGAAAACGCGGCGTCTTGCGGATTAGAAGCTGGAAGCTGCGGCGGCCGCAAATTCGCCCGAAGCTGCGGCCGCCGCAGAAGTTGGGAAAATCCATCTTCAGACGCGTTGGAAGCCGGCGTCAGCCAATCAGAGACTCCACTCCCGTACACATGACATGTTGTTCCCTGTCACACCAAGGGGAAAGGACGACTGTTTACTGAAGTCTTTTAGTAACTTTTTTAACGAAAGGTGGCTTGTTTGGGGGGCTTTTTTCAAAGACTTGGCCGTTCGTTGTTTTGAAAATCTGGAGACACGGCAAACACGGGACATGATCTGAACTTACAACGCCTCACATGGATGTATTAAAAATGCCCGGTGCCGTGTTTAAACCTGCTGTACAACGGGAGGAGCTGAGGAGGACGGATACAGCAAAAAGACACTGGGGGAGGAGAAAGTTGTGTGATCGGGTAAGCTCCGTTTTATAAATGCAACAAGCCTCTTTCTCTCTCTCTCCTTCTCTCTCTCAACGTGGCCTGTCTACGAGCAAAACAAAGCCTGTAAACAAGCGAGAGCTGGAAGCGCTTTGGGGCGTTAAAAGTGTCTTTTTGTCCACCAAAGCCTTGACGCGCGTCAGAGCAGCTTAGAAGCTTATTGAGGCGTCAACAGCATAAATAACCGGCGAATTTTCACGCGCGTTTTGGCGAATTTAGACGCAAATAAGCTGTCCGGTGTGAACGCAGCATAACACAATCCTAATCCTAACCTTAACCAACTCCAAGCCAAAGAGCTAAATATACCCATTGTTGTAACTTCAGACTTAAATTTTGCCGTTAATCCCTTGAAAAACCTTGTGTTTGTCGTCAACCACTAGGTGTGTCCAGACCACGCCAGAAAAAAACGAGCATGTAATTGCACGCCAAAACAGGCAGAGGGCGTCGTTGTGACACGCAATTTGTCATGACGTGCAATTTTACGCATTCCATAAGAACACGTTGGTTTTGGACCGGGGTCCAGACAAGGTCAAACCTTTACCGGAGCGCACACAATAAGTGAACACTGAAGCTTAGAAATGCTAAAATTCAACCCAACTGTCCATCCTACTCGAAACGATATAAAAGTAATTTTAGTCTGTGTTGCACGTTTTTTTACACGTCACACCGAGATTTTCATTTATTCTGACAGAAATCACGGAATCCACAGCAACAGGTTGTCCTCCCACACCTGCGCTCGTCCTGCACCTCAGCGCACTGCCTCCGCATCATATCTGACCCTCCACAAGTCAGTCACCACAACAACGCAGGGAAAAAACAGCCTTTACACACAGACACATGTCACAAACAGCTTTTACACAGGAGACACAGGTCTCATTCATCAAACGTGATGCTAAAACACATATTAAAATAGTTGCACTTACGAGAAATTGAAGACCGCTGTATCCGCGCTGGTTTTCACCTCTTTATCGTCCCGTACACTCCAAACACATGTGACACTCCCGCTGCTTTTAATCCATTAAAACGAGTCGCAAATAATAACAAATGTCCACAAAATCCACTTTGATGCATATTTCTTGTTTTAGAAGAAGATACAAGAGCGGGGCTCGCCTGGAACCAATGAAAAGTCTCAAACCCTCCTGCGCTGCTTATGATTGGTCAAATTTCCTGTCAGTTTCGCTTTTAACCAATCACAGTCTGTGACTCCGTCTTCTCCACAAATAAGCCTGTTACTGTTTCTGTTGAGGAGAGACGGGAGAGAACAGAGCGTCTCGTAGAAGAAAGACAAAAGCTTATTAGAAAGTGTTACCGGAGCAGACAAAACTGTTACCGGAATGCCCCTCAAGAGTTCCCAGATCTTATTCCGTCTTGTTCCGGCTCAAATTAAGCTCTGGTTTAAGTCATATACTAGGAAAATATATCTACTGAAAATTAAACATTTAAATGTTCTTTTCGAGCAAAACCAAATGTGACATATAGGGCTTTCCCTTTAGTACCTGCTTGATCCTACTCTACTCTACTCAGGGCAACTTAGCCTGGAGCCTAGCTTTTCCATTTAGGGCTGATCTCTGGGACCAGGTACCTGTTTTAGTACCTGCCTTACCCCAGGGCCAAAGTCACAAGAGTAGATACTAAAGCTGACGTCAGACGCACGTGACGGACTACATATTGCAGCAATTCACGTCTTACTTTTACCAAACTGTGTGAGCTTATGACTGCGTCACGTTCAATCTGCAATTTTTCCCAACAGAAAAAACGTAGAAACAACTGTCCAAAGATACAACAACACTCAATTGAAAAAAGAAAAAAAAAAACGTCTCCAGTGTGAGTCTTTGTGCCTGATGTCTGGTGTTGAGATTTATAAATCCACGTGATCCAGTCACAGTTTGAAGAGCCTATAATTAACATTTTATAAGTGAGAAGGAACCGGGCACCTCCCATCGTCACGACAAGCCCACTTGTAATGGAAAGCTCTCCCTCTGAGCAGGGCTAAGACAGGTGGAAGCGCGTATAGTCGAGGTAAGTAGAGCTAGTCGAGCACATTGTAAAGGAAAAGCCCTAATAGATTAATAAGTTCATCTGTACAACTGTTCCAGAGATCAACACCTTTTACAGGAATACAAAACTAGTATATATCTAGTTTATAAATTACTGCTATCACTTTGGATAATTTTTTTAAAGTTTCTTAATTCATTTGTTTGTAGTTTCCAGTTTAAGTTGTGGTCTATAGTTATTCTAAAAATGTGTATTCGTAAACTGTTTTTAATGGAATGATTTGAGCATTATTGGAACTGGATCTAGAATTGTTGTTGTGTTTTGTAAGCCAATTATATTTTTTCTATATTTAATGGCATTTTTTTAAATAAAGACAACTATTTATATTCTTATAAGTATGGCTATTATTCTACATTAAGCCTAAAAAATGCATATAAATGTTCATGGTTTTTGTTTTTTGTGTTTGTTTCTATTGTACAATATGATAGGCCTATTACAAGCAGAGGGCTCCATTTGAAATAAAAAAGTAAATTCAAGTTGGAATCTGTATCTATCCCATATATAATTTGTCTCAGTCCAGTGCATTATGGGATCTGTTACGTGCATTTTATGGAGGGCCACTCGGTAATTATATGAAAAACATCTGCGTGCCTTATGAAATTATCTTGATGGCTGCATTTGTGGCCAAACGTTGAGACCTTCTTTACATTAAGGAGCAGGATAAGACTTCACCCAAGCCTAAAAAGAGTCTGGAGCAGTGGAGAGCACTGGAGTCATCAGTGGGCAGTGTGTATGAGGAGACAGGCTGAACATGTGTGTAAACAGAACTATGGAGGGTCACACGCAGAGGCAGAGTCGGGTGGAACAGTGACCGGCAGTGCGCACAAGAGAGACGAGTGGCGCTTGAAAGAGGAAGAAATGCAGTCGGGTCAGATTATTAAGCATTTGCTCATGTGAAAAACAGGTTAGAGGGAGCAAAACCTTGGCAGAGATGACATTTTCTCTCACACACACTCTAAAGTGGTTTATTTGTTTAGTTTAGTTTGTTGTATGTGCATCTTCCAATATTAAAGTTTGCGTAAAATGCTCATAAATAATACATGATTTTTTTTTTTTTTTTGCACCCCCGCAATTTTGCACCTGTCTTGATAAAGGCTCATTGTCTTCCATCTGTGGCTGCAGTGCTGACTGCAGACAGGATCACTTGTCCTTCACGGACAGTGCGTTTACTACCTCTCTCTCTTCTAGTGATGACTCGGGAAACTGCAGCTCTGGAACCACATATAATACATTTTATTTATATATGCTTTTCTAGACACTCAAAGACGCTTTACAGACAAAGCAGTTAAACAAAGGTACAATACATAAAAACAGTTAGTAATTACAACATTAATCAATCATTAAATCAATTTAAACAGATGGGTCTTGACATTTTTTTTAAAAGTGGTGAGGTCAGTGCAGGTTCTGTCCAGAGGGTGGAGCAGTGATGGAGAAGGCTCTGTGGCCCCAGGTTTGGAGCTTGGACTAGGGACCACCACTCAGACCTTAGCTGGAGGAGCAGATGCAGCTGGAAGTTTGGCTCGGTCAGGGCCTTAGCTGGAGGAGCAGGTGCAGCTGGAGGTTTGTCTCGGCCAGGGCCTTAGCTGGAGGAGCAGATGCAGCTGGAAGTTTGGCTCGGTCAGGGCCTTAGCTGGAGGAGCAGATGCAGCTGGAAGTTTGGCTCGGTCAGGGCCTTAGCTGGAGGAGCAGTGCAGCTAGAGGTTTGGGTCGGTCAGGGCCTTAGCTGGAGGAGCAGGTGCAGCTGGAGGTTTGGGTCGGTCAGGGCCTTAGCTGGAGGAGCAGATGCAGCTGGAAGTTTGGCTCGGTCAGGGCCTTAGCTGGAGGAGCAGGTGCAGCTAGAGGTTTGGGTCGGTCAGGGCCTTAGCTGGAGGAGCAGGTGCAGCTGGAGGTTTGGGTCGGTCAGGGCCTTAGCTGGAGGAGCAGGTGCAGTTGGAGGTTTGTCTCGGTCAGGGCCTTAGCTGGAGGAGCAGGTGCAGCTGGAGGTGGAAACTGAAGTAAGAGAACAGACGACACAGGTCCAAGTGGAAACTTGATCAAGTGAAACTGTTGTTTCAGTCGGTGGTAAGATCATCCCCTCAAAATATGTCTCTGGAAAATATGTAGCATTCAAGTGTTCAAAGCTAGCAAAGTTAGCATTCAAACAATTCAATTCGTAAAATTCTCAATCTCTTGAACATTTTAAGGTGGTTAAAATTATGGCTGGGCGATATGGCAAAAAATTAACATCACAATTTTTTTTTGTAGCCAGTTGACAGTTTCGATTTTATCACGATTCTTGTAGATCATTTATTTTCCTATTGTCTTTGAGTTAAACACATTTCGCTATCAACAGCTAAATCCAGCTATCAACAGCTGACCAGAAACAAGCAAACTCAGCCATTCAGCAAAAAGTAAATAAAAGAAGTGATTAATTAGAGCATTGTGTGCTGCTGCAAAACAAGTGTGTGTGTTTATCTGACATTAATAGCAACTTTTAGACACAAAAACATGCTAAAAATCCATGTTTCAGGTATAGAAATTTATATATTTTCATAAATCAAACCTGAAAAATGACTAAAATTCATTCCTTTCATGAACTAAAAGTTCAAAAAGAGACTTTAAAAAAAGCCTGAAAGACTTGAACTTGGCAAAGAGGTTGGAAAAAATTGTCTATGTATTTAAATAGACGCATCAAAAAAAGAAAAGGGAAAAAAAAGTAGATTGTCAGAGAAATGAGCTCACAATTCGATTTTTATCACAATATTGCCCAGCCCTAGTAAAATCCCAATATTTTCACTGGAAGATCTTCTGCTGCTTCAAGTGTAAAAGTCAGCCATTTCAGAGGTCCAAAGTTAGCATATCATGAGCAATTGCTTGGTATCCACGGTTACCAGAAAAACAGACGTCTCGTTTGCACAAATCTGACTGTAGCCTACTTAGCTCAAGTCTGTTGAACAGGCCACACTTCGCAGTTGGTTGAAGCCCAAACTTGTCCTGATAAAAAGTCAGGCTAAAAATCAAGAAGTTTCAAAAATTGCTCCTTAATTGTTTTGGAGACACAGCCAGAAGAGATGTTGATGTTGTTGAGGAGCCCTTGACCTCTTTTAATCAGGCCACATTTTAAAGAAACACCAGTGTATGACGAAATATAATAAAGGACAAGTAAAACAAAAACAATACAGACATCCTCACTTCAGAGAGGCTGCGTGTGTCTGTGTGGAACTCATCATTAGCAACAGATTGTGTCTTTAAAGAAGCGTTTGCCACACCCAGCGATACGGGAGCTTCGTTTTGTTGCTTTATTATTTTTTTTATTTACCTTTATTTAAACCGGGAAGTCCCATTGAGATTCAGAATCTCTTTTACAAGGGAGACCTGGCCAAGGTAGCAGCCAACACCATCAATACAATCAAAATTCAGACAATTATTACCTTATAAAAACAACTTTTCTCAAGAAGAACATACACAATTCTCAATCACAACACTTCTTACCACTTCCCCGGAGACACCACAGCTTGAGGTCTTTTTGCAGCTCATTTCAAGACCACAGTGCAAAGTATGAGAAGGCAGTTTTTCCCAGTTCAGTAGAGCACCGAGGCACGTTGTAAAGCAGGAGAGAAGATGAACGAAGCTGGTAAGTGATGAGACCACACAGGTAACCAGGAAGTTTCCCCAGAATTCTTTTGTAAATAAAAACGTATCAATGTTGTTTTCTACGAATTGACAAGGATGACGAACCGACCAATCATACAGAGTGCAGTGAGTGAGAGATTTTGCATTTGTGATCAAATGTAACGCAGCATGATACAGCATGATGAGTCTAGCTTGTGTAAAGAGCACTGAAAGAAAAGCAGGATTTATTTTGATAATAAAAACCTAGCTTTTGTTTAAGTTTTGTAGTCAATGGATTTTGAAAAGTGAGAATATTGTCAATCCATATACCCAAATATTTGAAAGACTGGACCATTTCAAGGGCTTGCCTTCTAACGTGAATACATTTTGAACAATTTTGGAGCGGGCTTTTGAAAAAATTACACATTTTGTTTTTTGAGCATTTACTGTGAGTTTTAGGCTTAGGTAGAGTTAAATCTAAAGAATAGAATCCTGCTTGTAATTTTTGAGTGGCCACCTCAATAGACGGACCTTCAGAGTGAACCACAGTGTCTAGTATTTGTGCAAATCAAATCAATTTACTTTTGTATAGCCCAAAATCACAACAACAGTCATCTCTGAGGACTTCCCAAGATTATTAAAATCAAAATAAAACAATACATATTTCTTTGAAACATTTGATCAAGCATGTCAAAGCAGATTATTAGTAGAGCAAATGAATGCTTGTCCAGAGTATCCCCTGTCCTTAGACCCTTCTTCTGTTCTTAGACCCTCCTTCTGTCCTTAGATCCTCCTTCTGTACTTAGACCCTCCTTCTGTCTTTAGACCCTCCTTCTGTCCTTAGACCCTCCTTCTGTCCTTAGATCCTCCTTCTGTCCTTAGACCCTCCTTCTGTCTTTAGACCTCCTTCTGTCCTTAGACCCTCCTTCTGTCTTTAGACCCTCTTCTGTCCTTAGATCCTCCTTCTGTCCTTAGACCCTCCTTCTGTCTTTAGCCCTCCCCCCCCCTCCTTAGACCCTCCTTCTGTCCTTAGACCCTCTTCTGTCCTTAGACCCTCCTTCTGTCCTTAGACCTCCTTCTGTCTTAGACCCTCCTTCTGTCCTTAGACCCTCCTTCTGTCCTTAGACCTCCTTCTGTCCTTAGACCCTCCTTCTCTGTCCGCTTAGACCCCTCCTCTTTCTGTCCTTAGACCCTCCTTCTCGGCAAGGAAAAACTAAAAAAAAAAAAAAACTAAGGGAAAAAGAGAAACCTGGAGGAGAACCACAGTGAAGAAGGGATCCACTCCCATGGACGGACAGGCTGTAGATGTAACAAGACTAAAGTTATAGAGTTTATGTTTGTGGAACCAGAGTCCATAAGCAGAGGGAAATGACTCGTCTAGCAGGACCAGGACAGGCCAATCCCGGAGAGGGAGGTGGGGCGGAGGTCCGGAAAGAGGGAGTCCGGTGTCAGTGGTCCGGCTCATGTCACTGGAACAGCAACGATCTGAAACAGTTACACTCCTCGAGAGGGGAGTCCCACTCTAATACTAGGCCTGATATAAAGTTTGAAAATTCGATTATAAACTCAGAATAAGGACCAGGAGGTTGATAAATTATTATAAATAACACACCTTTTTGTTTTTTCCTCTTGGGGCAGGTTATAGATAGTGTGAGGCTTTCAAAGGAGTTAGATGCATTACTAGTTTTTGGGCAGAGAAGTAAACTAGAGTGAGAGATAGCTGCCACACCTCCACCTCGGCCTGTGCTCCTAGCAGTTTGAAAGTTATAGTGACTTGGAGGTGTGGCCTCATTTAATCTTACATAGTCATCAGGTTGAAGCCATGTTTCAGTCAAAGCTAAAATATCAATATTGTGATCAGTAATCAATTCATTAACTAAAAGGGATTTAGAGGAAATTGACCTAATGTTTAGCAATCCGCATTTTAAAAGCTTATTTACTGATTTACTAGTATCACGCATTGGTATTTTTATTAAGTTTTGTGGTCGAACACCTGAGTTGGCTTTTTTGGCGATACATTTTTTATTTTTGTTTTTACGAGGGACACACACAGTCTCTATCTGTCTAGGTTCTGAACACTTGATTTGTGACAGTGCAGGCGAGAGCCAGCAACAGTAACAGAACAGTGCTTTACACAGCTGTTCTGCGCCTGGAACTCGTGTTTACTCTGTCAATTTAGGCGACTAAATCTGTCTTATATCTGTGGAGAAAAGGTCTGAAACATAAAGCGAGATAAAAAGTACATCTGGCTGTTTTGTACTGAATCTGTTTTTGATCGGATGCGTCACAAAATTAAGTTATTTTGACCAATATTATCAAATGTGTAACAATTGGTATAGTCTAAACAATAAAGAAATAAATAAACATACACATTACCTTTTGTCCTCTTTTCTCTCCTCGAACCTCACTCCATCTATTCCCAGTCAGAGGTGAGGCCAAAGTGAAACGGCGAAGACAAAACACACGTACCAGCATCAATCAACAGACAAGTGAACGGCCAGGGCATTCCGGACTATTACGGACGGCACGGGAGGGGGGGGCAGAGCCAGAGTGCATTATGGGAAAGCGGCAGAGCGTGTCAACAAGGTCTCAGTGGGATCATGAAAACACGCTGAAGGGTAGATCTTGTTATCGAGTCATGGCACTGGAATAAAAAAAAAAAAACAGTAAGGGTGGGACGCTTTGAATGAAAACAGCTAATTCCAAAACGTGTTATACAATTATTTGCAATACGTTTCAGTGTGCTTGGGTGATATGGCAAAAAATGTATTTTCAATTGAATTAGAGGCAAAATATCTTGAACTAAAAACGTTGTTGAGTAAGTTTAGAGCACATATTTGATTTGAATTGAAGAAAAGACGAAAAGATAAGACAAGGGTCACATCACAACCCCTTTGAATCATCCAGCATTTTAGGACCAGGCATTAAGGGGCTTTGATGGCGGCTCCACAGCAATCACAGCGCTAACCAAGAGCACAATAATAATACGTGTCATGATAGTGGGATTTTTTTGTTTATTGACACGGGAGATGCACCCAACCTGCAGAAAGAGTTGCAACCAATGAGTTATAATAATGACTAGAGAGAGCGCGGGGCCTGTCGCCGTGGCGGCTGCGGCGGCCATCTTGCGAGGGGAAAGGCAGCAGAATTCTAATTGAAAACAATGTAAAAACAAGGTCAGATAATTCATAGTTGAAGGGGGGTAATTAAACATATAATTATATATTTATAGTCTAAATAATACAGAGGACTGTTTTCTGTCTGTGTCTGGTCATTTTTCGTCTGAATTGTGAATATAAATATTCAGCCTAAAACACTGCTTGTGACTGGATTTGATGCAGAATTTAATTATTTTTGCGTGTCGTTACATTATACGAGCACAAACTTTTATCATTATTGTGTTGGCTTCACTGCTGTGACTATAAAAGAAGATTTTAATAGCTAAAAATAAAAGTAGTTTTTTTCGTAATTTTTTTCACATTAGTTTGGTTGAACAGAAGCATAAATAAATGTACAAATACGTAAAAGTTCAATTATCAAAGTATTTAAGTAAAAAAGTCACTTCAAAGTTCAGCTTAGCATTTGTTTGTATGAGAACACACAAGATGGCTGCTGGAACTGGACATTTGTTGCTATGGGTTACCATGGCTACGCTCTCTCTAGTCATTATTATAACTCATTGGTTGCAACTCATAGACACAAACAGTAGACGTCAAAAAAGCTCAGTTAAAAGTTACAATCAGGTGAAAAAAACACTGTCAGACCGGTTCGGACCTGATCCAAACAGCTGCTCTCGTCCCATTTTGTGGTTTTATTCCTGTTTCGCTCTGTAACATGTTTGCTATCTTGTGGGACAGTCTCAAACGGATATAATGACAGTTGAAATAAACCCAGCGACTGAACTCTACAAGTTAGCCGCAGCTAAACAGGAAGAACGCTGCCATGGAAAGTGGGCGGGGCAGAATAAGGTGAACAGAGGTTGTGCGTAGATTTTTCTTATTTCAATTGAAAAAAGCACCTCAACAATCTGACTCACAAAACAATAGCAAACCTCTCTGCTGTTCATGGTTTATTTTTTGAGTTTTTAAGTTAACTTTACTTGGCAACGTGGAATCTGACGGTATTTTTTCTGTTGTCGTGGCAACAGTGTAGAGTTTAACATTAGCTTATTTGCTAATGAGAGTTGGTGATTTACGGCATTTTAAAAAGGAAAGGATATTAAGTTCGGCTGTGTGTGATCTCAAAGTTTATGATACATGTGACAGAAGCTTAAGTCTTGTGTGTTCTTATTTATGAATAATAAAATCCCTATCCTGATCTTAACCTACCCACACCCAGCTCCTAAACTTACCCATTTTAGTAACTTGAAGCCTAAACTTAGCCGTTACGCCTCCGTGTGGCTTCAACCAAAACTTGTGTGGTTTTTTTCATATCGTGCTATATTTATGGCGTAGCATAAATACGCAAAATAAGATGTTTTTGTGTCGTAAATGTACGCTTTCTTGTGAGACTGTGTTGCATAGGTAGACTTCTGAGATCTTCTGCTCCATTTTAAACTCCATTAATCATCCACAGTCGATTTGAACATTTCTGCATCATCAGCATATCAGATAAGATGGGTTTGATTGTTTTCCGTGGGTCATTGGCTTTGCACTCTAACTCACTTACTAATATGGTAAACACATGACTGTCATTTGATCTTCACTACATGCCTTTATTGGTTCTGGTGCATGGGATTCCATCAGCATGTTTGAAGTTTGTGAACAATGCATCATGTTTTAGTGTTTTCTGCTGTGTGTCTTCAAGGTTCAGTTTCTGGCCTCGGACAAAGATTTGATTTCAAAGGCCAGTCCAGAGAGTCTAAGACAAGCGTTTCCATCATCTGTACTCAAGAGCATCTGTCTTGATTGTCCTACTTGATTGTGGTGTCACGCTGTAAAATAATCCTCCTCTTTACTGATCTGACCTGTGACCTGTCACCTTGTTTTCCCAGTGGAGATGTCGAAAGTCATGTAGCGACATTTTAGGCAAAATAACATCTTGATGTAGGTGAGCATCTCGGTCTTTCCTTGTACTGTTTCTCATTGTGTTTCTTCATGTTTGCTCTGGCACTCGGGTTTCATCTAGAGCTATGGTCACAATAACCTGTACGACCTGCTATGACCTCCCTGTGAAGGATTTTTTCTTCATTTCCTACGTCATTCTTGAGGCTTTGTTGAAAAAAAAAAAAAAAACAGTGCTCGCAGACCATTTGTAAATTCGTATAGGTCGATGATCTTGTCAAAGATTTTCTACGACAAGTCTAAACTGTAGAATACAGCTTAAAGCCTATGTCTGTGTCAGCTCTATTGTCCTGAGACTGAGAGGCGCAGTATTTTAGCACGTACAAGGGATCTGTGCAGGATCTGGACCTGGAAACCCAGATTGCCTGAAGTTGAACACAAACATGGGGAGGACAGCTTGCTATAACATGCGCAGACATTTGGACAGCTGCTGCTCGCTAGCGATGGAAAAATATTTGTTGTGAAGTGCTTCAAACTTTTTCTTTTTGAACACATGAATATCAATGGGTTATACGAATCTTGAACACCCAGAGACGCTTTGGAAGATTTGCTTTTCGTGTCTCCTCCTTATTTGTTTTTACGCAGGCCTAACTTTGTGAGAATGAAAGGTGTTCCAAGTGAAAAACACGGCAGAATATAAACCAATTTTCAAACAAAACCTACATGGAATATGAACATATCTGGGTTATACTGGTGTACAATCATGTTATTGCTACGGTTCATGACAGGTTTAATAGCTAGAAACAACTTAATAAAGGATTAAGTTGGATGTAGGGAGATCGCGCAACAAAATAGAAGTAGGATTACCGTAAAGACGCATTACGGATGCTGTACGGTTTCATTTCCCCAAGAATGCCATAAGTTGTTGATCTCTCCTCCACGATTGTCAAACAAACTCCAGATTTTGTACGACCTGTGAGATTCATAAGAACAATATATCAGTAGGGGTCATTGTGACCATAGCTTAAACCAAAACATGCACATAGGTCAACTTCTCCCGCTGTTTAAGGTCATTTCCCAAACCAGTCTCTATTCCCTCTCCCTATGGACGACTTTGGGCCCATGAACAGCAATTCACTCTCTTCAACTCCTTCTTTTATTAGCGTTTGGGTTTCTGAAGGGAAGGTTCTCTCCCCCTACGGGACAGTTCTAGTATTTCTCTAGTTTAATATTTGTCTTGATCGTGTCAAAAAAGTACATTGTCAAATATTCTCTTTCACATCAGTTTGTCCTTTCTTCACCAGTTTGTCATTAACAGATAAGACACAAGTCTTAAATGTCTCTAAACCCTATGACATGTACATTCATTTAGGAGACAAACAAATTATTATCAAAGGAGAGCCGGTTGAGTGTGTGGACAACTATAAATTCATTCATTCATTTTCTACCGCTTAATCCCGTTAGGGGTCGCGGGTGACTGGAGCCTATCCAGTGACTTTGGGCCTTAGGCGGGGAACACCCTGGACAGTGGCCAACTTGCCGCAGAGTTAGACAGACAACCATTCACTCTCTCATTCACTCACTAAGGGAAATTTACAGTGATGCCCAATTAACCTAAACATGCATGTTTTTGGAGGTGGGAGGAACCGGAGTACCCGGAGAAAACCCACGGTGACACGGGGAGAACATGCAAACTCCACCCAGAGAGATTGTGAGATGTTGATTTGGTCCGACCCGGGAGTCGAACCCACGACCTCCTTATTGGGAAGCCATAGCTCTAACCACTTGGCTACCGTGCACAACTATAAATACCTTGGAAAAATTTTACTTGAGCTTTATGGACAACGGTGAATCCATCTGTAAAAAAGGTCACCAAAGATTGTCCTTTGTATCTTCAGTGATTAGATCTTCTGAACAAGAATGTGTTTAGAGGATCTCACCCTTGAGCAGAACCATGTGTGTTTGTGCGACCCCCAGGACAACTATAGACGTATGGATGTAATGTAACTTCTTCTGTGTAAACAGTTTTGTCTTGATTTTAGGTTTTTTGGACAGATCCCTCTGCAAACAGATTTACCTCCGGGTACTAATTAAGAAACCTCGGACCTTGAACCTTTGCAGTGAAAGCTCAGCTCAGAGTCTGTATGATTGAAGGTTCTAACTTTATATCATATTGTAATGTGTGTTTGACAGGTGCAAATTCAAGCTTGTTTCAGAGTTTAAAGGGATAAATACATCCGGCTAAAATGTTTTATGTCTGGATTTACAAAGTGAAGTGTTTTTTTTTCTAACTAAGCATCTTTAAACTTGTTAATAAAACTGGAACTAAATTCATGTGGTGCGTGTTTGTCCTGGGGCTGTTTGTGCAGTTGCGTTCGGCCCATAATTCTTTGGGGGACGTTCTGACCCTTCAGGAGTTACAGAGCGAGCAGCAGTAGCTAACCCTAAACTTACCTGTTAAACCTAAAGAAAATGTCCCAATGTGACTTCAACCAAAATTCTACACTTTTTCATATGTGTAATAGATAAGTTATAAAAAATGCTGGGAATCGTGCTCATCAAACGCTATTTATGTGTCGTGGTATACGTACGCTTTGGTGTGCTGCTGTGTTGTGTATCTCCAAGTTCCACATGTCCACTTAAAGAGAAACTAAACGCAACTTTTTTTACACTGTCAAACTGCGTATATGGAATCAAAATTTGAATTATCTACTGTTTCCGAGTCTTTTTTGAACATTTTTGTGCAAACTTGACAAATGAGCCGCCCCTTGTGATATAAAACTTGACATCGCTGCTAAGGCAAGTTGGAAAGCGGTCGCCTGCTGAGGAATGATGTCATTTGGCTCAGCTAGATAAATGCGGGGTGTGAAAGTGCACAGGTTCGTTTCACATTTGCGTGGACGGTCTATAATCTCTATGAAGTCCTATTCGCACTGCCTAATATTTACCCAGGGACCTCATGTAAAATCTAATAATTCCGGACGTCGTCTGAGTTTCTACTCCCGTGCGAATTGTCCATGTCTGTAAAAATGTCTGTAAAGTTTCCCCTGAATTTTACCTCCTGTAATTCTCCAAACTCAGACATCCTCATGTGATTCTAAAGCCGTGCGAATGTGTATGTCTGTGTTTTCAAGCCGTGAACGGTTTATAAATGTATTAATAATGACTCTGTGGCTTATTTTACCTTCAGATTTGAACAAAATTATTACTACTATTCTTTACGGATCATTTTCAAATGAAATTGTCCTTTTTTCTACTATTTAAACGCTAAAGATTAATCAAACTACGATTAAAAGTCGGAAGTACAACAACCTCGTTGTCGTAGGAACGGAAGGTCGAGAAGATGGATGTTTGAAGAAGTTTGGACAGAACAGTGGACAGAATGCCGCAAAGTTTGGATGCTTGGATTTTATCACCGTAAATGGCTTAAAAGAGAGAGACTTTGGTTTGTTTCGTAAGAAATCTGAAGTGGATGTGATTCTGATAAACGGACTCAACAACGTGACGAGGAGCTACATTAGCTGCCGCAGCTTAGGTGGGTTTAATGTTAAAACAAACCGAAACACAAGAAATGTTCATTTCATGAATGACGTAAAAGGCCGTTGCCATAATCATCTGTCGCCGTTTCCGGAAATCTGTAAAAACAAGAAAATTACAGACATGAATATGTCCGTGGAATGCCTGTAAAAAACTCCGAGCTCGTGGGGTAATTTAAAGTTTACAGACGTCGAGGTAAATATTATGCCGTGCGAATAGTACTTAAGCAGCCACTTGAAACGCACAGAAACTATAAATACTGCCAGCGTCTGCCTGCTCTAGTCCGTGCGGATTTCCGCGCGGGAGGCATAAACCAACTTTTAGAGCTTCTTCACACTCAGGATCGTTCCCACACAAAACTCACATCACTCGCCACGCTCGCTGTTATCTTTGGCGCTGTCAATCACTGTCTGTTCACACTCACTGGGCGTGTCTTAAAGGCCTCCGAGCATCTCCCACTGTTTGAGGTGCACTTGTAGCCTCACTCTAATCAGTAAAAAAAAATCTTTTTTGTCCCACAATGGAAAATTCCAGTTACGACACACAGTTCAAGGACAGAAAGGAAATGTACAATATGTTGCTGTCATGGCTGAGCAGGTGCAGTAAATGACAAAATAAACAGTCAATACAGTGTCCTCAGTATGTTATTGTATTTGTGACTATGATTATGAACAACTACGCGTTTGGACAGAATACACAAGCAGTGAATAAACACGAGTCAGTACAGTATGTTTATGTACAGAGCGACATGCGAGAAGGGTTAAACAGCAGTGGGTAAATAATATCAGGTGTTGTACCAGAAATGATTCACATGGTAACACAGTACAGCACGTGATTACAGATGTACAGAGTTTGTGGTGGTCAAGCTGTGAATTTCCGTCTGTGAGTTCCAAATTTTCCACAATGCATCCGGAAAGGTAGCATCAATAGTCAGTGAACTGGTCAATATAAACCATATGGATGCCTTTTACACCATAGAGAAAAAAAAAGGCCACACAAAATCAAAATGTCTAGCTTTAAACTCAGAATTTCAAGTTTTAAATCTCAGAATTTCGAGTTTAAGATTCAGAATTTTGAGTTTTGGTGTGCATACATGCAGGAGACACCATTGTTACAAAAGTAAGCAAACACACTCTAGAACAGATTATAAGCAAAGTTCTCTGGCGGCATAAAATTAAAGCAGATGAGGTTGAAATGGAGGCTTCCCGATGAGGATCTGCCCGTTACGGCCCGTGGCTTCATTCCTGCTTACGCTGGTTATCTGTGCAAACACTGCTCTGCTATTTTGTTGCAGGAGTAGTGGCTAATTGGAGGGAGGGTGACGCTGACCAGCCGTAAATGATCCCTCGTTTTACCCCTTCTCTGCTTCATTCTCTTCTGGTTCATTGCGCTCCAAGTGCGCCACACGCGCATCCAGATAGAGGAAGTTGAGCCAGAGGCCAAAGGTGCACTATTGCACCTGCAGCTGCCCTGTACTTCGGCGCAGCCTTTGACGGGAGTGGGATTTGGATTCAAAGTCAGTGCCTGAACGCTGCTTTGGGTGTAACTTTAATGTAAAGCCCTACTTAGTTTTGTAATGGCCTAATTAGTTTACAATTGCGGTAGGCTGTATTACAGTGTAAAGATATAGCCTACCCAGAAAATATTATTAAATTGCACTTAATTATTAGACCAATAACAATCCTCAAACATGACATATTCTGACAGATAAAACAGATCAAACATTTAGAACTTGAGTTTCTGTGGACCTTTTTTTCTCTGCGAGAAATGGGCTTCCATAAAACCACCAAGCTAAAAAGCAAAAAGTCTTGAACTGAACAGCTATTTATTTATATTTTGCAGTTATGTGTGCAAAAACGCGACATTGCTGCCACGATGGTCCAACACTGTCATTGCATTTCACTACATGCCTACATCAGACGAGCACCCAGATAGAATATATGAACTCCTCCTTCTGACATCGCTGCTAGGCAAGCTGAAAAGTCATTTGGCTCAGTTAGATAAATGTGTGCGAGTGCAATCATTGTTTTAATCATGTAAACCTTCTGGCAGGGTAGGGTCAAAGCGAGAAGAGGGCTGAGAATAGGTGAGACTTCCTTTTTGTAGCCTCTCTGACCACCAAAGATATTTATCATCTCAATACAGAAGTTAAGGAATGCATCCTTCCCTCAGACTTTCTTAAACTGCATTTTACAACATACCCTGCCATCATCCTCACTTTACAACTGTCTCTTATCTGGCGACAAATGGATGGTGACCCTGGTCTGAACTGTGGAAACTCAATCAAGGACGACAGAAGTACAGCACATGTTGCATTTGTTCTGTGTTCTCATGTGTGGTCGCATGTCTGTAACCCTTTTGAAAAACTGTATAATGTCTATGTTCTATGGCTCTCTCTCTCTTTCTCTCCTTCAGAAGCACTCAACTGTCAGTGCAGCGTCACAGCAGAGTTACAGTATTTAACAGACAAATTGTTTCTTTGGACTAGGGCTACACTTTAATAGCTCTTGCTCTGGGGCGGGTACTTTCGGTCAGACCAAGAACCTTTTGAGGACACAAACACAAGCAGTTTTTTTTTTACATTCTCACATTTAGATAAAATTTCCTTGGCCTTAAGAAAAAAAATTAAAAGCAGTAACATTAAAAAAATGTTTATTTGTAAATAGTAACCTAGCTATTACTGGAAAAGTTTTTTGTTAATTTCAGTGATGTTCTTAGGTTTTGTAGATCATAGATTTATATGGCTATGAAAGACAATTTATGTTTTCCTAACATCACTTAATGACTTATTTAAATGTTTCAGACTATAGAGACGCTAATGCTAAAGCTAGTTAGATCCACTTTTAGAAACTGTTGCCGTGTGAACACAAACATGGGGACAGAGTGGTTCCTCTGACTAAACAGAGACTGGAGAAATGTTGGATCTAAGACCTAGTTTATAAGACAACGTTCCCCAGAAAACCATCACAGTCATGACGTTTTGTGCTCACAGTTTATATGGTGTCTTGCGAGCTAATCTTCTTTTACATGGAAATGTAGATAGACCGAAATGCTGTAGATCTTGTGCGCTTCAGGTGGTGGCGTAATTGTGCTCAGGCACTGGACCCAAGCCGCCGCTAGACCACTAGGCAGCACTGGTAAGGTCACTCCAGTTGATCTTACAAGTGCTGCCTGGTGCAGGGAAAAAGGAAGATCTCCTACAGTTGACAACAAACACGGGGAGGACAGCTAGCTTTTACTGGGCACTTGGACAGCTGTCCTGCGCGTTCCATGGTCTAATAAAATTTGTTGTGGAGTGTTTCAAACTTTTTTTTTTCTTCTGAATGTGCAAATGTCAATGGACTAATCGAATCTTCAGAACCTCGAGAGGCTTTGGAAGATTTGTTTTGTGTCTCCTCCTCTGCATACTTTGGTAAGAAACGCTGGACACTGTTGGCAAGTTAACTAAACTTGGCCATTTTTGGTGAGTGGGCAGTCTACTTCTACGGTCTTAAAGTAGCGGCTATCGCGCGCGCATATCCGTGACGTAACACTCTTCATTAACAACTTTGTGTAAACAGGAAAAAACAGAACCAGAACCACTGAACCAGCCCCAAAACTACCTCTTGAATCGTACCCATCCGATTCAATGAACATGTAGCTCGTTGTTATGTAAAAGAGAAGTCAATCTGACATAGAAACATCTTGGAATCGTTGATGTTTCTATGTCAGAAAAAGCTTGTATAGTTTATACTCATTGTCGTATAAACTGTTCCTTAGTTCTTGGTACTTACATGTGCGAAAACGCCACCGGTTCTTCAGCCAGTCTAAGAGTGAAGTCGTTAGAACCAAACTCCCAGTTTGCTGTTGGACAACTAATAACTAACATTTCTGTTTGCTAAATCATCAATCTTCTGAAGTCCTCTTAGCTGAATGATGCCATTTTGGACTCAACACAAAAATAAATTGATTTGACTTTTGCTTCTTGTCATTCTCAACAAACATAATATAAAAGGTGCAAAGCTATTATTTATACTCAACAATAGCAAAGCGTGAAAACATTTGCTGTGGGTTTATCGGTTAACCATGAACATAATGTCTTATAGGATGTTTACAGGACACACCAGAACAAGACTGTCTCTTCAGAACCAGTCCAACAACATCGAGAGAATGAGAAAATAGGTCAGGACCAGCCTAAACATGCCCTCTTCATGGTTCCCTGCCACAATCAGGACACTAATAACTATAATCAACTCGCATACTTCTCTGACAATATAACATACTCAAAGGGGCTGCGTCTTAATCGAAAAAACTCGTACGATACCTTATTTGAACTTTCGCTAATGCTGTATGTATGCCCGAAACAAATTATAATCATTTGTGGGGAACACATTTGGAAGATTTACGTCATTTCTCGCCTCAGAAAGTCCAGCTTTTTTAGCAACAACAAAGCGAAGTCAAAATAACCAACCAAGCCATGAAAAGTTTGCAAGTTCCAAGAAGCGAGAAGAGTTGAACATATTTGAGTCATGTGTTTTGAGGATGGCCTAGAGCTAAATAAGCTTGAACAGATCGGCGCGTCTTATGCGGGTCCAGGATGTACTGTGAAGGGTTTTTTAGAGGACAAATAGTGCACATTACAGGGATTGTTTTGGATCTGGAGACCTGCTTTTGTACCTGTTTTTGTTTGCTACGTCAAATTAACTTCACTGTGCTGGGAAATGGTTTATTATAGGTACCACAAACACATACTAAGAATACCTGTTTTGAATGGTTTGAGTTTATTTGAGGGTAATAAGAATACAATTGAAATCATAGGAATATATTTGATATTTGAGTAAACAATGTAGGTTTCGGACGACATGTAATTATTACTTTTACTTTTGTCCTAAGCATGATATTATCACTAGTGCTGTCAAGCGATTACAAATTCAAGAGATTGATTAATTATTATCTGTATTAATTAATCTAATGAATCTATTGTTAATCTCACCTAAAATTACTGGAGAAAAAAAGTGTTTTTGTTTTGTTTTTATCCAATTTAATTAACTACATTGATTTTGCAGGTGGGAAATATTAATATATTGCAATAAAATGAAGACTTTAGGAAGTCGTTTGTTGTTAAGTTGTCAAGTTGAACAACCCTTATGTCCACTTTGTGACTGGAAACAATAAAGTTAAAGGTCTCAAAAAGATTAATGTGATAAAAAAAATAAACTCGATTAATTTGTCTGTAATTAATTCATCTCAATTAATGCACCACTAATTATCACACAAGGCTTGAGTTTTGTTTAGTTTTTTTTATACAGAAATTTGCACATAAAATTGAGGCTTGTTTTTTTTACAAACTTTTTTCTGGAAATGGCTACATCGAAGCCTTGATTTATGACATTTTACTTCATTCATAACTAGGAATGGGACGAGACAGAATTATCACGAGACAAGACGAGCCACGAGATTGGGTCCACGAGATCGAGACGAGACAAGATTTTTAAATAATTTGCATTAATTGTTTCAATTTAGAATTTAAACAATGCAAATAAAAAAAATTGATTTGTATTATTTATTATTGTTAGTTTATATTTTTTTAGTTTAGCTTTTCCTTTTATTATGTGTATCACCTTGGATTTGTATTATTTCAACGATAGTTTTGATCCGCTCCCCCGTGTGTAGCTCAGACTCCGCCCCTTTCTACTGCTTCACAGCGCTGCTGCTGCTGACAGGGACCAGACACACACAGATGAGGAGACTTTCCTACTTTTTTACAGTTATTGATGATATAGGCCATAATATCTCTTTGTGGATCTATTTTAAACTATGTTTATGTGTGAAAAACACTGCGCTGTTCCCGTGATGTCCGTGCATATATTTGATAATTATATATTTTTCACGCTAACTTTTACAATGTTTAGGACTAATTATCTCTGTCAATATTGGTCCTATCTTTACGAAATAAAAACTGAGACAGAGTTTAGACAGTTTTCTGTCAGTAATTCCGCTACAAGTCTGTGTGTGGAGGAGAATATTTACTACAGATGCTCAAAGTTACAAAACTTAATTTCATGACCATGGAAAAATCTCACCGGACAGTTCAGTACGTGTGCGCACAGTATCGGGACAGATTGATCTCAAGAGATCTCGCGGCACCAGATCTTGTCCCATTCCTATTCATAACTTGAGAATTTCTTGTGTTTTGGGGTTGTTTTATCACGAAGGACCTGGCGTCCTGTAAATGTGTGTAAATGTGGCATTCATAGTGTTGATCCAAATTAGTGACGTGACGTTTGCAAACAATACAATTCTTTTGAATGTGTTTCTATGTATGGTTCCATGTAAACATTCAAAAGGAGGCCCTTCTCTAGGCCAAATAACAGACCATTTTGTGACCTTACAAGCCTGCTCAACATGAAGATGCAAATTTGTATGATCTAAAATCAAAATGACAAAACTTTTATTCACGTTCAAAGTTACACAGTGCGCCTTTAAAATAGATGATGACTGTAATTCAGTGTGAAATAGGACGGGGTGATCTGGAAGAAAAAGGTTTATAACTCATAACTTGATCTTGTTTTTTAATTCAATTTACCTTACCCTTCAAAAACAAAATAACAATGTGTAATATTTTTATGAAGATAAACGAATCAGACGTTTCATCCATTCCATTTCATAGGAAAAAAAAAAAAAAGTTAAAACCAGAGTTGCATCGCATTAACATCACATTTATTCAGAAATCTAACACTCTGGGCAAAGTTTGATAAATAGAACAATAGTCTACATCCCCCCCAAGTATTGAGTCACTTATTTTGTGTCAATCTGCCTCTTATTCACTGAAATACAACCATGACCAGCCAATGAACTATTACGTCTACGGCTTTAAAAACATGGATTTGTATTAAAAGAGACATATGAGTTTTTTTTTGTTTTTTTTTTTTTGTTATATTCTAATGTGCTTCCTGTTATATTCTAAATGTGCTTCCTTGAATGATGAAGCTTTGTCTATATATCTAATCTAGAGACTTTTTGATTTACTGAATTATGTCTTTTTAATTATACTAAAATTACACCACATAATGAAAATATCACATCTAAAACTCACCAAATTGAAGAAAGTTGCACAGAAATAAAACAAAAAATCTCATGGGGGACGATTCCCCCAGACCCCCCTGAATTACATCACAACCATGTTATTTAGCCTAGAAAACCATTTTAATGGAGAGCTTACAGTGTCTACATCTACAGTATGTAATTCAATAAAAATGTACTTTGTACCCTGGTCGGTCGGCTCATGATGTGGCTCTTCAAGTAGGACTGCTGAAAGCCCAGTTTATCAACGAAGCCCAGTTTATCAACGAAGCCCAGTTTATCATCGAAGCACAGTTTATCAACGATGCCCAGTTTATCAATGATGCCCAGTTTATCAACGAAGCCGAGTTTATCATCGATCCCAGTTTATCAACGAAGCCCAGTTTATCAACGATGCCCAGTTTATCAACTATGCCCAGTTTATCAACGATGCCCAGTTTATCAACGAAGCCCAGTTTATCATCGATCCCCAGTTTATCAACGAAGCCCAGTTTATCAACGATGCCCAGTTTATCAACGAAGCCGAGTTTATCATCGATGCCCAGTTTATCAACGAAGCCCAGTTTATCAACAATGCCCAGTTTATCAACGAAGCCCAGTTTATCTACGAAGCCCAGTTTATCAACGAAGCCCAGTTTATCAACGAAGCCCAGTTTATCAACGAAGCCCAGTTTATCAACGAAGCCCAGTTTATCATCGATGCCCAGTTTATCAACGATGCCCAGTTTATCATCGATGCCCAGTTTATCAACGATGCCCAGTTTATCAACGAAGCTCAGTTAATCATGGAAGCCCAGTTTATCATCGAAGCCCAGTTTATCAACGATGCCCAGTTTATCATCGAAGCCCAGTTTCTCATCGAAGTTCAGTTTACCATGATGGGCAAGTCATTAAGGCTCGTTATGTTGCTGCATTTCCACCTCTGTTCAAGTTTGACAGAAACCGAGCGCTCCTCTGGCTTCTTTTTAATGTGTTCCAGGCCATTGTCTCTTTTACCATAATGGGCCACATCACATTTCATCACAAATCTAAGACTCTGGGCAAAGTTTGGTAAATAGAACAATAGTTTACAGCCCACAAAGTACTAAGTCACTCTATTTTGTGTCAATCTACCTCTTATTCGCTGAAATTCAACCAAAGACTTGATGAGCTAACATGTCCGCGGCTTTAATCACCCAAATTACCGCGGCGATGATGTGCAGCCCATTTCTACGGATTTCTGTGGAATTCTTTTCGAAGCCACACAAACCCCAAGGCCGTTTGTCCTGACAGACATTTCAGACTTTCTGTTCACAAAGTCCAGCACTAGGACACTCTGAGCAGATTAAATTCAGAAGACCTACTTGGCATTAGCATATTTTTCGGGACATTTGGGAAAAGATTCGAGACACATGCTTGAGTTTGAGGACATCTGGTCACCCTGTTTTGTTTGTTACGTGATTTGATGGCAGAAATGCTCCGAATGTCTGGTGATGATTTATGGACTTAAAAACTGAAGTCAGAAGTTAACTCGTGGCGTCATACAACTGGAACACAGGGAATGGAGTGTTTTATTTGAGGCTAGGAATTCGTCAGATGTGTGTGAATGAAGCTAATTGCAATTCCAGATATGGTTTTGATAAAGGAATATGAGACAAAAATGTTCCTTCTTATAATGTTTTTACAGAACTATAAAATTGTTCCCGTAATTTTGATCTTCTAAAAGTATTCAACCACATTTGGTTATTTTTAGATACGTTAAAAGGTCTATAACAAAACAAAAATATATAGTTTTTATTGAATTTAAGAGCTTATTTGCGCTAAATTTGCATGTTTAACTGAGTTGAGCTGTAGTTGTTTACTTTTTGCTACAGGCACATGCTTGCAACGATAAGCAATACGAAGCAATAAGAAGCTCTTGTCTGGTCTCATTATGAAGAATTACAAAATGGTTCACATCAGGTGGTCTTCAGAGGCAGATGGCCGAGATCAGTGTACAGGAGACGTTGGGAGAGGCTGAACCTTCTGTGCGCCAAGTGAACCGGTGGAGTGGTCCTAGTGTCATGGTTTGGGCAGCCATGTCGGCAAATCACTGGACAGACCTGGTTTTCATCGAAGGAAACCTCAATGGTCTCCGTTGTCGGGATGAGATCCTGAGGCCTGTGGTGCTCCCTTTTCTGGAGCAAGTTGGGGCGGGAGCTCTGTTCCAGCACGACAATGCACGACCCCATGTGACTTTAGTGATTCTGGACTTAAATCTCATTGAAAATATCTGGGATCTGCTCAGTGTGCCCGTCCGCAGACATGAGCATCCTCCCGAAACTCAGCAGCAGCTGAGGGCAGCACTGGTGGAAGAATGGGCGGCAATTCCACAGGATTAACTCAGACACTACTGCCGATCCATGAGGCGATGAAAACACTGTCCAGGAGCCAACGGGGGTCACATGAACAATTGACAGTCTGATGAAATTCCTGTCACTTTTGGTGTTGCTCTATTGTTTGGTTGTGTTATTGACTTGAAAATGTGTAAACGCCGCAAGAGTTGGCCTGAGGATTAAAAATGGATGTAGGGTTCATATAAACAGGCGGACCTCAAAAAGAAAATTATTCTGGCCCCCCAAAACTGAGTGTTGCGTTTCTTTTTTCCTTGAGTGTACTTTGCTCTTGTTCTAATGGCCAATCTTGTTTGAAGACAATTAAAATGTGCTCAGATAAAGATAAATCAGACTTAATTTAGTTACTCATTATAAGATAGTGTAAGTGTTTAGTTTCATATAATTCCCCTTTAAGTCCTGATTTAGATGTGATTTAACGCTGATTTGGACATTTTGCAGAGCAATAAACACAGACTGTCACATTAGTTACTATTATTATAAAAACAAATCTAGTCCTGGTGCAACCTCGTGGCAAAAGAAGCGACGTATTGTGCAACTATTCGGCCCAGAAGCCATAGTCCTCGGGTAAAGTTTTGATGGCAAAATTAAGAAAACAGTTGTTGAGTAAGTACAGCACGTAGGCACTTTATTGCTTGAGGTATTTTTCTCTATTGTGACATTAATTACAGATTTATGTCTTCTAGGTGCCACTGTCCGCCAACACGACAGCGAGACGAATCTAAGTGTTAGCCAAGGACTGCCATTCTCACCTTCTTTTAGATAAAAACAAACAAACACTCAAGTACTGTCTCTTGCAACAGGGCTGATATGGAACAATTGTCAGTCTTTGTAAGATACTTTGATTGGAAGAGTTATAATCCAACGCTTCTGGCTTATTATGGTATCATCCATAAATCAATATTGTGCACAAAACTGTGTGGAAGTACTCAGTGATCTTCTGCACAATAATGTCCGTTGGTTGAGCAAAGGTTGCGTCTTGGAGAGGTTTTGTGATCTTCGTGATGAGCTTGTGTCATTCATTTCCACCTGTTCAAATCCAAAGGCCAAAGAATTTCAAACTTTTCTATGTGTCAAAAAGATGATGGCTTTTGTGGCTTTTTTGTGTGATAGAATCTTAATCTTCAGCTTCAAGGGAAACAGCATGGCGGACATGTATGAAGCAGTTGAAGCATTTAAAGAGTTTGCACGTTTAAGAAATCATTGTGAAAAGTACAATATATGAAAGAGGACGTGTTAATGGTGAAGTTTGTCACATCTCTGTCTGAAAAGTTTAAAGTGCCTATGACAAGTTGAACTAGTCATTTCACAAAGATGTAGTTAAGATCATTATATTTAAGGTTTTACAACACGTTTTTCAAATTTTGTTCGAGTGTGGTCATTTTTAGCATTGAAAATGGACTTCCTGTAACTTAATGACGACATCATGCTAAGTAATTGCCTAGCGACCATGTAATAAATTAGGCCAAAACTTCTCTAATGTAACAGTTTTAATTTTTTTTACATGGCCATAAAAATCTGTTTCTTGCAAGAATATCTTTGTCTCCCTAGTGCAGACCTGGGAAAACTGCGGCCCGGGGGCCAAATGCGGCCCACGACCTGTTTCAGTCAGGCCCCTGGCATCTTTTTGAGAAACAGAAATGAATGATGAAGTTTTAGAGACAAAAACTGCTTCAACAATAAATTTGTAACATTTCAAGATTAAATATTTTTCAATACTGAACTTGAAGTTTTACAAGATTAAAATTGTATTTTGAATCATGGAACATTGTTATAAATCTAAAAATCTTTTATGTTTTTATGCAAACATTTGACCTGTCCGAGTCCAAATCCTGATAGTTAGTTTTTTGTTTGTTAGTTATTTTTTCTCAGAAAATCACCATATTAAACATGTGACATTTTGAGGTTAATTCTAATATTTTAAGAAAAAAATAAAGAAAATTTTACTGGAAAAAACAACTCATGAATACAAAAAAATCATATTTTTTCTAAGAATAATTTTGATGCCTAAAAACTATTTTATAGATAAAAAATTTCATGAGACTAAAATCTAAATTTTGCGTGAAAAATTATAATTTTGTTGGACACTTCTTTATTACTAACCATTTTTTGTTTATCTGTTGAAGAAATGTGTTTGCAATAATGAGTTTGTTATACCAGTGTGGGCAGTTTGACCCTCCACCACTTTGAATCTAGTGTGATGTCACTTTAGGTCTTTTATTCACAAACCCGTTCTTAATTTGCATAAAACTATTATTTATAATTACAACGACTGTTAATCTAGCAAATTAAATGAAATGCAAAAAACATGTGGTACGCACTTTAAGGAGCACTTAAAGCACAGTCCCAAGTTGTTCACTGAAATCCTTCTGTTCCTAAGACAGCCCTTCAGTGTAGAAGTTGATGGACCATACAGTAGACTGTGGAGGCTAAAAAAGCTGGTACCTGTCTTGGATCAGGCTGCTCTTCAAATGAAGATGTTGGAGATGAAAACATCTGAAGTTCCTAAGGCACAACACGAGGATGTTACAGTCACTGACTTTTGGGTTAATGTGGTTCCCAGATGTGAATTTAGAAATGTTTCAGCTCTTGCCATGTTCCTGCTCACCATTTTTCCCTCTACGTGAAGCATCTTTCTCTGTCATGAGCAATATTAAGAATCAAGACAGAAACAGACTAACCCATGACCACCTTGGACAGTGTCTGGGGATTTCTACCACACATTATCAGTCAGACTTCAGAAAAATAGCATCCGCACCTGGGAGTCACTTCTATTAAAACAAACAGGTTATCTCATTGTTGTCGATCTGATGAGATGAATATCAATAAAATTTGCTTTGTGTTTGCTGTATGCTTTTTTATAACTAGTTTTTGAAGCTTTATGTGTGTTTAACCATTTACAAATGTTGGTAAATTTGTCTTCTCAGCAGGTTACTTCAATGAAATGAACGGGGGAGTAGCTGACCGAAAGTGCGTTTCCAAGTCTTGTGTGGGCAAAATGAGGTGGATAGACCAAGAGCAAGATATGTCCATGGACTGCTCTTGAACGTTTTTGATTAAATATCTTTGTTTATTTAAGTTTTAGCAAAAAATAAAATTATGTACAGCCCCTTTAATGAGCCCCCGAATCAGCCTTTGCTTTTATCTTTTGTCCAAATATGTTCAAAGTACTCTATGTTTTGGATTATTGATTGAGATTTGGCCGAAGGAGAAGTCATTATTCAAATATGACAACGTCCCATTTGCTGTATCAGATCTGGCGTGGAGCAGTTCTGAGCTGAATGTAACTGTATGACGTGAGCGTAATATCTGACTTATGACTGATTTAAGATGAGGTAGCCACTTGGAAAAAAAAAAAAAGGCTGATCTTGATAGAATGGTGGAAACATTTTGTGCTCCGGCTGTCAGGAAGCTGTTATACTGTGTGTCATTGGCTGTTTGACTCATGTCAATGTAATAAACATCTGAAACTCATTGGTTTAAAGAGCCTGCGTTGTGCAGTGTTTTCTAATGTTACGTTGTTTCCTCATTAAAAACACGACAGATTTTTATTTTTTTTTTTTTGCAGCTATGTTTTAGCCTTGTTTGAACTGCTTGATTGAATGGTGCAATTGGAAACTTTTGCAGTGCTTTCAGTGGGACAAAACTCGTAATGAAAAATAAATAAGAGCAACTTAATCTCGTTCTAGTGTAATGTACCATGAATTAGCTCAATTAGGGCTAAAATTGTTCCTAACATTAAAACCATAGACATATAATTAGTAGACGCGCAGTCCGACTCTGATGCTATCGAACACTTAGCATCTGAGCTAGTCCGGTAAGATTTAAGCTAGTCTGGAGCGTTCTACTGTTTATTTTCCTATTGACCATTTGCACGTGTCGTCACGCTCCTCGAGGGAACGCCCACTTCTCCATGATGGATGGCAAAAGCGCTGTCTGTTCCCATTACAGCAATGGAAACTTTGCCGAAAACTTGCTCGTTTCCAAGTAATTTTAATTGATTTCAGTTGTAAAATGGCTGTATCTGGAACACGCTGCACTAACAGGCAAGATCGAGGTTTTAAGTCTAAACCTGTAGCTTTTTCGTTTACATTTTGATGAAGATAGAAGACGCTAGTGGATGGCAGCAATAAATCAAAAGAACTGGAATCCCTCTAAGTCGCTACGGATTTGCAGTGAACACTTTAAACAAGGTAAGTCAATGCTAATGAGAAAAAAAATGACCTTTGACAAAAAATAAATGCAATGAATATTTGAAACAGCCTGCATTATGCGTGGCTAACACTAGCCTCACAGCTAAGTTACTAAAAAACAACCTCTTGTAGCTTTTAAATCTGCTCCAGTGTGAGACAAAACCCTGTTTACCACAGAATGGTGCAAATCATGAGGAGTAAAGTCAGGCAAACTTGAAGATTTTATTTATTCGGCAAACATAGCAGGAGGAAGAGGGTATACATCAGCTAGCATTCATTAGCTTTTCCAAATACCTTGCTTTGTGCGTGTCTAAAAGTTGTCCTACTTCCACAGACAAATGTACTGAACATGCGCTAGAAGCATCCACTGCTTTTTTTTACGGAAAAATAAGAAAATATGTGAGAATTTGTCAGTTTTGCGCTCCCTGTAATGCTGCGTAAACGCACTTCTGCCATCCAGCATGGAGCAGCCACGTGATCAAGTGACGTAGGTGCAAATGGTCAATAGCTGTTAGCATTAGCCCGCAAAAAGTTATGAAAGATCCAGAGCGTGTCAGCTGTACAAACGTACCGATCACATTTAGCAAAGGTCAGAGCCTTGTTACAAATTATTGTTGAGTTTACAAACCGTTTAGTTTTTTGTTGTAGGTAAAATGTGTGTATAAAACTGCTAACGTCTAGCGAACTTGTGCATCTTTTAAGGCTCTAGTGACCACCAAACGTCTCTTTTACATGTTACTAGTGAGAAAAGCAGACAAATTACATAAATAACACCAAATAAACTCCACTTCTCTGTGGAGGAGCGTCTGTCGCATCGACGACTGATAGAGCATTTCCAGTCTAAGAATATAGAGGTTTGAGAAATATAATTTCACATTGCAGAAGTTGTTTAAAGAAACTTCATAAGACATAAATCAGTCCGTTTTGCTCATGGTTTTGCTGAAATTGCTTGTTTTAGCTCGTTTTATCCATAAAAGTGCAGCTTCTGCCATTGAGTTCAATTGATTTGCGTCATCACCTCTACCGGAGGAATATGGCGTTGTGCTATTCGAGTTGTAGCAACAGAGCAGAGCTGATGATTGCGCGTCTACTAATTTAATGTCTATGTTTAAAACTACCACATAATGACATCACAATGTGAAATGAATTCTGATTGGACCAATCAGAGCGGGAATAACAGCACGAGCAGCGACAGCCGAAGCTAAAGCTTAAAAAAAACTGTTTTATTTGAAACTAAAATCTTTTGAACCAAAAAAAAAGTTAATTTTTTGTCTGGTTTTAGCACCAATGGAGCGGCCACTGTGACTGATTTACAACGGCTACAAGCAGCAATGTCCTATCCAGAAAATATTAAATATAGTAGATCCATGCTGTCACCTAGCAATCTCGAGCCACATCGACCCACTGGGAAAACCCCCGATATCCCCGCATGCCAGTGTGCCCTTGAACAAGAGCAGAGTGGTTTGTTGGAGTTGAGAGCAGACTGAACTCTTCTCCTTTGACCTCGTGTCAGATAATTTACAATATGATATTGTATTAATTATAATATTATATATTTTAACTCTTTCACTGCCAGCCTTATTCTGGCTTTGACCCTCCTTCTCTGACAGGCCTTTTTGCTCATTTTAAACAAAATTCACAGCTCCACAAAAAACTTAGTGCAAGTGGAATCATGACGTGTTGTACACCAAATGAGACCTACAAGTGTCTGCTTTCAAAAAAATAAATAAATAAAAAACTAAATAAATGTACTACATTTTATATTTAGGCATTTGAAATTCCTTATTTTCATTAGATTTAAGCATTTGACGAGAAACTTTTTTCTAAAACAAACTTCCATGTCAGTCTTGTTTTCCTCTGTTCTACTTTTTGGTGAAAGAATATGAGCCACTACATTTAAATAATGTCTTTAGGATAAAAAAACAATATGAGATTACATTATTAAAACAATGAGGATGAGTGTCCTTTTCATCTTTAAACCAACAAAAGCTGTTACAGATGAGAAGACAGCACAGCAGTTTTCTACTTTCTGATGCAGATTCTACAGATTCAGCCTCTTTCATGGAGCAGGGATTATATTGAACTCTCCAAACATGAAGAAATCCAGTAGTTTAAGATACAGTCTTCATTTTAAAGATCAAATATCTGCTCTAAACGTAATCAACAATGTTTTCAGTCCAAGGTGTTTTGCCTGTAATCTGTTTGAAAAGAAATCTTCTCACTGGAAGATTAACTCACCGGATGCAGGAGTGGGCGTGGCTCTGGCTCCTATTCATTAAATGGTACCACGTTCAATCGAGGAAATAAACCCACGTTCCCGCGTCAGATTTTGTTTCTAGAATTAACATATCATAAGTTCTTCTTGTTTTCTCACATTCATGCTGTTGTTTCAACAATATGGCTACCTTGCTTGAGTTGATCTGGCCCATGGATGTATTATATTATCTGGATTGGGCTCGCCCCCTCTTTCCTGATGCGAGTGGCGATCAGGCCGCTCCGCGGTACTGCGGCGGTTGGGCCCAAGAAAAATTTCCCCATAGACCGTCAATGCATTTTTCGGCACTTCAAACTGCTATTGCTCCGCGGACACAGCACCTACAGCTTTAACTAAGGTCTCATTTTGAAGGTATTTCTCTCTAGTTTCACTACTTAAATTTTCAATTTTTTCGTTGGCCCAAACGCTTAAACGGTGTTTAGCCTAACTTACTGCTCTGCCCGCGCTCTCCCCGCTCAGGCCACCATCGCTCTGATTGGTCAGAACTGATCACGCTGTCACTTTTCTAACGTCACGATAGTGGGAGGCGCTAGCCCACATTCAGGAAAGAGCGCGGAAGTAAAAATCTTTTTCGGCATCAATGCGCCACTGAGCAGAAGCCATTGAAAACAACGGGCCGCCATCTTGCTCATCTTCCAGGTATAATTATACTTCCATGATCTGGCCTCTAGTCCGCTTGACTTGATCTGGCTTCACTTCACGACTCAGCGCTTGACAGATCCCTCCGCTATTGACCATTTGCACGTGTCGTCACACTCCTCGAGGGAACGCCCACTTCTCCATGCTGGAGGGCAAAAGCGCTGTCTGTGCGCATTACAGCAATGGAAACATTGACGAAAACTTGCTCGTTTCTAAGTAATTTTAATTGATTTCAATTGTAAAATGGCTGTATCTGGAACACGCTGCACTAACAGGCAAGATCGAGGTTTTAAGTCTAAACCTGTAGATTTTTCGTTTACATTTTGATGAAGATAGAAGACGCTAGTGGATGAAGGACAGGAATGGCAGCAATAAATCAAAAGAACTGGAATCCCTCTAAATCGCTACAGATTTACAGTGAACACTTTAAACAAGGTAAGTCAATGCTAAAGAGAAAAAAAAAAGACCTTTGACAAAGAAATAAATGCAATGAATATTTGAAACAGCCTGCATTATGTGTGGCTAACACTAGCCTCACAGCTAAGTTACTGAAAACCAACCTCTTGTAGCTTTTAAATCTGCTCCAGCGTGTGACAAAACCCTGTTTACCACAGAATGGTGCAAATCATGAGGAGTAAAGTCAGGCAAACTTGAAGATTTTATTTATTCGGCAAACATAGCAGGAGGAAAAGGGCATGGATCAGCTGCATTCATTAGCTTTTCCAAATACCTTGTTTTGTGTGCGTCTAAAAGACGTCCTACTTCCACAGACAAATGTCCTGAACATGCACTAGAAGCATCCACTGCTTTTTTACGGAAAAATAAGAAAATATGTGAGAATTTGTCAGTTTTGCGCTTCCTGTAATGCTGCGTAAACACACTTCTGCCCTCCAGCATGGAGCAGCCACGTGATCAAGTGACGTAGGTGCAAATGAATAAAGGTTATTATACACCAATGAAGTTGAAGCATCCTTAATCACTCACTATTGCTGTATTAGTTGAAGGTGTAGAAATGGGACTACTTTCCCATAGACTAATGCTAGTTTAAAGAGAAGCTCACCCCCTAAACTCCACCCACAAACACATTTCAAACACAGCAAACTCATTGAAAAGCATTGGGAGAAGGGCAAAGGAGGGGCTCAGAGAGGAGAGCAGCAGTGTGATTGGATTGACAACAGGTGTCTGCAATTAGTGCTTCTTTTTGAGTGGAAAATACTCGCTGAGGTCACAAAGAACCTGGAGCTGACATGAGAGACACAGCCAGTTTGTGACTATTTTGACCTGAAACCTGCTAATTTGATCAGTTTGCTCTAAAAATGCCAAAAAATGACTCAGAACAGTAGACAATGCTATTTAAACACCATATACATAGTTTAACTGCCAAAAAAACTTATTTTAGGGTTTAGCTTCTCTTTAAACTTCCTGCGCTAACTTAGAAGTTGTCAAGGTAACAGTGATGTATCTGTCACACACTGAAGCGCATGAAAAGTGCCTTCACACATAAAATAAATACAGAGACTAAAATTGGTGTTGGCAGTTATCTTTCTTTCTTTAACTCAACAATGACAACAGGTCATAGCTACAACACCCCTTAGCTATAAACTTTTTTTTAATTTATATAGGAGCGCTTTTCTGTCTGGACACTCAAAGACGCTTTACAGACAAAGGCAGATAAACAAAGGTACAACATATAAAACAGTTAGTAAAACTGGAGGATGACATGTTGGGGCCCTTCAGTATAATAAAGATTGAGGGAAAAGTGTTGACCTGGTGCCATCAATGGTTTAGAGAAGAAAAGAATTAACCTCATCTCAAACCTTTTATCGAGTCAACAGAAAGAATCCACAAAAAACTGCGTATCATTGACGCTCACCACCCAGCAGCTTCAGTGAGTAATCAGGCCGACATCACCGAAGCTGCACCACTGCTCCCAGCATCATCAGTGAGGGTCACGCTAACCTCGCTGAAGCTGCGCCACAACTCCCAGCAGACTGTGAATTGTGTAAGTATAACTTAATTTTAGCAAATTCAATATGAACTAAGAAACTTTCAATATTTGTTTTTACTTTTGATGCAAGTTCTTAAACAGTGTGGGCTGGTATTGATCCAGGTCACTTGCTCTGGAGCAAAATTGGCCCATATAAGCTTTTCACCTCAGACTTTGTCAACCAGGGGCCAAAAAACAGTGGAGAGTGAGGTATATTGCCCTTTGTCTGCTGAATTGATTGTAAAAAGGATGTTGACTAACGTTTAAAGTTTTAGGTCATCAATTCATATTTGACCCTTCTTGGACGCCAGGGCAGTGCCATAGTGCTGACTCAATGGCACTGTCAGAGGTCTGACAATAATTATATTTACAGATGGATGTGTCTAAAGAGGTCAGGGCTGTTGGGGCTATCTGTGCCCAAAACCACTGGACATTGGTGGTAAGTGATGAGTTCAGATGAGTAAATGATAAGTGAAATGTGACAATGTGAACCCAAACATGTCCCCATTTTAGATCATGTATGTTCAAGAAAAAGGAACGGTTTATGTAGATCCATTCGGTGCCAGTGTCGCTCAAGCCAAACGGTGTGAACGAATCACAAAGTACAGTATAAAGGAATTTGTATGGCTGTTTCTTTTTAATTCACATTACCTAAAACCTGTAATGGCCTCCAGAGCACTAGTCCAAAAGAAGTCCCAAGCCACAAGAGTCTGGGTCTTCGAGACTGTGGACAACCCCAGGCAGCAAGATTCACCTCTTGTGGGTCTTTGTTGTAGGGTAAGTTGTGCAGCATGCTTGGGAGAAACTCATAGTTCTGTAATGTATTCCTCCTTTTTTTCCAGTAACAGAGTAGTGTAAGTCACCTTTCAATCTATTTACAATCTGAGTAGCTCAAGTTACTTTCATAATTCTATCAAAACCACAAAGGAAAATGACTCAAAATGCAACAACTCTGTGCAAAAATATTTAATAAAGAAAGTGTTAAAAATCACAAAAAAGAACGTAAGGAGACACATGGAGGTAAACAAGACAATCTGGCACAGAACAATGGAAGGAGGGGAGTTTATATACACTGGAGGGACCTACATAGAGACACAGGTGAGACACATGAGACAATCACACAGGAGGGAAACCGAACCGGAAAGTGAAGTGATCTGACGTGAGAGACAAGGTGAGTTTCAAAATAAAATACTGAGGGCTCAGGAGTGGGTGTGACAAATTCAATTCCAAAAATCACACTTCAGGATCAAGACGCCACAGAAACTGTGGAGTAGCAGTTCTGTGGTGTCACTTTTGTATTAAGTAATCAGTATAAAGTGTAAAAGCAGCAGGATAATATTGCACAATGTCTTAATATGTGTGATCACCTCAAAAGAAACCATATTGTAGTATGTTGAATTGACTTGCCTCTTTGCGGCTGGCAGAGCTTCTTTTGCAGGGAAAGGAGCTTGCGTACCCAGTGGATGAGGCAGGGGTCAGCAGAATGCGACTCCAAATCGCAAGGACACTCGTGGACAACACAGGTGAATTGAAGAGCTTTCCATTCATGAACCTATTTTGGTTGAGCCCTGACCTTGTACTCACCCTTCACTTTTGTAGAAGACTTCTCGGAGATTTGCTCCAACTGTGGCTTCAGATGCACTGGTGGCACTGACAATGCCGACATAATTGATGATGGCCCAGAAGAGGATGAGTGGGTAAGCTATTACAAGTGTTGTAGTGTGTTGTAACTCTTGTCATCTTTATTTATTTATTTATTTTCAGATTGCATGCAGCCATTGCAACCGCTGGTTCCATATGGAATGTGTGGGGTCCCCAAGTTCAGTTGGGGACTTTTTTGTGTCCTTTGTTTGAATGTTAAATAACATTGTTTAACTAGCCTACCTTTTTATTTCTTTGGAAATGAACCGGCTATTTTATTTAAACAAACACTTTGACTTTATGTTAGGTTTTGATTTATTTTATATTTTTGAACTGATACAATGTATTATATCTACATTCTGTAACTCAAGTCTAAACTACAGAATTTACTTCTGTGCCAGACGATTTCCAGAGAAAGTTTTGAGTACTCTATATCACCGACTGAAACAACAGAAGTTTCATCTGATCCACTGTCCTGTGTCGTCTGATCTCTCACTTCGATTTCCACCTCCAGCTGCACCTGCTTCTCCAGCTAAGGCCCTGACCAAGCCAACCACATCATGGGATGGTCCCTGAGGCTGTTCTGTGGACTCCAAACCTGGGGCGACAGAGCCTTGTCTATCGCTGTCCACCCTCTGGAACAGAGACTGCACCGACCTCACCACTTTTAAGAAAAATCTCAAAACCCATTTGTTTAAATCTTCATTAAGTTTCATTAATGTTTTAATTACCAACTGTTTTATATGTTGTACCTTTGTTTATCTGCCTTTGTCGGTAAAGCGTCTTTGAGTGTCCAGACAGAAGTGAAGCCAGATCAAGTCAAGTGGACTAGAGGCCAGGGCTGTTTCCCAAAGCCTGCATTGCCTACAAAGCCTGTTCCTCCAAAGTCAGTTCCTTCCAATCCAAGGCAAGTGGCTTTTCTCAGCTCAAACTGACGGCTAATGGAACAGACTTCAGAGGAATCAGACACAGCTGCATCAAGTGAACTTAATGAAGCAGCAGAACACACATGAGGGAGGGGCTCATATTTGTGAGGAAGAATTAAATAAAATAAGATTATTAAAAAATGTGTTTGTTTTACTAGAGAAGTATTTTCTAAACATAATATTTGCCTACTTTGCATATTAAGAAGTTTTGAAACTTTATTTATTTTTCCTTCTTAAATGTTCATGGTGCATTATGGGTAAATTCCCAAGAGGAAGGCAGCGAAGGATACACTTGTGTATCCTTGGTAAATTAGCCACATGCTAACCAAACCAAGGACACTGCCTGTGGAGGACATGAACATTGGAACATGACTTGGATGATGTCAGTGCCTTGCCACGCCCAGACCAGACCAAGGCAAGGCAAGGTACCTAGGCTTTGGGAAACAGCCCAGATCAACTCAAGCAAGGTAGCCATATTGTTTAAACAATCGCATGAACGTGAGAAAACGAGAAGAACTTATGATATGTTATTTCTAGAAACAAAATCTGACGCGGGAAGGCAAAACGCATTTGTTTATTTTCTCGATTGAACGCTGTACCATTAAATGAATGGGAGCCAGAGCCACTCCTGCATCCAGTGAGTTAATCTTCCAGTGAGAAAAACTCAAACACCGGCCCTTTAGAAACAGCTGATCACGTAAGCACATACGACTGCGCTCCGCAGTGTCAACAAAAGAGCACATGTATTTTCCGGTCCTGTGACCTCCTCTGGCTCTTTGTACTCATACTGCACCCCCTCTCCCGGTGAATCTGTGAAACTGCATAAGGTTTCTGACTGCAGGCGAAGTCAGCACGTGCATCAGAGAGCCCTGGCTGCATATAATAAAAGAACTATGACGGAATTAGACGTCCGTGCAGGCTACGATTGGCAATGACAGATATCTTCATCACGGGCAGGGAACGAGTTCAGCTTACCACAACAATCGCTGACACACGTTTATGGTTACTTCCTGAACGACAAAGCAACCAGAACAGAAAAAGCAGCAATATGTTAATTAAAGAGAAGCTAAACCCTGAAATAAGTTTTTTTGGTTGTTAAACTATGTATATGGTGTTTAAATAGCATTGTCTACTGTTCTGAGTCATTTGTTGGCATTTTTAGTGCAAACTGATCAAATTAGCAGGTTTCAGGTCAAAATAGTCACAAACTGGCTGTGTCTCTCACGTCAGCTCCAGGTTCTATGTGACCTCAGCGTGTATTTTCCACTCTAAATTGAGCACTAATTGCAGACACCTGCTGTCAATCCAATCACACTGCTGCTCTCCTCTCTGAGCCCCTCCGTTGCCCTCCTCCCAATGCTTTTCAATGAGTTTGCTGTGTTTGAAATGTGTTTGTGGGTGGAGTTTAGGGGGTGAGCTTACCTTTAAAAATCCACACCTACTGCGAAGCTAACAAACCTCAATGATGCGATGTCAGACGGAAAAGCCACTGCTTTTCCTTAGGCTTTCCAGCAGACTTGCAAGATTTGTTTGAATTCTGTTTGTAAGAGGAGTTTAGGGGTCTAGCTTCACTTAAGAAAAAGTGAATATTCCTAACACTTTGAATTGAATTATTAAACAAAAGCAGCCAAACTATACTCTCGACTGTGATGTGCTGGAACGTACCCATTGTACTACCTCTTTCCAATGTTTACTGTTAACGCAGACATCCATCTTTACCGCTCCGCAGCCTATCTTGACTGTTTTCCAACGTATCTGGAGCTAATTTTCCCTCCTCTGGCTCCAAACCGAAAGCAGATGTCCTCTCCCCTGACAGCTTTAATACAGCGTAACCTGGATGAGAACACACTTTATGTCTCTTTGAAGCGCCGTGAGCTACCGGCCACACCAGATCAGAGCTAAGACTGAGCTAATGTACGCTCATGCTATGGAAAGAAAGAAAGCCCGGTGGAGGGATTCCAAAAGCACACACGGAAAAATCCCAAATCTGACCAAGGATTGAACCTATGACACAACTGGGAGTCTGGTGGAGAAAGCTGGAGGTATGTGGAAAGGTCATCAGTTGGCTGGCGGCGTCCATGTTTTGATTTTATGTCTGTCTCCGCGTATTTTGCCGTTCTTACCTTGGATGACCTTTTGGGATAAAAAAAAAAGATAATATTCTTAAAGGGCACACGTTATGCAAACTTGACATTTGGAGTTTTAAGTTATATTTTAACACTGATTCGTCGTCAGAAACACAGCTGGAGTTCTGTCTGTGAGGATTATTCTTTTCCCCAAATGTCCCACGTTTGTGATGTAATAGAATCTTTTGCTCTGGGTTTAAAGTGTGCGTCCTGGCATACGTAATCTTGGTCTTTCATCTGACAGTGTTTTGTTTTTACTGACATGTCCAGGCCGTGACTCACACCTGCTTTTTTCAGCTTTGAAACATTAGCCAAGGAGTTTACTGTTATTTTATCTGCCTGATGCATCATGACATGACATCACATGACATCATGTGACTTGCACTACGTCTGAAAAGGTAAAATCGGCCCCATAGCTACTAGGTCCTTAAGCCAAAACCTGATGTGCGTCACCACACACCATGATAAGAACTGTTCGATTAGTGCAGTCAGGAGGTAGGAGCTAGGAGCCTGTATGCTTCATATCTTGGTTCCTTTAGCATAGGAACCTCTGATGCCCCACCTCCAGGTTTCTATTTTTTTTATTATTGTTTTTTTTTTTCCTTGCTGAGAAGGAGGGTCTAAGGACAGGGGATGCTAGGACCAGTGGTTAAAGTGGGATTTGGGTGGTGGGGGAACTCTATTTTAGGTTCAGGGTCGTACGCAGGATTTTGAACATACCGAAGTCCAAAACGATCTGATTAAAAGTAAATAGTCTTTTCTTATATTGTCACTTATATATTTGCTATTGGAGGTTGCAGAAGAGAGACATTCTCTGATGTGTCTTGACATTGAGCAGCTGGAATTAGGCTCTTCAAAAAAGGGGGGTCTGGGTAATTTTTTAAAAATTCAATGCAATTTCCTGCATTTTGGTGAGTTTTAGATGTGATATTCTCATTATGTGATGTAACTTTACCATAGTTAAAAACACATCAGGCAATTAAAAATAAATAAAAGCAAGCAACCAGAGACCAGATTGAGGGGGCCCCAGCCCTGGATGCATTCCTTAGCTCTGCCCCTATAAAACTGGGTTTTAGGAGCGTCAGTCAGTTTTAATCTTATGACAAATAGGTAACTGCTAAAAACAACGTTTTGAAAAATGTAAATCTATTAATCTATCAATCTATCTATCAGGTTTTATTTCTAGATAAAAAATGTGTATATAATAAAAATGCCCACAAAAATAAGACTAGACTATTTTCTAAAATTTGGTGTACACAAGCTATTTGTGTACATTACACTCCCTCAGCGCCGCTGTTCTCCTTGAGTCCCTCCTGCCCCTTTCACTGCCCCAGTCTCTGCCCCTGTCCTGTCTCTCTGCCCTCAGTGCTGGGCTTTAACATATCTGTGCCTTTAGCGCGGTAAAACCACACGCAGTTATTTGGATGCTTATATCGCTCTTGCTCGTTCGTGCGCACTGCGCTGTCGGACTTCCTGACCGTTCCGGCCCACTTTCACCCCTGGCTAGGACAAATATTAATTTCCTCATTTACTAATGATCTGCTTTGACATTCTTGATCAATCACTGCTTCTGAATGTTTGTTTTATTTTTATTTCCTACTATTCATGTTTGCTAAACTAATAATCTTGGGAAGTCCTCAGAGACGACTGTTGTTGTGATTTTAGGCTATACAAAAATAAATTGATTTGATTTGATTTGAACTTGACTCTGTGAGTGAAAAGACTACAAGTTCTTTAAGATCATTAGAATGAGTGAAGAAAATCATTAGCATGTCACAGGTAAACTTGGGGCCATTCTTCCAAACACAGCTTCAAAAATGACCGCTCTTACTTATTTGCTTAGACTGAACTCAGCCTCCATGACCAGTTCAGACTGCCTCCACCTGCAGCAGACTCCACTCTCTCGTCCTGTAAAAACAAGTGAGCAATGTCCTCTTTTGTATCAACATCGTGTTAGGTTAGAACTATCCGAGTTATGTGCGTGAATGTGTCAAACCAATAACAACGTTTCATAACAGGAAGAATAAAGATTATTTTGAATTGATTTGTCTGTTTTCAGGACCTTTAGAAGATCAATGCACTGTTGACTTGTAAGCTGTTTCCATGAAGAGGAAACAGCTTACACAATCAAACGACATATTTGAGTAAAACAGATTTCCCCTTCAACTAAACGTACCATGACAACGGAACTGCTGATCAGAAACAGGAGCGTGGCTGAAGAAGGTAAATAGTGATGGATTTTTGAATTGCAGCTAATAATGAAATTAAATCTGTTCTTTTTTGTAGAGGCCAAAATCTCAACCACAGTTATTTTGGGGACTTTCCAAGATTGCTAATTTAGCAAACATCAATGTTAGAAAATAAAACCATACAGATTAATTGGTCAAAATTAAACAGTAGAGAAAAGAAACAGTGATTGGTCAATGTCCTTCTGTCTATATACCCTTCTTCAAGGAAAAACTTGATGGAAAAAACGAGAAAGCTGACGGAGAACAACATTGACAATGCATTCACAAAATGTCCTATTAGCTGCAAAGTATAGTAAAGTAAATAGTGATCAAAAACCAGCAAGCAACATTCACATTTATGAAAAGTGGCCTCGATGAACAAAACAAAAATATTACACATGCAGGCAGCTAAATAAATCCACATGTCCTTCCTTGGTATCGAGTGCTGCTAGCAGAGGTCTGAACAGTGCAAGTTTTAGGGCCACACTCAGGAGCTGTTTATAAGATGGTGTTCGCCCACTCACCCACCACCTCCACAACAGCTCCAGCTCTTACCAAGAACTTGGAATAATGGCTATTCTCACCAACGGTAGGTTTGGAAAGGTCGCATGACTACAATCAATCTAAAACCGTCAGCAACTTCCAGTTCAGTCTTCCTTGCTAAACTTGAAAAACCAATGTTTTTTTTTTCTCTTCAAAACTGAGGTTTACACAGCCCATAAAGTAAAAGTTTATTCTTATACAGTCCAAAAAGATGCAGCTGAAGGAGAGCGCAAGTTCCAGCTTCCTCCTGGAGCGGCCGCAGCAGCACCACCAACGCCCTAACCAATCAGAACCAATCACCTCCACTATAGCCCTTGACTGACCGGTGGAGTAACAAATCATTTAGTAAGTAATGCATCTTAATGCATTTAGTAATGCACATTAGTAAAAAACAGTAGTTTGTCTGCCTTATATGGTCAGTGAGAATTGCAATGTTAACTGGATGCACATGTAGTTGGGCAGGTTAAATCATCCACATATCAATGCGCTTATCATACGTCTCTATGTCAATGTCAAAATGAGTTTTAAGGGGGGCGCTGTTGAGCGATGAAGAAGTAAGACGCGTCTCCGATAGCTCCGACAGCCAAATCCTTTAAAAAGTATTTTTTAAGGATTAAATCCTACTTTGTGACTGAGCTCTTGAAGATAACCTTACCGGGAATATAAAACAACCGCATTTGCGTTGTTTTTCCAACATGACGCGAGGAAAAGGAAAGAAAAACGACACGGCAGAACAAGGCCCCACCCAAGCATCGCCCTCGCCTGAATTGGAGCCCGAGGGTGACGACATGGAAGAGCCATCCAACCGGGCATTGCTACAGGCTATTAGAGAGCTCAAAGATGATGTTATCAAAAATAAGGATGATATATGTAAAAGTTTGGACACACGCATTGAACGCGTTTATAATGACTTGAGAGGGGAAATAAATACAGCCAAAACAGATCTGCAAGCCTCCATTGCTAAGCTCGAAGCTAACACGCAGGCTATGGGCAACACAGTTAAAGATATCGAGAGAGCAGCTAGCTCCCACTCGGACAGCATTAGCCTGCTGGAGCAACAGGTAGCTAGCCTACAGTCGGACGTTACCAAACTGAATCGAAAGTGCGAGGATTTGGAGGGGAGGTCTCGGAGGCACAACATACGAATCACCGGGATTCCAGAGGGAGCGGAAGGGCCAAAACCAAGAGAGTTTATTGCGGATGTGTTAAGAAATCTCCTAAATCTGCGCGAGGCTCCGCTGGTTGACAGAGCACACCGGTCCCTTCAGCAGCGACCACGACCCTCCGAGCCACCTCGTCCATTCATCCTACGTCTGCACTATTACCACATGCGTGAAGATATCTTGCGAAAAGCTGCCACCATGAAAAATATGCGATTTCAAGACAAGGAGATACGGATTTTCCCGGACTACGCGCCTTCTGTGCCAAGAGACGCGCACAGTTCAACAAAGCCAGGGAGCTTCTGCGGGGCAAACCCGGCGTAAGATATGGCTTACTTTACCCGGCGAGGCTTATAGTAACCCATGATGGTGTCCAAACATCCTTCACGGATCCCCTGAAAGCCGAAGAATATGCTGTGCGACTGTTCAAATCAACATCAGAGCCAGGACCGAGTGACGCCGACATCTGAAGAGTCCATGCTTCTTCTGTATCAGCACTGAGGGACTTGTTTACACGTTGATTTTGAGATTCCAAGGTTCGTTGTATTATAAGGTGAGAGTTAAAAGACATCATGTTCATTTGACATTACTCAGGATTCATGCTTGTTTTGTTTAAACAAGCTAAAATTACTTTCTAAATGACTGCAACATAGGCTGGCAGGCTATCCAAGAGAGTAACAGTCTTTGTAAGTTACGTTACTCAGACAGGGAAGTATTTGTGTTTTTGTTTTGTATTCTTCCTGCATGTCCACTTCTTCCTGTGGCTACGTTAGTAATAGCCAGAGTTTTTTGTTGTTGTTGCTTATGTTTATGTTTATTTTTGTTATTTTGGCATTTTTTACTGAATGGCGTAATCTGAGTTGGGTTTTTCAATATAAATTACATTATTTTTCTTTTTTCTCATGTAGGCGATGTAGACATTTCAATCTTAACTTTGTGCCACTGCATTTTTATTTTTCTTGTGTTGTATGGCAGACGTTCAGGTTGTAAGAAAGGGACTGACATTTACTAGTTGGAATATACGAGGCTGTAACAATCCAGTTAAAAGAGGCAAAATCTTGAGTCATTTAAAATCATTAAACTCAGATGTTGTTTTTTTACAAGAGACACACTTAAAAAACAGTTGTCATAATAGATTGAGAGCAAAATGGATAAGGATATATTTCATTCATCTTTCTCTGCCAAGGCTAGAGGAACAGCTATATTAATCAAAAAGGGTGTTCCCTTTTGCCATAATTCAACAACAGCTGACAAAGATGGACGTTATGTGATAGTCTCAGGAGACATTCAAAATACGTCAGTCACTTTGGTCAATATCTACGCACCTAATATAGACAACCCTGCGTTTTTTAAAAAGGTTTTCAGTTTAATCCCTAACCTCTCACAAACAAATTTAATTATAGGTGGGACTTTAATACACCTTTAGATCCCTATCTTGATAGGTCATCGACCAAAAAAATTTCCAAAAATAATTCGTGTATTTTTCTAAATTCATGCCTTAAAAACATGAATATTGTAGACCTATGGCGCTTTACCAACCCATCAGGTAGAGATTACTCATTTTTTTCGCCAGTACATAACTCTTACAGCAGAATTGATTACTTTCTCCTCGATGCTCGATTAGTACCATTTGCAACAGATATAAAATACCACACTGCTTCAATTTCAGATCATAGCCCACTGACACTTAACTTGGCTTTGGAGGGCATGGATCCACCATGTAAGTCATGGAGGCTAAATCCCCAACTGTTAACAGAAAAGGAATTTTGTAATTACATTGAATCTAAAATAAAATTGTACTTTGAGATAAACGACACCCCAGATGTAACTCCAAGCATTTTATGGGAGGCTTTTAAGGCCTATTTGAGAGGGTGCGTCATCTCATATGAAGTAGCAAAAAGAAAAAAGGATACAGCTAAAAGTAAAGACCTTGAAGCACAAATTCAGCAACTTGATCGTGAAAATGCTTCAAAACCTACTGCTGACTTGCATAGAAAAATTACCAATCTGAAGTATCAACTTAATGAAATTCTCTCAAAAAAAATTACCTCTGCCTTTTTGTTTACCAAGCAAAAATATTTCGAGTTTGGAGATAAACCACACAAATTATTGGCTTACCAACTTAGAAAAATAGAAGCAGACAGGGCAATTCATAAAATCAATGATGAGAAAAATAATTTACTGACTAAGCCAAGTGATATTAATAAAAGATTTTTACAGTTCTATTCTGATTTGTACACCTCTAAATGTAATATTGATCCCGTGGTCATGAATAAATTCCTCGATGATTGTAATCTCCCAAAAATAACAAAGGAAGATGAAAATCTTCTTAATTCGGATATTCAACCCAAGGAAATACAAAAAGCCATAGCTCTCCTGAAAAGTGGCAAGGCACCAGGCCCTGACGGCTTGCCAGTTGAGCTTTACAAAAAATTCAGCTTAATTCTCACACCATACTTGCATAGAATGTACAAGCAAGCTCAGTTAGAAGGCACATTACCACCAACTTTAACTGAAGCAACAATTACAGTTTTACATAAAAAAGGAAAGGATGCACTGCAAGTGGGTTCATACCGGCCCATTTCTCTCCTAAACATAGATGGTAAATTATATGCAAAAATTCTTTCTATCAGACTATCACCTTTAATGAATACACTAGTACATAATGATCAAACTGGCTTTATAGCAGATAGGAGCTCAACATCAAATTTACGACGACTATTTAATATTTTATACACAGACAGAAAAATGCACAATGACTTAGCCATTCTAACGCTCGACGCCGAAAAGGCGTTTGATCAGATAGAATGGGAATATCTGTTTGAAGTACTAAAACGTTTTAATCTTGGTGAAAGATTCATCAACTGGGTGAAACTCCTATATACAAACCCCAGAGCACGAATTCGTACAAATAACAATTTATCTATTCCCTTTCAGCTGTTTAGAGGGACACGCCAGGGCTGTCCTTTGTCCGCTCTGATTTTTGCCTTGGCTATAGAACCGCTAGCACAAAGTATTCGATTAGATCCTCAAATATATGGTTATAGGACTAAAAACACATTGAACAAAATTTCTCTGTACGCGGATGATATTCTTTTATATGTGACAAACCCAAAATGCTCTATACCGGCAATTCTCGAAAAGATTAACTTGTTTGGTAAATTTTCAGGCTACCGCATCAACTGGACCAAAAGTCTGCTGATGCCCGTCCATCCAATTCCTCAGGCTACGTTGATACAGTTTCCATTTAAGGTGTCAAATGACAAATTTACTTACTTAGGCATTGAAGTTACAAAGCAATTTTCCTCTCTCATGCAATCAAACTTTTTGCCTCTTTTGGATCAACTTAAAATGAAAATTGATTTTTGGAAAACATTACCAATCTCATTATTAGGAAGGATAAATGCAGTAAAGATGATTTTCTTACCACAAATCTTATACTTGTTTCAAAATATTCCTGTATTCTTAACAAAGTCTTTCTTTAAAAAAATTGACTCAATTATTCAACCCTTTTTATGGAATTATAAAACTCCTAGGATAGCTAAGAAACACCTGACTAAATCTAAAATGATTGGGGTCTATCCCTTCCAAACTTTATTATGTACTACTGGGCATCTACCTTTAAAAGCATATGTTTTTTCACTAAAGCTCCTGATAATGCTCCAACCTGGTTAACTATAGAAAATGAAGATTGCCAACCATACTCACCTGCTGCCATAATATTGTCACCTTCCCCTCTTGACAAATCCTTATACTGTAAAAATCCAATAATATCAAATCTTATTCGAACATGGAGGCAAATTAAAGCACATTTTTTTATCAAATCAGTCCCGCTTTCCCTACCAATTGCAAAGAATCCATCGTTCACTCCATCTACTCTCGATTCAACTTTTAATGAATGGGAGACATTGGGGATAAGATCTCTTAGAGAATTGTATATTCAAGGTGTATTTGCCTCTTTTACACAGTTACAGAGGAAGTATAAATTACAGGGTAATAATTTTTTTAGATACTTACAAGTCAGGGACTATGTGCGAAAACACCTGACATCTTTTGCTGTAGAACAGCAGTCTATAGTTGATGACTGTTTAAACATTTCCCCTAATGAAAATAAATTCATCTCTTGTATATATAATAAATTATTAAAGCATTCATCTCCCTCCTCGAGTAAACTCAGAGAAAACTGGGAGAAAGACATGGGCATTCAAATACCAGTTGATATCTGGGAAGACAGTCTCAAGTATACTCACTCATGCTCTAATAACTCCAGACATTGCCTTATACAATTTAAATAATACATAGGCTTCACTATTCAAAGGTAAAAATTCACAATATTTACCCCAATGTCACTTCGACCTGTGATAAATGTCAGTCCCCCGACGCAACACTTTTCCATGCATTTGTTTCATGTCCTAAGGTAGCTCAATATTGGTCTGATGTGTTTGACTGTATATCTCAAATTATACAATCTAGATTATTACCAGAACCTTTGTTAATTATCCTTGGTACATCTAATATATTTACAAAGTTTACGTCAGCACAGCAGCAGTTCATCTCCTATTGTCTGATTATTGCAAAGAAACTCCTCCTCATGTCATGGAAAGGACCTTCTGTTCCAAGTGCTAAAATGTGGTTACGTGATCTTTCAAATACCTTGAACCTGGAGCAAATAAGGTATCTGTTAAAGGACAAACTGCTGTTATTTCAAAAAGTGTGGCAACCATTCATTAACTTTTTGAAGTCTGCGTCTACTATATGAAACCTTAAACCACATTTTATATCTCTGTAAATTATCGCCAAGCAAAATTTTTTTAAATTGTGATTTTTATTACTATTATTTTTATTTTATTTGTTGTGTTTGTTTTTCGTTAAAAAAAAAGAAAACACAGTATGTTGAGCTCTTCTGATTCTGCACCTTATAAATGTAAATTGTATATGGCTCAATAAAAATATTGTGATTAAAATGAGTTTTAAGGACCCAAATTACTCAAAAAAAAAGGCTGCACCTTTAATAGGACAAAAGTCCTATTAATTTTTTTTTTCATTCCCAGAGGCTGATTTTGCTCTAAATAAAAGGGAAACAATGGTATTTTTATATTTAACCTTTACTGGTGCTTCATAGTATGCTTTTTTCAGACACTGAACAAGATGGAATTTTTCAAGAAAAAGTGGGACGTCCCTTCAAAGGGATGATGAGGGGTTTTTAACTGTCTAGTAATCTTACTGTTGACCTATTTTTATTTCACCTTTAATTAACCAGGAGAGCCTCATTGAGACTGCAAATCTCTTTTTCAAGAGTGTCCTGGCCAAGAGGCAGCAACATTTCAAGACAAAGAATGCACAATAAGTAAAACAAACATACAAATTTCATATAAAACATTTACAGATGAAGACTGATCTAATACATCTAGAAACCGCTTATATGTGTTTAGTGATACCAGATTGTTTAGACCAATTTCAGTTTGTAGTTCATTCTACAGATGTAGGTACAGCCAAGCTCAGTTCTGACTCTGGTAAAGAGCGTTAGAAAAAACACCTCAGGTTATAGTCTCCAGAGCTTCTGGGCACCAAATAATCCACCAAATACTGCTGAAGTAAACCTAACATGGCTTTAAAAATAAAAGACACCAGTGTTTCAGTCTACGTCGGGACAAAGACGTCCAACCAACTCTATCATACGGTTTGTCACAAATCTCAGGGCTCCACGGTCGACAGGATCTAAAGCTTGTAAAGCCTTGGAATGGGAAGAAGCATGCATGTACAGTATAACACATCACCAGAGTTTGAAATGGGTAAGAAAGTAGCAGACACTGTTGACCTATGAAGTAGCCCCAAAGATAAGGAATTAGGAACTAGGAGCTATTTATTGGGACTATTTGGATCCAGGGAGACAGCTAATGGAACAGACTTTAGAGAAAACAGGCCACAGCTGCAACAAGTGTTCATAATTAAGCACCTGAAGACACATGAAAGAGGCAGATGTTCTGAGGAGGACCGGGACAGAGTTTATTCATCTTAGTTTAATCGTCTTGTCGAAAAACACGTATTTTATTAAAAATTGCAAGAGCATTTTTTCTGCATTTGTATTTTAAAGTCTTTTTAGCCTTATTAATACCAATTGTAAATATGAATGGTCGTTTTACATGGACAAGTTTGCAGATACATTTTCATTTTTCTCACAACATTTTAAGACCTTGTGATCTGGTGGGTTTTTAGGTGTTTGAGACGGCAGAATCTCCGGAAGGAAGACGTTTTTTAAGGCCCCAAAATATAAACTAGCGCTGCATCGCTTAATAAGTGTCTGTGTAGAATTTGATAAAAACTAAATCTGAAGCACCTGGAAATGCTAAAGATAAAAAGACCATTGCAGGCCTCTTCTTAATGTGTACAACAGTTCCGTCCTGGTCGCGCAATTTCACTTGTATTTACAGTGGTCCCTCGTTTATCGCGGGGGTTACGTTCCAAAAATAACCCACGATAGGAGAAACCCGCTAAGTAGTGATCTTCATTGTTACCAGTAATTTCAGTTGATAACCTGCCTGGTTCAGATGTTTAGTGTCTTTTGTACAAGTAATAATGCGCTGAACACATGATTTACTGCGAGGTACAACAGCGAGAGTCGTTTATGTGACGCTTAAAGAGGGACGGTGCTGTGGGTGTTCTCCTGCTCTGCTTTTGGCACGTTGCCCGTCCCGCTGCGCTCCACAGCCGACCGCAGAGCCACGGATCACACGGGCTCCAGAGCCACGAAACACATCCGGACTCTAGCGAAGTCACAACACGCACCTCAAACACATCTCTGAACTACACAAATGACGTTCCAGCGTGAACAAACTTATCATCGTAACTACGAGCTCAAAGAGTCAAATCCTCACCTGGAGAAACGTCCGAGCGTCAGGTCAGCTTCCCCTGCATGATCCAAACTGTCTCAAGTTTTCTAAAAGAGCTTCTGTGCTGTTGCCTGTGAATGCTGCGATGTGATACGGTCCAAACAGTGCGTTTGAGAGAAAAGCAGCTTACAGCACACGTCTATACTGTGAAAAAAAAAAAAAAAAAGCAAAATTGCACACAAAAAAATTCGCAAAACCGCGAAAAGTGAACCGCGATAGAGCAAGGGAACACTGTACATAAAAATAGTATTGACCATCTATGGCGGCACGGTGGCAGAGCGGTTAGCGCTCTGGCCTCACAGCAAGAAGGTCGCGGGTTCGATTCCCACACGGCCCGGACCTTTCTGTGTGGAGTTTGCATGTTTCTCCCCGTGTCTGGGTGGTTTCCTCCGGGCACTCCGGTTTCCCCACCAACCAATAACATGCATGTTAGGGAACACTTGGTGAGCTGCCTCAGGGCAGTTTACTGTCACTGAGTGGGGAGGGGAGGGGTTCATCTCACTGTGAAGCACTTTGTGACTCTGTGTCTGTGAAATGCGCTATAAAAAAAGGTTACTTACTTACTTACTACTGCTACACACCTAGTAATATTATTAGTCAATAGCACCAACAGTTCCTCACGGCTGCGTCTGTCTCAATGTGATGAGAAAACAGTGAGTATATCAATGCTTTATTTTACATATAGTTTTTTTTTTTTTTATTTGAACATTTATTAATAAAGACAGAAACAAATATATACATCTGTACATATACAGCTACATACATACACACATATATACATACATGTATTTACACATATACACATACATGTACATGCATCTCCAGCTGCGATACTTAAAACCACATAAAAAACTTTTAGCAGAAAAATATTTACATAACAATAATGTTTAAAAGGAGTAGGAGGAAGCATATACCCTTATTTTACCTGCAGAAATAGTACGATAATACAACAATTTCTCGATAGAAGTTCTGAAAAAATCTAAATGCAACCATTTCCATGACATAAATAAGGATTGTAAGTGTCACTACAATAAACTTTCAAGATGATATAATTCTAAAAGATGCTGTTTGTACATTTTTTTTTTATTTGAACATTTCTTAAGTCCATTCCATAAACTTACAACACGTACAAATATGCTCATCTGTCGAACTGTTGTTGTAACTTTTACTTACTGCTATGTTTTTAGATGCTATATAGTTCACATGTAGTTTCCAGCAGATTCCATGGTCTATAATCACACCAAGAAACTTATGTTCAAAGGTTTGTTCAATACAAATTTTATTTATAAACAATTTAAATTTGGTTTAATTTCATATAGTAAAGTATGATTGAGATATATTGATCTTATTTTAAGTCAAATTGTTTTGGGCTGTGAAAGAACCATACCGCCATACTGTTCATTGCACTAAACATAGAAGTGATTAAGTGATAATGTCACCCTCCCAACTGAGTGAAACCTATTTGAAAATTCATTTCAGGAACATTTAGCATCATTTAAAGCCTCTTTCTCAAATTTTTGACCAAAAATTACCTTGAATAACAATATGTTTTTGGTATAAAGATTTCTTAGTTAGACTTCATATACAGTATTATAAAAACCCGCATCTTTACTTTAGGCTTGACTCATGACAGTTCAGAGGGTAGTTTTTCACAAATGCATCTTACATCACATCATTGAAACCATTTGTATGATTACAAATGATCAACAGTCATATAAAATCTTTTTTCTAACATCTTCTCTGGCTTAAATGTTTTCAAAGGTCAAATGAAGTTTACCTCAAATAAAAACATTATTCCAGCCCTCCCTGATAAAATCCATTCAACATTATTGTCACTGATATTAACTGGTTGGAGATAAAAGCGAAAAGAAACATTCCAAACGAAGATAGCTGCCTTTGCAATTGAACTTTTGTATAATCATCACCATTACGAAGACAACCCCGGTCCCCGAGGAGTTGTGGGAAAAAGTGAATCAGGAGTTGGCGGAGCGTCGCAGTCCATCATCAGCAGCACCTAGAGGCAAAGTGTTGTGTCAGGAAGATTCAGGAAGAACTCTGCAAACTACAACTGTGTGGCGTAATGGGAAGATCATGGAACAGTTTGAATATCAATTACTTATTTAGTTAAGAATGATTAGGTTAATTTATATTTCAGATAAGTCACAACACAGATGGGTTTTAGCCCAGATAAATACATGTTACTATGATTTTTTGTAAATTAGTGAGTCCTGTCTGTACCAATTGTTTTTGCCTAATATTTGATAAAAAACAAACTATAAAGGCACAATAAATCATTTTAGGTCTGAAGTTACAAAAATGGGTAAGTTTAGGTCTGAAGGTTGGAGTTGGCTAAGTTTACCATTTTGTTAATATTGATAAATAATAACGTGTCTTTACATCCACCATAGAAATGAACTGACGTAGCAAAATAATAGACAGTGCGTTCATACGACACATTGTTTAAAAGTGCGCGGTATCATTAACCGACATTTTTCCGTGAATTACGGAGTGTATTTTGATTTGACGGAAAATTTCCAATGCTCACCGTCATTTAGATCAGTGTTTCCCAACGAGGGGTACGTGGAGCCTCGGGGGTACGCAAGCTCTCACCAGGGGGTACTTGGAATGATTTAGACTTTAATAGAAGGTGAAATGTATTTGTAATTAACATAAATGTGTTATTTGTGATGATTTTTTAATACTTTTTAGGCATTTTAAGCCAGCATTTCATAAAAAACAATAAAATACAAAAGCAACAATTGGCAGTATTCTACTAGAAAACCCATTTGTTTACTTAAAAGCACAACTTAGAGGGTACTTAACGCTTAGGACAAACTCTAGGGGTACTTGGGACAAAAAAGGTTTGGAACCACTGATTTAGATGCCCTTTTACATGTAGTCTACTAATTTAGAGTGCTGCATCTCGACTGGACTCGCACTCTCTAACTCTCTCAAAATTAGAATTCAACGATAGACGAATGCCGCTTTCAATCCCATTCATGCGCGCTACTGTTCTGTCATTGAGGCTGCTCGACTGACGCCTGCGCAAATACTGTACGTAACCTTTAATTCTGTAAACAGGAGACTGCAGTTTCACGGACCACACTTTAGCTACGGAGCGCGGCAGATACAATGTCATCCAGCTGCAGCCAAAAAGGGAAGTTCCAGTGCAAAATGGTTTAGTCGAACGGGTAAGTTTAGGAAAGGGGTAAAGAGAATGGGTAAGTTTAGGGAAAGGGTTTGGGTGAAGGTTATTTTAAAAATAGAACAACCTTGAGTCTTATGAAGCACACAGGAACGCTCATTGAGGGCGTTCTCGAGCCTTATCAGGAACGCCCTAGCTGCAGTTCGACCCTACTCGGCAGATAACGCTTCATTCGACAAAATTAACGAGACCAAATGTGTTTTGTCAGTCTGATTTTAGGAGGACCACGATCGTTCGACAGACAAACACTGATTTATAAAGGTAGCAAAAAGTTGCACCTGCAAGTTCCTGATTTGGTGATTGTCAGATCTGCGCCAGCATCGGCTCGCTGCAGAAAAAACTATCCCAAAGGAATTAAAGACTGGCTTTTATGCAGAAGAAATGGAAACACATAGAGTTTGGGTAAAATACAGTGTTGATTTGCAGAAAGTGGAGAGAAGTGGAGGGGACTTCATGTAAGATGCAGAGCTAGCACATTGGTCACATTGAGATTGTTGATTGTCAAACAGACTGATTTTTACAGATGCTTTAATGGTATCGTAAGAAACTATTTATGCAGAGTTCAGTCACTTTGTGTAATGCATCTTATGTCTCATGACCCGTGCACGTCCCTGCAATCTCCGTGCCAGAAAACAACTACAAAAACAATAAACCTACTAAACAAAATAGTCTTTCTGCGAGTGTTGACCTGAGGGTTGCGTGTCCCGGTCCAGATGGGCCAGCGCTAGGGTCCGGATCCAGACCAGAGTCCGCCTTTCGGTGACCTGGGGTATGGAAGATCGCGTTGGCACTAGCCCAAAACTTCTGCATCTGATTTTCATGGCATTTGCAGCCTCCAGCACACATTTGATGTAAACATGGATAAAGCATTTCAATTGTGAACTCTGTGTTTAAGAAGGTATATGTATATAAATATCAAACAATATATTAAACTTTAGACTAGAGAGCTAAGGTAACAACTGTGTCATTATGACCTACGAAGATCAATCTGAGACGGAAGATGTTAGCGCACAACCCTTTTTGGCTACACTTCCAAAACTTCATTATCTAAAAAAATAAACGTTTAACCAGTGTTGCAATCAAAACACATAGCCTCCAAAATCTTCAAAAGCAGTGCGCTGTGTCTGCTGTTAAATTTACGTATCCTAGCAGTTTCGGCAAAAGCTAAATGCTGCGCTGCTCCATCACTCCAGGAAAAGAACATTGCTTCATCCATCTACTGTAGAGATTGAGCTGCATAAGAAAAAAAAAAAAAAATGTTGTCTCAAACGGCATGTTCCTTCCAAACTCAGCCCCAGACTGTCTTTGTAAATCCCTCGCCTGCACAAACCGCCATCAATCAGTAAGTCATAGAGCACATCCAGTTCCCATTCTGTCATCAAAGGAAAAAAAAAAAAATATGTAGCACTTTGATGCGTCACAGCTGTTTTTATTATTTTTTTTTTATTTTAGCTAAACTGTTACAACAAGTTTTCTCCGAACATGTGAACAACAGCTTCATGACAGAAGAGCCATTTCGACAGTCCGCAAGTTGTTTACATTACATCACAACATTCTACCGGCCCAATGTTATTTCAATCAGACGGAAGACGGAAAATGGTTATTGCTTGAATGCGTTATCTTTGTAATGCAAGACGTTAACGGGTCTAAACCACCTGCTTTTAATTAGTACCTGTGAAGAAGGCGATGCGTCACATTTTGGGGGAGAAATGTCTCTGCTGAGTTACTGGAAAAATACAACTTTTTGGAGTTTTATGGAGGTTTAATTAAAGAAAATTCTCATGGAAACCTCAGCGAAGTGTGAAGGTGCTCGTTGGCGATTAGGGGGCAAACCCAAGGCACTCTTCGTACAATAAAAGTTTGAAAAGCCTTCATTAAATCCAGGCTACTTCATTGTTAAAAAATAATTTCTTTAAAAACATGTGCTGCAGTGAGACATTCTTGTGTCCAGTCATTTGTCTGCAAAAAAAAAACAAAAAAACAAACAAAAAAACAGACTTTGCTCCAATCACCACCAGAAAGTACTTTTAAATGTGGTTCATGCAGCTATTGTTCAAATATAAAAGAATGTAAGCCATGTAAGGGGAGAGCGGGGTTGGTTGTCACACGGGTAGGTTGTTACAATCACTGTATCTCAGCTTGTGATTTACATTTACCACGATATTACACAACATGCAAATTAGGTATGATTAGCACGACTTCACAGCTGTTTTGTGTAATTATAGTACGCGTCACAGTCCCCATTCATTTCAATGGTGGTTGTTAAGACGTGTTCTTGTTTATGAATATTTATGAAATCCTGATCCTAATCTTAACCTGCCCCAAGCCCCAGACCTAATCTTACCAATTTAGTAACTTTATGCCTAAACTTACCCGTTTCACCTGAAGAAAACGTCCCCACGTGGCTGCAACCAAAACTCGTCCTATTTTGCTAAATGCACGGCGTAACATAAGTACTAAAAACAGCTGTGAATCGTGGTCAGAATACGCTGTTTTTGTGTCGTGGTAAAAGTACGCCATCTAGTGAGACTGTGTTGGATTGGTGCATTAAAAAAAAATCTGATAAAAATGTTCATTAAATGAACCAAAATGCACTCACTAAAACATTTTTGTAAACATTTGTTCAAGATTGTGATAAGACGAAAAAAAAAAAGAAAAATTATAGCAAAAAGTACATTTTCAGATGTTGAGTCACAGTGACAATTAGGACTATTTTTTTCTGATCTGGGTTTAAAAATGTAGAAGAAAGCTGAGGTGAGAGTAAAACAGTCCACACTTTTACAAAAGTCAGATTTTCTCAAAAATACCGTATTTTAAATATTCTAATTAAAAGCAGGAAATCAGTGTAAAGTTTAACTAAAAAATAAATCTAATTATTGTCATGGAGCTTATTCTGTTCAAAAGTTATTAATCACTAATTCACATTAAAAATATAGTTTTACATTATCATTAGAATCTTGACAAAATGCATTTTTTCAAGTTCTATTTGCCTTTTTCTTGTAATTGAACGTCTCCTGATTCAGAAAATGTAAAACATTCTTGAATCAAATTAAATCAAACATCAAAAAAATCAAACCAAAGACAAGACACATTTGTCATCGTCTACCATTGACAGAACATTGTGACAACCAACCCAGACTTGGGGTTGGTTGTCACAGGTGAACAATTAACATTAAATGATCAATAACCTTTGATCAGAATAAGACAGAGAACAGCAGCTGGATTCATTAGTTACCCAGTTAGTTATTGCTGAGAATCACACTGCGGCTAACACTTTATATTTGTTGAATATTATTAAGTAGTCCAGCTTTAATTAAGACTTTTATACATTTTATTGTATAACCGACTGGTCCACCTTGTGATGCTGTTAAATGACAAAACAGAAAGTGTTTCTCTTTGTATTGTTTTTTTTTATTTTTTAAATGCCACACACCTTCACTACACAAATCAGCATCTTCCACCACTTGATTCGATTATCTTTGAAGCTACAGCTATTGCTTTAGCCTTGTTTAAACTGTCATATTTGGAAAATTAATTTCTTCTTTCTTAATATAACAACAACAACAACAAGACAGTTGTAATAAGCTGAGTGCACGACTTCCGCCTTCGTCAGAGGTGAGTCTGCTGTTGTACGACTCTCTTATAGAATCTTCCCAGACGTGGTCAGTTTGACAGATCTGTCAGACTGACCCGTCTGCCTCATCTTCTGGTCTCTGAAGAAGTGAGTCCCATGTGTGAGCCAAGACAAAGCTCCTCCATCTCTGATGATGGTCTGTGCGTCACACTTCCTGATCTCAATAGCCTCTTGTATCATACTATCAGTCACTCTATCATGATTAGTATTCATAAATGATGACACATTATTACATCCACCATACAAATGAACTGGGGCAGCAACGTGTGAAATACACACTCATAAATTTAAATTGAGTTCATATGACATGCTGTTTCAAATTGTGTAGTATAGTCACACATATCTGTGAGAACAGACTGTTTCCCTTTCATAGAGACTATGGTGCCCCCCACAGTCTAAACCAGATTAATAACAATTTGGTGATGGAAATGATCAGTTTTGCTTGTAGTCAACATTTACAAGTAACACTATTTAACCTTTATTTATTTTTTTATTTATTTAAAACAAATCAGCAGAGGCAATCGACATATGATAGTTCTTCTCGCAAAATGTAATAAAAGTATGCAATTAGCTTGGGTGCTACCACCGTAGTCTCTGTATAAACCTAACAGAAACACTGAACTGTGTACGTTTTGCAGGGTTTTCTGGTTGTGATTAGTGTTGATGAGAAAAAGTGGAGCTAGTTGTGTAGTCAGGTCCAATTCATTTATTTTCTACTGCTGAATCCCATTAGGGGTCGCGGGTGACTGGAGTATATCCCAGTAACTTTGGGCCTTAGGCGGGGGAATAACCTGGACAGTGACCAACTCGTGCAGAGTTAAAGACAGACACCCATTCACTCTCTCACCCATTTACTAAGAGTGATACCCAATTAACCATGCATGTTTTTGAAGTTGGGAGTACTTGAAGAAACCCACGGTGACACTGGAACATGCAAACTGAGATGTTGATATGGTTTGACACGAGTCGAACCCACAACCTCCTTATTAGGAAGCCAGAGTTCTAACCACTCTGCTACCGTGCACCCTAGGTCCTATACTCTTCATCTTTAAAGATCATGTGACTTACTGGACGACTTATTTACTAAAACCCAGTTGAAGGCATATTTGACCGTTACAGCAGTACTTTGAACACCAGTGTCTGTTTGTGGCTCTTGATTGATTGCACATGTGCTGTAGCCCCCCTCCTCCTCCTTCTCCACAGTCTACCTTCGCTTAACCAGAGTCAGAAGCGTGCGCCACATGTGGATCTGTTTACTGCTTCGACTTTATCTTCCAGTCTAAGATTTGAACTGCATAAAATTACAGCTACTAGTTCAATTTGAGGTTTCCAGGCAGTGTGTGCAAATCTCTGAGCAAATCCCTTTTTTCTGAAGCTATTGTTTCTTCTTCGGAACATATACACTCAAAGACAAAAGAAACGCAACATTTTAATTTTGGAAAAATAGTTAGCATCATGGTTTCAGTCCATAGTAAACTGAAGACAGGTGAACAGATTTCTTGGTTTGGCTTGACTGATTGTGAGAACAATAAAGAGTGTATTACAGGGTTGTTTATTCACACAAACTCATGTCTGGAACTCAGAGTTGACTTTTACCACTGGTTAACTGAGCTCAAGTCTTCTTTATTAAAGGCACCAGAATGAAGCCAAAAACACACTTCTTCACGATGCCATGATTGTCCAACCAGAGAGGATGGAGCTATTGGCTGCTCCAAGCTGGATGGTGTTGTCTTGTGTCTCCAGGGTGTTTGGAGTCACCGCTCTAGGATTAGTCGTCTTGTGGAGCGATACCAGGCCACTGGTTCCTCTAACGACCGCCCTCGTACTGGTGGCCCCCGTGTAACGACTACTGCACAAAACCAACCGCCCTGCACATTTCCGGGACAGGTTCCAGCCCGAAACCAGGTCCACAGCCGAGACCATTGGGACACACCACAGGCCAGTGTCGGCCAGAACCATCTGTAATCGCTGACGCTAGTCCACCATATGTTGGATCAGTGCTTACCCCCCAGCATCAGCGCGTTCGAGTCGAATGGTGCACTGCACATCATCGCTGGACTTTGCAGAGATTGTCCCAATGGTCCCCAATGAAAATGTCTGGGATCTGCTCCGTGTGCGTGTCCACCGATGTGAACATCCTCCTGAAACATAGCAGCAGCTGAAGGCGGCACTGGAGGAAGAATGGGTCAACTCAGACACTACTGCCGATCCATGAGGAAATGAATGACTGCTGTCCAGGAGCCAATGGGCGTCACGTGAACTATTGACTCTGATGAAATTCCTGTCACTTTTGGTTTGGGGGTGGCTCTATTGTTTGGTTGTGTTATTGGACTCAAAAATAAAATTATTCTGCCCCTCAAAACTCCGAAAACTGAGTGTTGCATTTATTTTTTTTCCTTGAGCGTAGATGCACAAAAGGCTTAAAATCATATTCATCATATGCTCATTTACACTTTCTTGTGATCCTGTGTTGGTTGAATAGATGCACAGTAAACATCTCCACGTCGATCTGTCAAAGAATGTCAAAGAAAGCGTCTTGGAGCACGTTTTTGATATTAACTGGCGGAGTGACGCAGTGCTGTGGTTTAGCTAAATACTCTGCACTTGTCTCGTTTGGAAAGACAGATTGGGACCTCATTATTTTGCACATGTTGCTGGGCAGTGCGTGTTCCCTTTTGGAATCGACACCGAGTGCAGTTTGAGCCGCAGACTGTCCTTTCGATGATGGATTGAAATGTAATGGACTTGGTCAGGTTTTTGCTTGGGAGTGGTTACTTGTTGATGTGTGTGCGGTTTGTGTTTGGTCTTCTTTTCTGTGAGTCTTTCTCCTGGAGACAATTAAGGATAATCTACTCGAGCTTAATATAATTTGTGTTCTTATGAGTGCTGACTGGGTTTGTTCTTCAAGTGAATTCTAGAGATGTTGCCGGATACTGGATATTCTAGATGAATTCTCAGACTGGTTCAGCAATAAACGGCAATACAGAGAGTGCTTCTCTTTGTTTTTAAATTCCACATACCTTCACTACAAAAATAAGAATATTCTTTGGTCCACATAATTCGAAAAAACTGGAATATTCTGCTTAGTGATCCTGCACTGGCTTCTGTTTTTTCTGAACATCCACTTTTTGCAGTCAGGAGAGCGCCTACATTGAAGGATAAGCTTGTTAAAAACTATGTACCTGATCGGAAAAATACTTCTTTCTTCCCGCAGCCAAAAGGAACATACCGGTGCGGTTCTTGTAACTACTGTGCTCATATCAACCGCTCAACCACTTTCAAAGACTCCGGTGGAAATAGAACTTATCACTGTCGACACTTTGCAAACTGTAACTCTACTCATGTAATCTATCGCTTGGATTGTTCTTGTGGATGTTTTTATGTTGGATTAACTAAACGCAGATTGCGGGACCGTTTCTCGGACCACAAATATGCAATTAGAACACAGAATCCGAATTACCCCATCGCAAAACCCATTAGAGGCGGGGATAGACTCAAAACCCTGGCTCAAAAAGAAACCTTTTGGATAGTAACTTTACAAGCAACAAGATTTCCAGGCCTTAATGAGGATGTGGATTTCTCAGTGTTTCTCTGAGTCTTAACATTGCTCTCATATGCACTCCTTTGTCGGTTTTGATAGTTGTAATTTTAATAATGATTGATATGCCATCCAAATGTTTTATGTATTGTGGGTACCCACTTTAGCTCAACATTTAGTGGACTTCCTCTACGGTATGTCAGTAAGTGCATTGTTATATCTTGCTGTGACTGCGTAGACTCTTTCTACTCTATGTCCTATTCTTCATGTTTATTTGTATTTATATTGTTTGTAAATATTTATTGTTTTTGATGTGGTGGTTGGCGGTTTTTTGGTTCATGTGACCATCTATCATCACATGACCTTCTCACATGACTGGTATTTAAAGCCACCTGGTGCTTCTCAATATTTTAAGCCATGATGAAGACCTAGACGTGGTCGAAACGCGTCGCTCTGTCCCTGTAAGCTCAAATAAAGGACTTTTATTTTAGTCAGTGTGCCTCGGATCTCTTTTTGCCTCTTGATCCTTGAAGAGCACCTGCAGATCTGACTTTTGGCCTGTAGACGCACTCACTTCTTTCTTTTTGTTTGCAATATTCTTTGGTTAGTCATTGTTGGGGAATGAATCAAAGCAGGGCCATGTGTAATTGCAAATAATAACCTATAAATTTCCTCCATGACTCTGGTGTAACAGTCACTTCAGCTGCTCTAGAAGGTTTTACACATGATTTTATTCAGTTTGGTGTTTTTGCAATCCCAGAGTGACTCCTGGTGAACCTCCTGATGCATCATGGTCCTGGTCATGTGACTTTGTTTTCACACACCAACTTCACTTTGCTCACTTTTCTTATTCAAAGTAAAGTGAAACCATGTTATTGTAGTGACTGAGTCCTTTATTTTTCGAAGTAATAAGTGAAATAAAACCAAATTCTACATACACTGCTACAGTTCATACTACTGTTGGAAAAAAAAACAATCTGATTTGTAATAATAAAACTTTACAGGTTATTTCCAAAATCATTTAATTATCAGCCTTTACCAAAAAGAAAAGGCACAGCTTCTCAATAAGTTCATGAGTTACAACATTGAAAGTTTCCTGATGACGTTTTCACAAAATCAAGATGAAGTTGCGCAAATGTTTGTGAGTGTGAGTGTGACTGCTCCCGGTTGACAGACAGATGTGACTGAAGTGTTTCTGACTCAATGTGATGATGACACTGACAGTAAACTGACATTGTTGTGAGAGCACGTTTTTATCAGTTGCGTCTTTTATCTAAGGTAAAGCCTGTTTTAAATCGTGCTGACTTGTAAAAGACTATCCATGCTTTTATCAGCTCTAGAATCGATTACTGTAATGCACTTTATGTGGGTGTTTCCCAATCTGCACTCAGTCGCCTCCAACTCGTTGAAGCTCATTGTTTAACCAACACACCCAGACGTCAGCACATCACCCCGGTCCCTTTATCAACTTCACTGGCTTCCATTTTCTTTTAGAATTGATTTCAAAATTTTAGTTTTTGTTTTTAAAGCTCTTAACGGCCTTGTGCCATTTTATTTAACTGAACTTTTAAGTGTCGGGCTTTAAGGTCACAAACCAGCTCATGTTTGAGGCTGAAACACTGGGGCGATTGAGCTTTCTCTGTGGCTGGTCCCAGACTTTGAAACAAACTCCCTCCTGATATTCACTTCATCACAGACTTTGGCCTTTTTAAATCAAGGCTCAAAACACATTTGTTTAGAATGACTTTAACACTCAGTAATGTAGTAACATGTCTATTTTGTATCTTTTCTTTTACTGTTACTGTGCGCTGATTTTATGTATTTTATTATATTTTAATGGAAAGCACTTTGGTCACTTTTTGTGTTGTAAAGGGCTATATAAATAAAGGTTGATTGATTGATTGATCGATCGATCGATATTGGACAAAATCTGTCAATTATGAGGCTTTTCTTCACTTAATGGTATTTTAAACCTAATTTAAAGGTTGTATGGAGGATTTTCAAATCCAACAGCTGCTTGTTGTTTTTCAAATGATGCACATGTGTTTCTCCTCCCAGGGCCACGCCCTTCACTGCAACTGGGCCAATGAGGTACTTAGGAACACTGAGGGTTTGCTTCACAGGTTAACAGGCCAATAAATAAAGAGGTACCTCGTTATCTATTGGTCAACGTTTTACTGGCCTCATCATGTCCACAGTTAATATATTTTGAAATTTCTTTTTTTTGTTTAGCATAAGTACCAGGCTGTTACAAATCTATGGAACTGTTTTTCACCAAGACTGAAAACAAACAATTTTTGAAAATCCTCCATACAACCCTTAAGGTTCGATAAAGCATTTAGAGGGCTTAAAATTAAAAAAAGTAATGTTTGCAAATATTTCATTTAAAAATGACTAAACATTTATTCTTCAAAACTTTTTTTTTTTTTAATAATAGCTTGAAAAAATAACTTTTGGATGTTTTACTTTGTTATTGCTTCAATTTAACTAATAACATTTACTAACTTATTTTTATTATTTGCACACCACACATGGCCCTGGATTTGACTTTGTATCTTTGAAGCTACAGCTATTGTTTTCACCTTGTTTAAACTGCTTTGCTTGTCTCTGTGTGATGGAATAATTCTGAAACTGGATAAAACCAAAATATATATTTATTTAAGGTTATTCTATAGTGTTTCATACTGTAAAGCAGTTCAATTGAGGCTAAAACGACAGTTGAATTTAAAACTACCACATAATGACATCAGATAGAAGAAAGTATTTTGAGCTGTGAAGATGTGAAAACGCAACATTTGTGAATAACACAAAATACGTCTTTAGATGAGTAAACATCTTTAAAACATATACTACTGTTGGGTTATTTTTTACATAATGAGATGTAAAAGTGAACCATGTTAATTAGTTCTCATCAACAAAGTGAGGTGGTCACATGACTTTAGAAGTTACATCAGGTCTTACACAAAGGACCTACATGCCTCATAGTCATACTTTGATTCATTAAATGTGAGAAATGATTAAGTGCAGCACAACACAGCGAGGCTATGTTATTATACTTTTTAAACACATTTTAATTAAGAAGAGGGACTTTTTCCTAATGAAGTTTACATCAGATAAAAAGGAAACAGTGAAGCTAGCTCGGCGTGAAACAAAAATAAAAGCTCCAATCTTATTTCTAGTTAATTCCAACGTAATGAATGAATCAGACTTTAAATACACACGATACATATTATCTTTCCCAACAGATGTCATATAACAGGGGTGTCAAACCCTGAGGACAATCTGAACTACACATCCCAGAATACACTGCAGCCTGGAACTGATGAGAAAAGCCACATAGACCAGAATGGATAATAAGTCTATAGAAATATAAAGCGTTTCGCAATGTATAGGAACTTTTTGTTGTTCCTGTAAACGTTTTAGTCCCTGTCCCCTTTGTTCCCACATCAAAAGGACCATGAACCACGAAGGTCAATGTGGGGACAAACTTAGCTCCTACACTAGGGCAAAGTACTTTTTCCTTAGACCCCTGTTCCTCAATGCGCAGCTCTGAGCTCAAATGCTCAGCAACATGTGACGTTTCGGGGCGCTGCCCTTCATCAGACATAAACAGTAGCTCATGACACACCTGTATTTATAGGGTGGTTGATTGCTATGTCACGTGATGTCCAATTATCATACATAATAATAGAATATACAATATATAAATATAGACTTGAGCAATCCCTCACTGGTAGCTACATTTATAGTGATGTAAGGTGAACAGACATCCATAATATTTACATATATACACATCAAAAATACACCGCAGTTATATTGTTAACATTGTGATGATCATCAAGTTTTCATAAAAAAGGTCGTAGGTCAAAGTCTTCGTTAAGGCTATTTGGGCTTACTGCGGTGTTTGTGCAAAATTCGTTTATGTTTGCAACACAGTAGTGTTACAGTTAATGTTGATGTCTCTTCTCGCTGCTGTATTTTTATATTTTTTGATGTGTATATATGTAAATATTATGGATGTCTGTTCACCTTACATCACTATAAATGTAGCTACCAGTGAGGGATTGCGCAAGTCTATATTTATATATTGTATATTCTATTATTATGTATGATAATTGGACATCACGTGACATAGCAATCAAGCACCCTATAAATGTGTCAGGAGCTACTGTTTATGTCTGATGAAGGGCTGTGCCCCGAAACGTCACGTTGTTGAGCATTTGATAATTAAAACTACTTTGTGGAGCATCTGAGTTGTGTGGTACAACTTTTTTACATTCATCACTGAAATTCTTTTTGTTCCTGCACGATTGTTTAGACTGGGTGTGCGTGTCTTCTCTACGCACTTTTGCATTTCTCCTCTCTTAAAATAATAAAAAATTACACCTGAGGACCTATTCAACTTAGTAAAATCTTCAAAAAACTCTGTATTGGCTGAAGTTTTGTGCAGATGAACCAGCATGTCGGAAAGATCAGTGCCACCCATGTGTGTATTGTAGACAGCCATGAGTGATGAGCATTGGGCAGCAATCTTTACTTTTGCATTTTTGCTCCTCTGAGTAAGAGGCATGATCCCACAGGCATTGTTGAGGAGAGTGACACATTTGTGATCATTTGACTGCAAATACATCTTCAGTGGACTTGTAATCAAGAGTACCACATCCTCTCTTCATCAGATCTTTATCTTTATCTCCTGAAAGAAGAGCAGAAGTGTGTGTATGAGACACTTGTTTAATTCCACATGGACAATGGATTTGCCATTGTAATTGGTTGCTGTGATTAGTTAAGCACAAATAAGGTCGGACGCACAGCCAATCAGCTTAATGATTTCATTAAACGTCCCATCTTCTCCCAAACACTTTCAGCGAGTCAAGCTCCAGATGGATACTGTGGAAGAACTCAAATCAGACTTCAACACAGATTCATCTAGAGCACATATGTCAAACTCAAGGCCCGGGGGGAGGTGCGGCCCTCCACCTAATTCCACGTGGCCCTCAAGGTCTTATGAGGTTTACTTTAACTTTACAGTAGTGCCAGGAGTAATCTGTAGATTTGTCTGAAACTTAAAAAAGTAAATCATTTTTCAGGCTAATGCAGATGTATATTCAGCAATTGTCACTTCAATAAATATTCAATAACCAAAACAATTTGTATGTCAAAGATTAGTAAGGTTCATGTCAGTTACAACTGGCCCTTCGAGGACAACCCCGATGCCAATGTGGTCCTTTGTCAAAATGAGACCCCTGATCTAGAGTGAGTCAGGTTAAGAACCCTCTATTTCTTTGTTTCTAAAACAAAGAAGTAGAAGGTAAAAAAATAAATCAGCACCTAAAAAACAGTTATAGGCAAATGTTCGCATGTTTGTCAATTAAATACAAAAATCACACATGTTCAGTATAATAACACTGTAATTGTAACATATTGACAACAATGCATGAACAGAAGTGTTTTTATTCTATGGAAAATAGTAAAATGTAATGAAATTAGCATAAATTCCCTGTTACCATATAGTTGAGATGTCACTCCATACCATAGAGTGACATCTCAACCGTTTGATAAAGCATGTTTTTTTTAAAAAAAAATATATTTCACCTTTATAAAATGTTCTTCTGTTGTATCAAGTAACATAAATCTGTCAAGTAACCTGTTAGATTATGAAATTATTGAGAAAAAAAAAAAAAAAAAACGATTTACCTTTAAAAATGCAGCAGAAGTTGCTCACATATCAGAGGTATTATTTTCTGTTTTTAACTTGCTATCATGATGAGAGAAACTCCTACTGTCAAAAAATAGAGTGCCCTCTACTGGATATTTTATGCCTAGCATATCTCCACCGAGTGGTAGAGACGACCCGATCAGGTTGAGTTCAGCTCAACACATTTGTCAGTAAGATACAGTGTCTCAAAATGTGATCTACCAAATGGTTGAGCAGAACATTAAAGGTTATAGTACTTAAGTTACTGTACTTGATAATATTTCTTATTAAATAAGCAACTTATAGACACTTTTTTTTTCTTTTTCTCCATGAAAGGAGCTCAGTAGCCGTCCAGGTCAGGTTCTAGAGCCATTGCTGTGACTAGTGAACAAAACACTCACTAAAAACACAAACTTTAAATTCATTTGGTTACATTTTTAGGGAAGCAAACCTCAGGTAAAAGCTTGATACATTGTCTTCTTCACTCAGAAAACATTTAGCAGAAAATTACAACGTTTTTTGTATGAAAAAGTAGATGTTCTTTTTGACTGACTGATCAGTTTTTAAACTCCAAAAGTTACACAAGGAAAGATTAGTGAGAGTTTGAGGAAAAGCTTTGTTTGGGCGTAAACCAGCTCTTTACAGGACTCATTTATCATAAACTAAATGTTCAGTGACAATTTATCACTAAAACATAAACCTTACCAAGACAAACAGCTAAGCGCTAAACTACTAAATCTGTGTTTAAATGTGGATGTACTTTGACAGGCCTGAGAGTCTGACCTTCTAATGAAAATAATCACAGATGAACGTCTTATTGATCTCCAGCACAGTTCTTCTTTCTCAAAAACATGTCTGAGTGCTACCGGCCCTGCAGTCGGCCTCATGCAGGTGCAGTAGTTGCTTTAATCGGACGTAATACTTCTGTGTTATGGGGGTTCAGAAGCTAGATGGCAGTATTTACCACTGATTATTTATTTTATTTTTTTATTAAACAGTCTTTACAATATTCGTCTGTTGTATAAAACTGAGAACTTTTGCGAAATAAATACAAATAATGACAATAAACCAGTGAAGGAGGACTAGCGCAGGAAAATGCGACCAGCACCACTCACATTTATGAGTCTGTCTGCGCTTATACAGGAAACCTCGGTAACATCATGGCCACATCCAGGCAAGGGCCAATGGACGGTAATTTGATATATTGTAATATTGAGCATGTTAACTTACGCAATGCACCTTCAAACCCAAGTTTATATGTATATACAGTTAATTAAAATGTATAAGGGCTGCACATCTTCATTAAAAACACTTGAGGACAGAAATACTCACAAAGTTTTTTATCTGGCTATTTCACACAAGTAAACGCTAACGTGTTTTGGCTTAAAGCCTTCCTCAGAGCACTTACAGTTCTTTGTTGTGAGCTAGCTTTAGTAGCTTTCTACCAGGTGTACTGCTGGCTGATTAGTTGGGGGTTGGGTCTTTTTTTTTTTTAATAAAATTATTATTATTCCCCCTTTTTTTCTTTTCTTTATTGGTATCTTCTTTCTTACTTCTTGTTTTTGGGAAAGTCATCCAAGAAATCATTAAAAGCTTTACTTGTGTAAGAGATGTGCAACCCTTATACATTTCAATTAACTGAAATTATTTTTGGGGGTTTAGCACTAAACTTTTGAGGACGTACAATCTTCACTACCTAACAATACGTATATACAGTATCACGAGTTCAGTAGTCTGACGGCTTGCGGATAATACTTCTCCTTGCATAGCCTTCATTAGCATCCCAGCGCGGCTAGCCTTGTGCTAGCTTGTTGTGCTGGCTTCTGAACTCAACACAGTGAAGCACTATGAGGCTTGGAATGCGTTTTAGTAAGTGAGCTAAACTTTTGACCGCTGATAAAAGTTTTACACATCAATAAATAACAGGTACGACACGTCTAAGAAGCCAAAAGTCTCAGCTGCACAGAGAGTCCGCCAATAGCTAGCTCTCCTCAGCAACACTTACATTTGGGTGTTTTAAGGAAAAGACGTCCCGACGGTGAGGGTTTAGTCACTCAAATGAGGTGAAAAAATAAATCCGCAGATCACAGACTTGACTGCAAAAGCTGCCCTGGAGTGTTTCCGAGCACATTCGCGCTGAGTCATGTTCGACGTCTGGTTAGTTCATCAGGCTGCGCTCACTCACCGCTGGAGTCTGGTCCCGGGCAGGTCCTGAAAGAAGATTAGATTTAGGTCCAAAAGACGACAGGAGCTTTAGGCGTTATGGTTATAAAGCCGACTTCACACACTGCAGTTTAAACATTTTACCATAAGGACTTTGGGATTATTAGCCACAATGTTTTGTCAAAAGCCTTAAACCCTAATATGCTGGAGTTGAGTTGTGTTTAACTTACACATGTTCAACACAAAACCTGCACATTATAGTCTTGATTTATCTCGTAATCTGGAAACATGCAAAAGGCTGTTCTTTGTGTTTTTAATCAAGTTTAAACTGCTTGAATTGTCATTGCAACAAAAAATATTGCAGATTTTTTGTAGAAATCTCAGCAGAACTAAAAGAAGAAACTGACAAAAAAAAAAAAAAAATCACCAGCCAGAGGGATAATCTCACGATATTGGTGAACTCACTAGCTCGAGATAATCCATCTGGCCCTCAATCCGACCCCGCAGATTGATACCCCAATCACATTGCAGCAGGGCAGGTCGAGGGGGGTCGGTTGCAATGAGGTACTGCCTGAATCAAACAAAACAAAGATGGTGGCTCTTGTGGATTTACATGTTTCTGCTGCGTTTGATTCTGTTTTAGCAGAAATACTATGTTCTTTTTAAAAGAAGAGCAGAGAGGTGTGTGTGACACTTGTTCTATCCCATGTGGACATTGAATACATTATTACAATTCTGTGCTGTGATTGGTTAAGCACAAATAAGGAAGGTCCCACACCCAATAGCTTGATGATTTTATTGACCGTATCAAGTTTTCCCAAATGCTTTCAGCGAGTCAAGTTCCAAGTTGGACAAAGTTGAAGAACTAATTTCAGAGTCAACGCAGACCCATCTGGCGTGAGCCAGGTTACTGTAACATACTAACTACCATGGAATGACTTCTGTTACCCTGGATGTACACAGACTGCGAGGCAGGTTCGGTTCGGGACACATGTGGGTTTCCTGCCTGTTACACCAGATGCTGTCAACTACAGTCCGGTTTTGTCCAAAGCCACGCGGATTCACATAAATTCCAGTGGAACGCTGTATATGAACTGAAACCCATCAGACCGCTGCGGTCTCCGGGAAAAGTACACTTCATGCTGATTCTTTCCGCAGGCCCGTGCGGCTCCTGCGCTCGCATCCGCACTCCTCGGAGGTCCGTGTACATGGCACATTGATTTTAACTTCTAAGTTCTGCGGAACCCGCACCAAACTCGCAGTCTGTGTACACCAGAGTTACATGCAAGTACTGTAGATTTTCTGTCCTGATCCTGTCGCCTCTGCTTTGTGTGAAGGTGCTGTGGGTGGGAACTGGCTGGAGTTACCCTGATTGAGGAGGGGAACTTTGAAACCTGCTTTCTCTCTCTCTCCCCTTTGTCAAGGCTGCTGTAAATTTGGTTGGGAGGTATAAGAGACATAACAACCTCACAATAATCTCACAGAAATGTGCATCTTACTTAGAATGTGCTGTGAACACTATTAATCTAACCTTTTTTGTGTGTCCAATATTATTTTTCTTAGTGTTTTTAGATTTGAAGACTTCTTTGGGTTTAACAGCTAAGTTAAGGTCAGACGTCACAAAAACAGGTAGTGTATGTCTGGGACTTGGAATCATTTAAGATTAGGATTAAGATTTTGTTCACACTCATAAATAATAACACACATTTCCACCTGAATAGATAGATACATCAACAAGACATCTGTTTTAAGCTATTTCATTGTAAAGAATCTAGCATAGTCCCTTTAGAAACAAGCTAAAGTTCCAGTGTACGTATACATTTTAAGCTGGAGCGGAGATAAATGAACCAGAATAAGATATCAGTGTCAGCCAGACTGTAAAGTGTTCTTAAAACGTATGAATCACCACTGACAATGGAAACGATTAAGAATGCAAAGATGGCCGCCCTCGTAGGACCAATGATATCAGCAACATTTAGGACTTTTTTTTTTCATTATGCGCTATATCTTAGTAACTGTTTTGTTCATCGAATGTGTGAGAATGAAGTAGCTTGGACTGGGTTGAAATATGTTCCATAAAGAATGCTCTGGAAACACTTGTGCATGTGTTCCAGGCTGATCAAAGACAAACCAGGTCACTCTTGGACCTGATCCTCGACAGTGATTTGATAATGATGATACAACACATTACATACTGTATCTCTCTTCTCTCTCACTCCCTCCTCTTGTAGGCTTCTCTCTCTCTCTCTCTCTCTCTCTCTCTCTCTCTCTCTCTCTCTCTCTCTCTCTCTCTCTCCTGGCTTCTTTCCCTCCTCTTTCTCTCCTCTTGGCCTCTCCTATATCTACTCATATTTTCTCTCTCTCCTCCGTTGTCTCTCCTTCTCTGTTCAGTCTCTTTCTCATCTTGGCTTTTCCTCTCTCTCTCTTCTTTACTCTCTCTTTTTCTTTGGCTTCTTTCACTCCTGTTTCCCCTCTTTCTCATCCATCTTCTCTTTATTCTAGTTCTCTCTCTCTCTCCTCTAGCTTCTCCTCTTCTCATTTCTCTCTGCCCCTCTTTTCTCTCTCTCCCCCTCACTTTTTCTTTTTTTATTTTTTCTCTCTCTTTTCTTTCTTCTCCTCACTTCTCTCTTTTCTTTTTATCTCTCATTTCTCTCTCCCTCTTTTTCTCTCTCTTCTCCCTCATTCTCTCTCTTCTTTTTTTCCTCTCTTCATTTCTCTTCCCCCTCTTTCTCTCTTTCTCTCTTCTCTTTTCTTCACCTTTTTCTCTCTCTTTCTTTTATCCCACTCTCCTTTTTCTTTCTCTTCTCTCACCTTCTCTCTCTCTCTTTTTTCTCTCTCTTTTCTTCTCTTCTCCTCTTCGCTCTTTTATTTCTTCTTCTTCTCTCTCTCTCTTCGTCTGTTGTTGTGTTCATTACAGCTTCTCTCTCTCACCCCTCTCTTTTTTCTTTCTCTCCTGCTTTTTTCTCTCCTCATTTTCTCTCTATTTCCATTTGTGTTCTGACTTTATTTCTCTCTTTATTCCTTTCCCATTCTTTCTCTTACTCTCTCTCTTCTCAGTTTCTCTCTCTATTTTTCTCTCCCTCCTTTCTCTCTTTCCTTAGCGTCTTTCTCGCTCTCCACTCTTATTTGATCTTTTTTTCTCCTCTTGTGCTGTGCCTCTCTCTCTACCCTCCACTCTGTCATTCTTTACCTCTCCTCTTTATCTTTTTTCTTTTCTTCTCTCATCTTTCTTCTCTCTCCTCTCATCTTCTCTATGTTTTCTTTCCTTTCGGCTTCTCTCTCTCCATTTTTCTGTCTCTCTCTCTCCCAAATCACATTTCTCTCTCTCTTCTCCAAGATTCTCTCTTTCTTTTTTTCTCTCTCACCTGCTTTTCTCTCTCTCCTCTCCTTCTTTTTTCTCTTTCCTCTTGTGCTTCTCAGCTTCTCTCTCTCTCCACCCCCTCTCTCCTATAGCTTCTTTTTCTCTCTTTCCTCTCATCCTTCTCTCTCTGTCCATCCCCTCTCTCCTATAGCTTCTTTTTCTCTCTTCTTCTCTCTCCTTTTGTGTTCTCTCTCTTCTCTCTCCTTAGTCTTTCTCTCTCCACTCTCATGTTTGTCTCTCTCTTCTCTGCTTCTCTCTCTATTTCTCTCTATCCCCTTTCCTTCTCTCTCCTTAGCTTCTTTCTTTCTCACTCGCTCTTTCTTTCTCCCCTATTCTTCTTTCTCCTCTCAGTTTTTGTCTCTCTCTTCTCTGCTTCTCTATTCTCCCCTCTCTCTCTTCTTCTCTCTCTTCTTAGCTTCTTTCTTTTTGTCTCTCTCTTAAATTTTATCTTTCCTCTTAAGTTATGTCTCTCTCTCAGTTGCTTTTTTTCTCTCCTCTTTCTAGCTTTCTCTTTTCTCTCTCCTTTAGGCTTCTCTCTCTCTCTCTTTCTTTACTTCCTCTTTTTCTTTGGCTTCTTTCACTCCTGTTTCCCCTCTCTCATCCCACCTTCTCTTTATTCTATTTTTTGCTCTCTCCTCTAAGCTTCTCTCTCTCCTCTCATTTTTCTCTCTAGTTTTTTTCTCCCTCTCCTCATTTTCTCTCTCCCCTCTTTTTCTCTCTCTTCTCCCTCACCTCTCTTTTTCTTTTTAACCTCTCCTCTTTTCTCTCTTCCCTCTTTTTCTTTCTCTTCTCCCTCACCTTCTTCTCTCTTCTCTGTCTTTCTTTTCTCTCTCTCTTCTTTATTTTTCTCTCTCTCTCTCAGCTTGTGTTGTGTCTCATCACAGCTTTTTCTCTCCACCCCCTCTTTTTTCTCTCTCCTCATTTTCTCTCTATTTCCATTTTGGGTTCTGACTTTATTTCTCTCTTTTATTCCTTTCCCATTCTTTCTCTTACTCTCTCTCTTCTCAGTTTCTCTCTCTATTTTTCTTTCCCTCCTTTCTCTCTTTCCTTAGCGTCTTTCTCTCTCTCCACTCTTTTTTATCTTTTTTTCTCCTCTTGTGCTGTGCCTCTCTCTCTACCCTCCACTCTCTCATTCTTTACCTCTCCTCTTTATCTTTTTCTCTCATCTTTCTTCTCTCTCCTCTCATCTTCTCTATCTTTTCTCTTTCCTTTCGGCTTCTCTCTCTCCATTTTTCTGTCTCTCTCTCTCTTCACCCCCTCCCAACCCAAATCACATTTGTCTCTCTCTTCTATAAGATTCTCTCTTTCTTTTTTCTCTCTCACCTGCTTTTCTCTCTCTTTCCTCTCCTTCTCTGCTGTTTTTCTTTATTTTCTCTCGTGCTTCCCAGCCTCTCTCTCTCTCCACCCTCTCTCTCCTAACTTCTTTCTCTCACCCCCCCCCCCCCTCTCTCTCTCTCTCTATGCGGGCTTCTCTCTCTACCCCCCCCCCCCTCCTTAGCTTTTTTCTCTCTTGCTCTCTTTGTATCTCTCCCCTTCTTCTCTCTTTCCTTAACCTCTTTCTCCTCTCAGTTTTTGTCTCTCTCTTCTCTGCTTCTCTATTTCTCCCCTTTCTCTCTCTTCTTTCTCTCTCTTCTTAGCTTCTTTCTTTCTCTCTCTCTCTTATTTTTTATCTTTCCTCTTAAGTAATGCTTCTCTCTCAGTGGCTTTTTTTTGTCTCCTCTTCTTAGCTTTGTCTTTTCTCTCTCTCTTTCTTCTCTCCTCCCATCTCTATTTTTTTATCTTTCCTTATGGCTTCTCCTCTCTCTCTCTCTCTCTCCTCTTTCTCTCTCCCTCTTCTTTCCCTCCTCTCTTTTCTCTCTCCTCTCTTTCTCTTTTTTCTCCTCTCTCTCTCCTCTCTCTTTTTTCTCTCTCCCTCTCTCTTTTCTCTCGCTCTACTCTTTTCTTTTTTTCCTCTCTTTTTCTCTCTCCCTCTCTCTTTCTCCCTCTCTCTCCTCTCTTTTTCTCTCTCCCTTGCTTCTGTCCTCCCATCTCTATTTTTATATCTCCTTATGGCTTCTCTGCTTTCTCTCTCTCTATCACTCTCCCACTTTCTCCTCTCCCTCATTCTCTTTCTCCCTCTCTCTCCTCTTTTCTCTTCCCCTCTTTCTCCTCTCCCTCTCTCTCTCTTCCTCGCTCTCTTTCTCCCTCTCCTTTTTTTTCTCTCCTCTTTTTTCTCTCTCCTCTTTCTCCTCTCCCTCTCCTTTCCCCCTCACTCTCTTTCTCCCCTCTCTTCTTTTTCTCTCTTCCTCTCTCTCCTTCTCCCCTACTCTTCTCTCCCCTTACCTCTCTCTCCCCTCACACCCCACCACAGCCCACACTGGTCTCAGAGCGCGTGCTGCTGCTGCTGCTTTAGCCCCTGTGTGTCCGTCCCGACAGCGCACATCTGCCGGGGTCGCGCTCGGCCCTGTTACGGGACACCGCGCTCTCATCGACAGTCATGTAAGGAAAGGAATCTACGGCCAAACTCTGACGGGACGGACGGCACAAAGGGTGTAAAAATAGGCATCGAGCGCGGAGCCTGCAGACGCCGTCCCAGAGGACTTCATGTACTTTGTATGTGAAGAGAAAAAAAAAAAAGTTGGAAAGGGACACGCTGTAAACACTGCAGCTGCTTTGATGCATAATGAGCCACTGTGAATGGGAAGTAACGCTGGTGACTTCTTAATTAGTGAATCTGGTTTTCTGCCACAAAATGCAAACGTAAAACTTAGAAAGAAAGTCTTAATTGTGATTATTAAACGAGGTCTGTTTTGTATTTAGTAAGAAACTATGGCCTACACGTTTAACCCATCATTTCCACCGTGTCTCTAGTGTAACAGTCACTTCAGCTGCTCTGGAAGGGCCTAGAAATGATTTGATTCACAGTTTTGGATTTTATACAGCTCCTGAGTGACTCCTGGTTCAAAGTCAAGTGAAACCTTTTTCAGTCAAGACCCCCAAAAACACCAACCACAGTCATTTGTAAGTCTATGAGAATCTATCATTTTGCTGCATTGCCGTATAAGTGTTCAAAGCTTGAGAAAAAAGTAGCGGCTTATAGTCCAGAAATGACGGTAGTGTATCTCATTGCTAATAAAAAATGTTGACAATATTATCTGAGTTATTCAAGTTACTTGCAGATACATTTATTGCAACTAAAAACACACATTTAACACCAGTTAAAGGAGACCTATTCTGTCAAATTCACTTTTTAAGTTTTTAACCTTGTTATAACACCATTAGTTTCCTCTAGGGCTGTGCCAAAAATCGAAAGATCGAGAGATCGCGATCTCAACTTTGCTTGATCTCGATGATAAGGCTTGCGCATTAAGATCGACAAGTCCATCAGCCAATCACAATGCAGAAAATGCACGTGGCGCTGCCTGTTAGTTTTAGCCAATCACAGCGTGGTAAATGCACGCGGTACAGAGTGGGAGTTGCCGCCCACTACAGCCTTTATTTTAAAAATAAAATGGTCATCGTTAATAAAATGCCTTTAACTTTTACTTATAATGACGAGCCACACATTTTATCTGCGTCCGTGCGCGTCCTGAACCAGAGGCAAGCCTCCGGGATCCCGCGTGTGTTTGAGGCAGCAGCCGGGGAGGCATGCACTGAGCACGGATCAAGCCAGCGTCAATCCCCGTGTGAGACGAGCCTGGGGCGCCGCGGGACCGCGCAGCCCACTTCAGCGCGAGGTTAGTGACAGAAAAGGCTCATACAGACGGCTTCACGCGTAAAGTGTTGTACCTGTGAGTCTCCCGCAGAAACACTCGTCTGTTCCGTTATTATCTCTGTGAGAGGCGCGCTTTCCCTCGTCTCTGTATTCTCTCCCTTTTCTCCACTTCATAAGCGGCGACGCACTTTCATTTACACGCACGAATTCTCTTCACTTCGTGAATTTGGCCGCTGTATTTACGCGTGAGTAAAGCATCTGTCTTGAGTTGAGAAAAAAAAGTATATCGCAGCACTTGTGCTCGCTTCCCTGGGAAGCTGTCAGTCATCCGTTCAGGCTCACGTGTAAGCGTGTATAAGTCTTGTTTACAGTCTGACTCTGAACGTACGGACTGACCGCAAAATGAACAAATAATTATGATTAAATAGCCTCCAGTAAATCATGTTTATTTTTTTTTGACTGTTTATTTATTAGCCCTATTATTTATCAAGCTGACCTGGGACGTCTAGTCTATTCTTTCTGGTCAATTTTACCATTAAAATTAGGGGGACTTTCACCTATTAATAAATAATAGTGAAGCTTTTTTGAAAAGACATTTCATATTTTTTTTTGTATAATATATAATTTGCATAATACTACCATTTTAGATTATTTTCATTAAAAAAATCGAATCGAAAATCGAGATTGAACGATATGAAGAAAAAAATCGTGATCTATTTTTTTCCCAGATCGCCCAGCCCTAGTTTCCTCAGAGTTATATTTGAATTGATTCCTGCATGTTGGAGTAATAATGTTTTGTTTTTCTGCTGGAGTTCATGTCATATTTGGAAAATTCATTCTGTCTTCTTTTTAGTTTAACTTTACTTTTCTTGTAATGAGACAGTCGTAATAAGCTAGGTGCTCATTTACCTAACTGACAGGACTTCCGCCTTCGTCAGAGGTGACGTCTGGTGTTGTGACGTCTCTCTTATAGAATCTTGCCAGACGTGGCCAGTTTGACAGATTTGTCAGACTGACCACGTCTTCTCCCGCCTGGTGGTCTCTGGAGAAGAGTGTCCCATGTGTGAGCCAAAGAAAAAGCTCCTTCGTCTCTGTTGATGGTCTTTGTGCCTCGCTTCCTGATCTCAAAAGCCTCTATCCATCGTTTGTATTTGTGTTCTTCTGTTCCAATTATTTTTGCTTTGTCCCAGTCCATGATGTGGTTTTCCCTTTTGCAATGGTCAGATATGGCGGATTTTAAGTTTTCTTGTGTTGCTTTTTTTCTTTCTCATAGTTCATGTGCTCAGAAATCCCGTTCTCACCTACCACCTATCCCCTCCCACTTGTCTGTATTTACTTGATATATTTCAAAAGATTAATACTCAAAGTGAACCATTCATGGTTCAAAACTGTCCCGGAGCCACTTTCCAACAATAATAATTTGTTATTTAAAATCTGTTGCTTTTTTACACTGACATTTAAAAACTAAGAGGCGGGGCTTATCAGTTTTGCAGTTTTGAACAGGAAGTCAATAGAGCTGTTTCTATTTTTAAGCTGTTTTAGATCAACTTTGTAGGTAAATAAAACAACTTTATATCCTGTCTCGATAGTATAGTAAATGAAATATCATGGTAAGAGTGGCTAAACGTTTTATGTTGGTTGTAATAGTACACTAATTGTGTACAATAATAGTATGGCTATTGGAAAATAACTATGACAATAATAATGGAAGAAAGAAAGAAAATATCACAAATCCAGGTAATATATATTGAGAATAATACATTTAAGTGAAGGAAACTGGTTGAAATTTTATTGCAAGTTAACTAGGAAAAAGGGGTGGGATTCATTCATTCATTTATTCGTTCATTCAAATATTATCATCAATAATCAAGTGTAAATGTAGCAGGATAAGTGTTGTACAATGTATTAACAAATGTGTGATTAGCTCAAAGTAACAATAACATTTTATCACAAATGTATTACATTTTTTCCCTTGCAACAGTAAATAGAATATTTTACAATTTTACAGTCTCAACACTGTTTATGTTTGATTTTCATTTGAAGTCATAGGGCTGGATAAATTCATCTTGTAGGCCTAAACAAGAATATACACCTTTCATCCTATTGAAGCTGTCAAACCTTGATTAAGATGGTTAATATCGACATGTGTTCATTTTGGTTGCAATTGTGACTTACAAACGTCTTTTTACAAACACAAAAGTGAAACTGGAGTGACCGCCCCAAGTTCAGCCAATCAGAGCGCAGCATTCAGCTCCGGATTAGAACTAAAATTCTTTATTATTCAGTTCTCAGAGGTCTAATTTTTTCACCAAGTGCTGCATTCACTTCATACTTTTTAGTGGAAAGCACAAAGTTTACTCATTTATAACTAAAAAAGTTAGCTACCCCACCTTAAATGTTGAATTGAGAATCACTGACATAAGGAGTCTTTTATCACACACAACTTGACGTTTACACTCGTGCTTTTCAAGTGATTAAAAAAGAGATTAAGTAATTATGATCTGTAATTAATTAATCTAATTAATCTATTTTAATCTCACCTAAAAATTGCTGGTTTTGTTTTGTTTTTATCCAATTTAATTGATTACATTATTGTTGCAGATGGAAATATTATATTGCAAAAACTGAAGACTTTAGGAAGTTGTCAAGTTGAACAACCCTTATGTCTACTTTGCAACTCACCATGGAAACAATGAATTAAAAAAACTCAACTCGATTAATATGTCTGTAATCAATTAATTTAAATTAATGCACTAATTTGACACCCCTAGTTTACACAGTCATTCAATAATTTGATAGAAAACTGATCCATTGAAAAGTGCTGTAACACACGTGTACTACAAAACCCCAATGAGACAACATATGCACATTATTGATTACTGATCAGGGGTCAACATGAAGTGCTGAATATTTGAGCTGATTCTGTTACATTTTACTTCAGGTTTTCATTTATACTTAAACTTTCTATAGCAGCAGTCCCAACCATTTTTCTTGTTAGGACCAGTACAGTGTTTCCCAAAGAACAGTCAAGGTTAAGTATGCACACATCGCATTATCGCATATACTTTAGCTTTCTTATTGCTTGAATTTGCTGTTTATTGGTGGCTAAGTTTTCACAGTAAAACAAGGAAGCAGTTATAGGCAAGAAATTAAACTAGAAACTGTGCTGCGAAACGTGAAAAATTATGGATTGTGAAGTTGTTGTGATGGTTGAGATGTTAAATGGTTGAGAATGTTATGAAGACTGTTGAAGTAGTTGAAGAGTTTTGAAATACTTGAATAGTTTAAATGGTGAAAATCCAAAACGCTGTTTTCAGTGCTTTTATTGTGAAAAGTCCAAAAATGTTGTTTTACAGTTTTTGGTCAACATGAGTCGTTGACTATTTTTGTATTAGCAGAATAAGTATACATATCTCATGCTTTGGCATGCTAAGCTTCGTAGTTCCGCAGGGAGTGACAGAGAGACTGATCATGATGGCTGGGCTGCGTGAACTACACCAGTCACTCATTAAATATATTTTAAAAGATTCTCTGGGCATTCACTTTCCTCTTTGTTCAAATGCCTCATGTTGTGGTGTAATTATAACACTTAACTTTCTCGCTTGAAAAGATAACAGCTTCAAAATAAATAGTTTCAGTGAACCCAAACTGATTCATATGTCTAGTCAAGATCTGCAGCTTTCATTTTATATAGTTTAAGCAGGTCTTTAACTTTAAATTTGTAAAAGTCTACAATTGTCCTGGTCTCCCCTAAACTGCATATAAAGCATCTGCATTTTCACGAACAACCAAACATCTTTATTGGCCTGTACAGTGTCTTGTCCCTGCTCGATGTGCAGATATGTGACGGAGGCTAAGTTTGTCCACAGTCTCGTCTCTGGGGCTGGTCCGATAAACACGACACACACAGATCTTGTCTCTGTTACCGTCAGCCAGGTGTCGCTTTGCCCTTTTTCCGAATGCCATGTTGGGAACATTTTGAGCCGGTCCGGTAAACGCGGCACGTGTTGATTTTTATCTCTATTACTGCAAACCACATTAAACAGAGAGTGTGTCCTGTTGCTCCTTAACAACGCAAATCAACACAAAACAGAAGGACAGCACTGGAGACACATCAGGTTGTACCAAATATTCAAAGGACTAGATTTGTTTCTGTAGTGCTGCAGTCTGTTTTTATTGCTAGTGATAACCTGGACCAAATAAGTATAAGGGCTGATTCACATTGATTCACACCAAGGTCCAGACTTCAGAACCTTCAATAGTGTTCTAATACTATAGTTTGGGTTCCATAGTTTGATTTGACACGGCCTTCAGAAATTTCAGACTTTCAGACGTTCTGGGACGGGTCGTTCTGTGGTCATAGTAACGATAGTGCGACTTATGAATGTGGAGCATAGCATTATGAAAACAAACAAACAAAAAAAAAAAAACTAGCAAGGCCATTCCCAAAACCTTGCCTTGCCTCCAAAGCCAGTTTCTCCAATGTGTATTTTCTCAAACTGAGGCAAATGGAACAGACCTTAGAGGTAAAGACACAGATGCATCAAGTGAACAGAATGAAGCCCCAGAACACACATGAGGGAGGGGCAAGTGTTCTGAGCAAGACTTAAGCTCATTCCATACTTGACGCATCCGCAAGGGTCTGCACGGTGGAACTACGTAATTTTGGCAGACACGCTCCCTCAAGCGCCTTCCGCGTGAACCAGGTTTTCCGCTTCGGCGTCAGGGAAAAATCTGTTTATTTATGCATAAATACATTTAAACCTTTCCCTTACTTACCTATATCATCATTCATCCATCTATTCATCAATCTTATTTTACCCTTACCTATCTACCTACAAGTGATGTGTGGGTCAGCTTTTTAATTCAACCAGACCCACCTGTCTGAAGATTGTGTCTAAACTTCAGGACCCTCCCTCTCCAGGACTATAGATGGAAATTAGCTGTAAGCTGCAATCTGTTACAAGCATCTCTGCCTTAGTGCTTAATGTAATTGTACATTGTCCTTAATAAACATTACCTTTACCTTTTTTACCCGACCCAAATCCGAACTTACACACACTTTTGCACTTATGTCTGTGGGGGCGTGCGGTCCTGGTCTTGGCTTACGATGTGTCAATAGTCATAAACATCATGCTCTGGGTGTTTCTCCAGGTGAGGATTTGACTCTCCATAGTTTGCGATGATGAATTTGTTCACAGGAGCATCATTCGTGTCAAGATGTGTCGTTTATGTGGCTGCTCCAGGCGAACAGAACGTCGTGTTTTTTTCTACTTTTTTTCTACTCTTTTTGTTTTTTTCTTTTTTTGTAGTTACAAAAGAATTAGGCTCAAGACCCATAAGTTGTGTTTTATAGTTTGTTAAACAGGACTGCAGAACATGCTTTACATTAGGCACTTGAAGCTACCTGAAGTGTTTGAACATGGGTTTAGATCCGACCCACCCAACTTCTTTGAATTGCGCTTTACAGTCCGCTGTGTTCAACCTGCAGGTTTCACGCATTATCACTACCTACCTATCAATCTATCTTATAATTATTTTTCTGTCCTTCCATCTTACCATCTAAAGTAATATTCGCACGGCATAATATTTATCTCAGGACGTCTGTACACTTTAAATTATCCCACGACCTCTGAGTTTTTTTAAAGGCATTTGTACGGGGAGATTCGATGTCTGTAGTTTATTTTTGTTTTTACAGACTTACCGGAAACGGCGACAGATAGGTTATAGCAACAACCTTTTACTTCATTCATGAAATGAGCGTTTCTTGTGTTTTCGGTTTGTTTTAACGTGAATCAACTGAACTTACCTGAGCCGCAACAGCAAATGTGGCTCCTCGTCACGTTGTTGTGTTCATCGTTCAATGTCACATCCACAACATCAGATTTCTTATGAAACAGCCGAAGACTCTCTCTTTTAATCCATTTACGGTGATAAAATCCAAACATCCAAACTTTGCAGCGTTCTGTCCACTGTTCTGTCCAAACGTTTTCCTCAAATATCCTCGACCTCCCGTCGCTACGACAACGATGTTGTTGTTCTTCCGGTTCACGACTTTTAATCGTAGTTTGAATCATCTTTAGCGTTTTAATCGTAGAAAAAAAATGACCATTTAATTTGAAAATGATTCGTAAAGAAAAGTAATAATAATTTTGCTCAAATCTGAAGGTAAAATAAGCCTCAGAGTCATTATTTTTTTTTTTTTCTGTCCATCCATCCATCCATCCATCAGTTTGCATTTTATACAAACAAACAAGTCGACTTTAGCTTGATTCAACCTTCTTCTCTCCTTAATGCCCCAGACGACGCAGACCTTTTTTTTCCCCCCAGCTTATTTGAAATGTATTACTTCAAAACAACAGAATAAAAGAGGTATCAAAATTGGAATAACCTGCTCACTTTTTCATTATAACTTTGCACCTCTAAAGCTAGCACAATCTGCTTCGGAAAGTCATATTTCAAATGATTTGGTGGAATATAATACCGGCAGCGCACAGCCAAAATAATGACTCTAGTGACTGGGCAAAGGGAATAGTTGGACTGCTTATCGCGTTACATATTAACTTTTATTATGATATTAAACGCCAAGTCAATATTTGGCTCAGGACTAATTGTAATTTTGTAGAGTTTATTTGGAAATCCTGTCAAAAGTCTGGCTCTTCTACTGTGGAGGAGTTTTGGCTCGGCAAGTCTATTTAAAAAAGCCAAAACTATGAAGACCATTAGGCTTCTGATTGACAGCAGAGGGGAGATCAAGAAGTCATTATGGTTCCAACTCCAAGTCGTGTCCCAGGTCAAAGAGAGACAAGTCCAAGTCAAAGAGAGACAAGTCCAAGTCAAGTCCCAAGTAAAAGAGAAACAAGTCCAAGTCTAATCCCAACTCAAAGAGAGACAAGTCCAAGTCAAGTCCCAAGTCAAAGAGACATGTCCCAAGTCAAAGAGACATGTCCCAAGTCAAAGAGACATGTCCCAAGTCAAAGAGACATGTCCAAGTCAAAGAGAAACAAATCTCTAGTTGTCAAACTACAAATCCAAGTTAAAATCGAAGTAAAATTTCAAGTTTTTGTTTAGTTGTTTAGTCAAGTATCAAGTCGATAGAAAGGTGACTCGGGTCTGATTTGCAAGTCCTAAAGCAGGGTTACTCAAAGTCCGGACTCCGGCCCGGATCCGGACCTCGAGATCATTTTGTCCGGACCGGGCAGCCGCTCCCTCATATTTTTAATTCCGAGTGTAGCGCACCCAGGAGCGGACCTTTTGCGTTTACATGTTTACAGTGTTTCTCCATTCGTGGAGCGCACGTGTTCAATGCGGCTCTGCGTCTTGACCCGCACCCGGCCCGGCCCGTCAACTAAGGGCCCAGAATCTAACTCTTCCGCTGTGAAGCAGTGAACAGTTTTTTTTTTTTTGCACTTTTTGATGTTATGCACATGATTCTTTTGGATGTTTGCAAGCTAGTGCTTGTTTATATTGCAAAGGGCACAGTTATCTCTTAACATGCATTGAAATGCACGTTATGTTATGAACATGACTTTAAAGGTGGGTTAGCTAATTTTTACACTGCAAACACAATTTAGCTTTTAAATCTGACAATTTCCTCTAATAAATTCTTTGACACCTGGTTAATATCGACCTTCATTTTGGTTGCATTTCTGGCTTAAAAACTTCTTTTTACAAACAACAAAGTGAAACTGGAGAGGACCACCCCAGCTCAGCCAATCAGAAAGCAGCATTCAGCTCCTGATTAAAACTAAAATTTTATTATTCATTTCAGACAGGACTCAAGTCTCATTTTTTCACAAGTTCTGTATTTACTGTATGCTTTTTAGTGGAAAGCACAAAATTTACTAATTTACAACTAAAAAAGTTAGTTACCTCGCCTTTAATGTTTACACTCTTATAAGCACTTAATTCAATGTCAGTAAGTAGAATAATAACAACAATAAATGTTAGGCTGTAATTTTTCATCCGGACCTTTGAACTTGATCATGCTTTAATTTTGGAAAATCATGAAGCCTGTCAGGGAGATGTGGCAAAAAATATTACGATTTTCTTAAAAGTAGATCACAATTTGGGTTTTATGACAAGTTATGTACATTGTGTGATCTATTTTGAGCTTGATAAGATTTTTATTACTACACAATATTGCAAACAAATTTTGGTTGAAGCCACGTGGTGACATTTAAAAAATAACTTTAGGCTTCAAGTTCCTAAAATGGGCAAGTTTTGGACTGGGGCTTGAGGTAAGTTTTAATACTTTGTTGTATATCTAAGTTTTCTCTGGAGACTGGTCCCCGTCTACTGTGAAGCAAACAAACCCCAATGATGTCAGACGCTTTCCACAATATGAAATGAAACCGGCTGATGAATCAAGCTATCTTCACGTCGCCCCAAATATAAAAAAAAAGTCATCATCACACACAAACAGAACAGAACATTTTGAGCTTTAGAGATGCAGACAGCTTAATAATGCAGGATTACATTAGTACATCTATCACTGTACAGCGGTATTCAGTTACCGGGATAGACTGGACACACAGCACCAGAGCATTTTAAACTTCACACACCCAAACTACAATCACTGCCAGAACAAAGCTATAACGGTGCTCTCTGGCTTAGGTCAGTCCAAAAAACAAACACACAAAAAAAAAAACTATTAGGCAGAATGTAATCTTGTTTTGAGCAACCATGAAGTGCACATTACATTGCAGGTCTTGCCTTATTACTTTGCCGTAACTTGATGGGTGACTTCCAAAATGACACAGACATAGAGCAAAGGGCAGTGGTCTTCTGTTGTGACTTTAATCCTTCATTTCCAAACTTTAAAGCAGTGATTTTGTCTCTGCGTGTAGTAGGTGTACGCGCCCAGATGCAAGCTCGTAGAAAACAACAGAGCATCTGAGTGCGCATCAGCTTCAATTACTAAGATGTTACTTTCATGATGAGACCGTTCGCTCACAAGCGATTGATAAGCGCTAGGCCTATATAAAATAAATATCCACCACCGCATTGGCCAGTAGAGTAAAGCTTTTCATGTCAACACATTTACCGACTCACCCCTTCTTCACGTCCGCCCGATACGTCTGTCTAAAGTCCCGCTGTGGTCCCGATGTACAATCACAAAGTCAGCCGTCACACCTTCCTCCTCCATCTATCTGTCCCAAAGAAGCTGCATTATAACTTAATCTTTTGCTTCAAACCTGTTGACTGTGGGAAGCAGGAGCAGGACCTGCAGCAGCTCAGAGCACCTGCACGTGCACAACTAATATTTCATAAGTTTCTGTATTTTAATGGAAAAGATCGCATGATTTAGAAAGTATTTTGAGATTCAGATCATTCTCTTGTGGCTTTAATCTAGTCAGTTGCTCGTTATATTGTTTGATTTGACAATTATTCTATTAATAATAGGCTCTGGTTGCTGTCCCGATAAGGATGAATAAAAAAGAGCCATGTAGTGGGACGAGCCTCGGGGTTGATAACCCTTTCTTGGATAGTGTTCTCTCCTAACTGTATCCAGGGTCTTCCTTTTGCTCAGTGCAGTGAATGATCAGACGCATGTAGCCTATCATACGTCTGTCACCCTTTAAGTTCAGCATCTCCGAGGCATCGGCCGGCGACCCTCCTCACTCTGTGCCCTTAGCATTTTCCTATACTGCCTAAACCTGTATGAGAGTTCAAAATGCACCAACAAGAGTTCTAACAGGTACAAAAATAAGAACACATTACCCCAGCACTAAAAGACCTTCACAGGCTTCCTGTTGAGTTTCAAATCAAATGTAAAATCCTTCTTCTTACTTATAAAGCCTCAAACGAAATAGCCCCTTCCTATATCAAAGATGAAACAGTACCTTACTACCCTAACCGTCCACTTCGCTCCAAAAATGCCGGTCTACTGGTGGTTCCCAGAGTATCTAAAAGTACAACAGGAGGCAGAGCTTTAAGTTACCAAGTACCCTTGCTTTGAAATCAGCTCCTGCTCATGTCAAAGAAGCTGACACAGTCTCTACATTTAAGATTAGGCTAACAACATTCCTCTTTGAAATAGTCTATGGTCAGGCCAGATAGGAATAGACTCTAAACCACAGTTCTAATCATAGAATCACATATAATCACATAGTTTTTAAAAATGTTTGATGTCTCATTGAATGTATATTGTTTTGTTCTCATTTGCTTACCATTAACTTTTTAACTTTGGGAAGTTCATCGAGACGACTATTTAAAAATACATTGATTTAATTTGATGGATTCAATAGAAGTAGCAGGTCCAATTTTAAGCCAGCCTGAGATTGCACCAAAAAAGCGGGAATCTGTACCGCCGAGAATAAGCTAATATGAATTATGGCATTTTCATCAGGTTTTGATCATTGGGTTTGCTTTGTGTTGGCGGTGCGTCACTTCTATCGCCCCTGTAAGTGAGCAATAGCATATTTTATTTTTTTGTAACAATGTTGGCAAAGCAAACAGAACATAAAAATCATTGTTCTACTTGTAAATACATGACTTCAACTGTCCAAAAGGAAACGGTACATAGAGTATTTCCTAACCTCACACTTGCTGACATTCACACTGACACGTCGTAAAGCACCGGACTGGCCGCCCGCTTGATTTGTGTCCCTCCCGGCTTCCCGTAGCGCCTTTATCATTTACAAGAAACAGCGACTCCCTTAGCAGCCTTTCATCAAACGGTAAACAACAGAAACACGTCGACGCACAGCGAGGGAGACGGCTCGTAAATATTGACCAAGAGCACACGGATAAAAACAATTACGTGTGTAAAAATAATCTCAATAGGTTCACGTTCAAGAATTTGATGATGTCGTGAGGTCAGATTGTGAGCAACGGACTGTTTTTCCTATTTATGACTTAATGCTTTGCCATGAAATATCTAAGAAAATAATGCATAAAAAAAAAATCTGAATATTCCAATGTAAAAGGACTCTCTCATCCGTCATACCGGTTCATTTTGTTGTCCCAGTTCATTTATAGGGTGGTTGAAAGATGTTGCTATTGTTTATGTGTACAGTATTTTACAAAATTCTTATCCTAATCTTAGCCCCAGCCCTAAACATACCCATTTTAGTAACTTCAAGCCTAAGCTTACCTGATAAACCTAAAGAAAATGTCTCCAAGTGGCTTCAACCAAAACTCATGTGTATTTTACATTACAAATATCATGTGATTTTTACACTTCATATCATGCACTATATATGGCGTAACAGATATAGGCAAAAAGGGTGTGAAATTGCCCTCATCATTTGCTATTTTTATGTCATGGTATATACAGGTATGTCTCAAAAAATGTTAATACCAGAAAAAAAAAGTGAATATGTTTTGTAAATCGATTTTGAAAGTCAAATTAGTGTATAGTTTAGATTTGAGACACATGAAGTGAAATAATTCATGGCTTTTTTTTGTTTGTTTTTAATGTCATTATTCTGGTTTAAGATAGCAAAAATGTAAAATTCTTTGTCTAAAAAAATTTGAATATTGCACAAGATTATTACAAACAAGATTTTTTTAACAAGAACTGTTAGATTTAAGTTTGCACATTTCTGTGCGTTAGTATTTAGTTGTCACTCAGTGACAGCAGCAGCCCCGGGGCAGCTCAGCAGAGGTGATTCGCCTAAACATCTGGCGCCTCAACCTCTGACCAAAACCAAAAATTTCTAACATGCATGTTATTGGTTGGTGGGAAAGCCGGAGTGCCGGGAGGAAACCACCCAGACACGTGGAGAAACATGCAAACTCAACACAGAAAGGTCCAAGTCGTGTGGTAGTCAAACCCATGACCTTCTTGCTGTAAGGCAGGGCACTATCCACCACATGGCAACATTTTCTTTAGGTTTAAGGGGTACGTTTAGGCTTCAAGTTACTAAAATTGGTAAGTTTAGGACTGGAACTTAGGATAGGTTAAGACTTCAAAAAACTTTTAACTTTTTTTTTTTTTTTTGAAACCTCTAGACCTATGGGCATTTAACATGGGAGCCCAAACTTGTTAAACAAGGAAGTGATCTTCACACGTATTATTGAAGACTGGAATTAACAATAGAAATAAGGATTTCATGTAAATATGGTTGAAATTTTGCTTTTGGAGTTCATCTTTGTGACTAAATAAAAATCGAGGGTGAAGTATTTGTATTCACGCCTACATTTGACAAAAAAAAAACTGCTTTTTGTTCCAGTAAACAAAAAAATCTATTCTAATAGATCACAATGAGAAGTCGTTCAAAGAATCAGACAAAATCACTAGCAAAAATCCGGTTTTACTTTTGGTTTAAATGGAAACACATTTGTAAGTTTTAAACACGTCATCATTGGATCTCTATTATTAAATCCATATTGCGCTTTATGGTTAACAAAACGGAAAAATCAGGCTTTTGGAAGAGCCAGAAGATCATATTATGTCTTCTTTAAGTTTACACAAGATCCTTCAGAGCCGCCGCCAAAAACCAAACCACAAAACAAAGGGCTCGGCATTAGCACGCTGGCTGGCACCGGAGAGCGTGCTTGGGTTTCCACAAACAGCTGGGAGGGGATCGCAGCAGAGTTACAACTGTCGACACTGCGGCCGTGATGAATTGGACATTATCGACAGACATTTAGCGACATCAGAAACATGTTGACCTCGCACGGCCTCGGGAACAGCGCTGGGTTCAAATGATACAATGTTCTAAAGCGGCTAAGAACCGTCGGGGTCGTGTCCTGAGCTGGAAAGAAAGTGCCATTTACAAATCATGATGTAGATATTTTCTCTTACAGATCATTTGTTTCTCTGTCCACTAATTTTAACTTCCTGTGTCCAAACTCAGGAAGTATTATTTAGATATTTCAGATTTATAGCAACAGCAACGGAAACTAGAATGTTTGGGTTGTGGACTTGCAAGTTGTGACTTGTGTTACTATTTCGATGTGACTTGACAAAACTGAACAGGTAAAAGGTTTGGAACAGCACTTTTACCTGTTCAATTGAAGAACAAAATCCCGAACACTGACTTATCTTGCAAAAACGTGATTTAATCAGACATGAAACGACATTTCGGCACTAGGCCTTCATCAGGCAAATGAGGGATGAGCTCCAAGCCACCACCCCAGGGTTCAGTTCATCATTTAAACCTTTTGGAGTTAAAGTTTGCATAGTATGAATCCAGTATGCCTCTTTTCTTTCAGAAGTCTGTTCAATGTCACAGAATCGGAGAGAACTAATGTCGTGATTATTATCTTGAAAATGCACAGCCACAGGGTATGTACTGTATACTAGGCCACAAGGGCACTGCAACATATACCTGTAGATGACATGGGTTGATGTACATGTGATCACTTTCATTGTGGGGGTGCAAGAAATGAATGGTTTTCACAGTGTTACTGTCAGTACAGGTTCTTTATGATCACTCAGCACTACTAAGAAATGACAAGACTTGGAAGTTTACAATAGTTTTTATTTTAAACAGGCTAGATTGAAAAAAATATGAGGGATAAATAGTTGGCTAAAATACTAAAAAAGAATAAATATGTATAAAAGGGAATCTTTAAAAAACTAGTGTTAATGCACTGCTTTAGTTCAAACTAGACTTGAGGGCAGTAATCAGGGTTAGTCTCTCCAGTGCGACGAGCGGCCCCTGGCGGTCAGTCTAGGTGTCAGTGGGCGGCCCCTCCTCGGCGCGCGTCTATCCCCTCGCCTCCAACCACAGCACCGCGGACAGCTAAAAACACACAGGCCCAGGCTCCATAATTTTTCCAATTCACACTCCAAATGAAGCAAAACATGCAGCGGTTAGTAGGCACACGTTCCTTTACTTATCGTTTTAGTAGCGTTGTACACAAGCTGGGCTTTGGACATCGATCAGTCTCCAAACTTCCTTCGCGGTGCCGCGCCGGGGCTGTGGACGACACAGGCGGGGCTTCAGGGACCAGCAGTCAAGTTTATCACACGCATACAGGATGACCATAAAACAATCGATGTGACCACGTTCCTTTACTTATCGTTCAGTGGCGTTGTACACAAGCTGGGCCTCGAGTCTCGATCAGTCTCCAAACGTCCTCCGCGGTACGATGCTGGTGCTGTGGGCGACACAGGCGGGGCTTCAGGGACCAGCAGTCGGGTTTATGGCATATACAATCACACAAAGAAAAATCTGGTCACGTTCCTTTACTTATCGTTTGAGTGGCGTTGTACGTCAGCTCGGCCTCAGGTCTCGATCAGTCTCCAAACTTCGTCCGCCGTGCGGGGACTCGTTCTCCTCTGCCTGGGTCGGGAGTCTGTTGCAGGTCTGTGGGACACAGACGGAACAACCCGCTTAACCCGATCGCTCTCGTCACTTTTAACGTGCATACGCAGTCACACAGTAAGAGTCACGTTCCTGTACTCATCTGTTAGAGAGCAATGTTCAGTGTCTGCTTTTCCTGGATCTGGTCCTCCGACTCCACTTCCTTCCTCGTCCGTCTCCTCCTCCACAACGTCACCGTCCCTCTCGTCTCGCGAGCCTTCCTCCCCTACTATTCACTCCAGTCTATTTAACAGGGCCCTGTCCCCGTGGCGACCAATCGGCAGCATTCAGGGGAGAGACGGGGTGTCAACCAATTAGTTCTCACAACCTGTCCTCGCCTCACACTGCACTGCAAAACTAACACCCTACGAGAACAAATAATGGGGAACCCGGTGACATTACTGCACTGGGCACAGCCCCCACACCAATAATTGCCATTAGGTAAAGGGCTCAAGATAGTTTTGGTTTGTTTGTAAAAATTGGCCCTCACCAATAATCTCAAGGTTCCTCCCTCGTTTATTGACAAAAAGTGGAGGATCCTTAAAGAGAGTGCAAAGTTCAGGGTCTGACTTCAAAATATGCTAGTATTTAAAAAAAAAAATGACATAATAGCAGTAGTGTGTGTAGAAAATTCAGTTATGCAAGTGACAGAAAAAGCTCGTTCATATGCATTATTGTTTTCATAACCGTGGCTTGTTGAATAAAAGCATTTGTAGAAACACAGATTCTTCTTAATCTATAGAAGTGACTTATGGGTAAGCCTCTTTTTTAGGGGAATAGGATGAAAAACTAGAAGCCATAGAAGCCCTCATTTGCCTGATGAAGCCCTAGTGCTAAAACGTCATTTGATGTCCGAATAAATCACAATTTTGCAAGATAAGTCAGTGTGCAGGATTTCGTTTCTCTTATTGTTTCTTGGGACATCCCCATTTTCCTACACACCAGCAACTAATGTGCGAAGTTTCCCTCTTAAACTATTGACTTAACAGATGGACAATGTCCCTCCTCACTTCTTTTTTTGTGACCAGAAATTTTAAATGGGATAATTTATTAAATTCAATGGAATTTTAGAATTATAAAGACTTGGGCTCTTGGAGCGTGGCAAAATCTGTCTTATAATTCAAACATGTTTAAAAACCTGCGACTGGAGTCTAGTCTAGTCTAGTCTAGTCTAGACCTGCCACAAACTACACGATTGGAACGTGATTCCAGTCGCAGATACCCACACACTACACGAGTGACACAACTGCAACTAGCTTCAAATAGCTTCGACTAATCTCGACTAAGTGCAACTGAAATTAACATGGGGAAAATGGGCAGAGTCATGTAGTGTGTGGCCATCTTTAGGTGTTGAGGAAAGTCTGGACAAAGCTCTGCAAAGTTTAAATATCTTATCATTATCACCTTAAATGTATTAAAAGAGAGAGACTTCTGCTCAGGGTATTCACCATAAAAAAACCTAAAACACAAGAAATGCTCAAGCCAAGAATACTTTTAAAGGTAAAACAAGGCCAATCTGATGCAATTTCCGGAACGAAGTCGGTAAAAACAAAGGTATCCCACGTGAACGTCTAATTTAAAGTTTACAGACTTCTTGAGGTAAATATTATTCTGCACAAATATCCTTTTTGATGAAGACTTATTTTCTCAAGTGCATAAACAGGTCGTCCCTGGAGAGCGATCGGTCTGTTAGATTTAAGCCATGTCTGCCACTGCTGTCAAAGAGAGCATTTAGAAAGAATAAAAGCCAGTTAGCAATGAAACAAGACAGCGTATCTATGCAAGAGGTTGTGTTGACGTGACATCAGAACATCCTACAGCCCGATAATGTTTAATACAGATGTTCTGCTAAAATATTACGACTTAAATACATTTTTTGTTGTAGTTAAATAAGTAAATGGGTCAAGTCATTATTAAAGATGCCCAGATTGCAAATGGCGTCCAACATATGCAACATGGCATGATCACATTCTGTTTCTGAGTCGTTCTGATTTGGATTCTGATCAAAGCTAGTCTTCATACACAAAAGATTGACATAGTTTTTGTGTAGATGTGCGTTTGTTGGGGGGGACTTTATGGAGGTAAAGGAAAGACAGTTTTATAGCTTCTCTTAACAGCTAAACTCATTCAGCTGTGCTAACATGACTGCGCAAGGCTTATCTAATCATCCATTAGTCTTGTGACACAATGAGCAAATACAGTGGAGCATTAGAACACTGGAGTGATAGTTGCCTCTGTACACCTACGTAGATCTTTAACCAAAAAAAAACAGCCATTTACAGCTAGAATGGTCACTTACTTCAGTATGTATAAAAACTAAATATATGGAACAAAAATACAATACAGTATATGAATCATTCTGAAAGTTACTGTATAAAATCTAAAAAGTTAAACTAACTTGAATCTTTATGTTGATATAACTTGGCAACACGAGTCGACGATTTTCAACTTAAACTTTTAAGTGATGATGAGAGAGAGTGAGAGGAGAGAAAGAGAGAGGGAGAGAGAGGTGAGACAGGAGAGAAGGAGGGAGAGTGAGAGAGAGGGACAGAGAAGGAGAGAAAGTGAGAGGAGAGAAAGAGAGAAGAGAGATCTAGGGAGAGCGACAGGAGAGGAGAGAAAAGGTGAGAGAGCAGAGAGAAAAAGAGAGAGCGAGGAGAGAAAGAGGGAGGGGAGAAAAAGAGAGAGGGAGAGTGAGAGGGGAGAAGGAGGGAGAGAGACAGGAGCGAAAAGAGGAGAGAGAGAGGAGAGAAAGGGAGAGAGAGCAGAGAGAGGGAAAGAGAAAGGAGAGAGAGAGGAGAGGAAAGTGGAGAGAGAGCGTGACATGAGAGAGAGAAGAGAATGGGAGAGAGAGCGTGACATGAGAGAGAGGAGAGAAAGGGAGAGAGAGCAGAGAGAAAAAGAGTGATAGGAGAGAAAGAGAGGGAGAGAGAGAGAAAGACAGGAGAGAGAGAAAGAGAGCTGGAGGGAGAGGGGAGAAAAGGAGGAAGAGAGACAGGGGAGAAAGAGAGGAAAGAGAGGGAGAGGAACATGAGAGAAAAGAGGAGAGAGGGCGACAGGAGAGAGAGAGAGATAGGAGAGAAAGACAGAGAGAGAGAGAGACAGGATAGAGAGAGACAGGAGAGAGAGAGATAAAGAGAATGTCAGATAACTCACACACATAAGTTTAATCGACATAAAACTTCATAAACTGTACTTACATTTCAAGTAAAACTGCCTTACACTTTTTACAGTTCCCGTTTGATTTACGCAGCTTAAGAAAACCGAAAAAACAGCGCACATCCTGGAGCTAACGACACAGCTGCTCCTCCGGCCTCATCTGGACTTTCTCTCTCTGGAGCAGGTGCTGAACTCATTACCTGTCAGACGCTTTTGGCCTTTTTGCACGTCGAGATGGAAGTATTTCATTATTGTTCGACGCACAAATGTCCCAAGTCGTGTCCCGAAGAAGGTTCTAAACTCTCAAGTGACACTGAAATACATTTAGCTCCTCTCTGTAATTCTGCCATATTTCTTCCCCAGTTTTGAGCCAAGTGCAAAAAGCTTGTTGTGGGATCAGTTTTTTTATTTGTTGCAGATTAGCCGTCGTCTGGTTGCATTATTTTTGCGGTTAACAATCCAAGTATCGCGTTTCATAAATCCAGCGACAACAATCAACAAAGACAGAGCATGGGAAAGGCAAAGGGAGCTCTGGTGAATCATAGAGATCGACATCTGAGGGAACACCTAATAACAGACTTCTATGGGACAAGAACTTTATCTGTTCAAGATATTATTTACAATATGTGTTATTTTTTATTTTGTCCTTTTTTGTAAACCATGATGTCTGAGAGCCATATGTGGCATCTCGAGGGTTTACCGCATTTTTACTTCTAAATATTCATATACATTTATCAGGTACACTTGTTGTCTAACAACGCCAGGGTATATTATACCAACTTGTTCTCATGGAATGCGTAAAATAGCACGCCATGACAAATTGCGTGTCATGATGACGCCCTCTGCCTGTTTTTGAGTGCAATTACACGCTCGTTTTTCTGGCGTACTATGAACATGCCATGTGGTTGATGACAACACAAGGGATTAACGGCTAACTTTAGGTCTGAAGTTGCAAAGATGGGTTTAGTTTAGATCTGAGGCTTGGAGTTGGTTAAGTTTAGGATTAGGATTGTCTTAGTCATGAATAAGACACGTCTTAAACATTCATCATTGAAATGAACTGGGACAGATTCCGTCAAATACACACATAAAAATAGAAGTGGCGTTCATATGAGACGCTGTTTACAATAGCGTGGTATTGACACGCTTATCCATGAGACTAACCCTAACCCTAACCCTAACCCTACCCTAGCGCATAAAGCACACAGGTTTGTTTACATTTAGGAGGCTTTGCTTAAGTTACAATAATGTATTTAATTACTGGTTATTGCTTTTCTAGTTTCTTTTAAACATAAAGGTTAAAGTCAGTCCAAAAGTTCAGTCTGGTCAAATCCATTCAGTTCCGATCAAAACATCACATTTTATCCAGAGACAGTTCATTCATACGGATCAGGCTACACTGGACCCAACCAGGAACTCTAGGACAAACAGTAATAGAAGGAAAAGAGGGCAAAGGCAATACAGCGATGGGCTGATGTGGTTCAACCCCTCCGTCTGAATGCAAAATATTTAATTGATTTAGGAAAATTACATTTATGCCTACACATTACAGTAGAACCTACTTCATCTGACATCTCATGACAGGTGACGACTGACGGGACCAAAGCCGGCTACGACACATTCAGACTCCAGCTTCCAAAGACACCAAAGCACAATACAAGCCACACCACGGCACTACAATAATACAGGCATTAATGACTAGGTCTGATCAGATTTAAGGGAGTGGAAATCTACCTGGCACAGCAGAGCAGGCAGACGCAAACACCAGACCAGAGCGGAAATGCACGAGACTCAGAGGCCGCAAAAGGGTAGAGGAGGGCCTTTTATACGCTAAAGCGCCACCTGCTGGACATTATTTACAGTGGCAGGAACCCACACTGCCACACATACACTGACTTTATGAACATCTATAATTATCAATATGTCCTGAAAGATGAAATTCCTTTAATCTTGGATATTTATGGGGAGCAATAAATGACGCAAAATAAAGATTGGCTGAGAGCTTATGAGATACAGAACATGTAGGTTATTTGTTGTTCAAACTGTTCCCAGATTCTTTGGTTTTGCGCTCTGTGCTGGGAATGATCAGAAGCCTGTTTCTGCTTCTGTCAGTCGTAAGCTCAGCACAGGGGGAGCGGCTGTGTCTCAAGAACAGAAGAGGGGAGAATTCATCACTTTTAAGCTTGTACGATTAGTCAAACAGGATTTATGTACACCACAGACCACAGGGTGAAGCCAACAGGCATGAGGACTGGACTGACATAAACTCATAAAACTATCAGCGCTCAGAAGGTGGGCCCTCCACAGATGCAACTGCGTATAGAAAGGTCCGACTCTGAAACTAGGGCAAACTGGCTCCCCAGCTCCTTTGGCTAAATCAACATTTGTGTCACCCCCATGCCATGATAACAACTCTTTGAAGTAGGCGTTAGGAGTTAGACGCCTGTGTGCTTCCTATCGTAGTAGTATAGGAGTCTCTGATTGCACAGACAGCTTCAAAAGTTTTTTGAAAGATAAGTTTCTAATGAATGTAAAGTTTACTGTCTCAAACTTAGACGTGTAGTATAAGTATTTGCATAAAGCAAACTTTATACAATTTAAAAATAAATGTTTTTAGGTTTAATACGCATTCATTAAATACATTTTTCTGTCACTTTACACCATTTATGTCCACAGAAACGGAACTAAACGCTCCAGGCTCATTTGCATACAATCTGCTGCGAGGACGAGGCACATCTGCTGCAGGACCAAAGAGCAGGATTCAAAAGAATATTTGCCCTTTTCTTTCCAAGAAACTGCAGCTGATGTCTGTTATAAATATTCAAAACTGTCCAGTGTACAGTATACTGTATGTGTGTAGAATATATCATAGTTTTGTTGGAGCTGGAACTTTTCCAGAGTCATCGAGATTGTAGCCTGTGCTGTTATTTTATTCATCAGCAGCAGATCTACTCTTACTGTTGACCTTAAGATATAGCTCCAAAGATAAGGAGTTAGAGGCTAGGAACCAGGTGCTAGAGCAGAGATATCAAGCTCAAATAGAGCTGGGGCCGAAATATTTTAAAGTCAGAGTTGGTCGAGGGTCACATTTTTAAAATAAAGGACTTACTATATTATATTATATTGTATATAAATAAGTATATTAGGCTATGTAAAGCCAATGTTCTAATATGTCCACATCCATTGTTTTACATCACACACACACAAGTGATAAAGTAAATAAAAGTGAGTATCCGGGGTCAACCTGTTCTGCCCTGGAACATTTTGCATGCCGCTAGTTTGGCCCTTGTGCTAGAGGGAAATTATTTGGGCTATGCATATTCAGGGTGAATTACTTTTTGCCATCGATATTTACTGTACTTTCCAAGTTATTGAGTGCACTTGATTAAGAGCCACATCAACTAAATTTAAGAAGAAAAATTTTAAAAATAACATAATATTCTACTTGTAAATTGAAGAACCATGTCCTGCTGGAGTGCTCATTGCCGGACTGAAGAGACAAAAATATACATGCCCAGCACAAACGAAAAACAAATGATTCATATAGTTTGTCTACTGTTTTTGACGGATATTTAAAGAGAAATTAAATGCAGAATCAACTTTTTTCACTGTCAAACTGTGTATGTGCAAAACCGCGACTGTGCTGCCACGATGGTCAAACGCTGTCAGTGCATTTTCAGTTCACGCCCACGTCACATCGAGTTGACGCGACAAACGAGCCGCCCAGGTGGATATACTGTAAAAACTCCTCCTTCTGACAAGTTGGAAAGGGGTCGCCCGCCGCAAAGTGATGTCATCAGTCATTTGGCTCAGCTAGATCAGTGTGTGGTATGAGGTGCGAAAGTGCGCAGGTATGATCCTCATTTACTTCTTTCATTTTTTTCATTTTTAATTTTAGAAAATACTCACAAGGTCAGTTCTGAAAACAATTTGTAAGTATCGTTTACAACTGCATGTCACACTGTTGATGACACTTCATGTTACTCTGTAAATTCACCTGTCACTACATTTGCTCATAGACACCTGAAACGTTTTGCTCTGTTTGAGATGAGTATTCTTTAAAATACATTTGTAAAGCTTAAGGTATCTGAAAACTAACTGCACATTTATTTCAAGTTCAATTTAATGTTAAATGTTATGCGCAAATGTTTCTCATTGAACTGCGAAAAGTGTTAATATATTAGAATAAAGTTTCAAGTCAACACTTTTTATCTCTATTTGTCTTTTTAAAAAGTTCAAGGTTAGTTAGAAATGGGTTGGGGTTAATATAAGTTATCCAAACTTGAAAAAACTTAGTTAAAGGTGTAAATATCTTAAGTTATCGGAACTTGAAAAATCTTAGTTAAAGGTGTGAAATATCATAAGTTATTGGAACTTAAAGAATCTTAGTTACAGGTATCAAGTATCATAAGTTATAAGAACTTGTAAAATCATTGTTACAATAACAAAGCAAAACCTATTTATAGTAAATTGACCATAACAAGTTGACAGTACTGTTAGTTTAGTTAATATAAAGAAGTTAAGTATTTACTTGATTTATGTTAGTGAAGTTGATGCGCATTTTGTTCCCTGTTTTTTTCTAAGTAAACTTTACTTGTCAGGGTTTACAGTGTAAGCTCATGTGCTTATGTAGGTCAAAGCAAAGGCTTCATACTTATGTCTGCAAAGTTAATAAAAAAAAGAGTCTTGATGTGCAAGTAAGAAACTAGACCTGTGCACAGCCTCAGAGCTGTGAACTTCTCCACACGTCAGGATCGCTCCCACACAAAACTCACAATCACAAGCTCACTGTCCATATTTGGTGCTGTCAATCAAAGTCTGTTCACACCCATCAAGCGTCTCTTAAAGCGCTTTCGGGCATCTCCCACTTTTGCAACCCCCTTTGAGGTTTAGTTGTGTTTAGATTCACTTTAATCTTTAGGCGCTGAGTGACGCCATTGGCACAAAAGAAAATGGCTAATATTTGCAAACCACTAATGAAACTTTTTATGACACAAAACCAAATGAAGTCCAAACTATTGACACCATTTTGAGCTGTTTTGTTTTGGTGCTTTTTAAAAACTTTCTGAGGGGCTGGGTGACCCTAATTTGTCCTATAAAAAAACAAAAACAGCACAAACAAAACTTTCAACAGCCCAAAAGTTTGTCAGCGTTTTTGTGTAAATGTGCCTTTGATGGGGGCCAACTTCACAAACGTAAATCTTATGATAATTAATTGCAAACATTCACCGACACGTCAACCATGCGCCCTTTCTCTGAATAACTTTTCACTGCCTAGATTCAAAAGCCTCAATATTCAGTCCTGGTTGGGCCCACTCTTGACGTATTTAAAAGAACACATGGTCTTTTCAATATTTCCATTTGATTTACGACATTCATTTCTCTTTAATGGCACAATTCGCCCAACATATATAGCTCTGCACACTTTATATAATTGCCCCCTGAAGCCTTTTCATTCAACACCTTTGTTAACCCAAGTCCTGACCTCGTGCATTCAATGATTGCCGCCTCGTATAGACGTTGCGGTGTGAATACTCGGAGCAGGTGAAAGCACAATTTGCTGTACTGTGCCAGAGGAGCTTAAGCTAATGCCCTTTTAATGTATACGCAGCTACATGACTCGTGAACCGCAGGAAGATGGATACGCGTTGGAGCTAATCACTGGAAGACCTTGAGCCGGGCTTGTCATGGTCAAATCTCAATGAGGCAATTTACATTCACGGTGCCGTCTACTGTTCCATGTGTTTGAATATTCGTCTGAAGTCCGACAGCATACGTAAGTGTCGGGATCAAAAACTGACAAGGCAATAATGTACAGGGAATAATAATAAGCTATTAGTAGACATGAGGTTTGCAATTGTGGTTTAGTTCCGCATCATCAAATCATTCATGGACAAATAGCTTCTGCGTTTTCGGACAATTGCGTCTTCTGAACCGTTGGAGCTACAGTCGTCAAACGCTTCAGTCCTTTACATTTGTTAGAAGCACTTTTGTGAGGCATTTCAAAGTGGATCCAACATTTTTAAACACTGTCAGCCCTAATCAGGCTTTGGTCCTCTTTCCCTGCCAGGCTTTTTTGCTCACTTTAAGCAATATTCACAGCTCCACGCCTACAGAAACAGACTGGATATGAACGAACCCATCATTCATCCAGGGGCGATCCATAGACTCGGATCGAAATGTGTTGATCTTCGGAAACACTGTCCAGAAAACGTTGGATGGAAACACTGGATATGTTTAATATTGCATCACTTTATGATGAGCTTAACGCCTTGATGTGTGTGGAAATATTGTCTACAGGTCTTGCACTTGACATTTAATATTTAGTTTACTAATAAATCCCCAATTGAGTCATGTGACAAATGGCTTGATTATATTAATCAACAGGTACCTCTGAGCTTTATGTCTGACTTTTTGGTGCTTGATTAAAGTACTTGGGAGCTTAAGGCTGTGCAGACTTCTTTCATTTCATCTTATCATCTGGATAGGACATTGCTAGCTTGTAGCCATTGTAAATCAGCCCCAGTGGTGCTGCAGCGAGAAAATCCCTCTTCAGGCTAGAAAGGATTTTTTCCTAGAGCGCATTGCAAACACAAATTACTCGTGTTCGCATCTACCGCTTAAAAACTGTTGGATTTTGTGGCGATTCTTACCTTGTTTCACATCATTAACTTTTTGCCGGTTCAAAAGGTTATAGTTTCATATAAAATTGATTTTTAACCTTTAGCTTCGGCTATCGCTGCTCACAGTGTAACTCCCGCTCTGATTGGTCAGAACTGTTAGAACGTCCTGCTCCTCGCGCAAAGAATTATGTGGGAAACACGCATGTTCTATAGCCTGTAGCGCCTCTAGCAAAAAGCTAAAGTTAACAGCTATGATGGTTACAAACGCCAGTTAGCAAAAGCTATTGCCATCTTTGATAACCGTGGCTTGGTGTCACCGGGCTCACATTGCACGCCGGACCGAAGTACGGAGGTTTTTCGTTTCTTGAAAAGTAATTAGAAGCTCTCACACAGCAATCTGTCTGGTACGGTGAGCCACGTGGCTCTGCTCGTCTTGATCGTTTCTGTTGGAAGGAACTTTTTCCGGACTGCTGGAGAGCTTCGGAGCCCTTTTTGATGAAGTTGTAAAAACAAGACACGACAAACAGGAAACCAAGCGAGCGCGGGTGAAGTGAATCTGGTGGTTTTCAAAATAAAATCTAGCCAAAAATGAACTGGCTGTGTTCTCTGTTTGCATATACATGTGCTCAGTGATCGTGTAAACTCCCAATCTGAGTATGAACCCCCGCAAACTCATGGTCTCGCAATGTTGGTAGAGTCCATACATACGCATGCATAATCCGGTGAGTGACCACCAGATCAAAACGGATCTTGACTGGAGGCAGTGTGAGCCCGGTGTTACACTGCTTCAAGTTGGCCACTACCCAGGATGTTTCCTTGCCCAAAGTCACTGGGACAGGCTCTCGTCACCCGCCACTCGAAAATAAATGAATGAATCATCGCCACACATCATCAGAAAATAAAAAACAAATTAACCGTCTCTTTCTGTAGGTTAACCGCACCATTACAGTGATTTAATCCGACAACTTTCCATTCCCTCTTTGCCTCCTTCCTCCAAATGCTCTCTTTGCCCGTTTACACAACTCATCTGCCAATATTCCTCAATGTCACAAACTGCTAATTTCCTCGGAGGGACTGTTTTCATCGGAGCCGTCACTTTTATGAGCTCATCTCTTCTCCCGTGTCTCCTGAACCACACGCCGCTGTATTGTGGTTTTTCCGTGGACCGGCTTTGACAGACCGAACTGATTTCCATGCGCTGGGACCGCTCGAGGGGGTTCGCGGTGCAGACTGTGCAAGGAGCCAGCAGCGCGACCAACAAGAGATCGAGTGACTTGAGTATAAGGTGAATACGCAGACCTGGAGAAGCATTCTTGAGGATTATTTAAGTCAAAGCTTTGTAAAGAAGGAACATTAAAGTATGCTGGTGAATCTGATTAGTCTAGAGAAATAACTCAGTAGATTCTATAGGTCCATTGGATAATAGGTAGTTATGGTAAAAAAACAACCAAAACAACCATACCAGCGACTCATGACCCTGACTTCAAAATCTAATTGATCTTTCTAATGATTCCAAGTGGTAAGTCCGGTCAGTTAAGCTGGTTCGAGCAGGTTTGAAGGGCAGGACCAACACAAGTATTGCATCTTATTTGTCTTTCAAATTACAAATACTAAGTATTTTGTGCGATCCTGAGCTCCTCCACTTTGGAACACAGTCTCACGGTAAAGCATATATTGCAGGGCTATTCAATTATATTTTCCAGCCGGCCAGATTTTTCAAAGGACAATGGTCTGTGGGCAGAACAACAGAACTGCCCCAAGAACTTATGTTTAGTAAATTGAAAATCAGTCTAAATTGCTCTTTCCTATAACAAGCTTACACTAGCAGAGATGAATCAAAACTAGAATGTGAGCAAATCAGAACAACAGATAATTGACTAGGCTAAACCTAGAGTTAATCCAACTCTATGTCTCTAGGTCTACATTTGTGCTACTTCAGGGGTAAACCTCAATTTGGAACAGGCCTAGATCTAGCCAAGAAATGCGGCCAAGTCCATGGCCCACTTAATGGGCCAGTCTTTATTGCTCAGCATTGAGTTGCTGTTTATCCACCACTGTTGACTGTAAATCAGATACGAAATGTTTCACAGGATTCTTTACAATGTGGTCCAGTTCATGGCCCATTTTACCATGGGCCACATTTGGCCCGCGGGCCGCTATTTGAATAGCCCTGATATACTGTATATACCATGATGCACAAATAGCACAATGATGAGCACATTTTCAGGCTGTTTTTGGCTTTACGTAAAATATTGCTGTAAAAATGGCATGAAATTTTATGTTTTTGATATTTCCTTGTATATCTATGTTTTCTTTGGAGACTGGACTGCCTTTAATAGCGCAGACCAGCCTCAGTATCTGTGCCAGTAAGTAAGTTTTTCATAAGCATTGGAAAATTTTATGACAAAAAGCAAACCACAGGTACAAACATATTCTTTAGGGGCAACCAAGCTTTTTACTCTGAGAACCGCTTTTTGAAAAACTTTTTGAACAGAAGTTTGTCCGCAAAGAAGATGGAAATGAAAACCTTCATGTTGTCTTCGTAAGAGCTACACACGTTTGCTCCTCTCCTTATCATTTTGACTCAAACTTTGTGGGTCTGTTACAATAATGTTGAACAACTTTTTGTAGTTTTTGGGCACATACATTTAATTTTTATTTTTTATTTTTGGAAAATTGTGGTAATTTATGGAAAAAATGTAATTTAAGGCACCATAAAATGTAATATCGCTTTAAAATTATTTAATAAAGGGAAACAAACTAGTTGAAGTTAGAGCAGCAGTGGTTGTCTATGTTTGACAGAAATTTCATATTTCAAACTTTTCTGTATTTTTTTCTAGTGAGAAAAAGTGCCTCATCTGGTCCTCTCGGGTCAAACTGACTCGGGAAGACATATGCTAAAAGTTTTTATAGGCGGTGCAATGTTTAACATAATTTTTCAAAATTTGCACTGAATGTTCAGAAGGACATCTGGGACCACCCATGAAAGTTTCATGATGATAGGATCAGAGAATATTATTTTATTGACAAACAAAAATCAAAACTGGGTCAAAACACATACTTCTTAGTTTTAATGAGTCACAACAAATAAATAAAGCATTGAACATGTTTTATTACATCAGACTGGTTGATATTATCATGGGGATTGTTTAATTGACTTTTTTGTCATTTGGGTCAATTTAGAAAGAAGTCTGAGCCACATTTGGCTCTTGGTCGCAGCTTGGAAATGCCTGTTCTAAATGAATTATAGGCCTTTATACATAAAAACAGTCTGTCATATGCACTTTAAGAGAATAATTCAACCGATGTAGATTGAGCCTGAGTGTGGTCAGTTATCTGAACAACCGTTGCACACCATCTGGTTTTGGTAGAGATAAACATCACAGGACAGACCAGTGTTTTATGGGCCCAATAAACCGTTATTGTTGTCGAGCCAAGGAGACTTCAGAGCAATGCTAGGTTACCAATACTTCTTCTAGCCATCTGTTTCCGTTTAATAATCTTTATTTAACCAGGAAATTTCCACTCAGAGCTCTATTTCAGGGAAGTCTTTGGCGACGGGAGAGAGGGAGGAGCTTATTGATCTTTTTTTTTTTTGTGATAGGATAAACTGGAGCAACCTGAGCAAACCTACATGGAGAGAATATCCTAGTGCTATCATGTAGCCTCTAGCTTCTGGTTCTTAGCCTCTAGCTGCTTTTCAGTGGAGGTAAGAGCACTAGACAAATGAGAGAAGAAGCCTTAGCTCTGTTTGGAGAATCTGAACGTCCCAACAGCGGCGGGAAACGACGACTGTTTATGAAAAAACTCAACATCCATCAGTGGACTACAATTAATGACTGTTTCTGTATGGCAGTTACAGAGACAACATATTTGTACATGAATCTGCTGCTGTTTAATAAAAAATACTGCAGTAAACCTCAACTGAGACATCTTTGTGGTCAGGTCAGAATAAATATAACAGGCTCACCATCACCAGTCTGTGAGAGAAAAGACAAATATATGCCAGTAATAAAGTAGTGTAAAGAGATGCAGTAATACATTTAATGAAGGTGATGTGGCACTAAAACTTTATAGTATCAAAGTTTATAAAGTTTGTTTAATGCAGAGAATTGTTTTGTGTGTCTAAGGTCTGAGGCAGTAAAACTTTTCATTCAATACAAACTCTTCATTCACAGATCATATATTGGCATAAATGTTCATTCATTTGCAGAGCGATCTGCGCAATGCATTGTGGGATTTCTCTTAGCTCCTTACCGGCGTTAGGAAGCTTCTATGGTTCCAATGTAAATCTCCTGACTGCATTATTGGAACAGTTCTTATCATGGTGTGTGGTGACTCATCTTCTGGAAATGATGCAAAAGTCAATTAAAATGGGTAACTTCTTTAATGGGCTCAACACGGCACTAATTATAGCTTTACCTAAACCAAATAAAGATATCACTAAATGCATAAACTATAGATCATTATCCTTTTTAAATGCTGAAATTAAGATACATGTATTGCAAGAGTTTTAGCCCATCGACTGGAACCTTTGATGCCAAAATTAATTAATAAAGACCAAACTGGCTTTATGAAAAACAGGTTTGCCTCCGATAATGTTCGCAGACCTCTACATATTATACATGCTGCTAAGCTATTCATCACCTTGTGCCGTTCTGAGTCTGGATGCGGAGAAAAGCCTTCGACCGGCTTGAATGGCAATATGTATAGGAGGTATTGTATATACATACTGTATATACATAAATATATATGTATATATAGAAAAAAATATATAACTCAAAAATGTGAGCAAGCAGATCCAATCACATAATCTTTTCCATGATCGGACGATCATGATCGGTAGCCAATTGATTGGAGCCCCTCTAATAATAACACCTCTTTACAACCGCCATAGAAGTGAACTGGGGATACAATGTGTGTCATATTTCTGCAATAAAGGCTTGAAATTGTGCTAATCATATGCTACTGACATGTCCTGATATGTCGTGGTCTGTTATGCTTTCTTGTGCGATCACATTGTACATACATGATATTATCCTGTCTATGGACAGTCTGAAATTACTCCAACTAAGTCTGAAATTGTCTGTAATCATTTCATGCAAAACTTAAAAAAGCACATACTGGACAATCAAACGTGTCAACACTAGAAACAACGATGAAACTTTTAACTGTAAAATGAACAACTATTTTTAGTATTTGTATTGAGTATTGTTGCTGTTTTAATGAAATGATCTATGTAAACTGTACATGTTTTATAATGTGTGCTCACCTGCCCAGGGACCGCAAATGGAAAGTAGCAACAGCTAAATCTGGTGCAGTTCATCTCTTTTTATAAGATTCATGAATTTTGTACATGGTCCCTGACAAATAAAGACTAAACTATCATTGCTGCTGTGTGAAGTAAATCGAGAGTGAACCACCCGAGCACAGCCAAACAGAGCGCTTCTAATACGCAAAACACCAAACTAATGTCCCCGTGTGCACGTTTAGGACAAATGTGAATCATCATAATTACCTTTAACCAAACAGCAAAAGAAGACTCCAGAGTGCTGCCTCCACATCTGCAGATTCTTTCACCACTCCAGTTTCTTCCACACAGAAAAGCCCGGGGAGACAAGCCCGCTGTGGGCCGGACGTGTGGAGGACAGAGCTGCAGGTACAGGCTCTGGATGGAACACATGAGAGAAGAGTGGAGGTTTAATAAAGTGCTGCGTGGTGGGTGGTTCAACTACTTCAATGTGTGAGTTCATTATTCCACGAATAAGGGGTTTATCATTGGCAACATTTACTTACTTGCACGTCTGGTATTTAGCAGATATAAGTACAACCTTTGCTTTGGCCAACATAAGGGCATGCGCTCATGATGTGAGTATTTTCTAAAATTGAAAATGAGAAAGTCAAACACACCGAAACGAGCTTCGAACCAGTGCACCTTAGAACATCGCACCATCGCTTGTCAAGTTGAACCAAATGACTACCAGTTATATGTTACGCAGCGGGTGACTCTCCACTGAAGCGATGTCATAGGGAAGTGTACATATGTCCCCTGGGCGGCTTGGCTGTAGCGTCAACTTAATGTGACGTCGGCGTGCACCTGACTAGTCGACTAATCAACTAGAAAGGTGGACTAGGTCGACTAGTCGAAGAATAATTAAATCAGAGGTTGGCTTAAGTCGAAAAAGCTGACATTATGTGTCTAACAAAAGCAGCGTCCGATTTTTTCCCCGGCCCGTTGTACGTCTCTCCCCGCGCTGTTCTGTCTCGCCGCCTACGCACACTGGAGCGCGCTGTAGACTACCCCTGCCTTAGATGCGCACGGACACCTGTGCCCTGTGTCCGTCCCAAAACGCTTTGTCTAGCCAGCGCGTGGTATATCCCGGCTCAAAGCGCTCGGACTGTTCGCTGTTTGTGGGAGGAGACGAGAGGAAAAGAGTGATGAGTGATGTGTGTGGAACCAGGGCTTCAGATGGATTTGTGTTTCCTTCACTGTTTAAAACGCACTGACCAAACGTCAACAGCTCAGTGTGAGTGTGGGCAGACTGGATCCAAGCCGCTGTCAGAGCGAGAGCCTCCGCCCCTCGCACACGCACAAATAGGCTTATTTAGCTTTTTTTTCTTCTTTTATGTAAAATCAAAGAGCCTACGTTCAGCTTTGTTACAGGCATTAAGTACGTCTAATGTTTTCTGATAATATGGTCAGTATAAATAAGCTGTTTCTAACAATTGCCCAGGAAAAATCATCATGCCTTTGGATCTTTGTTTTTGTTAATGACGTCATCGACTAGTCGAAGTCGACGCGACTAACGCTCTCGACTAGTCGACCACTAAAATTCACTAGTCGTGCATTTTCACTGACAGCGTTTGACCATGGTGGCAGCACAGTCGCGGTTTTTGCCCACATAACTGCAAAAGGAGCAAATTTGCACAAAAATGTCCAAAAAAAAAGGTCGGTAAACAGTAGATAATTCAATTTTGACCCATATACACAGTTTGCCTGCTCAAATAAGTTGATATAACCCTATAAATTTAGATTTTTCCTCATGGATACAAAATTCCACAACACAAAGCCAATAATATCAATGATCATGCATGTTTGGAGTTACTTTTCAGCAAGAGTAAAAGCAAAACTAACACAATGTACTATAGAAAAAACAGCCCCGATGAAGACTCATTGAATTGAAACGCGTTGGCTTTATTAAAATCACCAACTTGCCTAATAATTTTTGCCTGCATTTTCGATGAACACTCGGTATGTTGTTGCACTTATCTGTCAGATCCAGTGAGCATCATTGGATTCTCTTATCTTAACACAATGTACGATTTTAACGAATAATATATTAGTGAACTATACAACTTTGCAACAACAAAGCTCAGTTACTATGAAGATTAAATCTATCATGTATTTTTGCTCAGAAATAAAACATTTATTTATTATTTATATTTCAACCAAATGCAACCAAGTTCTCCATTCTCCAAAAAATTACAAAAAATTACAAAAAAAAAAAAAAAAAAAAAGCAAACACCAAAAATGTTGCATAGTGCTCCTTGAAAGTTTGGACATATTTATGAAATTAAATAATTTTGGTTTCCCAATTTTTTTTCAGTTTGTAGATATAAGTAGATTGTGTGCTGCAGAAAATGTACAACCAAAAAGTGTGCAACGACATAAGCAACTACATCTTATCCAGTTCAAACTACTCAAATCTGGATTCAAATTCTGATTCTAAGTCATTTTAAGTAAGTCATAGATATATCGTTTATGCAGTGAACCAGGCCATGGTATACTTTCTGACAAAGCACGCTTTTTCAGTTGTCTAGTGGATGAAAGAGCTTTTCAATTTTTCTGTTAAATAAAAAGATCTGCTAATAATGTGATGATAGCTGCAGCTAACTATAGCCTATGATAATAGCAACCTAAATGGAATACATCCTCTGCTGAGTGTTTTGTACATCTGTGTTCTTGGCCAGTTTTTGTTTTGCACTGAAGGAGACTTTGCATTAGAGCTGCACGATTTAGTAAAATTTTAACCCTTGCAGCCCCATGATGTCGTCAACGACATCAAACAATAAGTTTTACTTAACAAGAAATATCTCCGGGTGCATAAAAGCGAAACGCGTAATGAAATAAAACGGTGATCCAATGGTAGCATGCCCTGAAGTCACATGGCAAGTGTCCTCCATTTTGATTTTAGGATGTTGTTTCAGAGATCGTTTTTCAAAAGAATAATGCAGTGTCTCTGTTAGCAAGATGTGTGGGTTCAGATGCTAAGCGTTATTTACTTCGTTGATTTAGTTTCGTGAGTGGGACCACGCCCCCATCACACTCCAACCACACCCCTACGCCACCGGAAGCCTTCATATCCCAGCTCACGCTTGTGTCTCAGTTTGACCATGCGGCTCATTTCAGTTCACCTCTGCCCTCCACTTTTTTCACAACATTCCTTCTAGCCCCCATTTAGAAAGGGGTTGGGGGGTCTTGAATCGGCCGGGCAGATTGCTGAGACAGGACCCCCACACTGAGTCTCCTGCCTGGTCATCGCTCATCTGATTCCATGGAACTCAACATCTTCATCTATTCAATAAACAATGTATACCTATCTCTGTTTTGGTGTGGTCCTTACTAATGAATAAGTTCTGAGTCATTATTTCATCAAATAAGTGGCGTTTATGCACATTATGATGCGTAATTGCGCAAACATTACAGCTTTTTTCAGAAGCATTTCTATGAGGGTACAAAGTGCAGTTGCATGATATAATCAATGCATTTCGACCAGAAACACTGTCCCAGCTAATGGATTGTCATCTTGAGGCAAAATACTCTTTGGTGTTTTTCACCGGTGAGCGGCTGTGTGCGAGGCAGAGCACAAGCAAGTGCGAAGGGACAGACGAAGGCTTTGCTCAACTTGCTAATAAGTAAGTGAAGTTGGCCATTTCCACAATAAAAGGTCTATTGTGAAGTTCTGTATTAGTTTAGGCAGTTTATTTGGATAAGATTTGATTAGCAAGTAGCTTGTTGTGTGAGCTCAGGGCTTTGTTTGGCTCTGGTCAAGCTAGTAGCTCTAGTCTTTACTAAATGTAGTCTGAGGCGACTATTTCACTAGCATTATTTAGCACGTGATTATTGGTTTATATCAGCTGTGACATGCAAGTGCTATGACACATGAGTTTGAAACATTTTAATGTATTTTATTTTACAGTTGTGACTTGTGAGCATGTGCAGCTTCATCCATGCACAGTGTGTCAGTCCTGCTCTCCTCCAGTCGCAACGGCGCCCTCTTCAGGCCAGGAAGAATTTGGACATAAGATTGAATAATTGCACTTCTGTCATAGCTACAGCTCTAATTTTTGGCACCATGCTACACATACTCGAGACTACAGGCGAGAGAAATTACTTAAAATATTCCTTTGGGGCCCAGAGGGTTAAAGATGTCTAGTCCAGGAGATTTACAAAATAGCCTAAATGATGTCAGTGAACAGACAAATTATTGAAACAATCACATGTAAGTACAAATCTAAGCTGCAGAAATAACCACTTGTAGTTTGTGAGAAAAGTATGGTACTTCAGAAATTGCAGTCTTTGCGATTTGCCCTACACAGCAAATAAGCATCGGCTTTCTGTCTGTGTGATAATAAAGAACATTTAAGGCAACAAGTGCATCGTATCCTGAAAAATCCTAAATCATATCTGTCCTTTTCAACTGGGAAAAAGTTGATTCTTTGATAAAGACACATCTGCCATGTTTTGTCTTCCAAACACTTGCCTATTCGTGATTCTTGGACACAAGTACAAACGAAAAATTCAATTTGTCTCATCGTTTCACAACAGTAACTTAATTTATAGTTCGGTCTGTTTATTGGAGCAAATACCCCAGAGTCTACGCTTCAATCAAAACGTCTGTCATTCCTCACACGTGTCACGCACCCGCCGCTTTAGCCTGCAGCCTCATACCTTCAGAACGGGACCGTGGCGTTGAGGTAATGTCCCAAACGTCGCCAAACGTCTGACGAGTCTCACCACCACACCTCACGAAAGCCAGTCTCCTTCCTCCAAGTCTGTGCCCGAAGCTGCTGCTGCTACTCTCTGCCAATCCCAACGCTCCGACTGCCAACTTCCTCTTATGGTTCACAAAAGATGGTCGTCACTCAACCGTTTGACCTTTACGATGGCATTTACCTCAAGTGACTTTATACTAGCAGTCAGTTGAGCATTCTTATGTCAGGAATAGCTGCAAAGAGAATTTCAAAGCATCAAATGTAAGAATATGATTTCAGGTAGAATTGGTCTATGAGATCAAATGACACGTTTGCAGCTGACGTCACACTATCCCAGCACGCACGGCTTATTCTCGGGTCGGCAGGGACAATACCATTATTAGATTATCAAACTTTATTGGGTTTTACAGAATATATTATTTTTGCACTCTGGACTACAAATGATCAAAACAGAAGAAAGCCTGGCCATTCCAGGATTGACAGTGGATTGGGCAGCTAAAAGTGAGTCAAGCTTGTTCATTAAGCTACAGATGTATTGATTAGTATTTTAATCTGGTTAATCATTTGACAATTGTTTCAAAACAATTCAAAATCTTTATTCCAATTGTGTTGCCAATCCCGTTTAGCATCAGTCACAAACTAAAGTTCATTAGACGAAGCACATGCACAAGCATATGTCTCAAGATCAGAACGTTTAAGTTATCCGTATGCGTAAATGTTTTATGTCCAGGGCTTTGTAGTAAAATACATTTCACACAAACATCATCAGGGAAACGTTTTAATGATATAGGAAGCTGGAATGTGAATCAGATGTCCAGAATGGCAGATTCAGAGTGTGATTTCTGCTTCTAAACTTGTGTAGCAGGATGGCCTATAGCGCTCTGTTTGATGCGTCAGGTGAGAGGCTGCCCTATAAAAGGAGCACCGGCCGACCTCTCACCTCTGACGTCAGACGCTGCGGGCAGCCGGTCGGCAGGAGCTAGTACGAGCTAACGCCAAATAAACGCCGAAAGTCACTGATTGTCGGGCGTAAAGCCGGGTGACTGCGCACGTTATGGCGCTTATGTTGGTGAGTAGTTAGCCACGTCTCGTACAGATGCATTTGATGTCTTTTGGGCTAACTTTAATGTCGTTTTTAGTGTGGGCTGTTTCAAAGTGCGAGGCGCTCCCCGAGCCACTTGTGTTTGTGTCCGTTTGGTCATTATCTTGGTAAGCAATCAATCGCTTTGTCACTTCACTAAACCATGTATTTTATAAAGGCTTACACCGTGCTTTTGTTTAGTTTGGCGTTTCCGCGTGGGGCCACGCTGGATCTGTCCTGTTCAGCTAGCAAATAGCAATGCTAAATCTGGTGGTGCTTTTGATCATGAGCCTCCCTTTTCGTTTGGATACTCTGTTAATCTTTTTGGATACTCTGTTAACCTTTTTGGACACGCTGTTAACCCTTTTTGGACACGCTGTAACCCTTTTTGGACACGCTGTTACCCTTTTGGATACGCTGGTTAACTATATACTGATCTGTACGTGCTCTGGAGTCAACTTAACTGCTTAACCCCTTGACGTCAGGTGTGCCGAATATGGCACGTACCGTTTAAACTCAATTGCGGCCGCTGTGTGAGGTGCACACATCCATCTCGGGTTCTGCATGTTCCTTCAGCCCTTGTGAATAAATTGTGACCGCTTTTATTTTGGTGACCTCTCTGCTAAATGCTGCATCCTGTTGACGTGAGAGGACGCTACTTCAGCAGCAACTTGTCCCTGGAGGCTTCTACTCAGCGTTGGTCCGGCGAAATAAAGGTGAGTTTCGACACCAAAAAATATGTAGTTGCTAACGCTGTGCCTGTCTATGTGCTGTGTCAATATGAAGTCATATGACAAATACTTTTGCCGTAATCGGAGATTTTCGGTTTGTGCCATATAGGGGACACTGGACCATAAAAGCCCTTGTTTTGACCATTTTACGCTGTTTTGGTCTTTTACAGATGTCTAGGGACTTTCCTTAGCAGTTGTTGGGTTAGTTATCGTCAAATTGTTGTGTTACACGTGTTTTAAGTCACTACCTGTGCTTCGATTCTATCACAGACCTGCCGCCATTGTTAGCATGTTTGTGTTTGGTTAGCATGAGAATGGTTTGGTGGATGTGCCTAGCTAGCTAGCTTCAGACGTGGTGTGCACCTCCGCCTGCTTTCTGATCCGTTCAGGCTCACGTTTCTTTGCACACAAACTTTAATAACTGTGACGTTGCACGCATCCACAGCTGTTGTACTCGCGTTGTGGATCTATGAAGACCCAGGCTATGGATGTTGTTGTTGTGTGTGGTGCGTAAACTATGCTAACCTGGGACAACTCTGTTTAGCTTTTGTGATAAATCCCGGATTTTTTCGGGCTCGTCTGATTCATTCTGAACTCAGCCTTGTTTTAAATGTGTGATGTGTTGCTTTATTCATGAATTAATCGTGCAAAACCTCGCGTTGCATCGTTGACTGGATAAGCGCATGGATTGTGTTTGTGTAGCTACGTGCAGTAGCTTGGGTGGCCAGTTAATGTCGTGCGTTTCTGTCCATCTGTCATGTTGTTTTGTAGCAACACAAACAGTTTGACATGTGGTGTAAGCACAATCACTCCATGCATTAGTGATTAAACAGTAAAAATTATATTGCCAATGCTATATTATTACATTGAATAACTGTTGTGTAGGCTTAATGTTTATTTTGTATTTTATTTCTGAGGTACCACCAGTGTGACAGCTGCTGTGAGGAGGACATCACTGCTGCTGCTGTGGGTGGATTGCCTCACCAATGTCGTGGGTATGTCTCTATCTCCATATTTAGATATAAATCATTTGGTAAAGCTACATTATGTAAGATTTATGGTGACAGGTGTATCACCTGCATGACTTTATCTCACTCTGTGTCTGCTACCACAGTGCGATGATCCTGCCATTACAATGAGGAGGACACGCTGCACCTGACGATACAGTGAGCACAGCGCTCTGCACCTGACGATACAGTGGACAACGCTCTGGACCTGATGTTACAGTGAGGACAACGTTCTGCACCTGACGTTACAATGAGGACAACGCTCTGCACCTGTCATTACACTGAGAAGGATGCTCTGCACCTGTCAGTTTAGTGAGGAAGGCGCTTTTCACCTGCGTTATCATGAGGAGGGCGTTAATTACAGTAGAACAAAGATGTGACACTGAATACAGTCAAAAACTCCAAATCTATAAGAGAAAGATGAGGTGTGCTTCCTTATTCAAACAGTCAGACTGTGCAATCACTATTATAGACATTTTTGATGATGAACCTTTGTGAATTGACAACAAAGTAACTTGAACCATCCTAAACTGTCTCCAAAATGGCAGTATTTTGTTGGCACTATGTTGCACATGAGTGTTTTTTGATTTACCCAGGCTTAGAGAGCAGTGGTGCAGTGTATGCTGTATACCAGTAGTTGTAATTGCACAAGACAACGAGCCAACAGGTCACCAACAACATTGATTAGTTTTTCAAAATAATTGTATTGACAGATGGGCTTCTTTCCAAATTACAGTGTATCTCAAATAATACTATTTTGATTGCTGACAAACAAATAGTGCCAATATATGCTATATAGCATATATATTATATACACAGCACTATGCAGTTATATACCATATTATATATGTTTTTTGTTTTTTTTCTAAGGGTATTTTATTTAATTTTAACTTTGACAATATGTTTCCATGAATAAATCTGGTCAATAAAGTGTCTTAGCCCAGGTAGTGGTAGAGTTGCCCTATTGTATTCACATTTTCAGGCATATTTTAGGTCTGTCCTGGAAACCTAATTTATGAAAATTGGGCCATGACAATTGAAAAAGCTTCGTTTGCATCAAATTGACACATCAATAAAATATATTGAGAATACAAGTTGGAAAAATGTGTTTTTCTGTGACTTAGTTGCAAATATGGGTAATTTGTGTTCCGTACCCAACAACTTTTTTATTTTTAGTGCTATTGAAAAAATTTCAACTGATCCTTGTTTTGGGGCCTAACTGAAGTAAAAATAATCTTTGAAAAAAAATTTTTATTTTCAGAAAATAATTCGGACGTCAAGGGTTAACAATATACTGTGAAACTGAAATGACTGTCCTGCTTTCAATCTGGGCTACATCAAGGTTTCAGCACGTGACTGTGATTTAACAACAAGGATAAACTACTAATTAACTTATTAATGTCATAATAAAGACTTGTAATATTTTTATAAGAAATCCTGTCTCTAGTCTCATATTCAGCCAGTTCAACGAACCTGTGTCCTGTTAATTACTAATACTTTTAATTTTCTGCATATGCCAGTGGCGTTGTTGGCTTAATTTTTGTATTTACGAATATTGTACAATCGGCAAAATTTAAGATTAGGCGGCGCCGTTCCCTCGTTACACTTGTAAAAGTAAAGTGGTCTCTACTTGTTATAAAACTTATTAGTTCCGTTATTATGTTTAGACATATGGAAATTACGGCCTAGAGTTGTAGATGCGAGAGACAAATATNGTTAACATTTTTTATTTCTTTACAGAACAGTTGTCACAAATGAGCTGAGCTTTGGGCCATAAACAGATCCTCAGCTGCTGGACTGTTCATCTCTGTATTTGGAGGTAAACTGCCTATGACAGAATACTGCTCTTATTACACTTATATTTGCACCTATTTAATCAGACAGAGAAAAAGAAACATGCAATCAAACTAGATAATTTTTTAAATATACTTAGCACAAAATATATATAAAGTTATAATAGTTTAAACACTCTTATTTACAGTAAGTGTTTGTTATGATACAGTGCAGAATATGACAGGATAAATCGATAAAGTGGCATCAGCATATAGTATTAGTATTATGTATTATAATGACTATGATTATGAGCAACTGCAGCATAAGAACAAAATAACCAGTGAATAAATATGAAGTTAAAGTATGACTGTGTTAATGTACAGAGCGGGTGAAGGTGTAAGTAAAGGGATAAGAGCTGATTGGCTGTGAAGAGGGTGGTAAGCCCACTTCTGTGTTTGAAGAACTTGTTCTAAAGCTGACCAAACTATTATCGTCAAATTAAGTTTGTTGTGAGTTATCTTCAGTCTTGTTTTTATGGTCACTTTTCCTTCGAGAAAGAAGTCACTTGTCATTTGCGTTTTGACAAAAGTAATCAATTGTCTGGTGTGCGATTGTAATTATTTTATCTTTTTGCATTTTAGATGTCTTCAAGTGAGACGTTGCAAGATCATTGCTTCAAACACACGCCGGCCCAAGCAGCAGGTGATTGGAATTAAATGACCAATTACTTAGTTTGCTTTGTTTTTTTAATGTTATTTCAGATTAATCGATTTCATGTATTTTGTTGAAGGTGGAGGCTGTGGTTGTGGAGGTGAGAACACCTGTGGTTGTGGAGGTGAGACCTGCCAGCTCCTCTTCTGCCAGAGGAGTCCAGGTGTGTGTGGTTGTAAAGATGCTGATAAAGATCTACTGAGTGTTTTGTTTACGTAGTTTTTCTAATGATTGTATTGTTTTATAGGTGGAGGTAATTGTGGTGGATGTGACACCAGGAACATCCCCTACCAGCGGGGACGTGCTGGATGCTTTTATGGAGGACAAGGTTTGTTTTGATTTTTGTCTGTTCTTTATCTTCTTATGAGTTTGAACAGAGCATAAAATAATGATCTGTTTCTTATTGCAGTGTGGAGATGTGGAGGTGACTCCAGGAACGTTACTTACCAGTTCCAGGCACCAAACAGTGAGGGTCAGCGATGGTTATTGCTCAGGTAAGTTATATACTTATGAAAAAAGCTTGTGGAAAAAAAAATCTGTTGTATCAAATTTAAATATGGTGTGAGATAGAATGACTATGAAAAACTGCACAGGGAAGAGCATTAATAAAACGTCTTTTCTGTGTTTTCTCTAGACGTTCAGCTCTCCTGGCATTCTTCAAGCAGCAGCAGCAGCCCACCTTCTGCAACGAGTCCACCTTCTCTGTTCAGCTCAAGATAAGTGTTGCTGTGCACAGTTTGATGTAGAACAATTTGATAGTGTTCAGTCTGTTGTTTGAGGTAGTTTTAATCAGGGTTTTTGTTGTAGGTTTAAGTATGCTGGTACACAGTGTTTGGTGGGTTGATCTTGCAGCTTAAGCTGAGCACAAAGTGTCCAGTGTGTCAGTGGGATCAGAGACAGTTAGAATGAGTTTTGTATCTTGGAGATGCAGTGAACCGTAGATTTGTGATCTGGAGTTGCCAGACCTGTAAAGGTAGTCGAATACGCATGTCTCGTGACCATTTGTGGCAATACTGTTGCCATTAATAAACTCAGTGGTTGTTATGCGGTGCTTCACTCTCACTCGCGAAGTGTTAGTGGTTTGGTTCATCCTGATGGTAAAAGTGTGGTCTTGTATTTTAGTTTTAAAAGATTTTGAATATGGTTACTAAAAATACATTACAAAATAATCAAAATTTGATTTGTTTTGTGACTGCTTGTTGACATGTTCAAAACTGTAAAAAAAAAGGTCAAAACAAATTGTATCTGCATCCATGTATTACTTTGTGTCAAACTTCACCGTCTCTGACCATTTCATAAAACTAGAAAACAATAAAAATCAGATTTATAAATTTTTATTTAAATAATGCTTATCAGAACTTCAGTGGATGAACAAACTTAAGCTGTATTTAGTTATGTTTTTATGTCCGCAAAGCACATGATAACATCAGAGAGATATTTGTAAATGTCATACTGGGCGTAGCAAAATTGTAAGTTGATTTTTTTTTTTGAAAATATAGATCTAATTAAAGTTTGTAGCCAAAAATGTAGAATGTAGACTGTAGCTTCAAAAACAATGGCTATGAGAAAAAACTCCGACACCAAACAGGTTGATCTTAAAATAGTCTGAATGGAGTTGTAAATTGGAAATTCTTGTTCACATTGTAAAAACGCTCATTTTGAGTTTTATTGTTGTGTGACATTGTTATAAGATTTGTTGCACAGTCTATGTGGTTTGTATTTCATAATTCATTTTGTAAAAAACTTAGATATTTCTTCTATAACACAGTTGTAATAAGCTAAAAGCTTGACAGTTGACAGTTTTTGGTGACATGACTTCTCATTTTTTCATTAAAACAAATGCAAAAAAATAAAAATAATAACTGTAGTCTGACTTTTTTATCTTTCTTTTTTTTCTTTTTGTAAGCTGTGTGGATGCCATACATTTTTGGTCAGGCCTCATTATTACAGAATTATATGGTACTATTGTCACTTTAAAAATGCGGTGAAGTCTTGTTTTCGTAGATAAAATTGTAAACTGTTGTTACTAAGTATATGGTATCTCCTGCAGCAGTATATACTGTAAGTATATGGTGCTGCAGTATATGGTACCATTTTTGTAAGCAATCAAATTTAAAATTATTCACCGCAATTATTTACTACAGTAAATTACTGGCAACAAGATGCCAGTTAGTTACCAGAATTATTATATATGGTTGGTTACCACAATTATTATATGCGGTAACTTGCTGGCAACAAAATGCCAGTAAGTTATTGCAAAAATTGTATGCCGGTAAACTCACTGGCAACAAAATGCCAGTAAGTTACCGCAAAAATCTATGCGGTAACTTACTGGCAACAAAATGCCAGTAAGTTACCGCAAAAATTCTATGCAGTAACTTACTGGCAACAAAATGCCAGTTACTTACCGCAATTGTTATGTGCGGTAACTTACTGGCAACAAATGCCAGTAGGTTACCGCAAAGTTCTTACAGTAACTTACTGGCATTTTGTTGCCAGTGAGTTACCGCAAAAATACAATAAAAAGGCTAACAGTGTAAGGGCATTAAGTACGTCTAATGTTTCTGATAATATAGTCAGTATAAATAAGCTGTTTCTAACAATTGCCCAGGAAAAATCATCATGCCTTTGGATCTTTGTTTTGTTAATGACGTCATCGACTAGTCGAAGTCGACACGACTACGTCTCGACTAGTCGACTACTAAAATTCACTAGTCTGTCAACGTTTGACCATGGTGGCAGCACAGTCGCGGTTTTTGCACATATAACTGCAAAAGGAGCAAATTTGTACAAAAATGTCCAAAAAAAAGGTCTTAAACAGTAGAATATTGACCCCATATACACAGTAGTGATGGCCAAACGAGTCGACGCGTCAACACATATGGAGCACTAGAAAAGGCGTGTGTGTCGAGCCGTTCAACATGTGTCCACTTTAAAAATGTCACGTGAGCAACACATCTACTGTGTCTTGTGGGTCACATGTGTCAAGCTGGAGCGAGCGTTTCTGACGCCTCGTTGATTCGACCCAAAGCTGAGCATGACTCTGTGCTGCACTGTGAGGCAAAATGATTAGGGTCTATATCAATTTGCAGCTTGACAGAGTCTTAAGCAACTAAATAATTAATCACGAGCAAATATTTAACAGCAACAGACTAAAAGTCATAATAATTTTGCTCATAGTTATTAGTTCATTCGCACTATGATGTCAACTCATGTGTAGCTCAACTGGGAGAGCAGGTGTTGCTCTGAGCATAAGGTGGCGGGATCGCACCTCAGTCATTTTTTTTTCCCCTCTTATTATGCGTGTAGAGGCAAAGAAATCACAAGTTTGTGTCTCCTGTAATGGGAAACGTTTCGTATATGTGTGCAAAGTAAAGAAAAGGTGTCTTTTGTTAATAACCGTCTCACCAGCTGTAACTTAACTGCAAGTCACTGAATGAGCCCAGTGACTGCAGTGCATTTATTAAACCACTTGATGGTGCTAGAAAGCACCAACACTGGTCTACCACTGGGTCGACCCAGCTGGGAAATGGGTTACACACACGTTGACGCGTCATCTACCCATCACTAATACACAGTTTGCCTGCTCAAAAAAGTTGATACTGCTTCAGTTTCTCTTAAGGATCAGTGAGAACTTGGAAGACAGGACCAAAGGATGACATGGCACTCCAATAACCCTATAATTTAGATTTTTCCTCATGGATACAAAATTCCACAACACAAAGCCAATAATATTAATGATCATGCATGTTGGAGTTACTTTTCAGCAAGAGTAAAAGCAAAACTACCACAATGTACTATAGAAAAAACAGGCCCCGATGAAGACTCATTGAATTAAAACGCGTTGGCTTTATTAAAAAACACCAACTTGCCAAATAATTTTTGCCTGCATTTTCGATGAACATCGTATGTTGTTGCACTTATCTGTCAGATCCAGTGAGCACCATTGGATTCTCTTATCTTAACACAATGTACGATTTTAAAGAATAATATATTGGTGAACTATACAACTTTGCAACAACAAAGCTCAGTTACTATGAAGATTAAATATATCATGTATTTTGTTCAGAAATAAAACATTTTATTTATTATTTATATTTCAACCAAATGCAACCAAGTTCTTATCTGACTTGTACCCCAATAAATTACAAAAAAAACAACAAAAACAAACAAACAAACAAAAAAAAATGGCAAAAATGTTGCATAGTGCTCCTTGAAAGTTTGGACATATTTATGAAATTAAATAATTTTGGTTTCCCAATTTTTACCAGTTGGTAGATATAAATAGATTGTGTGCTGCAGAAAATGTACAACCAAAAAGTGTGCAACGACATAAGCAACTACATCTTATCCAGTTCAAACAACTCAAATATGGATTAAATATCTGATTCTAAGTCATTTTAAGCATAGATATATCATTTATGCAGTGAACCAGGCCATAGTATACTTTCTGACAAAGCAGGCCTTTTCAGTTGTCTACTGGATGAAAAGAGCTTTTCATTTTTCTGTTGAATAAAAAGATCTGCTAGTAATTTGATTATAGCTGCAGTTAACTATAGCCTATGATAATAGCAATCTAAATGGAATACATCCTCTGCTGAGTGTTTTGTACATCTGTGTTCTTGGCCAGTTTTTGTTTTGCACTGAAGGAGACTTTGCATTAGAGCTGCACGATTTAGTAAAAATATATTACATAATTATGATTTTTCTGACCAGTATTGCAATTCAATTTTCATTTTATACACAGATCTTGGTCACATTTTAAAGATGTCTAGTCCAGGAGATTTACAAATAGCCTAAATGATGTCAGTGAACAGACAAAATATTGAAACAATCACATGTAAGTACAAATCTAAGCTGCAGAATTTGCAATTTCTGCAAGTACCATACTTTTCTCACTAAGTACAGCAGGGATTTCATCGAGGTCCAGTTTGGGAAAAATTTCCAGGCCAAGGTCCGGAACTTCACAATAAAGTTTTTTTAAAACATTTTTAATTTGACTTTATAATTAAAAATAATTACAAAAATACAGTATTAATATTTTCACAATATCCCACATAATTCTATTTTACACTAAAAGATTTGTTTTTAATGAATTATTCTAGGCTACTTCCCTTTTAAAAATGTATTTGATTGAAAATCTTGATGGAGAACAGTGTTTTTACACTGATCAGAGCTGATCACTGAGTCTGTGATGGAGTTATTCTAAGTCTGTTCTGACTCGACCCTGTTCTGTCCCACGTCTGTCTCTCTGTCCCACTGGTCAAGTAGTCACTTTACGAATGAAGAATCACACAAACAGTGCTCTGAATCGAGTCCATTACACGCACACATGCGTGCACACTCAAACGCGCTCTCTCAGTGAATCTGCAGACACAAAGACAACACTGCACCGTCATGAACCGCGCGTTCTGTCTTGTTGTACCGCGTACATTATGCGGACACAAAACCGCGTTCTTTAAATACACTCTGCAGACCCAGACTGCACCGCACCATTGTGAACCGCGCATTTCTGGCTCTGGCGCTGTGCCAAAAGTGAGAAAGACGAGTTACAGCGGCGATGTGTGCGCGCTTCCATTGATGCGCTCAGTCTGCACAGCGCTTCTTTACAGAATCACGTCTACATTCTCCAGCCTTTCTGCAAGTGTTTGGCCTGAGGGCTACGCAGTCCGGTCCGGACGGGGCAGCTTTTTCGGTCCGGATCCGGACCGGAGTCCACCTTTCGGTGACCTGGGAACTAAAGTCTTGCGATTTGCTATTGTGCTCTTTAAAAAGGTGATTTGACATGATTTCAAGAAACTGTGCAGCCCTACACAGCAAAATATGCATTGGCTTTCTGTCTGTGTGATAATAAAGAACATTTAAGGCAACAAAGTGCATCGTATCTGAAAAATCCTAAATCATATCTGTCCGTTTCACCTGGAAAAAGTTGAATTCTTTGATATAGATACATTCTGCCCATGTTTTGTCTTCCAAACACTTGCCTATTCGTGATTCTTGGACACAAGTACAAACGAAAAAAATTCAATTTGTCTCATCGTTTCACAACAGTAACTTAATTTACAGTTCGGTCTGTTATTGGAGCAATACGGCGCTCCATAGTACTCACGAAAAAAAAAATATTTATCTCGTAATTACGAGATAAGATCTCGTAATTACGAGATAACTTTCTCGTAATTACGAGATAGTTTTCTCGTAATTACGAGATAATTTTCTCGTAATTACGAGATAATTTAAATGGCTTTTCCCACATTCTGTATACCCACACGCTTCGTATAGGCTAAGCTAGTGACTTTATCCACAACGAGTAGTCTTTTCTGTGCTAGCTTGATGTTTCTAAATAGCTAAGATGTGCTTGTGGATTTCGTTATGTTAAATAAGTGTCTGTGGTCTTCACTGCAATGTTTACGGTCGACAAAAAGTATGAAAATAGCCAATAACGTGACTGTCAACTCACGCTACAGTTAGCATGCTATTATAAAGACGGCCAGTGTGTGGAGCTGTTCACCACCAGAAAGAAGCTAGTGGTAATCGGCAGGTTTTTTAAATAAAACTCGATCTCTTGACTGTTGACAGTCAGTCTCACTCATCCTTAGAAATGTGCGGCAGTTTTTCTGTGGCTCCAGCGTCTAGTTTTCAATTTATTTGGCCAAAAAGAAGAGAAATGCTGCACATTTGCTACACTTCCGCATGGATCACCAGAGTGGGTGGGTACTGCAAAAATGCCGTATGTTGCAAGTCTGTTGCAGCACTTCTCTCCTTTATGGCCAAATAAATTGAAAACCAGACGCTGGAGCCACAGAAAAACTGCCGCACATTTCTAAGGATGAGTGAGACTGACTGTCAACAGTCAAGAAGATCGAGTTTTATTTAAAAAACCTGCCGATTACCACTAGCTTCTTTCTGGTGGGTGAACAGCTCCACACACTGGCCGTCTTTATAATAGCATGCTAACTGTAGCGTGAATTGACAGTCACGTTATTAGCTATTTTCATACTTTTTGTCGACCGTAAACATTGCAGTGAAGACCACAGGCACTTAATTTAACATAACGAAATCCACAAGTACATCTTAGCTATTTAGAAACATCAAGCTAGCACAGAAAAGACTACTCGTTGTGGATAAGTCACTAGCTTAGCCTATAGAAGCGTGTGGGGATACAGAATGTGGGAAAAGCCATTTAAATTATCTCGTAATTACGAGAAAATTATCTCGTAATTACGAGAAAACTATCTCGTAATTACGAGAAAGTTATCTCGTAATTACGAGATCTTATCTCGTAATTACGAGATAAATATTTTTTTTTTCGTGAGTACTATGGAGCGCCGTAGAGCAAATACCCAGAGTAGAGTTTAGATTCTGGGCCCGAGCCCAAGCCCAGCCCGGGCCCGGCCCGACTTTCGGGCCGGGCCCGGGCCCACATTTCTCACATAGTTGTCGGGCCTGGTCGGGTTCGGGCCAAGACGCAGAGCCGCACTGAACACGTGCGCTCCGCGGGATGATTGACAGCCTCGTCAGAACACAGCGCAAACCACTGCGGGGATATAAAGCGAGTGAGAGAGACAGAAGGCTTGTGTAAGCGCGGAGCAGGTAAAAGAGGAAGAGAGACAGGGAAGGCACTTTCATTCACGCGGACCCAGGAAAAGGTGAGGAGGAAGAGAGAAAGCACGCATATGTACGCGGTGAGAAAAGAAGGATAAGGGAGAGAGTGAGAGAGAGAGAGAGAGAGGGAGAGAGAGAGAGAGAGGGAGAGAGAGAGAGAGAGGGAGAAATGTGCGGTGGAGGAAGCGCTTTTGTAACGTATGGGACACCAAGGAGCTTTTTCTGTCACTAAAATGCACAGTTCAGTGAGTGGGCGGGGCGGGCTCACTTCGGGCTCGGGCTCAGACACACAGAGACTGACTCGGGTCCCGGTCGGGTTCGGACACGACGTGCGCGGGCTCGGGCTGGGTCGGGCTGCATTTTTTGGGCCCGATCTAAACTCTACCCCAGAGTCTACGCTTCAATCAAAACGTCCTGTCATTCCTCACAAGTGTCACGAATCCGCCGCTTTAGCCTGCAGCCTCATACCTTCAGAACGGGACCGTGGCGTTGAGGTAATGTCCCAAACGTCGCCAAACCTCTGACGAGTCTCGCCCACACCTCACGAAAGCCAGTCTCCTGCCTCCAAGTCTGTGCCCGAAGCTGCTGCTGCTACTCTCTGCCAATCCCAACGCTCCGACTGCCAACTTTCCTCTTATGGATTCACAAAAGATGGTCGTCACTGAACCCGTTTGACCTTTACGTTGGTGTTTTTCGACTTTACCTTAAGTGACTTTATACTAGCAGTCAGTTGAGCATTTCTTATGTCAGGAATAGCTGCAGAGAGAATTTCAAAGCATCAGGTTGTATGAATATGATTTCAGATAGAATTGGTCAATGAGATCATGCGCATGGTTTTACTCTGTTTCAAGATCAGAACGTTTAAGTGGTCCTTATGAGTGAACATTATATGTCCAGGGCTTTATAGTAAAATACATTTCACACAAACATCATCAGGGAAACGTTTTAATGATATAGGAAGCTGGAATGTGAATCAGATGAACAGAATGGTATATTCAGAGTGGGATTTCTGCTTCTAAACTTGTGAAAAGTAAAGTGGTCACTAACTATTATCAATAATTAGTTGCGTTGTATTTTAGACATATGGATATTTACAGCCTAATTTAATGCCACAGATGAGACACAGAAGCTGTATTTCTGACTTCTTCCCATTAGATTTAAAGGTAGCGTTAATTATTTATGAACTTAGTTTAGCTAAGGTTATCAACTGGTTTCTCATTATTAAGAGCATGAAACAGGAAGAACACAGAACATGGTACTATGCCATCTTTATGAAGTAAAAAAAACAAAACAAACAAAAAGGTGACTAGGACAGCACTTGAGTCAGAAGGCAGGTGCACGTCCCTGCTTGGAGTAGGAGTGGCTTAGTAGTTGTGACCTCCACAGAGTTCGATAGGTTCTTAATTAATATAATTAGTTAGCTGTAAATAATGTATTTTATTAACATAACATGATGTAATTGAAAATATGTGGACATCTCATAATGCAACAATTCCATGTGTGTTTGCACGTCAGCATTAAAGTATAGAGGGATTTTCGGTCGACAACACTTTCCCGCCCTACTGCGCTTGCTTTATGCAGAAAGAGCCGCTCTCCATCTGCTTAGCTGGGGAAACTTCTTTGAGTAAAACTACAAAACAGGACGAGAGCAGCTGTTTGGATCAGGCCTGAACCAGTCTGACAGACGTCTGTCTCCTGAAGCTTGACACAGTGTTTTTCTCGCCGTTTTTTCACCTGAATGTCACTTTAAAGGTCGTAGGATCGCATTTCATTCACTAGTACGGATTTAGCAGCAGAACCTTTGTTTTCGCACAGAGATAAACTCTTGTTGTTAGCTGACAATGGTACTTTTTTAACTTGTTTCCACTGTTTCTGTATGGGCGGCAGCTTATTCGACAGGTCAGGGTGCGCAAGCATCGCCCGTGTTGATAAACAAAAAATCCCTCTATAATCTATCACAATCAGAAGTAATGGGGTGCACAGTTGCAGAGTGGTTAGAGCTCTGGCTTCTCAATAAGGAGGTCGTGGGTTCGACGATGCATGTTTAGGTTCATTGGGCATCACTGTAAATTTCCCTTAGTGAATGAATAAGAGAGTGAATGGTTGTCTGTCTAACCCTGCGATGAGTTGGCCACTGTCCAGGGTGTTTCCCCGCCTAAGGCCCAAAGTCACTGGGATAGGCTCCAGTCACCCGCGAACCCTAACGGGATTAAGCGGTAGAAAATGAATGAATGAATCAGAAGTTAATGAAGTAATGACAGAACCGAATATTTCCAAATCCATATTTCCACAAGTTTCACAGACATGAGAATAACAAGAAATGCAAGTATACTTCTGTGCTCACTGCAGTAAATATTCAGAAAAAGCCTGGTATGATTTTATACTTTAGAACTAGACTGTGCTGTTTTGTCTGCTTCACTTCTCCATTCAAAAAAAGCTGTATTAAAGTTGTACTCAGAAGAAAATTCTTCTTAAATGCGATGCGCCCAAGGGTTTGTGAGAGCGAGGGACTAGTTAGATACAGACTTTCACGGTTTTCTAAATCAGTTACTTCTGCTTTCACAAGAAAAATAACCCAGACACGCTTTCATTAGCCCTGCAACTCATGAATTTTGATTCTTTTCAGAACATGGAAAGTCAGCGCCGTACAGCTTGGCTCAAATGTAATTCCACTTCGAGTCCTGTCCGGCACGACATGTTTTGGAACAGTCTGACCGCTGAACTGGCCGGTGTGAAAGAACTTGGAGCAGGTATGGCAGGGGCACACATTGTTTTGAGTAAGAGCTGGGTTGAAGTGGCATTTTTTGTTTAATCTTTGGTCGTTTTCCCAGTCTGTGACGCTCGGAACAAAGCAAGATTAATGGGGAAGTAGGAAAAAGTGGTTTTAGCGAGGATTAGTGGTAATGTTTAGCAGATTTGCACACGCTTAATTCAATTAGCGCGGACGGAAAATGTAAGTTATGTTATTATGAATACTTAAAATGTTGTGGCTGTTGTCATGCTGCTTTCACAACTCATTTAAAATCTAAATAGAGTTTCCAAGCAGAAGTTTGATATGAACGATGTGCCAAGTCGTTTGTTCAAGTCGAAGAAGTTGTGATATTGTTGGTGGATTGCAAAAACAAAAAACAAAGTACAGTAAGAAAATATAATTGAGTCACAAACAATTAAAGAGTGTTTAAAGTCTGACCAAAGGAACATGAAGGCTGCACACAGGTCTGGTGATGAAGCTCCCCCACATGCTTGTGAAAGTAGCATTAGCACATTAGCTTTCCGTCATTGCTAACCACAACACGGCATGAAGCGGCGTGGTCTTACAGCTCTGTGTGTTAACAAGTGTTTCATTCTACGCACAAGCCTTTACTGACTTACTAATAATAACTAATAATCCATTTAGTCATTATTTCATTCATTCATTTTCTTCCGCTTTAATCCCAGACCAGTTGAGATACACAGCATCGGCTCTACTCCAAGTTCCTCAACACTACACGACTCTTTGCTCATTTGCCCATGTTATTTTTATCACACTTGGTCAGGCCTAGTCGAGATTAGTTGAAGCTAGTCATAGTTGTGGAGTGTCTGCGATTCAACTCGTGTTCCAGTCATGAAGACTAGACTAGACTAGGCTCAAGTTGCAGTTGTGTTCTGTCAAAGTGTATTGTTTTATGACCCTCCTCAGCCCAACGGCCAATGAAAAGAGCAGAGAAAGCACTGGAAACGGCGCCTGAGATAAAAATGTTTACATCTTTTCTTACGAGACATGTGCAAATAAAATAGTAATGGCAAGGTAAATAGTGAATTTTCTCCCTAAATATCAAATGTACCATGTCCAAAATGCACACACGCTATTTTTATTTATTTATATTTTTATCTTTAAGTAGAAGCCTTTAAACAGCACCTCCTCTCTCCTCACAATAAAGCTGACGCTCCTAATGACTAAAGTTACTTTTGATAAAATTCCATGCATCCATGTAAAATCCACAGGGGAAAATGTCCAACTTCTTCATCTCTGTTCCCATTTTTAAAGTCCATGTACAAAAATCCTCCTGAGACAGTACTGCTCCTTTACATGCTACTAGCAGCCTGCTAGCAACTAGCGCTATTGTGCTGGGTCCGGTCACATGACACGTTTAAAGGTGCATGGCGTAAGTGGTAAAGGTTTTGAACAAGGGCGCCATCTTTGGCGTTTTGTGGCACTGCCATCTTTAGCTAAAAACATAGTAGTTTAGGCTTAAAAGATTCTTTTGACACATCGTTACTTTCTGCTAAATGTTTTCTTAGTTAAGAAGACAAAGGCTTTTGTATAAAAAGTAGATGCTGACTATTTTATTTGTTCTTTTTGACTGACTGATCAGTTTTCTATCCTCCAAAGGTTACACAAGGAAAGATTATTGAGAGTTTGAGGAAAAGCTTTGTTTGAGCGTAAACCAGTTCTTTACAGGACTCATTTCTCATAAACTAAATGTTCAATGACAATTTATTACTAAAACATAAACCTTACCAAGACAAACAGCTAAGTGCTAAACAATCAGTAAACTAGAGTTGTAAAAATTCACAGCCTAGTCTAATAAACAACTAAATTTGTTCTGAAGTAAAGAGTGATTGAATTATAGGATTTGTTAACGAAACATAGCCCAGATTGCAGGAATTTGCGTCTATTTTAGCCAAAATCTCCAGGGGGAGAATCCCCCCCCTTTTAATGATAATGAACTCTGTACATACACTACATTATCAAAAGTATTGGCTCACCTGCCTTTTCTCATACTATGAACTGAAGTGCCAACCCATTCCTAACCCATTGAGTTCAATATGATGTTGGTCCACCTTTTGCATTTTGTTCTAATAAAGCTGACAGTTGACTGTGCATATTTCACGACTGGATTTGTTGCACAGGTGCATTCTATGACAGTTCCACACTGGAATTCACTGAGCTCCTGAGAGCGGCCCATTCTTTCACAAATGTGTTGTTTCACAGTCTGCAGCCTGAGAGCTTGCTTTATACACCTGTGGCCAGGCCAAGTGATTAGGACACCTGATTCTGAGCATTTGAATGGGTGAGCCAATACTTTTGGTAATATAGTGTATCTTTACTCTGGTTTAAACTTGGTTTGTGCAACAAGCTGCAGTATAAACTCTAGCTGCACACATCAAAAATGTTATTTTAGAATACATACTTCTATGAATTTGAAATTTGAAATGTTTGAGCACCTGCCTGTCAAAATGTCTGTGCACGCCCCGGCCTCCAAGAACTGCAATTTCAGAATGCTTCTGCTTTCTCATCTGAAGTGAGGTGGAGTTTGGCTGAGCTGTGAGGAGCTCTCTCTCAGGTCCCACAGGAGGTTCTCTTCTCCACTGCAGGAACTGGGAGCAGGTCAGCCAGACTGCACACACTGAAACATCCTCGCTAGCCTATTTTTAGTTCAATATATTATTTTTTTGCTTTTTTTTTTTTAACCCAAAGTCAATGTTTTGCACGTCTCAAGTAAGTCTCATGACAAGTACCAGGTCAGTCCCACTGTCTTTATGTAATGCTTTGAATCATTTTTATGCTTTATGCAGGTTTGATCTTGTATTTTCTGCAGCCCAGTCTCTGAAGAAAATGTAGATATACAGAAAAATGTCAAAAATATACGATAAGCACATTTTCAATCCTTTTTTGTACGTCAATATGTAACTATGAATGAATTTGGTTGAAGTCACATGGCGACGAGTTCTTTGGGTTTAACTGGTAAGTTTAAGATTCAAGTAACTGCTTGGGGTAAGTTAAGATTTACCCGTTAAACCCAAAGAAAATGTCGCCACATGGATTCAACAAAAATTTGTGGTTATTTTACGTTTTGTTTTTTTGTAGCATATTGATGTTAAAAAAAAAAAAAGTGTGAAAATGTATTTCTCCAGAGACTGAGCTGGTTTCTGGCTGCCGTCTTTGCTAACAACCCCCCTCCACCTGCCCTGCTGTAAGGGGTTAGGGTTAGGGTTAGACCGTTGTGATTGGACTGTTAAAACAATAGTTCAAACTGCAAACCAATGGCTGGTGGGGTCCAGATAGATTTCTGTGAATTCAAAATATCACAAGAGGCTGGCCATGTTACAAAAGTTAAGATTCTGACTAAAACATGGAGTGTTCCAAAGACAATTCTAAAAGATTAACCCTAGACAAAAAGAAATTAAAACATTTTACATTTAGTATAAACTACAACACTATAAGAAAATGTTTTGAGGCTTTTTTAAAGCCCTCCACACTTTGTGGCGTCCTCAGGATCTCTGGGAGGGTTTTCCAAAGCCGGCGGGCGACTAGATAGATATTAATAATTTGCAAAGGAGGAAAGCTGCTCTCGCGTGTAAACAATTTAAGGAACGACACACACATGATTCAATTGCCACAGAGCTTGACAGTATCAATTCTTCATATAGAAATTCAGAAAAAAAATAACTGCCACAGTGACAGATAATGGTTTAAATTGTGTAAAGGCATTTAAAAGATACCAGCCTGTTGAAGAAAGTGATTCAGACCATGAGAATAAAGAGGTCACCTTCACAAACGTTAATGCAGCTTTGCAAACAAATGAAGATAATGAAGAAGATCCTATCATGATGAGATGTGCATCTCACACTCTCAATCACTGACACTGATAAGCGACTACTGTCAAAGCCTGAAACAAAAACTGTGTTCAGAAGTGCCGCTGCAAAATGCTCAGCACAGTGGAATAAAGCAAGTCGCTCCACTGTTGCTGCGGAGACCGTGGATGAAGTCATTTTAAGGAAACTTCTGGTGTCTTGCTCTACTGGATGGAACTCTTTAGATGAACTAGCTCGAATTTGTGACATTCCCAATGTTGAGCTCAAAAGTGGCCTTAATTTACTGAAAGACCTTCCTGAAGCTGTCATTCAGTAAGAACTTTGAATTAATTTAAATGTATTTGTATATTTTAGCATACTAAAGGTATGTTTATTCGGTTTTATTCATTTCAGGCAGTCGAAACACACTTTGCGGAGGTGCTGCAAAGTGAAGAAGCTGTCCTGGCTGCAGTAAGTCTCCCTCGATTCAAGTTACGCTGGCTGTGGTCACAAGAGCAAAAAGACAAAGCAAAGGCTCATCAGCTAGCGGAGGGCCGTAGAATGATCAGAGGGTGACCAACAGCAGGTACCAGCACACACTCCCAGCTCCAAGCACATCTAGTTCTACCGAAGACGAGGATTTCTTTAGCTTTGAGGAGGATGAAGAAGACACTTCCACAAAAAGCCAAGTGGCTGATTATTGAAGGACTGGATTCCCTGAGTGGTTTCTCACTCATCAAGAACATTCCAGTGCTGCCACTCCCTCTGTGCGCCTGTAGAGAGGCTTTTTAGTCTTGGTAAGCTTGTCTTTTCACCAAGAGGAAAAGGTTCTCAGACCAAAGATTTAAAAAGCTGCTTCTTTGCGTTGCAGTCAGTGGTTTAAAAGTTAGAACAGTAAACTATTCCACTGACTGCTTTTGTTCAAAAACACTGTTGAAGTTCATGTTCATTTGCAATAGAAGTGGTGAGTTGTGTAGTGCAGTACTGCAGACTTTACATATCTTTATTTCTAAATGCTCTTGTTGACAAGATACTTGAAATACTGTGTGTTGATACTTGAAAACCTTTTTTTATTTTCTATAATTGTAATAATATTTATGATGCTTGCAGCTTGTCCAAAAGCTCAATAAGAAGCTTCAGCTGGTTCAAAACGCAGCTGCAAGAGTTCTAATAGTACAAAAAGGCGAGAGCACATCACCCCAGTGCTACAGGATCTTCACTGGCTTCCTGTTGATTTCAGAGTCAATTTAAAATTTTGCTTTTAACCTATAAAGCCCTAAATGGCATGGCCCCTTCCTATCTCAGGGAATTATTAGTTCCCTATCACCCTGGCCGTCCACTTCGCTCACAGGTTGCTGGGCTTTTGGTGGTGCCCAGAGTTTTGCTGTGGAATCAGCTTCCTGCTCATGTTAAAGAGGCTGACACAGTTCTTCATTAAGACTAGGCTCAAGACCTATTGATTTTAAATATGTTGTTTTATATTTTTTGTGAAGTCCACTGGGATGGCTGTTGTGTGATTCTGGGCTATATAAGAATAAATTGAATTGAATTGAATTGAATTGATATTTATATTTCACTTTTGGTGTTTGATCGTTCTAAATGAACTGTTAAAACTCAGGTGGTGCAATATAAGAGTATTGCCTAAGAGAGCAAAGATGTTCTTACTTGTTGTTGAAACTATTATTATATTTAAATTAAGGGATACTTGAAAAATGTTGACACTTGAAAATCTTACATTTTATTTTTATGCAGAGTTTGTTTATATGATGTGGCAACCTGTGTTGTCCTAACCATATGTCTCATCATCACTGGTCCTGCCCACAATGTCCCCCAATACATTATACAGTCATGGCCTTCCCTCCTCATACTCACTTATTCGTCAGTCCCAGAGCGCCAAACTTAAGCCATCCTCCTCCGGTCTGGTGAAATGTACAAACGCTCAGTCCAGTAAAACAGTGAGCCTGTCGCTGTATTGTCGCTGGTACTCTCTGTCAACTCTCCGATTCACAACAACCACATCTCCGCTGGTTCTCCACCTCGGCTCTTCAGAAACAACTGCTTACATCAGAACGTCAGTGCGCCGCTACATGAACGACTGAACAACAACGAGTGTTTCTTTTTTAATATAGCGCATTGAAATGTGACGGTCAAAACGTAATAAAAAATACTTAAACAAAAATGTATTTGGTTTAGCATGCACTAAATGCTCCTTGGCTTCATTTTGATAATGAGAATTTGGAAGCTTATTTAATGTACAGTAACTGCATCTGCTGGCTGTTACCCCCATTGTTTCTTTTGTGTTTCATGGACAATCTATGAACTGGGGACACTTTATGTTGAATTATTGTTGTTTTTTCCCCCCCTTGATTATTGGGAATATACAAAACTGAAAGATCCATTATTGTGTTTGAGGGTTTACACCAAGTAGTGATAAGTCAGGAGGGAGACCTGACTGGCACCCCTCGAACTCATTAACTCCTCATAAGCAATTAAACCAGAGCTCACACAGTCTATTAAAATCCACACACTTCCCCTCTATCTGCCTCTCTACATCAGCCTGGTCACTTTGTACTCCCGCAGCATTGTTCCGTCTCTCATTCTTTACACATCTGACTCACAGCTGATCTCTTAATGTGGCGGAAATTGGACCAGACGCGGCGGATTGTTCAAAGATTTACCGCCAGTATGAGCGCTATCTGTAGCTTTTGTGAATGGCTTTGAAGCTGGCTGATGTGAGATCTAGTTTTCTCGTTCGCTTGTGATGAGGAGGAGGTGAGGAGGAAAAAGTTTATGATTTGAAAAGTTTCTCTAACAGTGTGACACCTTTGACCCGTGAATGTGAAGTTTTGTTGAAGAAGAAGGCTTTAGTAAGAAATGATGAGCTATGTAGATGATTTATTTGCATTTTGTTCATCATAAAACTGGTTTAGAAATGTACACTCAAGGAAGAACGTTTTGGGCGGGCAGAATAATTTATTTTTGAGATCGTCTGTTTCTTATGAACCCTACATCCATTTCTAATCCTCAGGCCAACTCTTGCGGCGTTTACACATTTTCAAGTCCAAAACACAACCAAACAATAGAGCAACCCTAAAACAAAAGTGACAGAGTTTCATCAGACTGTCAATAGTTCACACTACTGCCTTGGATCAGCAGTAGTGTCTGAGTTGATCATTCTTCCACCAGTACCACTCAGCTGCTGCTGAGTTTTGGGAGGATGTTCACGTCGGTGGACATGCAAACCAGAGCAGATCCCAGACATTTTCAGTGGGGACCATTGTGCCATCGACCATCGACCACCATCGACCCAAGCTCGGCGATGTTGGGGGGTAAGTACTGATCCAACATATGGCCGATATGGTCGAATACAGGTCAGAATGGAGGCGATTACGGATGGTTCTGGCGACACTGGCCTGTGGTGTGTCCCAGTGGTCTTGGCTGTGGACTGGTGCGGCTGACCTGTCATGGAGTCGTTACATGGGGGCCACCAGTATGAGGGCGGTCGTTAGAGGAACCAGTGGCCTGGTATCGCTCCACAAGAAGACTAAGGTAGAGCGGTGACTCCAAACACCCTGGAGACACAAGACAACACCGTCCAGCTTGGAGCAGCCAATAGCTCCATCCCTCTCTGGTTGGACAATCGTGGCATCGTGAAGAAGTGTGTTTTTGGCTTCATTCTGGTGCCTTTTATTGAGAAGACTTGAGCACAGTTAACCAGCGGTAAAAGTCAACTCTGAGTTTCAAACATGAGTTTGTGTGAATAAACGACCCTGTAATGCACTCTTTATTGTTCTCACAATCAGTCAAGCCAAACCAAGAAATCTGTTCACCTGTCTTCAGCTTAATATGGACTCAAATCATGATGCTATCCCATTTTTCCAAATGTTCTCATTTTCAGATTGAAAATGACTTTCGGATGAGAGTTGAAACGTCTTGATCTTCGGAAACACTGTCCAGATGACTACTTTGAAGACTTCTACTATGGATCACTCCTGGATGAATGAGGGACTACACTGCCAAAGACTGTAATGTCATTGAAATAGCGGCAGATACACCTTGGTTTATGATAACAGCATTTTACTTCATTCATGACTTGAGCATTTTTTGTGTTTTGGGTTGGTTTTATTATAAATGACCTGAGCTGGTTAATCATTTACTGTGATAAAGTCTCTCCATATACAAACTGTCCCCAAACATCCATCTTTTCAACTTCTCGTTATCATGACAACCCAGTCATATTCCTGGGTCACCGATCCAGCTTTTTCAGAGCCGGAGCTGGATCCAGAGTTGTGTGGTTCAATGTGCTCACCAGATAAATTGAAGGAACGTTAATAGACTATTCCAGCGTGTATTGTGTGCATGTAGATGTTTTAAGTACTACAAGTCGTTGAGTGAGCTCTTTTTCTCTGCAGCCTTGGATCAGGAGGTGGAGGAGCAGCCAGAGGGGCATCCCAAACCCCATGCACGCCGCCTGCCCTAGTTTTGGACCTCCTGAGAGCCTACATAAGCTATACACCTCCTGATTAGTTTTAAGCAGAGGGGTATTTTTTAAAACTGTAATAAAAGAATGTATTTTTTTTTTTTTTTTTTTTTTAAGTTGTTGTCCTATTTCTTAAGAGTGGAGAATATACTGTAGGTGGTTGAAACCTGTTTGGGTCACATAGGTAGTAGGTGAAAACCAGGTTACATTAACCGACAATTTTCCGTCATTTACCGATTGTATTTGCTTTGACGGAAAATTTTCAAGGCCCTCCGTCATTTTGACGAATTGAAAATGGAGCTTCTTTTTTATATACAGTCTGGTCTACTAATTTAGTGACCTGATCCCGACTCGCTCTCTCCCGCTCGCTCAAACTGAGGAAGCAGCGAGGGACAATGGCTCAATAGCCTGAGCAAATACTACGCAAGCCGCTATGAATCTGTAAACAGGAGGCTGCAGTTTCACGGACCACACGTTTGCTACAGAGCGCGGATAAAGCTTCATTCGACAAAAACAACGGGATGGACAGAGTTTTATCGGTCTGATTTCAAGAGGATTTGTACTTTTGACCAGGATGCTTGTCAGACAAACACTGATGTTTATTTAGATTCATAAACTTAGCGGAAAGTCGCACCTGCAGTTGGTGATTGTCAGACGCGCTCGCATCAGGGAAACTTTCCCGGAGGAATGAAGGACTGGTTTTACGCAGGAGAAATGGAAATAACACGTAGAGTTTGAGTTAAATACAGTGTGGATTTGCAGAAAGTGGAGAGAATGGAACTTTGTGCTTCAGGTCAGATGCAGAGCCTGTCACATTAGTCACAGTCTTTTTTTTTGTAATGCATCTTATGTCTCATGACCCGTGCGCTCCCGTGCAGTCTCTGTCAGAAATCAGCTATAAAAACATGCATGCAGGAATCAATCCAAACACAACTGTGAGCTGTAATGATGAGAGACACTGTTAGTACATGGGCACATTCTGGGAAAGTCTGTTATCTTAATGTAAATGTTTGTATTTTTAGTCTTTATCATTACGTTTTTACACCTCAAGAGTAACAGCAGAGACTCCAGCTCCCTGTTGTGGTGCAAAGATCTCGTCCAGACTGTCTGATGATGTGAAGTGTTGCGTGCACGTTCTTGGTGATGCTGTTTTTGTGGCGCCGTGCCATACCTTCAGGCACCACTGGATGAGAGCAAATATTTGTTTTTAATTAATTGGAGGAGTGCTCTGCGGTTTGTTTAAAGTGCACACTTCACATCGTGCACAAACTGTCCACATATTTTTTAAGTTAATAATTACAATTACACAGCTGGCAGATGCCACCGGGCACAGAAGGTCCTATACCACTGGTGCTCAGGACAAATAATAATGCACTGTATTTATATAGTGATGTTCGTGACACCAAAGATGCTTTACTGTGGTGCAATGTTCATTTATTAACTCTTGGTAGTGGTAAGCTACTATTGTATTGTAGCTATAGCTGTATGGCTAGGAGAGACTGACAGATGTGAACTTTAATAACCCCTGTCAGTGCCCACTTCGTACTGGAAGCACTTCGTACCTTTAGCTTTACTTCTTTTTCATTGTTTTATTCGGATTGAAATTTAATTAAACACAGACAAAACTAAACTGTTAAACACAAAATTCTCTTACAGATTTCAACAAAGCAAATGATTGTAAAAGAGATTATTACTGTTTAAAGCCGTAAATGCCTGATTAAGCTAGTTCCGGCTGCTATCTGCTAGCTTAAAATGGCGATAAATAAATGTGTCGCTTTGGGATTTCTATTGGCAAACTTTTGCAAAATACATTCGTAAATATCAATATAAATAAATAATATTACCTGTACACTTACAAGGTAAAAAAGGTACAAAGTGGGCAGAGGTACAAAGTGGGCACTATTAGTAGATGCGCAGTTTGACCCTGATGCTATCAAACACTTAGCATCTGAGCTAGTCCGGTATGTTCTGAAGAACTGTGGAGCGTTCTACTGTTAGCCGTTAGCATTAGCCCCAAACTACGCAAGTTATGAAAGATGTAGAGAGTGTCAGCTGGTACAAACCTTCAGACCACATTTAGCCAGGTCAAAGTTACTGTTGAGTTTATGTTATAGGCAAAAATTGTGTATGAAACTGCTAACGGCTAATAGAGATTTTTGATCTATTGCATCTTTTAAATTAATGACACGAAACATACTCATTAACTACTGAGAACAGCAGAAAAACGACATAGGCCTAAAGGAAAAAAATATTTTTATTATTAAGGCAAATGTTCTTCTGATTTGAGCTGTTTGCTAAAGTAATTATCAGATACATATCAGATAATAGTTATGTCCTTGTGTTTGACTCAGCGACTTTAATCAGATCTATTCATGAGTATCAAACACACAAGCTCCTTCCTGATTTGAAACATTTGACATTTCTTTGTTACAGCAATCGCTCAATCAAAATATTACACTTTACGATGGGCAAAGGTCCTCGCTAAATCTTCAAACAGGAAACACCAATTTTCCTGAAACCCATGAGCACGTCTTTACACCCAAATAACGCCGCGTTGAAAAATCACCCCGTCTTTGTTTCTCCTCATTGGATCAGAACCAGCGTGTCCGTCTGCCAACTCACTCGCACAACCACTGAGGGAATTCTACGGCCATTATGTTTGGAAAGTCGACTGGAAAAAAAAAAAAAGAAAACACACGGATGTTTATTATGTTCTTTGGAAGCGAGCCATATTATTGGAATATTCTCGCAGACTGCCAGTTTCCTTCCGTTATTTGTAACGATTTGAGTAAACATGACACTGCGCTTTGAATATGAGCTTCGTAAGGACGCGCAGTAATCACGAGAGATGAAAGACGGCGATGCAAAATAAATACAAATGTGGTTTGTAAGTTGAAAAGCAGAAGGAGCGTGCGAGGGAATATATAGGAAAATATGAACAAAACAAGTCATAGTGGTGATAAGAAATGTGGCAGGGGAAAACATGGAAAGTCTGGCTTGGGTTTCTTTGCGTTTTGTGCTATTGTGCTGAAATCTGGCAACGCAAGACTGAATGTGGAGAAATCTGTTCTTTTTTTATCTTTAACATTTACGGTTTGTTTTTTTTATCAGATTTTGAACAAAAAGGAATTTATCAAGAAAAAATAGGATGTCCCTGGTTTCTTAACCCTAGAACACTATCGCCGGGTGATTTTCACCCGAGCAAATGTATTGACATGATTTTCAATATGTTGCATTTTTCTGAGTGTCATGAGTCCCTGGGTAGCTTCACCAGTGTTTTTGACTCTATGAAGGTGTGGGTGTTTCCCTGCCCCAAAGCCCACTTTTTCCTATAGGCTTATTTTCAGGTGATTTCACCCGGCGATAGTGAAAGAGGGTAATGTACGTTTTGGGTGGATTTCACCAGCGATAGTGTTAGTGTTTAAAATCAAGTGATCGTGCCACAAGTCAAGGGTGACACATTCAGTCTCACCATATTTACTGTCCCTGGTCAACTCCTGCTTCATTCTGTCGCAGGATTAGTGTTTCTGACATCTCAGCTAGTGAGTAACACAGGTTTGCTTTTCGGGTGATTTTCACCCGGTAATAGTGAACGAGGGTAATGTACGTTTACTTATTTTTTTTTTTTTTTGGCCAAAAGTTACATTATGTAGTTAGCTATTTAAATGAATTATGAATATATATCACAAAGTGGTGTTTTCAAAGTGAATTCTTATGGTGAAAACAATATTTTAATCAAGTGGTCATTTTTACACAATTAAAAAAATACTTTGTTCCTCTCTCCTGTAGCTGTTTGCTTGTCCAGGAGTCTGTGCTTCACCAGGGAAGTCTCACATTTCTCAGGAATGGGTCGACCAAAGATCAAGTCCTGTATCAGGATTTTTTTTTTTTAGGAAGTTTTTGTTCTCAAAATCCAAATTTTTCAGTAATTTTCGAGCACGTATGTAGGATCTTCCTATATTTTTATTTTCCTTTTGTTACACATACCACAGTTGAAAATAAAAGAAAACCACTGTAATTTATCAAGTGTTGTCATATTTTGATCTATTTTTTATGGCAAGTACTTTTTGTTGGGTATATTATATCGGGTGAAAATTACCCAGCAAAAGTGATGGTGTCACTTTTTATAGCGATAGTGTTCTAGGGTTAAAACATGAAAATAAAAATAATAATGAAATTAAAAACAATAGAAAGAAACAAACAATCAAATCGTCTAATGGACACATGTATCCCAAGACGCGTGTCACTGTTTGAGCTCAGCACCTGCAGTGAATAAGTCGCTGCCCTTCTCCTCACGTGCATTTCTTAGCATTTACCTTTACTGCCTATTGTACAGGCCAGAGATCTCATTTTTAAAACAGTGCGTGAAAAAGTACGCTGGGACAAAATCCAACGTTTACGTACGTGAAAGAAAGTTCAGATTTATAAAAGCCTCTGTACGCCTCCTGCAGGTCATTTACGCCTCACTCTTTTGCGCAGCTGGAGCAGAATCTGTACAAGATCCTGTCTGACGTCACGCCCTCTTCACACCTTTTTTCAACATAAAAGGTCCACATAAAGTGTTTTGTGAAGCTCATTCACATATTCATGAACCGATAATGAGCGAGTTTGTTTGACTAACACACGGAGGGAAAGGGGAGGATTCTGAAGTGAACTCTGCTTGTCTGACAAACTTATCGGCCTGTTTTAGATGTGATGACTTTAGTTTATACGGAAGTCCAGAGCTGCCAGTGTAGAGTAAACATTTTTTCCAGCTTTTCTTGTTATAACGACTTTATATTTACGTTCAAACGACAATATTCTCGTTATTACGACTTTTTATTTACGTTCAAATGACTTTTTTTTACGTTCAAACGAGAATATAATGTCGCTAAAACGACTTTAAATTTACGTTAAAAAACGAAAATATTTTCTCGTTCGAACGACTTTTTTTTTATGATAAACAGACTGCTCTTCCCATGATGCGCCACAAGCTGGATGGCTCAGAGCCATGTAGCCTACTACGAAGCTAGATTTGGGTTTAGCGAGGTCAGTTCTGGGTTAAACCTGGTCTGGCGGTCCTACGAAACGGGGCAGATCTCTATGGCAACATGCGGCAAACTCATAACCTGCTCCGACCTCCGGACCAGAGTTCTGAATAAGTGAGAGAGAGAGAGAGAGAGAGAGAGAGAGAGAGGGCAGCGGAGAAATGAGGAAAGACGAAAGTCGGCGTATTTTATATCAAAGCGATGCGCACGTATTTATAAAGAGGAGCATATGAGATCTTATATGTAGCAGTAACACTGGAAGAATCCAGTTTAATCTGTGTGATGATTAATAAACGGAGCATCATGGGAAGGGCTGTCTATTTTTCATTAAGAGTCGTTTTAACGAGAATATATTGTCGTTTTAACGTAAATAAAAAGTCGTTATAACGACATTATATTCTCGTTTGAACGTAAAAAAAAGTCGTTTGAACGTAAATATAATGTCGTTATAACGAGAAAAGCTGGAAAAAATGTTTACTCCACACGGCAGCTCTGGACTTCCGTAAGTTTAGAACTGTGCATGACTGTTAAGGCTCGCACAACAACGGGATATGATATTTCAAATGTGTGATGTTATATGTGCACGCGGAGGTTTGGGCTGCACATGTGCGAGCTGACGAGAGACCGGGATGTGCAGTGTGTGAGACTTGAAGATGAACAGAGGAGTGAAGTTGAAGCTGTAGACTTGATGTTGTTTAAAGGTGCACCGTGTAACTTTTTGGACGAAAAATAAACTTGAGTAAAAGCATGTTTTTCTAGTTTAGATGTGTTTGTGACACTACATAAATAATAAAAATGTGTAATTTTAGTATGAGAGAGCTTGCAGAGCCACAAAATGTACTATTATTCTTTATTTTCATGGAAAAACAGCTTCTTTAGCTATATTTTCTCAAATTATGGCATGGAATGTGTTAATTCCTAATAAGAATGTTCTAAAGAATGATTTTATTGTCTTATTTCTATTGAATTGCGAAGTTGACTTTTCACCCCCAGAAACTTACATAGTGCACCTTTAAGGGCATGCGTAAAGTGGACATTCACACTGCTGCGTTATGTGTGTGTCTGTGTGCGCTTGCGTATGCCGTGATGATGATGTGTGTGCTGGATAAACCATGCGTGAGAGAGCAGGGAGCCACTTGTGCATGTAACCACAGACCTTTGTTATAAATCACACTTATGAACTTTATGTCCAGTCATTCCTTGGCCTCAGATTCTTCCTGGATTAAACAATGAACCAGTGAATTGTGTGCTCCTGCACACGTGCACACACTCTTTCTATATGACGACACTGAGCTACAAAACACCATCTTCATTTCCCACAAAGTAGTTGTGATTACATTAAAGTTATTATATTTGTTGGAAGATTGAACAAAAGTCATGTACCTCGCTCATGTGCACTAAATCAAACCTCCTCAGACTGTCTCCTCTAAACACTTTGTTTCTCAAAAAGCGTACAGTAGCTCCAGAGCTTGCAATCCCACCTGCAAATCCACATCAAGTCTTCTTCTTATAAATCCCAAAGTTGACGTAGGAAACCTCGCACGTAATCTACCACATACTTTTGACCCACTTTTTATGTATGCAGCTTTATAAAAGCATAACTCAGTCCAAATACATTTTGGAATAATTGATTGATGAGAGAATGCTACTGACCTACGCATTCATTTTTACGGGGAAGTTTTGTCAAAAACAGCTGTTATATTTTTTTCTTAGCCTTTACCCAATCCTTTTCCTAAGCGTACCCGTTTTCCTTAACTGAATCACCGTCCCTCCGGATCAGACTATCTAGCGCTTGTCATATTGGATCCAACTGCGTCGCAGAATCACTGTACAGTTCATGGCAGGACCTGGGTCAGGAACCATATACTGTACATAAAAACTGAAACATTTTCTCATAAAAACAAAAACTTTACACATAAAAAATAAAAAAAAAATTCACAAACAAACTTTCATGTTAAAACAGAGTATTTTTATTCAAATAAATGCAAACGTAGCGCAGAATGCAGCTATAAAAAGGTTTAAAAGTTATTTTACATTATAGGCTTCCTTATGTAAAACATCTGTTGTTTACTTGGATACACTTTAAAAAAGGAATCAGCCAAAATGTATCACTTGCAGAAGCTAAAATGATCCCCACATTGGCCGCCTGCCTAACTCCTTTTATCTGTGGATGCATCTCAAAGTGCATCAGCAACTAAAAGAGCAAAAAGCACCTACAGTGCAAAAACTCCGGCCTTTGGTCTGTTGGTTTTCTTTACCTTGTCTTATCTACTATAATTTCAAGCCAAGTAAAGCGATTACCTCTCCTCAGAAACAAGCAGATGGCGCACCCTTCATCAAGAAATTTACATAGTGCACCGTAGACTGAAAAAGAAGCTGCCAAAAGAGTGAAAATGTCAGGAAAAGTTCTAATTAGCCCACCTTCCGCCCACCAGCAAATGCAACACATTCCTGAATATATACTTCTAGAAGTATTGGTTCAGGCCTGTCAGGACGCGAGGAGGCGCCGAACTGTACGATTCCTAAGAATAAACCCGCAGAGCTGTCAGAGAAAGAGTTTTTGGCGCAGTAGATTTCCTTTGCTTATCAAAATGAGTAAGGTGCAATGTTGGATAACCTAAAGAAAACAGGTTACGTTTATGTAGCATGACAACATTCTACCAAGTCCAAATTATTTATTACAGATGCCTGGCAGATAAAATGAATATTATTTGAATGTAGTGCTTGTTGTAGTATAAAAAGTGAATGTCTCTAGCAAGGGGGTAACGTATTGGACAGGGACAGTCTCACCAACATTCCACAGAATTTCCAACTTCTATTGGCGCATGCAAAGTCTGATTTCTTTCTTTCCACGATCCTAATTTACGCTTTGTTCTGCGTTTTCTCTTGAGCCGGAGTAAATTCACCGGTAGTTTATGTCAGTCCATCAGTCATCATGCGTGCTGGCTTCACCCTTTAGTCTGTGCTGGGCATATTCCCTATTAGACCAATCCTACAAGCTTAAAAGTGATCAGCCCTTCTCTTTTCTTCTCTATAGTGACACAGACACAGCCGCTTCCCCTGTGCTGTTTGGTCATTTTCAACATAGAGCGCAAAATCAAAGACTCTGGGAACATTTTGGACAACAAGTTCATGTTCTACACCTCTTGAGCTGTTAGACAATCTTTATTTTGAGTCAATAGGACAAGTCTGGACTGAACTACGCACATAAATAGCTGGTGAATTAATACAACTGCAGATTTTATCGCAAAAATTACCGCTGCAAAGTACGGTGGACTGTTGCACATTTGTCTTAAATTATTTCAAAAGCTACATAAAACATGAGTTTTTTTTGTCCCCAAAAAGTTTCAGATTTCAATATTCTGTCCATAAAGTCAACGTGTTCTCATGGATTGCGTACAATAGCACGCCATGACTCGTTTTTTCTGGCGTGGTCTGGGCACGCCTAGTGGTTGACAACAAACACGAGGTTTTTCAAGGGATTAACAGCTAAAAATAAGTCTGAAGTTACAAAATGGGTAAGTTTAGCTCTTAGGCTTGGAGTTGGTTAAGGTTAGGATTAGGATTGTGTTAGTCTTATTGAATAACAACACGCCTTAAAGGTTGTATGGAGGATTTTTCAAATCCAACAGCTGCTTGTTGTTTTTCAAACGACGCAGATGTGTTTCCTCCCAGGGCCACGCCCTTCCCTGCTATTGGGCCAATGAGTTACTCAGGAACACTGAGGGTTTGCTTGACAAGTTAACAGGTCAAGGTACCTCGTTATCTATTTCTTCAACGTTTTACTGGCCTCATCATGTCCACAGTTAATATATTCTTATAATTATTTTTTTGTATAACATAAGTACAAGGCTGTTACAAATCTACAGTATACAAGTATATAACTGTTTTTGACCAAGACTGACAACAATTTTTGAAAATCCTCCATACAACCTTCAACATTCACAATTGAAATGTACTAGGACAGAAATGCGTCAAAACCACGCGCACAAAATAGAAGTAGCGTTCATATGACACGCTGTTTACAATAGCGTGGTATTGACACGCTTATCCATGAGAACAAGCTGATAAAGTCCAGCACGATGATGCAGACACTGCAATTTATCTGTTACAGTGCCAGCGTGAAGCGGGAACAGTGAAACTTGAGAAGTGCAATCATATATTAATCATAAAATTATCATAAAATTAGATATAAATTGACTTTTGTTAAAAAAAAGTGTTAATAACCTACTTCAAATTTAGGGAAGATCTTACATTATCTCTTTATTGTGAGAAATATTATTTAGCTTACACTTATTTTTTCTTTGCTTTGTAAATTATAATGGAAAAAATCATCAATTTAATTGCTTCTTTCGCTTGAGTGATTAAGGTTGGTAGAAAAGAGAGGGCCCCCGAATATGATTTTTTTAGGGCCTTCAAAAGTTTACATCTGACTCTGCTCTCTCTTTCCTCCCTCCTTTGGCTGTCAATCTCACCAGAAAGCATATATACCATGGCATTACAGGACATGTCAATAGATGTGTTTATTATTTATGAATATTAACAAAATCCTAATCTTGACCTATCCCAAGCCCTACCCTTGTACAACATAACATAAACATGCAAAAAAGGCATGAAATTGTGCTCATCATATGTATTTTTTGTCATGTCTTGTGAGACTGTGTTAGTTCTGGAAAATGCTGTGAGTTTGCCTTGAAGCGCAGACTGTCCTCCTCTCTCTTTGGGCTTTGACAGCAGCGCAGTTTGTGGGAGATGGAGACAAGGAAAAGGCCTGGTCAGCGAGTGTGTGGTGGGCTTCACATGTTTTAAAAGTTAGTCATATTTTTATGATAAGAGCTGTCCGGATAAAGCAATTAGATAGGAGTTAGGAGCCTGTATGCTAACTATCTTGGTTCCTTTAGCATAGGAACCTCTGATGCTAACTGTCAGCTACCACAGCCGGTATAGAGCTAGGAGACATCCCACAATGCACTGTGCAGGTCGCTCCGCAAATGAATGAACAGACTGATGATGGTGAGTCTGTTGTATTTATTCTGACCTGTCCTGTGCATAAAGGCCTACTGTTTGTGCTGAATAGTGTTGCTGAAGCTTCGTGTTTAAACTTTTCACAAGATGGCTCAGTCTGAGGTTTATTGCAGTATTTTTATAAAACAGCAGCAGATAATGTGTGTTGTCTCTGTAACTGTCCTGTCATTCATATTAGCCCAGAGGTGTGTGTTTTGTAGTCCACTGGTGGATGTTGCAGTTTTTCATAAACAGCTGTAGAGTCGTTGTTTCCAGCCGCTGGTTTGGACGTTCAGATTCACCAAACAGAGCTAAGGCTCTTCTCTCAGCTGTCTAGTGCTCTTACTGTTGAACTGTTGACCTGTTGACGACCTTCTCAGATAAGGAGCTAAATTCTAGGAACCAGGAGCTAGGAGCTACATACTGTATTAGCGTATTTCGGATCCAGGGTAGCTATGGCTTTTTCCCAAAGCCTAGGTGCTTGTCTTGCCTTAGTCTGATCTGGGCGTGGCAAGGCATTGACATCATCCAAGTCATGTTCCAGTGTTCATGTCCTCCACAGACAGTGTTTTTCTTTTGGTTAGCATGTGGATCATTTATCAAGGTTACACAAGTGTCTCCTTTGATGCCTTGCTCTGGGGATTTTACCCATAATGCACCATGACCAAATATTATTTTTAGAAAATACTTCTCTAGTAAAACAAACACCTTTTTAATCAATCTTATTTTTTTTTTAAGTTTTCTTCAGAACACTTGCCCCTCCCTCATGTGTGTCCTGCTGCTTCATTCTGTTCACTTGATGCAGTGTGTCCTTTTCCTCTGAATCTGTTCCATTAGCCTCAGTTTGAGCTGAGAAAAGACACTTGCCTTGGATTGGAAAGAATTACCTTTGGAGGATCTGGCTTTGGAGGCAAAGCAAGCCAAGGAACAGCCCAAGTCAGCGAAAGATACACTTGATAAATGATCCACATGTTAACCAAACGAAGGACACTGCATGTGAGGGACATGAACATTGGACATGACTTGGATGATGTCAATACCTTGCCACGCCTAGATCAGACCAAGACAAGGCAAGGTACCTAGGCTTTGGGAAACAGCCACAGACCCACATCAATGCAGCTGTAGTCAAACCGCTGTCAGAGCGACAAACTCCGCCCCTTCATACACGCAATACGTATATTCATATGCTGCTATGACTTATGTTTAATTGCAAAAAAAAAAATAAAATTAAAAAATGAATAATTTTATTACAGTTAGTGTAGTATGAAACCACTTTTTTAAGGTTTGAACTTGTCTCGGTTCAAGCACATTTGGACTCAGTCTTGTCTTGGAATTGAAGGTGCTTGTACTCGACCTTGTCTTGGACACAGAGACCACATTTCATTAGCAACACGCTCTACTAAACTGCACCAGAAGCACGATAACCTGTCCCAGGAACAGTTTGCAAAAGGCACTGCAAAATAAGATCATGTAGACACTGATAATTGTATAAATGAAAAGATGGTTTGATTTAGTCTGGATGAGTTGAGGTCTTGAACTCGTTTCAGTCGTGATTCATTAAAGTCTCTGTTTTGTCTTGATCTCGGCCTAGTCACAATGAGGGAAAGGCTTCAGACTTCAGAATGAAGCTGTTACAACGTGAAATCTGAAGGTGTTTTGTGCTGTACAGAGCATTACACACATATGACCTCTCCTCCTCCTGGTGCCATCCTGTGTGGCTGCATACCTTGTCCATGCCAACCATCACTGAATAGACCATAGAGTTGTATCAATGCGGACTAATAACACAGATACACACATCCACACGGACTAGAATTACCTGAGGACTCTGATGATTTACATTTCATTTTATTAAGATGTATTATTCATACAGAAGAAGAAACATACCTACCTGCGATCCCGAGGTAAAGCTAATCCTTTGTGAGCAGGGCGTTTGATGTATTTTTAATGATTAGGCTGATATTTGGCGGTTGAATGCTTACGTAAGTATTAGTATGCATTTGTTATAAACTCACAACACCTATATAAATCACACTTCAAATCTTGAAAACATGTTTTGCTCTGACTAATTTAAAGCCAATGTGGAAAAACACCTGGAAATTATTGGTTTCACTTTAGTTTGTGCCATAAATTAAGCAAAGACTGTTTTAAAATAGTTTGCTATAATTTTCTATTCACCCGTCTCTCAACTTTTTGTCACTGTCAAACTGTGTATGGGGTAAAAATTGAATTATCTACTGTTTCCGGGCCTTTTTTGAACACTTTTGTGCAAACGTACTCATTTTACAGTGATTTGTGCAAAAAAACACGACTGTGCAACTGCGATGGTCAAACACAGTCAGTGCATTTTCAGTTCACGCCGACGTCACATCGAGTTGACGCAACAAACGAGCCGCTCAGATGGGATATACAAACTCCTCCTTTGGATACTTCTGTTAAGGCAAGTTAGAAAATAGACACCCACTGCGAAATTTAATTATCAGTCATTTAACTCAGCTAGATAAACGTGTGGTTCGAAGGTGCAGACACTCGTTACAGTGTTTCAATTTTCTCATTTTCAAAATATTCACATGTTCACATCATGAGCTCATGTGCTCATGTCGGCTAAAGCAAAGGCTTCATACATACGTCTGCAAAGTTAATAAGAAAGAATCATGACGTGTGAGTAAGAAACTAGACCTGTGCACAGCCTCAGAGCTGTGAACTTCTCCTCACGTCAGGATCACTCCCACACAAAACGCACATCACTCACAAGCTCACTGTCCATATTTGGTGCTGTCAGTCAATGTCTGTTCACACCCACTGGGCGTCACTGTAATGAGCTTTCGGGCAACTCCCACTTTTGCGAGTCTGTTTGAGGTTCAGTTGTCAATAGATGACTTTTTTTTATCATTTTGAGATGATGGGAAATCATTCTTGAAATAAAATCTCTTGACTCATTTCTAGTTTGTTTAGCTGCACAAAACCACTTCTCTTGTCATAATGGAGCCTTGTCAACCCTGCGACATGCTCTGGTTTTCACCTGTCTTTGATCATTTGTAAACATCCGACTTACCTGAAGATACATCTCGTGTCAAACGGAACCATTGACTTGAAGTTATTTTTATTTCATCCATTTATTACCAGCTTGAAAACACGGCAGCCCTTTACATCAAAAATAAAACCTCCAGTCTCCACAAGTTGTGCTTAAAAATCCAAGCTCGGTTTAATTAATTGCATTTTTTTAATATATATTTATATTTATATATTATTCCTACAAATACATGGTTTTCAGCACTTTGAAAAAACGTCCACTTTCTTCAGTAAAACCGAGAAAGCTAGAAATTGATCCTACCGTGAAAAACAAACAAAATACGGACAAAAAAAAAAAAGTCACAAAAAAAAAAAAAAAAAAAAAAAAGACGTAAAAAACAATGAAAAAATAAAAATTCCAAAGCACATCCTGTACAAACACTATGGCCCAATAATTTAAGAAAATAGTGTCTCTAAAGCGTCCGTATTGCTTGGTGCCTCCGGTGGGTGGGCAGTTCGTTGCTGCGGGTGGAGGCGGTGGTGGTTCCGGGTAAGTCCCCATAGCGCTCTGGGTTTTGTTTGGCAGTATTGTACAGAGACAAAACAAATTCAGATAAAAAAAAAAACAAAAAAAACAAGTCACATTGAAACAGTACCGCTCCCAACGCTCGGGTACTTTATTACTCTCTACAGCGTTATTACTACTACTACCTTTACCAGCCTGGAGCCGCCCAGTGCATTGTGGGTGGGGTGGAGCGGGGTAGCTGTGTGTGTGTGTGTGTGTATGGAAGTGGTGGACGGAACCTAAAAATAGTAAGGGGACATTTAGATTACAGACGGACGACATGGCAAAGAACGATTTTCCTGGAGACAGATCACGATTTCGATTTTATCACAATTTCTTGTAGTCTTTTGTCTTTGAGGTAAATAAATACAATCGACTGCCTTTTCTGGAAGTTCCTACACTTTTATTGTGATTGGTCAAATCCGGCTGTCACTCACTCAGAGCAGAGCAAGATTTTCAGAAAAAAAAAAAAAACGCGACCAAGCCTTTGAAAAAACATCCAAAGACAAGCGACCTCAGCTCATAAATAAAGTTATTAAAACAATCGATTAATTAGAACATTGTGCAATAATACAATTTTGGCATTTCTAACACTCATAACAGCTTTTGAAAATATTCTAAAATCCATGTTTCATAAATAGATACATTTTTGCAAATCAAACCTGAAAATTTGCTGAAATTCACCTGGAACTTGATTTGAAGCTGCAACACAAAAGACACATGAGCTTCAAACATCATAAAACTATTAAAAACAGATGCCCAAACTCGTTATAAAGAAACAAACTTGGCAACTCTGAGGCTAAGAGAAGTAGGTTGGAAATAATTGTCAACAATAACAAACAGATGCATTTAATAGAGAAATGGGAAAATATTGCCCAGACCTAGATAATTTTGATTATTCAATACTGATTTAATATATGACCGTTCTGGTTTGCTTAAGCATCACATTTGCTCATATAACAGCACTAGACTTATGCTGCGGCGGAGTTAGACACTGCTGAACTTTCGCCCGCATCCATAGACATATAATTAGTAGATGTGCAGTTCGCTTCTGATGTTATCGAACACTTAGCATCTGAGCTAGTCTGGTAAGATTTGAAGAACTCCGGAGGCTAGCGTTCTCCTGTTTGTTTTCTTTTAGCCGTTAGCATTAGCTCGCAAAATACCCAAGTTATGAAAGATGTGGAGCTGGTACAAACCAACCGACCACATTTAGCAGAGGTCAAAGCCTCGCTACTGTTGAGTTTACAAACTTTTTTAGTGTTTTATTATAGGAAAAGTTTGTGTATAAAACTGCTAACAGCTAGCGAACTTTGAATAGAGATTTCTAAACTAGTGCATCATTTAAGACTCTTGACCACTAATCGTCCTCTTTTACATTTTAAAAGTGAGAACAGCAGACTTTTTTTTTTTTTTTTTTTTTTTAAAGGCTTGGTCGCTTGTGTATGCTACAATTTGTTCTTTGCGTAAATAAAAGTTAGCCCAATGTTAGTCAGACGAGCTTTTTCATTGTGACGGGCAGGTCTCTGGGATCGACCTGTTTTGACATCGCTATCTACAGGTAGATCACGATCAACAGGTTGCCCACCCCTGGGCTGTAAAATCTAGAATATTTCATATTTTCATACTGCTCTATGTCTAAGTATGTTTTCAACAGTACGTAAAGGAATCATGATTGGCAGGTAGGTCATTGAATCTCAGCCATTTTTTGTTGTAACTCACAAAATAACTTTAGGCATTTGCAGTTCCCCAACACAAATTATAGTTTACCCCAAAAGTAATTAAGTTGTACGTTTTTAAATGGACCATACTCGATTTTTTTTTACAATAACTCGCGCAACATAGATCTCTTCCTAATGTATTTATTCATGTAAAAATTAGTCAGCAATGTCCAGTCTACATCTAATATTGCCCCGTTTGTTCTTCCATCGCCCTAAAGTTCGTCTGTTGTTGTTAGCATAGCCTATTGTATTAATTTACGCATTTTACCCAAAATCTCAAGGGGGTGTTGACTCGTAAGCTCTCCTACAACTGAATTAAAAGTGTCCCAAATAACCCCAAGTAATAAGTTTGGACAATTTTTCCGATCTTAATCTAAAAAGCAAAAACTTTGTTATATAAACCTAATTTAAAAAAAGTTGAGTCTAATTCAAGTATGGCGACTCATCTAAACCAAAAGATCATTGAATTCACTTCACAAAATGTGGCACTAAACTACAGCCCAGTGAAGCCAATTTCAGCTAATCAATCTATCTCTATACTGATGGTTGTGACTCAAGAAAACAAATGCTAAACTAGCATTCGCGAGTATTCACTACAGTTGGACTACTATGTTTTTCTACTGCTTTTGTTACGTTTGTCTCCATCCACCACTGGTCCACAGGCTGTTGTGTGCATGTGTGAGCAGGTGTGAGTGACGGTCTGTAGGGGTGCTTGTTGGGGTCTTGGGAGTGTGTGTGAGGTCTGTGATAGTGAGGGTCAGTGTGTGTGTGTATGTGAGGTTTGTAGAGTGTGTGTGAGGGTCTGCAGGGGTGCTTGTTGGGTCTGCGGGGGCTTCAGGCACAGTCCCAGGACGCTCCACGGTTACTACAGCAGGTAGATACAGACCTCGGCCTTCCTTCACGTCACTGTGGATCATACATGTACAGAAGGTGTCACTGTGGGTGTTTGATGAAGCTACCACACGTTCACATGACCAGCTCATCGCCACATACAATGAACATGTATTTTGCACTTGTCTTCATGTCTGAAACACACAGTGTGAGAGAGTATGTCCTACAGCAGCACACACAGGCTAACGCAGTGTCTCCCTGAACAGCCCCCTCTAGTGGTTCCCCTGTCCCTGTGTGTGGAGTGTGGAGCGCTCCTGAGTGAAGGACCTCCCACAGCAGAGGGAGAGTCAGTGCTCAGAAGTGCTCTTGTCAAAAGAGAAGCTGGGCAGAGTCAACAGTTTGGGGTTGGTGGTTTTGGGCGAGCCCCGGTCGTGTCCTGAGCCCTCCCCTACAGTCAGGTCAAAGGAGTCCTTAGAGTCACTAGAGGGCGCCCTCCTCCTCAGACAGGTGTCCTGGTCCGGCAGGAGGGGGCCGGAGAAGTCCGGAGGGTCCACAGAGATACAGGGAGGGCTCATCTTCTTTTTCCTGCGCGGTGAGGGCAGCTGGGCTGAGGTCTGCAGACTGTCCCCTCGAGACACAAAGCCGGAGGAGGTGGAGGTGCTGCTGCGCTGAGGGCTGGACTCTACAGACGAACACACCTCCACAGAGTGACGCCGCGGCTCGTCCAGCCACGACAAGGGCCGAGGCTTGGGCAGGAACCGACTGCGCCCCCTGGTGTCCACACTGTGGAAGCGCTTCAGGCCGCGGCTCTCGGGACGCTCTCCGTACGCTGTGCTGCAGAGGAGAGACACCTCCTGGTCCAGACTCTCTTCCTGAGGCCCCGAGGAGCCACTGTGCTGCTCTGTGTGTGAGGGCTCACTCTGCTGCTCTGTGCACATGGTCTGCTGCACCAACGCACAGGAGGAGGGCGGAGCCAACACCACGAGGCCACATTCACCAGTCCTTCACCGCTCTGCCCTGTGTCTGAGCACAGAGCCTCCTGAGAGTCAGCAGACACCGCCACCTGCAGGACACACATGGGACGGGTCAGAGGAGAGGGAGGGCATCAGGGGAAAAGAGAGAGAGAGGAGGATATCAAAGGAGAAAGAGAAAGACAGAGAGAGAGAGAGCAGGAAAGGGCATCAGGAGAAGCTGCTGCATCACAGATGCAACTGACATCACTGTATCTTTTTTATGTATAAAAACAAATAAACTACAACTTTTTCAGCTTGAAACATCTTTGAAAGCCCAATATGGATTTGTAATATGTGTTTTGACAGCTGAGAGTAGTAAAAGTGCAGCTCTGTGATACATGCCTGGTTAGAGACTCATATGCAGACATTTGGCTCCATCTACTGGACTAAACTAGCAGTTGCACAGACAGCCACAGACAGTGCTTCCTTTGTTAATGTAGTTTTGTCTGTTTACACTTTCCTGCCTCACATTGTTTGAACAAACCTGTCTGCGGAGGGGTCGGCTGAGGGTGTGGGTGCGGCGGGGAGGGGGCAGGCGGGGGACTATGCTCTCGGAGTCGGACAGACTTTGGGGGCTGATGGGTCTGAAGAGATCCGCCGGGACGGTCAGTTTTTGGGAGCAGTCCTCGGGCTGAGAGCGAACGGAGCTACTGGAACCTGTACACAGACACATCACAGTGTGTTTGAAAAAAAGTAAAGGAAAAGACATTTGTCAATGAGAATGGGAAGTTTTGTCTAGTTTTCACCCTTGTACCCCATACAATTACATTAACACTGATTAAAAGCCTGATTAAAACAGGCAGGGGCCACATTTTGCCACTTTCAGCCTGGACTAATGTTACTGAGGTTTTCATTAAGGGATTCAAATCTCCGTCTGCATTTCAGATCAACTCCAAAACATATTGACCAATCAGATTACTTTATTTGTGTGATGCAGATGAAACAAAGGAGCTGATTGGTCATTTAAACCAAAATCTAACTCACCTCACATTAAAATCATTTTTTGCTTTGCTCTTTGATTCTGCAGACATTTGCCATGTTTTTCAGTTCCACTTGATATTTATTTAAGTATTTCTTTTGTTGTAAGCAACTATGTTGGTTTTCAATAGGGAGACGATGCTTGTCCCTGATTGGCTAATTAATCTGTCAATCCACAGAAAGGGACACGGTGGCCAGACGATATATTTTTTATAAATTGTCTGGAGCCACTGCAAGCACAAAGCTTGAAATATTTGTAATTCCAAAAAAACCCCAAAAATTCATATTTTAATGAAAATAAACTGGCATTTCTCTTAGAATAAGTCAAGGGCTTATTTTTCAAGATTAAAAATGTAATTTTATTTATGGGATGACAAGAGGCTCTTGGTTATATAGAATGAAATGAATTTGGCATGTTTTTATATAAACAAAAAAAGAAAAAAAAAACAGGTTGGACTCATCCAAGTCCATCCTTGTGTGTCCTGACTGAGGCAGCCAAAGTGAACTATTATTCTGAGTCACTGAGTCATTTCCTAAAGCTTTGAGAAATTGACTTCTTTCTCATTATATTGATTTTTTTTTTCTTGTAAATTACAATGTTAATGTTGAAAAAAAATATTATAAAAAGCCATTTTTTTTTCTTGTCCCTTCATAGAAATGTGTTTGCATAAATGAGAATTTGTTAAACCAGTTATAACAGTCTGACTCTCCACCACATATCTGGATTTAATATGGCCCTGGAGTCAAAATAATTACCCACACTGATCCATGACTTGTTTACCTTGACTCAGACAAAACACTCAACAGTTAAAAAGCTTTGGTCAGGATTCCAGAACAAACTTGAGTACCTGACTGTCCCTTATGCGATCCCAGTACGTGGTGCGGCCTCTGCGTCTGTGGGAGGAGCTGGGCGGAGGTGCTGGCGTCTGATTGGTCGAGGGGAGGGAACATGTAGCTGTCATTGGGCAGAGAGTGCGTTCGTCCCACGGCGGGCTTCCTGACACTCAGCAGGTTCTTCTCCTGTGGGCCGTCTCCGTTTAGACTCTCGGGCTGGAGATGGGCACAAACACGGTCAGATTTCAGAACTGCAAAAATATAGTTAAGTCAAACAGAGGGAAAAACATAGGGTATTTAGATTGGGATTGTCAAAGTATCTTCCAAATCTTTCCATTTACTGTGTGTTGCAGTGTGATACTACGTCTAGTTTTTGTCAACCGTATTACACACAATAAACATTTCACAATAAAGTTGTATTTATTGCTTTTGATGGACTGTATGTTCAATATTAATCCTCTCCATAACTCCTATTAATAACCTAGGCTAATATTTAAAGTGCATATTTAATATCAAGCCTCATCAGGATCCCTTACATCTAACACTTTTGCTATAGTATTACAATTATTTGCCATTAACTGTTTGTATTCATCGTAATATTAATGAGTGTGACTCATGCATGTGCCTTTAAAGCCTGAACAGCTGGTGTGTAGTGAAAGTACAGTATAGGAAAATGTAGTCTCACAGCAAATTTCAGCCCAAAACAACAAATACTACCATCTCCTGGAGAAATCAATGTATTACAAATAATAACATTTACTTTCAGGATGTTCTATCTATATGTTTCTATGCTTTTGTCAATATTAATAGTAGCAAGAATATTTATAAAACTTTATAATCACGGCCCATTTGGACAATGTGAATCAGTTTCTACACATGTGTACACACAACGCTATTGCTGCTAACTGAGTTTCAGTCAACCCTTTGCAGGTTACATCTCACCTGTCGACAGTCTACAGAGAAGGCAAGTGACGAAGTATTTTTACTCAGTTATTTGTACCTAAGTAGAGTGTCTGAGGTTTGCCTGGGTATTTAAAAATCTGATGACTTTTTAGGTGTACGTCTTACATTTAAAAAAATAAAAATAAAACTGAACTCCCTACAATGTAACAAAAAAAGTCCACAGATACATCTTTTAAACATGTATCTGTGGACTTAGAGATATGTTTCCAGTTAAACAATAATAAAATATCCTAAGCTTTCCAATATCTAACAATTACCAATTTTCCACACAATTAAATAACATTATTATACTTGTCTTACTGTAAAGCTAGTTTTACACTACAAAGCACAGTCAACATTTTTACAGTCATCCTACAATATTTTAGCTTGTTACAGCAACCTTCTTACCATTAGCTTTGCTATTGTCTCCTCGATTTACTCAGTTCAAGTCAACTCTGTTACTGTTAACACTGTTCTAGGCCAGTCTATTACATTCAACTCTGTTACTGTCAACACTGTTGTAAGCAAATCTGTTACATTCAACTCTGTTACTGTCAACACTGTTCTAAGCAATTCTGTTACATTCAACTCTGATACTGTTAACACTGTTCTAGGTCAGTCTATTACATTCAACTCTGTTACTGTCAACACTGTTGTAAGCAAATCTGTTACATTCAACTATGTTACATTCAACCCTGTTCTTGGCAATTTGTTACATTCAACTATGTTACTATCAACACCGTTTTAGTCACTTCTGTTACATTCAACTCTGTTACTGTCAACACAATTCTAGTCAATTCTGTTACATTCAACTATGTTACTATCAACACTGTTCTAGTCAATTCTGTTACATTCAACTATGTTACTATCAACACTGTTCTAGTCAATTCTGTTACATTCAACTATGTTACTATCAACATGTTCTAGTCAATTCTGTTACATTCAACTCTGTTACTGTCAACACTGTTCTAGCCAATTCTGTCACATTCAACTTGGTTGCTGTTAACGCTGTTCTAGGGAATTCTTTTACAATCAACTCTGTTATCCTCTGTTAAATGTTTTACATTCAAGTGTTTTGCACACACTGTGTTACAGTCTATCTTGTAACAGTCAATACTTTAACATTACTTGAAACAATTTCCAACAGAATATGGCTACTTTCATTCATGTTACTGTCAATTGTTCTGCATTCAACCATGTTAGTCAACCCTTTTACCTGTATTGGTAATGCTAAAGTCTGTTACATTTAAACTTTTATCACTGAACCTTGTTACATTTCATGCTGCTACAGTCAATGCTGTTATATTGAACTTGTTTTTTCAACCAATCCTGTTCCGATCAGTTCTGTTGCATTCAATCATGTTACATATGCTTACTTTTTGCTGTATGTTTCAATGTTTTGCAACTAACATGACCAAGTGTTTACTTTCAAAGTTGAAAAGTTTCATTGAAAATAAGTTCCCTCCCAATGTTTCCACTAACTGTGATTGTCTTGATAAAGTTAAACATTTAAGTTAATCTATGCCACTCTTATTACACAACACACATATTAACAAGGGACATTTAGACGCAGACCCACACAGAAAGCACACAGGATCAACACAGGGACAAAAGAAGGACAGAGGAGGTTTGGGGGGAAGAGACAGAGAGAGAGAGGTTGGAGCTGTGGAGGAGGCGCACTAGTCTACTGGACTGGACTGAAGAACAGACAGGAGGCTGGAAAGGTGGAATGACAACATTAGATTCTCGAGGGTTCCTCAATGCTTCATGTTCAACACTTTTGGTATTTTTTCATTTGAACCTCTTTGGATCTATTGCTCACCACTCACACAAAAGAGCATAACAAACATTCAACTCAGCATTTGTAGTGTGTGCTGATGCTTAGATCCTGGGAACTGGGAAAATACCAGATCCATAAGCAACATCGATAAGACTAGTAGTATTGATAAATCCTTAACAATAGGCCCTTTTCACGCTGCGGCTTGGCTGGTTCCTGTCTGAATATACCAGAGGATCGTTGTTTCCGGTCAGTTCATTTCCTTGACACGCTAGCTCAAATGCCGTAAACCAATTCAATCTTTATTAACACAAAGCAGACAATAAGTGACAGCCAGACTGTGATTTGCAGCATGTTCAGAGCTTCACATACGAGGTAAATACTTCACCATGTGTTTATAAAATGTGCCGTTTTGTCTCTGAAGCTAATACTAACCTGTATGTAATTTAATTATTAATTTCAAAATAACTCTACAAACTGAACTAGCTTTATACAAAAACACTCAGCCTAGGATGTCATGTAATTTTTATCAAATCATTGCTTATTTAGCGCAATTAATTTGTTAGCATTTAGCATTGTTCCAAAGTTACGTACTTTTATAAACACACAGTCTTTCCCTGGTGACGTATTTACCTCGTATGTGAAAGTCTGAACTGGTTGCCAGTGGTTATCTGAATGTTGAATGTTTTCAATAATAGGAACTCATCTCGGCAAATTTCCCATAAGGAATGGATGGGAAAAGAAGGAACTGTTTACAGGTATCACACAAACCAGAGCTAGCATAGCTGCAGCGTGAAAAAGGCCTTTACCCATCTCTATTCCCAACTTTTTCACTCAGGAAAGCTTCTAAGATTACTAGCAATAGTAGCTAGTTAACTCAGTCATTGAAGTGAACATTATTAAGGATAGATTTGCAATAAAAATTTGCATGAACCCTAAATAAAAATTTAGCTAAAAAGTGTAATATAGGGTAGACGTGGGCAAACTGCGGCCTGGGGGCCAATGCGGCCTGGATGTTTTTGAAAAACAAATGCTTGACAAGTTTAAGAGACAAAAACTTGGGCTACAAAAAAAAATAGGAATTTTTCAAAAGAAAAATTTAAGTTTTAGCTTAAAATTGTAATTTGGATGATGGAACACAGTTATAAAACAAAAATCTATTGTGTTTTTATGCAAACAATTGACTTATCTAAATTATAATTTTAATCTCATAAAACGTCAAGTTGAATCTACAAAATAGATTCTTTGTATGGCGCAACTAAGTTTTTTTTTGGGGGGGTGGTAAAATCATATTTTACTATGCTTCAACACTATTTTCATAAAATTATTAGCGTAATCTTAAATGAAATGTTTGCAATAATGAGATTTTTTTTTATACCAATGATGGAAGTCCGGCACACTACTATTCTGGGTTTGAATATGCCTTGAGTAAAAATAATTGCCCACCCCTGTTTTAGGGGCTCATCTGCTTCTGACACTTAAAAACAAACATTTCAAAATGTTCTTTGCCAACCCACTCAATGAATAAATATGAATGGGAGCAACTCTGAACTTGAGGAAGTGGAGACCTAGTATTAAAGACATTCTCTGGTAAAAGTTTGGACATCTTGTACCAATGTATATCTTTCTCTTATTGGTTGATCAATGAGAAACTCCTACCTCTACTTTAGTTCCAACTTTTAATTTTTGAAGTTTCTTCCAATAAGCAAAGGACAAACCAATTCGCTGCACATACCAAGGTTACAATGCCCCTTCACTCTCATGTGTGCGAGGACAGCGAACGCCGACGCCAACGCTGCCTATGCCGACTCCACCAGGCTGATAATTACCTCCTGACGCCGCAATGACATTCTATTCATTCTCGATTTGGAAGGGAGATGTCCTTTACCAGCTTTAGAAGTCAGCGTATTATGGAGCGATGTATAGATCAGGCGAAGTTAGATAGGGCTAATGGGCCACATGATCGACTGAAGAAAGGGACTGATATGTGAGCGATGACTTTCAACAAGTTCTGGAGGACAGCACTGTTATCTTCTGCAGAACGTACGAGATCCGTTAACCAAGCCATTTGCTGTCCATGTAGGAAACAGCATAACTGCAGCATTACTTTATTTATTATTTAATCTGTCATTATTTTAACACATAATAGTTACTGTCAGTGTGATGGGGTTCTTTATTTTACTGTGCAGAAGTGATTGATCAGAGCCATTGTGTCTTGTTCAGAGAGAATGACAAGTTTGTTTGGTAAATGGAAACAGGCAAGAGACAAAGAGGTTGATATAAAAGTAACCAATCAGAAACAGCGTAGGGTGGGTGTCACGACTGACATTGATTGGTGTAGCGTGGCACGAGTCTCATTCGCTCCCTTTCCCAAGCGCATTTAGAAATATGTTTTGTTTGAAAGACTTGGATCGCTGTAAGAGAACACTTTAAATCAGAGGTGGGCAATTATTTTTCTTAGAGGGCCATAGTCAAATGCAGACAAGATGCAGAGGGCCATATGGTAGAAACAAATTTGACATTTTACAAGACTGCAAAACAGCTTGGACTTGAAATGTTCGTTTTGACTACAGAAGATTTAATCGCTTATATACTGTCCATAGTTTCACCAGTTTCAAAGCATTTATGACTGAGAGAGTTGGCATTGCATTCAAACAAGTCAGAAATTTAAAGGTTACAATTAGAAACAAGCCATTTTAGCTACTACTAAAATACATTTTTTTTGGCCATGTTTCTAGTTAAAATTGGCTACCATTTTGTTAATTTATAGTGATCTTTAGAAAGAACACGTGCGTTACATCAAGATGCTGATTATAAGATATGTATTGACTGTCTCCAAATGTGCGCCCTAACTACTACATGGTGCACTATAGAGCAAATATTGTACCTACACCGGAGGATAAACAAAACACTCCAGAGCAGCCCGAACATGCTCAATGGGTAACATGGCTGGTGAGTATGCTGGCCATGTAAAAACTGTGAAGTTTTCAGCTTTCAAGAAATGTGCGCAATGACAACCTGATCCACTGTGTATGAAAGAGTTTGCTGTACTGCATGAGGCAAATTGTGCTCACTACAGATACTGACCGGTTTTCTGAGTGCCCAGACCACTCCAATAATGTAGGTTTTAGTTTCCTGTACAATAATCCTGCTGTCTAATCACATCTTGATGTGACACACCTGTGTGGTGGGATAGACTATTTCAGCAATACCATCCTAGTTTTGCATGGCCAGCATACTCACCGGACATGTCACCCATTGAGCATGTTCGACCTGCTCTGGATCGGCATATCCAGTAACTTTACACTTCATTGAAGAGGAATCGACTACATTCCACAAGCCACAATATCATTCACATTGTCTTATGGCTTCATATATTTATTAAACCTCCAGATTCAAAGTTTCTGATAACTTTCAGTAGCTGAATTGTTGAAATTACAATTTACAATTCAAATCTGTATACCAGCGGTTGTATAAAATAACACTGAAATATATCATTTTAGATTCTCCAGGATGAAGTTTATAGTCTTTATATTCATTGGACGGGCTTCCAAATGAAAAACTCTTGACGCCTAAAGGGTTAAATCAACATTGGCCACTCTACATGGTTCAGTTCTTTTTTGGAAAAGTTTGTGTCAAATATCTGTTTTCCACATGTTAGGTTAGGGTTGGTTTAAGTTCGAACATGTACTCTCAAACGTGATCTAACATGTTGAAAAGCCATTTATAGTCGCAATAAATCATGCATTGTCTACTTTTAAGAGAAGCTAAACCCTGAAACTATTTTTTTTGGTTAGTTAAACTGTGTATATTGTGTTTAAATTGCATCGCCTACCGTTTAGTCTTTTATGAACAAACTTGCAGGTCCAAAATAGTCACAAACTAGCTGGATGCTCTTATGTCATTTCTAGACTTTAGGAATTAGCGTGTATTTTCCGATAAGAATTAAACACTAATTGCAAACACCTGATGTTAATCCAATCACATTGCTGCTGTCCTTTCAATGTGTTTGCTGTGTTTGAAAAGTGTTTAGGGTTTAAGTTCAGTTCCCCAATTCTAACGCCAAACAGCATTTAGACAAACACTCTCACTTCAATGTGAATAATTTTCGTCTATAATTACAAAATGACCTGATAGCTTTGATAGGACTATTATTGAACACATAGCTTTGAAAGAACCCTGGGAAAAAACAACAAACTGCAGAGAGAAGAGTAGGCGATGGGGTCAAAGCAGCAGAATGGGTCAGTACATTGCGTTCCAGGCTGGTTAGAAAAAGAGGATTAAAATCGTCGGCGGTGGAGTCATCGGCCAGCGACCAGGATCTCTCCGAAGCCAGAGACAGAGCTTCCATCTCCGCTAGAGGGATCTACAGCGGGAAGAAACAAGCGCGTGAGCAGCAGCCAAACCAGAACTACACACCAGAGACGACCAAGGGATAGATAGATACAAAGGTTAGATTGGTTGAGATGGTGTTCAAAGTGACCTCCATGAAGATTGGCACTCTTGGTCAAAGCTATGGTGAAACGAGAAACTTGGTGTTGTAATTCTAGCGTTTTTAGCAACATTATATTTAGCATTCTTTGTTTTATCTACAACTTTGGTTTCTTTTCAGGTACAATAGCTTTGAAATGTACTCCCCCACTCCGAAGTAGAGCTGCAGATCTTTGCCCAAATCCAATGGAATCTCGTGGACTCGACAGGTTCAGGCATAATTCCTGTCATTTTACCTGGGCTTGGGAATCTAATGGTCACGCAGTGTGTTTGCTCTGTACACAAGCTAAAAAGAGAATGCATGTATAATCTTGCAAAAACAGTTGTACGTGCATACTAGGACTGCAACACCACCAGCTCTTGATAGAACAAGTCTCTGGCCTTTCGTTTTTTTAGTGGGAAATCATTTTAAAGACTTGTCCATGTTCGTCCAGAGGACCAGAGTTGGGACAGACGTACGATTTGAGCATCTGAAGTCACAGGCTGACCAAATTTTTCGAAGCTGATAAAAAAAAAGTCCCCTGGTGACAATTCTGAAGCAACTCTGTCTCCGGAGAAAATGCAGATAAACAACAAAACATCAAAAACATACAATTTCATCCGACTGCAGCCAAAAAGGAGTGTTCTTGTACAAAACGAAATTGCTCATTGAAGTTAGTGCTAAACAGTCAGTTTTGGAGGGACCTGATTAAGTTTAGGGGAATGGGTAAGTTTAGGAAAGGGGTAAGGCGAATGGCTAAATTTTAGAAGGGTTTGGGTAAAGGTTATTTTAAAATATAACATTCTCGATCTTAGGAACGCCCTAGCTGCAGTCAGACCTATACCAAACATATGTGAGCACGTTTCATGTCTTTTTTGCGAAAAATGCTACAAAATGAAAAAAAAAACAAAAAAAAACTATCACATCCCTCCATAGGACAGGCCAACATTTTGTTTGGGTTTAACGGTTACGTTAGGCTTCATTTAAGTTTACAACTAAATTACCTGTTAAACTCAAAAAAAGGCACGTCTTCAACCAAATTCGCTTGGCTTTTCGTAGAATATTTACATAAAAAGGTGTGAAAACTTCATAATGTTTTTGACATTTTGTTTTTTTCGGAGACTAGTCAGTAATCATATCTCAAACCTAAAAAGAAACCAAAGTTGTGCACACGGATCCATACAGATTATTTGGGCCACTTTAATTATCCTCAGAACAAACTGGGTTACATTCTTCATGTTTGCCAAGGGTGCAAATGTTCACAGAGGACACTGTCAACAAAATTAGTCAAAAAAAAAAAAAATCCAGGTGTTAATGACAAATGTTGTCAGTTTCATAAAGAAATAAGAATGTAAACATTTGAGGCCTGTACTACAAAGCTGGACAATAGTAAATTTAACATACTATGAAACTGGATCATTGGTATCACATCTATGTCAGACCTGAATACCTGCTGCTACTTATTCTGTTGATAACATTACTTGCGTTTCCATCCCCTTGATTTTAATGCACAAAAAAAGTATCACAAAATATCTTATTTGGAATCTCTAATGCCATAAACTTTATACGCTCGATTGAGGTGGATTTGTTTTATGCGCCTAATGGCTTAGACAACTTTTGAAAGCTGAAAACGCAGTTATTCGCAATAACTCCTGAAGCGAACCCGAGACCCTCAAGTTACACACCTGCTGGCAGCTCTGGAGGAGTGACTAAGTGATGAACAAAGACTAAATAATCCATACAGACAAAGTTGTTTTGTCCAGAATGCTCCAGACATGCAAACTACACCGCTACACCACATCAAAACAAAACATGTTTGTCGAAGTTGGCCAATCAGAACTAAATAAAAAAAACTCACACTTTATGATTGTCCAACATTGCAGTGATTCAAAGTTATCTCAGAAAGGTAAACTGATTTTTATGTAGATGCTAGCGCTAATGTCACGTTAGCATCTAGCTAGCATTTAACCCAGTTGCTGTTAGCATTGTTGGATATCTTTACAAACTTGGGTCGTTGGGTCACTTTATTCATCTCCATGTCTTTGTATCTGTAGTTGGTACATAAAATTTCCTGAAGTCGTAGTTGTTGAGCAGTGTGTGATAAAGCTGTTGTTCTGATCCGATGTCAGTGCTAACTTTCCCCCTCGGAGGTTCATTAATGGGAGTGGCCTTTGATGCTTTGATGGAAACGGTGATTCATTCGTCCTTGTTTTTTCAATTTACTTGCACATTTTGTCTAAAATTGCACATTTTATAAGGGCGCAGTAGTCTATTAATAATGGCTGAATTAAATAAATGTTTGCAAAGCCCTAAAAACAACAGCAGTTTTCATCAGAATGTAATGAAAACACGCCAATGGTCACTGATGCAGAAGCAGATTGTCCAACATTCACATGATGATGCTTTGAACTTTAATTAAAGACATTTTCTTGTGGTGTATCTAGATCTCCTTTGACCTTTGCACTCTACCCTATGTTAGGAAAATCCAAGGTTGACGGAGTATGTTGAAAAGCATTACATATTTTTCAGGGTAAGTTCAACCGCAATGTAGTACAGGCTTCTGCAGAGGTTAATGTGAAATACAATGTCAACATGAGAATTGCTCATCTCAGGTTGACACTGTTGACAGCTGTGTGAAACATTAGAGATCTGGTTAGACAAACAGGGAGGAAGAGTCGTTAATGAATGAGCTGCAGCAGCGCTCACAGCAGGCCTCTCACTCACAATCTCAATATTTTCCTCGAGAATTCAAGCTTTATACAAAATCTCCTGGACGTAGCTTTTGTGTGAAGTCGTATTGTGCGCATTGCTGTTCTGTGTATCGTTGAAATGAGAAAAGCCAGCTGCACACAAGGGATTTTAAAATATTCACGATTTTAAGATGTGTCGCTAGTGGGCCAGAGGTTTGACAACAATTGAAGTTTGTGCATTTTGTTTCTGATACAATAAAAGATTTAGTTGTTGGTTATAATAATGAGTGCATCTTGCAGCCCTATGTTTTGCGGTATGTGACTGTGTGACACTCCATAAATGAACTGGGTTTTGATCAGAAGAACCTATGTAAGATGCACAACTACTATAAAAACATATTAGAATCACAGATGAACTTGGTGCCAGATTTTGAAATGGCAACTGAACATTAAGAATATGTTTTGCATGAATCATGGTAATAAAATATATGACTTTCTCAGACACTGAGTCTTGTCATGGTTTGTTCCCAAGAATGTCAATTAATATCGATCTACGATCTATCGATCTACTCTCCTTTCTTCCCCTCTCTTCCCTCTTGCTTCCTCTCTCTCCTTCTCTCTGTGTCGTCTCCCTCTCCTTCTTCTTTTTCTCCCTATCTCTTTGCCTCTCTCTCACTCCTTTCTCTCGTTTTTTCTCCCTCTCTCTGTCTGTTTGTCTCTTTCTCTGTGTGTGTCGCTCTCTCCTTTCTTCTCTCTCTCTCCCCTCTCTCTTTTGCTCCTCTCTCTCTCGTTCTCCCTATTTTTCTCCCCCTCTCTTTTCTCTACATATCTCTGTGTGTCTGTCTATATCTCTCTCCTCCCTCTCTTTCTCTCTTCCCTCCCTTTTTTATGTATCGTTCACTCCTTCTCTGTGTTGTCTGTCTCTCTCTCCTATCTATTTACCTTCTCTTTCTCTGTTTCTCTCTCTTTCCCTCTTGTTTTCTCTCTCTCGCTGTCTGTCTCTCTCCTATAACTCAAAATCTAAGTTGAACATATTTGCTCACATTGTCAAGTTACATCAACACAAATATTTAAGTTGACTTTTTACAGTGTGCACAATGTGAGTGGAGCTTAATGAGAAGTGCATGAGTCAATCACAGGCAACTGTGTCTATGTCCTGGTGCAACATCGGTTCAAACTCAAGATTAATAGTTCAAAATCAGCTTCATGTTCAGAGAAAATCAAACGAGAGAGTCATGGGAGGCTCATTCTGCTTTCTGATTGGATAATTTGCTACATTAGGTGGAAGTAAACTTACAGGGCTGCTTTGATTGACTGTTGTAAATGTATAGTCGTTACAAGAAGAGTTAGTTGTTCCACTCCTCCCAAAAGTTGTGGAGAAGCAAATTAGGCTTAAAATCAGGCTAAAACTCCACTTGTGTGCAGGAAGCATTATGCTGGGCTATTATGATTTACAATGAACAGGAGAAGAAAGTTAGTTCAACTGACATAGAAAAGGAATGAGTTATATGAATAAACAAACTCAACAAGTTCATTCAAATTCAAACCATTGCCACTCGAGTTATGTGTTGTGCTTTACACTGCAAAAATATGATTGAAGATTCAAACTAAACTAAGATATTGAATCTCCGAAGAAAACGTAGATATACAACGAAATGTCAAAAACGTCAATATGTTATGTAAAACCAAATCGTAAAATAACCACAATTTTGGTTACGTTTTTGACATTTCGTTGTATATCTACGTTTTCTTCGGAGACTGGTCTGGATAGTTAGATTAATTAATTTATATGGTTTGGTGATCAATTGTAGCATAGGCACCAAATACTTTGCCTGACCAGCCAATCCCTACACAACTTTACAAAGACGTCAGAGTCTGAAATCAGAGCGCCGGGTTTCAGTTTCAAGGGCTTTCTGAGCGCTGAGTCAACCAATCACAGAAAACCCGGAAATGACCAGAGATGACTAAAGTACTGAAGTAAAAGCATAAAGTAAACGTGTGTAAATTTACTTAAGTAAAAAAAAAGTAAAAAGTACCATCACACTGCCAAATGTTATTATCTAGTCTTGGTTAAAACTACTAGAATACTAGATATTTGTCAGTTTACTTCACTTGTTTCAATATATTTCTGACAGTTTTCAAGAGATTTGAGTTTGAATCAAACTTGCCAATGAGGTGAGTAAAATTTTTTGATACACCGGTAGCACTTAAAATGTAAGGAGTAAAAAGTACAGATACTTCTTGAAAAATGTAAAAAATAAAAGTAAAAAGTCACCCGATTTTGTAGTACTCAAGTAGAGATGCTCAAGAAAACTATTTAAGTACAGTACTTGACTAAAAATACTTCATTACTTGCCATCTCTGGATATTACCCCCGAAACAGAGACACGCAAACTGTTACCAAAGGAAGAGACAAAAAAAAAAAAAATCAATCAGCTACGTCTGTCATCTTGAATGTTTTGAAATGGTTAGAAAAAAAAGGTTTTGTACGACGAAGTGATTGGTTGGGTCTTTGGTTCTAGACCCTGATGCATTCAAACAGAAAGTAGAAGGAACTGGCTGGTCAGGCTACCAAATACTATGATCCAGAATTTTAGCTATCTACGAAAAATCCTGTGTTACCACTAATAACATCTCGTGGTGGAACAGCAAGATTTCCAGATTGACAGAAAAATCTAGCCTTTATAATATACTAATGTAGCGCAAATCAAGCAAACTGAACTATACTTTCAGTGTTGCTTGATGTAAGTTTTTGCAGTGTAAGCCCTTTTACGAGCCTACAAAACAAAATGGCGTCAGGAGGAGGCGGGGCTTGACCTTCTCGTCGGCGCCGCGCTTGCCGGGCCGGGGCGGCAGGGCGTAGAAGCGGCACACGGAGCCCGACAGGTTGTCCATCAGACCCAGCTCCCCAAACTCCATAGAGCCGCGCATGACCAGGGACACGGAGTCGAGCGGCGCCCTCCGCTGGACGCACAGTGAACGGACAGACACAGGTGATGGAGAGACAGGTAAGACAGAAGAGAAAGAGAAGACACACAAAGTTAGACGCACACGGACGGACAGAACGAACCAGAAGTACACGCATAAGAAGAATACAAACCAGTGAATTGGACATGGCAACACGTAAAAGATTGAATGCATTATACAAGTTGTACGACTGAGTGCAAGAACTCGGGGTATAAAACTGAGATGATGTCCCAATGTCCACACTCGTTCACAAACCCCTCGGTCACTTCACAGTCCTGCCCTGTTCAGTGACTATTCAGAGACTCATTCATCTTTGGACAAGAAACAAATGACTCTGCTGCTTAAAAAGAATTGTCAAAAGTCTGATAAAAATGAACTTTTGCGATAAATACTGGTCAAGTCCATCTGACACACACATTTAATGACTAGTAATCATATACGAGTTGTATTTAACTTGGATCCCATGTTTTCTTCTTTGATTCAGTCATTTATAGCAAAAGACCTGACACGGTCCCCGTTGTTTTTTGATTCTTACAATGCATTATGGTCTATATCAGTGTTTTTCAGCCAGTGTGCCAGGGAACACTAGTGTGCTTTGAGGTACTGCTAGGTACCTAAACTGAGTTTAGCCTTGCCCCCTGAGGACAACCTCTTTTGTTTGTTTAGGCCAGAGGTGCCCAAACTTTTTTTCCTCGGCGAGCCAAAATGAATTATATTAAAGTGTGCTGATAATTTAGTTTTGCACTTCAAAAGTTTATTTGAGCAGAGATCTTGATTACATTCTATTATGATATCTTTTGGGTATTACACTGATTGGAGTCATTTGACAGTCTTTTCAACACAAAACTGAATAAAAAATATAGTAAAACAAACCTGATCCACGGGCCAAATCGGACCCCTGGTGGACCCAGTTTGGCCCCCAGGCCCCACCACTGATTTAGGCTCTATTGCATTATTGTTGTCTTAAGCCCAAACGCTTAGCGTCAAGTGATGTGAACCAATAAGCCTCATGTAAAGCATGTTCTGTAGTCCTGTTTAACAAACTAAAACATAACTTATGGGTCTTGAGCTTAGTCCAAACAAAAAAAGAAAAAAAACAAGAGCGATCAGGGCTCAAGGGAGAGAGTTTATCACTTCTGGTGTGAGTCCGCTGTCAAAACAAACACTGTGGTTCCTACAAATGTATTTCGACCAATTTCAGCAAAAAACTGACTATTTAGACTTTAAAAATCTGCGCACAGAGGAGATTTAGGCATTTTTGGATGGAAAAATGTTTGTGCTTTTTTCTTGTTTGGATTTAAAAGGAACGTTATCGACACAGTCTTAAACACATCTTTACACAAACGATGCTCCAGCATGAACAAATTCATCATTGTAAACTACGAGCGGCAAAGTCAAATCCTCACCTTGAGAGACGTGCATCACTAGTTTGCATGTGTAGTATTTATTTTGAAATTGTCAAGCTTTAGCATTAGCATTTAGACACAAAGTCATCCTTTTACAAATACACTTTAGTGGTTTGGTGAAGCTTTATCTAAACTTGTAAAGTATTTAACTGAAACCAATCTTAACTCACTGTTCACTGCCTAAACTTTTAGTACATTACTAGGGTGACCACCTGTCCCGCTTTTGGTTGTACCGTCCCACTTTTTAGGCTCGTGTCCCGCATATCACGGCCGCGCCCGCTTTTTCATTGGTGATCGAACATAACGATTACAACACACTTATAGCGCCTTGGAATTTGAGCATCTGTCTCGTCTCTGTTCGTGCGCGTTCGTGTGATAACCTGCACCGCGTCAATCAACAATCTGCACGACGCTGATCCGCCCACCATTTGCGAGGAAACTTCTCTGTGAGCGGCGACAGCGAAGGAGAAAGGAAATGCAGGTGAGGAGATGATAACTCTGGCCAGCGAGGCAAAGAAAAGGAGAGTTTTCAGGTCCAATCACTGAAACACACTCATGGGTCTGAACAATGAAGGAGACGCTGAAAGAGCGCAGTGCTGTGCAGCTTTTGTAAAATGAGCTTCTCCATCAAGAGAATATGACTTAAAACAACATGCCACATGTGAAGCTCGTCAAAAACAGGCACAACATCAAGAAACTTCTTAATCAATGCAAACAATTATTAAAATAAAAAACAAAGCTGTCTCCTGTTCCAAAAACTAATTGTCTATTTAATAATAATTTACTATTCAGAAAACTTGTTTTAAATATCAAATATCATATGCATCTGTATATGATCAAACAATAGTGTTTATTTTAGTTCAAACCAGTTTCTTTTCTATTAATTATATCATTTGTCAAGTTCATCCCACCATGTTTCACCAAATCCCCAAACCTGTCCCACTTTTTAGAGTTTTTGAGGTGGTCACCTATTTAGTTGTGAAAACCTCATAGAAATAAACGAATAATGAAATGAACATGCCTGGAAGATGTTAGCATTCATTTTCTTTTTTAAATAAACAAGTCAACTGATGTTCTGTGCAGACTATATTCTGGTTGCTAAGTCAATATATACAGTATATTGTAAAATCCTGGCTAATAAAAATATACTGAACTGAACTGATTTAGTTTTGATTATGATTGTGGTGCAAGTATAATTACTTCCCAACAATGTCAATAGTAAACGCCACTAAATTATGCAACTCAATCAAACATAATTAGCTAAAAGACAAACACAGCGAGCACAATCCTCCATATGTTCTTTGCACTGCTGTTATGGCTCGAAGGCAGTTCAGTTTTCTAGTTTATGAACAGCAAACAAACCCTAAAAACATCCACATGGGGCAGTGCAGCTCCACGTTCCGCCTCTCTCACTGCTCTCTCCACTTCCAACATAGCAGAAGAGTCAGGACCATGTTTTTACACGCAGAAAGTCCCTGGTCGTCTAGAAATAGTCCGTGTAGTCGTCAGCAAACCCCAGAGGTCCTGCTTTCCCATGGCACCGTGACCCTGGGACTGGCACGACTCCTCCCCCCGGGGTGAAAGCATCAGAAACAGGGATCGGGCTGTATGGTTTCTGGATGGAGAGTATTTAAAGATGGTTGTAATATTCTGGTCTGTCAGTCAATGAAGAGCAGTGGTGTTTTGGTTTGTTGGTTGTTTCTTATGATAGCAGAAGGAAAGGCTCCCGGAAAGAAACATCGGATGATCTCTCTGGGTGGAGTTTGCATGTTCTTCCTGTGTTTCTCTGTACTCTGGCTTTGTAGCACCTCCAAAGCATGCATGTATGTAGTCAAGTTTTCAAGTAAAAGAATCAAAGAGTGAATGATTTTTACTTTATGTGTTAACCCTGCTATGACTTGTCCACTGTTCAGGGTGTTCTCCGCCTTAGGCCCAAAGTCACTGACATAGACTCCAGTCTCCAAAAAAACAAGTGGTAGAAATGTAATCAATGAATGATAATTTCTAGACTCAGCGATTACTTTTTAATCGCGTTAATTATCTTTTACACAAATTCTATTTGCTTATTTTTTTCTGCAAATGATTTTTTTTAAGTTTTTTTTTCTTTTTACAGTGTACATTTGCAATTTTGTTTTTGCTTAAATATTTTTGTCTAGCATTAATTTTGTAATTTGAATTCATACTCAGTTTTACTATTATTCAGTGTTCTCATTTTTTTTTAGATCAGAAAGTTATTTATCTTGTTTTAGCTGAACAATGTATAAAACTATGTTTTAGTTTTCTACTCATAGAACTACAGTTCATTGTAACTAATTTCAGTCTGTCCAGTTTTATCTGGTTAAACCAGCTCACTGCTCACTAATACACAGGGAAGAAACAAGCAGTTATGTTTTCAAAGTAAACATAACAAACACGTGAGTAAAGTTGCGCATCCTGCTGATTCCCGTGCGAATGAGGTGTTAACGGTTTGAAGTCTTTAAAGGAACCGTATGTAAGATGCACAAGTAGTGGTTTTGGAAAGTGTTACATCACAAATGAACTTGGGTTGCCAGAGTGTGAAATGGCAATACATTGAAGATAGGAAGCTACTGATTACTGGACATGTTGACCTTGTATCTTTAGACACATATAATTCATGTTTATGAAATCTGACATCAACATCTTACATATGGTTTCTTTAACAATCATATCTCCGTGATTACTGGGTCTTTTTGGACGATTTAAAAACCCATACGCAGTTCAGACTCAACTCTGTCCCGCTGTCCGTATAGCAGAGCTCTCTCCCGGGATTCAAAGCGCTAGCAGAAACAGAGCAGATCCTCTGTTTGTGGACTGTTTATGAGAGCGAGGAGGAGAAAAGGGTGCAGCTGCTGCAGCGCTTTATTCATGCTTTTGGGCTGAATCACGTGACCTGCGTAACGCCGTCAAAATAATTAATCGCGATTAAGCACGTGCTGGTTAACGCCGCAATAACTCGTTAACTTGCCTAATAATTTCATTACAACTTTACTTTTCGGCTTTCGTAGCATAAAAGGTAAAAGATGAGAAAATTTGCTTTTTTCTTGATATTTCGCTGAATTTTCTCCCGAGACTGGGCTGTGTCATGTCTGGAACTACCTCACCTACTGAATATACTGTACAGTAGAGCTGTACCAATTACTGGAATATGCATTCTGTTTACAAACACTGGAATGTTCAATGTATTTTTTAACATTGATTTGACAAAGATCATTTAAAGCCCTAAGTAATATATGACATTAAATATGACTGAAATAGTGGCTGAGGTTAGCAGAGCCGTAGAATCAATTAAGAGAGATGACCCCAGCAGTGTATGTGTGTATGAATCACAGCTCTGGCAGACACCCAGGGGTCAGGTGAAGGGCCTGGCAGTTTGGCCCTCGGCAGGAAGTGACCTCAGTGTACAAAACGCTGACACATCAACAACCTGACCCAGACCAATCAACTGAGACGACCCTTCAAACTGAGAAAATCCCAGGAAATGTGTTTTTACTGGAGTATTTTTATTTTTTCAACTACGTTTTTAACTAGTTGTTTATTCCCGTGAACGAGTTTATGTAGACTCCAATCCGCGATTTGTTTTAGAGCAGTAGTGTCCAAAGTGAGGCCCGGGGGCTAAACTGGCCCTCCGCGGGATTTCATTTGGTCTGCAAAGAGGTGCTGAGATGTGTTAAGAATGTCTAACTACATTTTAAGTTGAAAATATTTAGTTAAAACAGGGCAATAAAACACAATTTAATCACTATCTTGTTGCAAATAAACGTCATATTGGCACTTCAAGGAAAAATTATATTTATTTTGGGCACCCTTGTTTTAGATTGAACCAGCCAATATCTAAACTGAATCTTAAAACTCACCTCATACTGTGGTTCCAAATCCGCGCAGGGCTCTTCCGCTTTCTCACAGTTCTCTCTCGTGATCTCGGGCGACTCCTCCTCTGTCCTTTCCTTCTGTCCTTCTCCACCTCCTTCTCCTCCTCCTCCACCTGCAGACCTCCAGGAAGACCCACCGCTTCCCGATCTCTCCAAACCCAACCCCTGAGGCGTGATCTGGGGCGACCTGCAGCCGGCATCGCCTCCTGAACCTCCGCCTCCTCCTCCGCGCCGCCAAGTGCCTCGTTGTGGATCTCCATGTCCAGCTCGCCCTCCATCTCCGCTTCTTCCTTGGCTTCTTTGTTGCTTTCCTCCAGGTGTTTCATGAGCACGGCGATGACCACGTTGACCAGGACGAACTGGGCGGTCAACACGAAGGAGACGAAGTAAAATGGGAGAGACCACCGTGTTGTAGCAGGTGCTGGTGTCGTGGGCGCAGTCCCGGAGAGTGTCCTGGAGTAAGACAGAAAAACAGTTAAATAGTTCCCCCTTATCAATTATAACACATAAGGGGTCAAACTAAGATTGTTTTTGTGTTAGGACGGTGTGTTTTAATGAGCTTAAATGCCACACGCCATATGATACACAGCTGCTAAAGCAAACAATGTCCACTTTTATTTGGTCCTCTATTTTAGTCTGTGTTTCAACATGTGGCCCTTGATGAGAAAAAAAAAAAAAAGTTTGTATACAACCGTGCTGAAGTGTGTATGCGTTGAGCACAACATCACATCACCAACACTGTTCATCTACAAAAAATGTATTATTCTTCACCTTTTTCTGCCCTACCCACTTTCGGTACATGGTCTCTATGTTTAAAGCGCTTTTCTACCTTTCAAGCCACTCAAAGTGCTTTGCAGTCTAGGATCCACTTACATACGCAGACACTGAGGCAAGAAGGGTTAAGACTCAAGAATACAATCTACTCTTGTCATACCACTGTGGCACCTGGTGTTCCAGCAGTCTCTCATCCAAATACTAACCAAACCCTAAATTGCTTAGCTTATGAGTTCTAATGGGATCAGGCTTTGACAAGATGGCACTGCCCCTCCGGTTTAGCTGTGGTTGGCTTAAGCTTCTTAGCCACAATCAAACAGTTGAAATAACGACATCACTCTCCAACATGGACAAGCTACCATAATAGCTACCTTAAAGATGCACTGTGGAACTTTCTGGGACATTCTGAATGGGTCTAAATACACTTTATGTCAGGGATTTCAAACTCAAACAGAGCTGGAGCCACAACGATTGGAATCAGAGATGGTCACGGGTCACATTTTAAAATATAGCTCTGACTATGTTATATGCTAGGAGTGTAACGATTCAGGAATTTCACAATTCGGTTTGAATCTCGATTCAGGACCCATGATTCGAAACAATTCTTTTGCGATTAAAATAATAATAATACATTTTATGTCATTAGTCCTAATATTTTCGTAATGCATTGTGGTAGGGTTAGGGTTGCATCGTTACACCCCTACTGTATACCATATAAAATATGATTACTATAATTTTTTTGTTATTGTTTTCTACTACTCCGGTCTCCATGCGGGCCACATTCATTACTAATCAGAAATCTTTCTGGGGGCTGCATGAAATCATCTCAGGGGCCACATTTGCACACCAAATGCGAGGCAGGTTTGGGTCGATACACATGCAGAGTTTTTTACAAAATGCCTTTTACACCAGCTGCAGTATGGGTTCCTCCAAAGCCACGCAGATTCACGTAGCTTCCTGCGAGAATGCTCGTATAATGAAAATAGACTTCATGAAAATATCTGCTTAAAATAGACTATATGTGGATTATTTCCATAGACCCCCGCATCTGCGCTTCTCTGAGGTGTACACAAGTACTCTATATTAGTAATCCACAGTGGTGAAAGTGATTGACAGGGGATTCATTATACAATATCTACTCAGGCAACGTAAGTATACCTTCATAATGCCGTTCCAGTTGTCCCCGGTGGAGACCCTGAAGAGCAGTAGGAAAGCCATGCCAAAGTTCTTGAAGGTGGCGTAGCGGCCCAGACCTTCACATGGATGGAGCTCGTCACAGACTGTGGAAAAGCATACGTATCATCAGAGGCATCATTCACAGAAACTCAAACGATGGTGCAAAGTTTAAAAAAATAGGCCGCGTGCACACAATAAACCAGTCAGCACACAGTCTATTTTCAACTGTTGCTATGTCTTTTTTGCCAGCGTTCTTGTTTTTCATTGCATAACTTGTAACTAGACTGAAACATCCTTACTCAAATCCCCGAACAGCTCCACTCCCAGCGCCGCGAAGATGAAGAAGAGCAGCATGAAGAGGAGACCTAGATTCCCCACCTGTGACGCACAACACAAGCAAGTCAGAAAAGTGTAGTTGCACAGAGGAAACTCAACTATTCTAAACTAAGGGTTTTATAGAGCTCAACAGCTTTACTTCACACTTTTAGTAGTGTAGTAGTTAAAGGGGACCTATTATGTCAAATTCACTTTTCTAAGTTTTTAACCTTGCTATAAAGGCCTTCCTCCATTATTAGTTTACTCAGAGTTATATTTGAATTGATTCATGCATTTGGAGTAATCTTGTATTGTTCTTCAGCTGCAGCTCAAGTGCTCAGAAATCCCCGTTCTCACCTACCACCTATCCCCTCCCACTTGTCTGTATTTACTTGATATGTTTCAAAAGATAAATACTCAAAGTGAAGCATAAATGGTTCAAAACTGTCCCATAGCCACTTTCCAACAATAATAATTTGTTATTTAAAATCTGTTGCTTCTCATAGTTACATTTGAAAATGAAGAGGCGGAGCTTGACAGATCTGCAGTTTTGAACAGGAAGTCAATAGAGCTGTTCCTGTTTTTAAGCTGTTTTAGATCAACTTTGTGTTTTACAAGGAACAAAAGGTCTTACTAAATATAAACAAAAAACACAATAGGTCCCCTTTAAGATCACACTGATCGAGAGCAAGACCTTCCAAGACCACAAAGTCCCAAGACCAGACAAGGACAAGGCTATAGGTCGTGGCCAAGTCCAAATCCCCCAAACCAAATCAAGACCATCTTTGTCATTCACACAATAACCAGTGTCTGTATGGTCTTATTGTGCAGTGCTTATTGCAAACTGTGTCTGGGACAGGTCATTGAGCTTCTGGTGGAAGTTTAGCAGAGCGTGCTGGTAATGAAAATGTGGTCTCTGACAAGACCGAGTTCAAATGTGCTTGAGTCTGAGACAAGACTAAGATGTTAAAGTTGTGGTCTCGAGACCAGTTTTAAGACCAATACTAGTGTAAAGTTGTTGTTTTTTTCTTTTTTTTTTTTTTTTTTCTTTAGAGAAATAAATTGTCAATTGTGCTTTTTCAAATGTTAATCAAAGGAAACCTATTATGGAAAAATTGATTTTTCTGAGTTTTTGACCATGTTAGAGCAGTGTTTTCTCATCATTACTATACCTAAAGGCTCATCTGTGTAGCGCTGCCTATGCTGGTGTAACTCAACCAGGAGTACGTGGACAGATTTTCTGATTAAGAGAAACGATTATGCATGCATGTTATGCATATTTAAGTATGACTTGAAGCACTTGGACTTCAATATTAAAACAGTACTCGAAAATTATTAATTCACAATATAAGGCTATAGAATGAATGAATGATTTATTTATATAGCACATATTCACAGACAGATGTCTTCCAAAGTGCCTCACTCCGTGATCAACAGGGGCGATTCGCTTAAAACCGTGTTCTCATTACTCGCGTGAATAAAACGCCGTGAGAAATGGTGTTGATGACGCTAGTTTTTTTGTGGCATGATACAGACTTGCGATTTGGTTGAGGACAAACAGTAGGTTTTATTTGGGATTAACGGCTAAGTTTCTAAGGTCTCAAGTTACAAAAATTGGTACATTTTTAGGTCTCAAAATTAGTTAAGATTAGGATTAGTGTGACCGGTGTGTTTTCACTCCTGGGCGGGAGTTGAACCGGGTCTCCCGCGGGGGGTCGACCGACAAACGCATTGAGCTAAAGGGTACGCTGCCCTTAGCCCAGTTTGCCGGTCAGATCTTATACCTGAGGAAGTGAGTTTATCCCCACCACTACCACACACTTCTCCATCCTGGTACCTCGTGTGGGTTTTAAACTGATTACATTAGGATTGGTTAGTATTCATGAATAGTGACACGTCTTTACTTCCACCATAGAAATGAACTGAGAATAGGCTGCCTAAACATATAGTGAGAATAGGCTGCCTAAGCATCCTGCACCGGGTATTCCCTAATCTGCATGTTATTGGTTGGTGGACAAACCGGAGGGCCCGGAGAAAACCATCCAGACACCGTAGTCTGCTAATGACATCTATTTCCGTCACAGACCTTATATTATATGCAACGATAGAGGTCTTCCATGATGCACGTTTGATTTAGAAAAAGAAAAACAATTATTATTATTTTTTTTAATAAAAGTAGACACTTGTATGTCTCATTTGATGTACAACACGTCAGGCATCCAGTTGCACAAAGTTTTTTTGGAGAGCTGTGAATATTGCTTAAAATGAGAAAAAAGTCTGTCAGTGATGGAGGGTCAAAGTGAGAATAGGGCTGGCAGTGAAAGAGTGAATAGAATGAGAATTTGTACTTTTAATTCATAATCTAACTTCAAAAAACAGCAACTATCATCGACAAACATGTTCATGCTCAGTTTACTGAACTAAACTGATGTGTTCAGGTGCAGCGATTGTTCAAAGCAAAAAAAAAATCCCTTCTAGAGCGAACAAAGCCCTAAGAGAATCGCCCTCTTCCATCAAATTTAAAAGCAGTCCAATGAAATAATAAATCCTGTTCCTGTGTCTGTCTGCTACTGACTTTGAGATCATTTTTTAAAGTATTAAAGCAGCTACCGCATCAATACTTCACACGTTCTTTCCAGTCTCCACAACCCGCCGAAAGTTAATGACAGAGTTCTGAAAGTAAGGCGCTTGAAAGACTCTCGCAACACCTTTCCGCTTCTCTCCAAACACTGCCGAAGTCGCGCTAATTTGACGATCCGCCCACCATCCTTCAAAAACAAAAATCTGCAGCTCCTCTCGCTCCTCTCAAATCTACAGGGGCCCCGGATCTGCAAACATCAGACTCAGGAAGTAGAAAAGAAGCCCTCGTGGGAGTTAACAACCTCCCAAAACAGTGGAGGAGGAAGAAGAAGGAGAACAAGAAGGGAAATGTAAATTCTTCGGGGACAAAGATTAAGATGCTGTGATTCAGGATGATTCATGGGACAATATTCTTTACCAGGTACATAGCTCTTCGATATGTGACAAGCATGAGTTAGACTAAGACTAGAGAAACATAATCTAATGTTATTCTTGACTGTGACAGCTGTCATTAAAAAAGGCTTCATTTGAGTATGTCCATATTAGGCGTATTCGCACTGCAGGAACTTTTTGTTGTTCCTGTAACCTTTTTAGTCCCTTTTTCTGGTGTGTTCCCACAAAATAATGACCAGGAACCAGGGAAGCCATGTGTGTAGGCCACCATAGCTTCTGCTCTGGGGTAAGTACTTTTCCTTCGACCGAGAACCTTTCAGTGACGCAGCGACTTAATTTGTGACGTTGACGCATGTTGTACGCACGTCAACAACGCCAGACACGTCGGAACGTTTTTTATTAAAATAATCATGGCATTAAAGTTTACAGATGGCAGTGGGACGTGGACGGATGCAGAGGTACAACAGCGGTAAGTCCGAACGCTAACGAGGAGGTACAGCAGGGCTTTGAGGCACCCCCCCAAAAAAAAAAAAAAAAAAAAAGTACGAATTTTCATCAAGCTAGCTGATGAGCTACCCCAAGTTTGCATTTATCCCACAGCTAAGCAAAATAAAACATTGACACAGAACTATAAGAAAATCAAGGACCACAGCAACTGGAGTGGGGCAAACAGAAATAAATGCGAATTTCCCACACTCGACCGTATTTTGGCACATCACCAAATGTTCCTTAGATCCTCTTTTCAGCAGTGCGAATGCCTAGCAGGTACTTGTTCCTAGGGTCGAATTGGCCCTGTGAAAGAACGGGTGTAGAAGTGTTTCTGATGCCTGGTTCTTGGCACTTTCATGTGCGAAACCACCTATTGGCTAAATTTTTTTCATTATTTTGTGAAAGATGATTAGGTGTTTGTCTAATCTGGGGTCTCATTTAAGGAAGAATGTGGCAAAATCTACTTGAAAATTTTCTATGGAATATTTAAGGGAAAAATTATCCAGATTTATAATACCATATGCAGGCTCTAAAATTTGAGAGAAGTGCAAAGTTTTACATTGAGTATGTTTTTTTAATTACTTTTCAAGAATTTTGTGCGTAAGGAGGCTGTACAAAAAAAAAAAAAAAAAAAAAAGTCCCCATTACCACAGGGAGAAGGACAGTCTGGGCCTGAATGGAACTAGATTTGACATCTGTTGGGTTTTGACCATTTCTCCTCAAAAGCTGAAGCTATTTAAAAAAGAGAAATCTATAGTAATTTAAAAACTCTCTATTTAATGTAGTTTTTCTGTACAAACAAAGAAACGCTGATATCATTTTAAATTAGATGATCTGTTACAGGTTGATAGCTTTCCTTTGTCAGATAATTTTAGATTAATTACGAAAGGTTTTTGGGAGATTTTGTAATCCTTTCTGGACCATATTCAGACTTTGCAATCTTGCAATGTACCCCATTACATGACTCCAATTTTAAAACTTAGAATGGATAAAACATAACAAAAAGAGCTTGTTGATGGTGCAATTGTTTAGAGCCTACCCTCTTTGTAAAGCACATAGTTGAATTGTTTTCTCTTACTATACTATATTTGTTTTTGCTGCCAGTTTTCATGTGCTGAACTGAAATGTATTTGTTGTTTTTGTAAAAAATGATTCACAGTTTAAAAAAAAAAAAGTTTACAAAATTACAAATGTGCGCAAATACAGTATGTGTTAGTGAGCACTTTTCCTTTACTGAGATAATCCATCTCTTAGACAGACATGAATATTAAATGTTGAGTACAGGTGGGCAAGTTTGAGGGAATATCGAATGTCCACCAGAGTTATTGGTCTATGCTGAATGTTCATTTCCTTAACCTTTCCGAAACTTTGAATCTATTTTGAAACTACATGCTAGGTATGACGGACATGATGAACTCCAATCCTGCTTTTTTCATTACACACTTTAAACACAGCAAAACCTAATTTAATCTTCACTCCTAGAAGCAATACTGTTGGTGCACTGAGCCCTATCCTCTGACTCTTTCTGCTTCACCTCTTGTGTCTTCGCCGATTCATCAAATATAGTTAGTGTTTGTGGTCTACTCTTTGCAATTCTCAAGTCGTGCCTCTCTCTAACTTCCATTTAACACGTTTTGAGACTAGTTCAAAGCTATGGCTCATTCACTGTTTTAAGTTGGTTTTAACCCTTTCACCTTCATCAGAATAAGAAAACAGAGACAGAAACATAATGCACACTCTGTTTTGTAAAACGACTGAACGTTCCATACCTGAGGCAGAGCTTGCATAACAGTATCCAGCAGAGCCCTCATCCCGACGGCCATTTTGAGCAGCTTCAGCACTGTGGGATCATAAACAAAGCACACAAATGTTTACAAGTGAGGAAGATATAATGCAAAAACAGCTAGCATGAATGGAGCCTAAAGTGAATGTTAGCCCTAGCAAAGCTTGTCAGTAATATTAGCACTGTTTTATTGTCTAAAACAAAATTTGTGATGTTAATGCTACTAAGCGGCAACAAAGCTAATGCGAATTTGTACAATCTGGCTGCAGACAGTTTTAAAATACTAACTTAGAGCAGTATCAGTCAACAATAGGCACCTTCAAAACTTGTATAAACATGTCTGGCAGTTTATTACAACAATAGGCCATTTGCAAAGTAGGCCTAGTATATAAAAATTTAAGCCAGTATTATCATAGCAATAGACCTTTTCAAAACTGGGCATGCAAGTTAGGTAAGTAACAGTCATAACAATAGGTACATTCAAAACTAGTGAATGGTCAAGTTAGGGCAGTATCAGTCATAACAATAGGCTCTTTGAAAACTACTGGAGCACATTAGAGCAGTGCATAGTCAAAACAATAGGCCCTTTAAAAACTAGTGTGTGGTCAAGTTCTGCTCATACCAAAATGATATTTCAAAACTGAACAAGTTAGGACTGTTTCAGTCATAACAATAGGCTCTTTCAAAACTAGCTTATGAAGAGGTTAGTGCAGTATAAAGTCACAACAACAGGCAAGGGCGTCTTAGTCATAACAATAAGCACTTTTAAAACTAGTGCGTGTAAGTTAGGTAAGTATCAGTTATAACAATAGGTCCTATGCAAGTTAGGGAAGCACCAGTCAGCATGAGGCAGTTCCAAAACTTGTTTATGAGTAGGTTAGCGCAGTGTAAGTGACAACAATAGGTGCTTAAAAACATGGCTATGAACAGGTAAGGGCTGTCTTAGTCTTAACAATAGGCACGTTCAAAACTAATGCATGTAAATTAGGTAAGTACCAGTTATAACAATAGGTGCATTCAAAACTAGTGTATGGGTATGGCAGTATCAGTCATAGAAATATAACCTTTCAAAACAAGCTTAGGGATAGTTTAGAGTAGTGTCAGTCATAACAATAGGTCCTTTCAGGACTAGTGTATGTAATTAAGGAAAACACCAGTCAGTCATAGGCAGTTTCAAAACTGCTTTATGAGTAGGTTAGTGCAGTATAAGTCACAACAGTAGGCCCCTTTTAAAATTAGTTTATAAGCAGGTTAGTGCAGAATAAGTCACAACAATAGGTGCTATGAAATCGAGGCTACTGACAGGCAAGGACCATATTAGTCATAACTATATTCACTTTCAAAACAAGCGTATGGAAAAGTTAGGACCACACCAGTTACTTCAATAAGCACTACAGCTAGGTCAGTATCAGTCATAACATTAGGCCCCTTCAAAACTAGTTTAGGAAAAACTTAAGGTGACATCAGGCAAGATTTTTTTACTATGCTAGTTGTCGTTAGCTCTGCCATGATTGTTCCTTTTGAAAGTTGGCTTAAATCAGTTAGAGCACATGTTTTTTGTTATATAGATCATGTTGTTTGCAGTTTTGTCTGAGACCTCGAGCGATCCGGAGCACCCTCATGATCCTGATGATGGTGGGGTTGATGGGCAGGGACGCGTTGACCTCGATCTCCTCCAGGGTGATGCCCATGATGGACAGCAGGACGATGGCCAGGTCCAGCTGGTTCCACCTGCGCAACAGAAACAGGGGTCAAACATAGGGTTCAAATAGATTTGTTTCTAAACGAGTAAAGGTTCTATGGGAATGCTGTTTGTTTCCTTTATTACTAGACAGCAAAGACAGAATATATGTTTAAAGGTTGAGTTTTCAGAAAAACAGTTTTTCTTAATAATTTTGCCTGAATGTTAAGCTGGTCAGTGTTGATATGGTCTCCACACTACACAACTGGACTGACAATGATTATAGGGTATCTGCACGACACTGCACAACTAGTCACTAGAGGGTCCACAATATACAATTGTGACAACTGAAAGCAGGATTACCCCATAAGCAGACAATTACTAACAAAACGGCAATGCTGTGTTGTTTAGAATGTTTACCACAGGCCACAGAACTCTGGTTCATTTGAAAACACTGCTCGGTAACAGCACAAATGGTGTATTGCAGTAAACGCAGTAAATAAATGCTATTTGGTGATTTAGGAATGCGTGCTTCGGGTGTGTTATGAAGTCTGCTCGGAACATAGTGCAGAGCACCAGAGGACTTATATTTGGACGTTGGACATCGGCTTATCATAAATGAGCCTATACCTGCAGCTGTGAGACGACAAAGACGCGTGATGTGTGACAAAGCTGCACTTGGTCTTAGTCATTAAGTTATTGTGGCAACTGTTTTTATTTGTTTGTAATCCTGTTTATGACTTGTCATGGCTCAGTTCTTCTTATGCTTGTTTGGGCCTGGTCAGATTGCTATTTAAGTACTATGTAATTTTAATTTAGAACTATTATTTACAGACCTACATTCAAGAGCTCTGTGATCTACACACATGGACAGGTCTGCTCGGCTTTGGATTTGATTGAGAATGAGAACAAGCTTTAAAGTCAAGACCTGCGCCTCAATCTGACACACAAGTGTCCCTAACTGCATGTAATTTTCGGACACAGCATGTCCACCAGAGCCCAGGCATGGGGTGTACTGCGACTTATTGCTGTGCGGCCAGAGCGCTATTCTCTGCCATCTGCTGTTATTATTGCAATGTATCCTCATGAAGAAAGCCTTTAAATGTATTTCTGTAAACTTTTTACTTGCCATGACTCATTCTGCTTTAGTGCTTGGGCCTGTTAAGACCTGCAAGTGTAGTTCAGCTTAATGCAATCTAATTTAGACCTTTATTTTTAACAGACCAACATTAACAGGCTCTTACTCTGGTCATTCTGAATAACTACAGTACGACCAAAAGTTTGGACACACTCATTCAAAGAGTCTTTTTATTTTCATGACCTGAAATATTTGTAGATTCACACAGAAGATATAAACAATGTCTTAAGAAGGAATGATGTGTTTGCGCCAGATGAGTGGCTCACAGTCACCAGACTGAACCCAATCCAATGGTTTGGTTGACTTGCAGTGTATGGCAATTGTCCAAAGTCTGAATGAGACTGGTGCAATCTTGGTAAATGCTTTGTAGTCTAGACTTACGCGAACAAGTTCTTGATTCTGTCTCCTTTAGTTCTATTTTAGTTGTCTAATGTGGCAGAACTAATGTTGTTTGGATTCGTATTTCTCTCAAGTATCTTTAAAACATGATGTCTGATTTTTAATTGCTCACTCTGAGTTTTTTTTTTATTTTTTTATTACAAAGCTAAAGCATAGAAGAATCACCTGCAGCATGATGAGACAGAAGAGGAAAGCGAGTGTGCTTCTGCTTTGGTAGAAAAATAAAATAAAACTAGCTTGTGTGCATTTTGATTTAGGAAGAAATTTCCCTCTATGCCTCGCCGTTACCATTGTTTTTCCACACATCTCTTACAAACAAAACCTTTTCTCTCAGGCGCCGTTTCCAGTGTCTCCTCTGCTTTTTGGAGGGTAATAAACAGAAAACTGCACCAGAACACGGTTAATATTTTTCCTATAACTCAAACAAGCTGCAAATGGAGTATTGTTGAGTCTTTTCCTCTCCACACTACATGATTGGATCCAGTCAAGTGACACCGTTGCAACTTCCTTCAACGAGCTTGACCATGACTAGTGACTAAGTTGGCCTGAAAATGACAAAGAAAAATCGAGCCAAAAGTGGTGTAGTGTGTGGCCAGCTTTAATACGGGGCCGCATAAAAAAGTCGGATTTGCTTTAAGTGTATTATAAATATTGATATGCCGTCGTGGGATTGATAGCCGTGCTACTTGTTTTATTTCCCACATAACTCAGCGGCGATCAAAGAGCTGGGACGGACTGAAGTTTCCAGCTCCAGTGCAATAAAAACAGCGGCATGTTTGGAGGAAAATGCCTGTGTGGAAGTCAGTCAGTCTGATGCAGAGAGACTGAGAGCATGCGGTGGTGCTGGTTATCAGTGGTTGTGTAATCAGTCTGTTGTTAATAGAAATCATACATTTACATGAATCAATTTTGTGGAAAAAAATAGTTATAACGCATTACATCACTTTAGTCACTTTTCTAACAAGAAACACATTTTTATGAGACTATAAAGATACATTTAACATCAGATTTGTGTTCTGGTAGATTTTAATAGTGAAATAAATAGAGATTTAACCTAGAGTATCACATGGTTGCTGGGTAACTTCTTAGTGTAATATCATCATTTATAATGATTTATAAATGGCTGATGTCAGATTGGCATTGTAACATTTTTCAGATTGTACAGCATATTTGCATTTTTGCATCCATTTTCAATGTTCAATGTAACCCCATCTTTAGCGTTCAAGCGAATTTGCGGCGCGTATTGGCGTCTGTTGATGCGCCTTCATGCCTCTGAAGTCTTACAAAATGGAAGCTCAAATCTGCGATAGCCACAACTTCGCACAAGGTGAACACAAAAGTTGAGAAAATTCATCTTCTGACACGCTGGAAGTTGGCGTCAGTCAATCAGAGACTACACTCCTGTGACATGCTGCTGTTCTCCTCTCACATCAAGAGGAAAAGAGGACTGTTTACTGGAGTCTTTTAATAACTTTTTTTAACGAAAGGTGGCTTGTTTGGAGGGTTTTTTTCAAAGGCTTGGTCGCTCGTTGCTCTAAAAATCTGGCGACACGGCAAAACAAACAACATGGGACATGATCTGGACTGACAATGCCTCACATGGATCTATTAAAATGCTTGTTGCCGTATTAAACCACTGCTGTACAACGTGACACTAGAGGAGTACAAAGACCGCAAAAGGACACTGCAAGTTGTGCTATTGAGTAAGCTACGTTTTATAAATGCCTCTCTCTCTCTCCCTCCTCTCTCAACTGTCTATGAGCAAAACAAATCCTTTTGCAAACAAGTGGAACTTAAAGGAGAGCGTCGGGGCGTAAAGAGTGTTCTTGTCCCCCGATGCCTCGACGCGCATCGGGGGCGTCAGCGTAGAAAATATTCTGCGTCAAAATACGCTTTAACACAAACTTCAAAAACACAAACTCAAAAAATATGCATCAAAAGTTGGCACGTTTTTAAAATTGCGCTTGCGTTTCAAATTTAGGTGTGTGTTTTCGAATTTGCATTTGTGTTTTGCCCTTCAGAGCCACTGTAGAAATGTGCCCAGGGGCCTATAACCTATAAACCACGACGAGGGGGCTTTCATACTCTCTCAATGTAATACTGTATGAGTTGTTGTATCATTGTCTTGTTGTCTTGTTTTGTCTGGCCAGATTATTTTTACCTATAATGTATTTTTTATGTATTGATGTTTTATAATATGTAAAATGCTTGTAATGGTATTTTTAACGATGGACCCCAGGAAGACTAGTGGCTACCATGGTAGCGACTAATGGGGATCCATTAAACAAATAAACAAATAAACTGGAACATCGCCTGACACTCGAAACTGAAACTGTAAAGAAACTTAACTTCATTGAAAGAACACTATGAATAATGATGGTAATAGCACTGGATGAATCATTATATTTACCATAAACACTCCACAGTGCATGAATCACACTTTGTTTCTGAACAGGTCTCTCGTGATTCTGTGCAGAACTGAACGCAGTGGGTTAAGAGCGGAATCTGGCAGTGCCGCCGGACATAATGGAGCCTGTAGTGGTCAGCAGTTCAATCATAGCGGGGTCCTAAATGTTTTTGTTTGTTTGATTGTGTGGTTCGCGCGAGGAAGCCAGGGATTGTGAAGCCATGAAATCATCAAGCAGGCGTGTTTTTACGAGAGTTTAACAAGGCCGTTTGAATCAAGAGAGAGCTGCTTTTTGTTCCTGCGTGACTCAGAGGTTAAAGAAGAATGCCTGTGTCTCTTCCAAAGTTACAACTACGTAGTGAAATGTCTTGTCTTGATTCAAAACTGGTGTATCTTTGGTCAATGGGTAAATATGACTGAATAATGAAAAATGGTCACTCACTTGTCTTTGAAGAAGCGTCTGAACCCAAAAGCCACCAGTTTGAAGACAGACTCCAGGACGAAGATCAGGGTGAAGATGTAGTTACAGATCTTCAAGGCCTCGTCCAGCTCCTGATTGGATAAAAATCAAGATAACAAAATGAATATTCTTTCCAGCCAACCTTCCTAAGCTCAGTTTAGTAAGGGTCAGTGTGGCACAATTTAGTCGTTTTTTCAGCTGCTAGGCTCTCAAAAAAATGCTATTAGTTTGTTCTGCTCCACTGTCTCTTTTCTGCATGGAAATCACAAAGAAGAAGCATAAACCAAGCTTAACAAAAGTCTTTTTTTTTTTTTTTTTTTTTTTTTTTTTGCTGCTTTCTGACCACACAGTGTTGGAGCATCCAATACATTTAGTTTGTAAGTCTATGTAAACCTACGGAAGTCCAGAGCTGCCAGTGTGGAGTAAACATTTTTTCCAGCTTTTCTTGTTATAACGACTTTTTATTTACGTTCAAACGACTTTTTTTACGTTCAATCGAGAATATAATGTCGTTATAACGACTTTAAATTTACGTTAAAACGAAAATATATTCTCGTTCGAACGACTTTTTTTATGATAAACAGACTGCTCTTCCCATGATGCGCCACAAGCTGGATGGCTCAGAGTCATACTACGAAGCTAGATTTGTCGTTTGAACGTAAATAAAAAGTCGTAATAACGAGAATATTGATGAAGAATGGTTACTCCACACTGGCAGTTCTGGACTTCCGTATAAACCAGTGTCTTGAGAGGTCCAGCGAAATTGTGGCACAAATTTGCATCTAGCTTGTAGAAATTTGCTTGTTCCGACGTGAATTAGATGCTTCAACCTGCGTCGGAAGCATTGACCGCTTCATCAGGCATTGACACCCGAGTTGGGCACGGCTGAATGCTCACGTCCACCAATCAGACATGACTCTCCTGTAACGTAGTAACATGCTGCTCTGCTCTCACATCAAGAGGAGAGAACTGTTTACTAAAGTATTTTAATAACTTTTTTTAACAAGGCTTGGTCGTTTGTTGCTCTGAAAATCTGGCATTTCTGACATGGCAAAACAAACAATATGTGATGTTTCATAGACAGACAAGTAGCCCACATGGATGAACTACAAATGCTCATTGTGGTGTTGAAAACACTGCTGTATGACGACAGAGACAGCAAAAGGACGCTACCTGGAGGTGGAGAGAATTGTGGTATCGTCTATTGGGTACAATAGCTACGTTTTATAAATGTAGCAAGCTTCCATCTCTCTTCTGCCTTCTCTCTCAGCCTATGTGCAAAACTAAGCTTTTTTGCACAATGCATGAATGCAGAGAAGCATCGGGGCGTTGGATACTTTTTACACCCCAACGTGCTTTGGGGCTTTAGCATTGAAAATATTCAGCGTCAAAAATTGCTTCAATGTGCGAAATTGAATGCTCTAAGGCTATCCACTGTGAATGCAGCATTACAATTTAAGTTTGCATGAATTGTTTGACTTTAAGGTGCAAAGAACAGTTTACTCACTAAAGGTTCTTAACTGTAGAGAAACAGTTTAAAATGTATTTTCTACATTCATCCATTATATCAATTACATGATGCCCTTTTTGCCAGTAAAGTCAAGTAAAATTGTTGCATTGGTATCAATTCATAGCAAATCAAATGCATTTCTCAAATGACGATTTATTGGCATATTCGCACTACATAATTTTGTACCAATTCTTGGTATGAATAAAGAAGTGAACTCTGATCTAAATCAAACCGAACCGAGACTGATTGCGATCAAACTTTGGTGCACATTGCTGTAAATACAAACTTAATCCCTCAAGCTTAAAGTGCGTATGACAGGTTTGAACGTTTTTCAAATTTTCATTTATTTTGGTAGATTAATACCTGTTGTAATTATAAATGATAGTTTTAAGTTAATCAATAACAAGTTTGTGGAGAAAAATGTGAAACATGTTGAAAATACCAGGAAGTAGAGCAGAGTTCTAAACTGATGACATAGCACTAGGGAGACAAAGACATTTTCAATTTTCTCACAAGAAACTGTTTTTTAATGGCTCTGTAAACACACATTTAACAACTTCTAGTGACTTCTAGTGTATTTTTATGGCTCAAGTAAAAAAAAGTTACATTTGAAGAGTGTTGGCCCAATTTTTTACATGGTTGCTAGGCAACTACCTAGCATGATGTCATCATTTATGAACAGGAAGTACAATTTTAATGCTAAAAAATGGCCAAACTGCAATGACATTTGAAAAATGTTTAGTAAAACATATAATGATCTTGACTACGTCTTTGTGAAATGAGTAGTTCAACCTGTCATGGGCACTTTAATGTAGTTTCCTTTTTATTAATAAACTACATATGTGCTGACACACGCTCCATAGCTATAAACACCTCAACACAGGAAATAAAAGAGTCTATGATTGGCTGACAGCAGCAGCTCACAAACACAGACCATCTAACTGACTGGACCGTGCATCGTTGCCTGTTTATTTTCTACACACATCCTCATATCTTCCTTCCAGAATTAGCCGTTCCATTAATAGATAATCCCACGCAGCAAGCTTCCCTGGCTGCCCATGAAAAGGCCACTGGAATCCGAGCGCTCTGATTGGTCGGAGGGGTACAGCGGTTTGACCTCCGTGGCGGTGAAGCGTGGGGAGAGCGGGTGGTCCGCGGGGGAATTCTCTAAACGGTCCCCAGTGCTCGTTTACGGACTTTAGCTTGGATTACGTTCAAGTAATTCAAATTTAGACGCACGATTAGGGATAGGGACAGGTACAAGAACATTGACTAACTGTAGCAGCCAGCCCAGTCTCCGGACAAAACGTAGATAACAACGAAATGTCAAAAACGTGGTGACATTTTCTTTGGTTTTAATGAGTACATCTCAAGCACCAGCCCTAAACACACTCGTTTTTGTAACTTGAAGCCTAAACTTAACCTGTTAAAGAAAATGTTGAAAGTGTCTTCAACCAAAATTTGTGGTTATTTTACGCTTTGGCACTTTGGGACAGGAATCATGTTCCATAGACCTGCAGCTCTCACAGAAAAGGCTGTTTGGGCAAAATATGTTTAGCAAAAAGGCACATTAGAGGCTCCAGACCTGCCAGAGCTTTGTCATTTGGTAAAAAAAATAATAATAATACTTTAAGGCTTTGGAGCTAAACCATTACCACATTTAAATGAATTGAAAATGATAACAGAATGTACATGATGCAATTTGTCATTTTTATGCTGATGACATGATCGTTTATTCTTTTGCATCTTCACCTACTGAAGCCACTGTCAATTTGCAAAATGCATGTAGCGCTGTTTGCCACAGTTTTTTCTGAATTGAAGCTCTTAACGCCAACAAAACAAAGTTGATGCTGTTTTGTAGAAGAAGAGCTACATAGAATGTTCCTTCAGTTTTTATTGAAGTTGTGAATACATTTAAGTACTTGGGTGTCATAACTGATGATGGAATGTCTTTTTAGAAATTAGGTTTTTTTCTTCAGAAACAAGCTGTCATTTTCTTTCAATTACAGAAAGAGACTTGTTGCTGCAATAGTAGAAGTCTTCAAAGTAGTCATCTGGACAGTGTTTCCGAAGATCAAGACGTTTCAACTCTCATCCGAAAGTCATTTTCAATCTGATGAATTCATCACTTTCGGATGAGAGTCGAAACGTCTTGATCTTCGGAAACACTGTCCAGATGACTACTTTGAAGACTTCTACTATGGATCACTCCTGGATGAATGAGGGACTACACCGTCTTGTTGCTGCAATATTCCTCCTGTGTTGGACTATGGAGACTTTTGTATAGGCATGTTCCAAGCTTTACGTTCACTGGATTCAGTGTTTCACGCCTCTTTGTGCTTTATAACAAACTATGGTGCACGGACCCATTATTGTGACTTGTACTCTGATGTTGGACGTCCTGCTTTAGCCACACGGCGGCTCACACACTGGTACAGGTTTCTATACAAAAGGCTTGTTGGTCTACTTCCTTCACACCTGAGTGTGTATCTTCAGCAACGCCTGATGGACCTCATCTATTGCATTCTCAGGATGTCTACACTTTGATTGTTCCCAATGTTAGAACAGAAAAGGGAAAAATGTCTTTCCAGTATTGTGATCCCACAGATTGGAATTCTTTTTTTTCATTTTTAAACTCCAATCTCTTGTCTCTATGATTCATTTGACTTTCTTCTGAAAGATATGGAAATGCCTGTTACATTAACCTGTAACTGTTTTAACTATGTCTTTAGTGTTTTGTTTGTTTGTTTTTTTAATGAAATTCTGTGTTTTGGGTTGTGTTGTTGGAGCCTCTTGGCCAGGACTCCCTTGAAAAAGAGATCTCAGAATCTCATGGGACTTTCCTGATTAGATTAAGGTTAAAAAAAAAAAGAGAAGAAAACAAAAAGTTGTGCTTGAATACAATTTTGCAATGATGGAACCAAATTGTTTTTTGATTGAATACCTTTATAGGTATGAATTTACTTAATATTCTGAGCTTTTACCATCTCAGAATATTAAGTAAAGTCACCATGACTTTGAATGAGTTACTTACTTCTTTATATATTCTCATGTACATTATTGTAACTCGCTGTACTGTGGGCTGGACCAATCCTCTTTACACAGCGCTTACAACAGCTCCTAAATGTTGCTGCTCGTTTATTAACGGGGACTAGAAGCGAGAGCACATTACCCCTGTACTTGCCTCTCTCCATTGGCTTCCTGTTCCTTTCAGGAATCATTTTAAAATGCTGATGTTGTTTCAAATGCTTGAATGGTTGGCTCCTGAATACCTGTCTGAGCTGTTTCTTGCTATGTACCAGCCAGAAGTATGAGGTCAGAAAGCAGTTTGTTATTAAAATGTCCAAAATAATGCCTGAAAACTTGTGGTGACAGGGCCTTTGTGATGGAACAGTTTACCTCTGCACATTAAATCTGCTCTTAAGACACATTTTTTGCTCTAACATTTAATTCCCATTAATTGCTTTTTTGAATTCGTATTGATCTATTTGTTTAAATGTTGTTTTTTTCCCCTACAATTTTCATGTGCATGTGAAGCACTTTGGCAACAGGAAGCGTTCAATTGTACAATAGTGAGCTGATGTTTTGTGTCGACTGAAAAGTTTGCTGCGTTTTGTTTGACAAGTTGGCAATTTTTGATAAGATTGACACTTTGGGGTGTAGTCCTGAGGCACTCACAATTCCCTCAACAAATTATAAGAGTGAATTTACAAAACTCAAAGTGCCGACCTTGTCAAAACTATAAAAAGACAATTGAATAACTTTAAATCATCCTCAAACTTTTTCCACTCCAGCTTCATCTGCATGGAATTAGTTTCACCTGAACGTGACAGAAAAAACATTTGGACAGGATAAGTAAAAATCAGAAATTATATAATTGCAATATTAAAAAAAAAAATAAATTTGTATAATGGTGTGGAGGCCCTTACACAGGAAATTTTTCACGATACATTAAAAGCGATTTTTTTTTTGTATTTTGGTATAATTTAGATGATATATTCATCATACATAATTTCATTGCATTTTCACTGAAAAGGTGTAAGGCATGTTGTAAAATCATTTCAAAGTCAGGAGCCCCAATCCAAATCTAACTCCGCAAATTTTAAACCCAGCATCCAGAAGATGTCAGTGTGTTCAGACTGTCCTGTGACCCTGCTGTACTTTTGTCAGGACAGGACTTCTGTTCATGCGCCATTATGCGACGCATCAGGTTTTATATTTTCGTATGCTTTTTTTTTAACTATATGTTTCAAAACTTTGCTTTGGCATATTTGCACAAATTCAGCATCAATACCGGGCTCTAGTTTTGTAGAATATCACTAGCAACGCTTATTTAGTAGGGCTTGCACAGACTAGTTGACTGATCGGCTAGAAAGGTCAACCGCAACTACTGTGAGACGTAGTCGACTAGTCACAGAATAATTAAGTCAGAGGTTGGCTTAAGAAAGAGCCATTTTAAACTTGTGTCTGTACAGTAATGTGTCCCCGGCCCGTTCTACATCTCTCCCTGTGCTGTTCTTCTGCCTCGAGCTGCTTTGTCCCGCCGCCTCGGTACACTGTGTCAGTCCGGGAGCACGCTCTGCCTTGCATAGCGCATGGACACGTTGTGGAACCAGAGCTTCACGTGGACTTGTGTTTGATTGCTTCACTGTTTAAAACAAACACAGTCTCACTAGATGGCGTACTTTTACCACGACACAAAAACGGCGTATTTTGAGCACGAGTTCACAGCTGTTTTTAGTACTTATGTTACGCTGTACATTTAGCACAATATGAAAAAGCGTAAAAATGACACGAGATTTTATGGCGTTAAAAAAACACGAGTTTTGGTTGCAGCCATGTGAGGACGTTTTCTTCTAGTGAAACAGGTAAGTTTAGGAATAAAGTTACTAAAATGGGTAAGATTAGGTCTGGGGCTTGGGGCAGGTTAGGATTAGAATCAGGATTTCATTAATATTCATAAATAGGAACAACTTAACCACCACCATTAAAATGAATGGGGACTGTGACGCGTACTATATTTACGCAAAACAGCTGTGAACTCATGCTAATCATATGTAATTTACACATTGTGTAATGTCCTGGTAAATGTACACTTTCTTGTGAGATCGGGCTCTTAAAACACACGGATCAAATGTCCCACAGCTCAGTGTGTGAGTGTAGACAGACTTATTTCAGCTGGATTCAAGCCTCTGTCAGAGCAACAGCCTCCGCCACAAATAGGCTTATTTTACGTAAAATCAAAGAGCCTCCATTCAGCATTATTACAAGGAATTAATCATATTCCTGATCATATCATCAGTATTAGTAAACTGTTTTTAACAATAGTCCAAGCAAATCATTGTGCCTTTGGATCTTTGGTTTTGTTAATGACGTCATCGACTAGTCGTAGTCAGCGTGACTTTCGACTATTCAACTACTAAAATTAAGTAGTCGTGCAACCCTTATTGTTTAGAGACACAATCTGTTGCTAGTGAGTTCTGCTGTGACCCAGACACATGCAGGATGTCTAAAGTGAGGATGGAGAGAAGAAAAAAGAAAAGTTGTAGTGACGCAAATGTTCCTAAGTGAGGCAAAGAGCAGGCTCCGATGGGTGTCATTGCTGGTCTATATGAAACCCTTTATTTAAAAAACATCTATCAGACTCAGCACTCTTGACTCACGACACACACCTTGTAGAACTACTGAAATCGGGGAGCATTGGGAACTAAATGGAACAGAGAAAGTTTTTGATCTTTTTCTACTTTTAGTGCACAGTTAACCCACCTCAGGCTGCTGGTAGTGCTCCATGGACATGGTGATGACGTTGAGGCCGATGACGATGGTGATGAACAGGTCCAGGTAGTGGCTGGTGCACAGCTTGTGGATCAGGAGTCTCGTGGGGGAGTAATCCGAGTAGTATGGCTTGCTCTGAGCTTCTGTGAAAAGTGGGAGGAGCATGGGGGGAAAGGGGGAGGGGTTAGGGGAAAGGAGGAAGGGGGTGGGACGGGCGGCGGCCACAAAAGTGAGATAGGACGAAAGGATAGCGGGATATTTGCTAGTTAGAATCTGCTTGAGGAGGAATTGCATTGGTTAGTCCTGCGTAGGTAGAACAATAAAGTTACCATAGAAACATCAAAACAAGCAACATTACATTGGCATTTATGATTATCAAATTCAATCGTAATATTCTTCACATTGGGTTGGCTTTTTGATCCAGCATTAGCATGAAAGCACATGTATTGTTGCTTTTGCGTAATAACATATTGGAGAGAATAGGCTGCTGGTTTTGAGCAGAGAAAAAGAGAGACCCAACGAAATGTAAACTGTAAGAAATACCATTGCTTGCCTGTACTAAACAGATGCTACTTTGTTTTAATTAGCTGCAACTAAGATATGTAATAGGAAAAGACAAATAAATTGCTAAACATAGGTTATTGATACAGATTGTACTAATAAACTAAGTTATTGTTTGTTGATCATTCATTCATTTTCTACCGCTTTATCCTGTTAGGGGTCGCGGGTGACTGGAGCCTATCCCAGTGACTTTGGGCCTTAGGCGGGGAAACACCCTGGACAGTGGCCAATAGAGTTAGACAGACAAACATTCACAAACAACCACTCACTCTCTCATTCACTCACTAAGGGAAATTTACAGTGATGCCCAATTAACCTAAACATGCCTGTTTTTGGAGGTGGAGAACATGCAAACTCCACCCATAGAGATCGTGAGATGTTGATATAGTTCAAACCCAGGAGTCGAACCCACGACCTCCTCATTGTGAAGCCAGAGCTCTAACCACTCTGCTACTGTGCACCCTAATATTATTGGTTGTTATCGTCAACAATTTACAACATAATTTCTACTAGTACTGCTCCCTCAGTGTTATCATCTTTACTTTCTGTCAAATTCTAGCTCTGTGTGTTTCTGGTAGCGTTTTATATTCATTGATTGTCATCATGAAATCACAATATGTTCATGAGGAATTAAGTCATGGTGAATTCATGATGATTCTAGCATTTATTCACCACGAGTCATCAGAATCATGAATTCATTCATTCATTTTAATTAATTAATTTTACTACATTTATACTACTATGAATACTAGGAATGCACATGTTCTAAACATATTTGAACCAAACATATTAATTCATCATGACTTTGAAAGCCATGCATGGACATCATAAGTCATTATGAATGTCCTTACCAAAGACTAAACAAAACATAATCTAGCTTTTCAGTAAAACTTAATTCTGACGAACATATAATGAAATTATGATGAACTCATGATGAACTCCTCAAGTCATTTATGCTGAGCTTCTGGTTTTGGTAAAAAAAAAAGGCTTCCTTTATAGTACATTGGTCAGTATTAGAACAGCACTTATAACCCAAATGTCTGTGAGCATTTCTGTGACATTTAAACTAAAATGGACCACAGTTGACTCAAAAATGTTGCCACTGTTGAATTACTTTGTTCTGTCACTAGAACTATTATTATAACATGGTAACAGTAATGTAATAGCATGGTAACAAACATGTAAAAACACAGTATTTACAGTAATTACTACATAATCATTATGTTATTACCATTTTGCTACAATCAGTGTAATGCAATGTTGTGTCTATTGTTACGTTTAATTTGAGCAACATGTTTACATGTTCATGTAATGAGCATTTATGCTCATTACATGAACATAATAAGTACATAAATAAGCAATATTGCTCTCACTGTGTTACTTTTGTGTCATTATGGCACTACGTCAATAAACATTCATGACACTAAAAATTACAAAATGTTATGTTATTTTAAATATTGGTTCAATTTAGCTCATCTCAGCCTAATGCTTCTGGATAGTTCCTTCGCATTTCCTTATGGAGAATTTGCTAACAGGGACTAGCCTAGTCGCAGCGTTGTGAAAAAGCCCATTCAAATGGATTAAATTTTGATTTAGTGTATTTACTATTTTTTGGGTCATGGATTAAACATTTTTTGAGACTTTTTAAAAGCAAATTTATAGTTGTTGCTGACTTAACAAACCATAATTTTGTTCTTTTTGACATTTAGTTTCACTTCTATACTTGTACCAATGAATACAATACAATTTTTAGCCTCAAATCGCCTTAACGTGGCTCCATACCCTGCTGTGCATAAACGTCTTTTAATCAACTCCAAAGTGCTCTGATCTCCACTTGTCTAAATGACTTTCCCTTTGAATAGATCCTCTCGGAGATAAACTTGTCCCGCTTTTTCTCTCCATCGCCAGCAGTCCCATTCTCCCTTATCTTTTTTTTTTTTTTTTACCACCACAAAAAACTCATCCATCATCGGTTCCCGGCGAATTCCTCCATCCAATCACGGCCAAAGATGGACACGCTCAGATCTGGAGAAGGAGGCTGCACCTTATCCCATCATCAACCACCGTCCTTTGGGTGCTGTCCCTTCCCCCAATTAACCTAGCGTAGCAGCTGTGCAACGCTAGCTAGACCTTCCCAAGAGTTTTGGATTGGTACAAGACAAGATATAGTAGTTTGGCGGATTGGGTTTTCCCTTTTTTCGCCGACGAGAAAGTCCGCTCGTAGATCAGAGAGTTGGACGGAAGCAGCTGAGTAAGCATGAGGGACTTCGGTGAGTAAATATGGGGAATAATATATAGCCGGAGTCCTATATTCACACCTGCAAGAGGTAGTTTCTTGAAGTAAGAAGTCAAAGCAGGTGCATACACGCGCTACTGGTGGAAACTGTTGCGAAGTGGAGCAGCTTGGAAAGTTTTTAGGTCACCGGTTTTGAAGATGAACAGCAGTGTTGGGGAAATTAAGGTATAGGCTGTCTAACTTTTAGATTGGAGGAGATTGCGTAAACAGTAATTTGTGACTACTACTTTAACAGAATTTTATCAATGGGTAACCTAGAAAAAAGAGCCACATCTTCACGTACCTGCAATGTTGATCAATGGTCGATGTCAGCAGTATATTAAAAGTTAAGTTATTTCAAGTTTTGTAGGTAACGGTGTTGCCTTCTTTAGCCTTTTCTGCATTGTTTTTTCTTCTCTACAAAGGCTCTAATCTATTTTTTTGGTTTTGGACAATGCTTAAATGCAGTATACCTTAGAAATATACTGTTTTTGGTGTTGATGTGAATAACTTATGTGCATTAACAAAAGAAACAACTGTTTGAAACTTGTTACAAGGTGTTGGTTTTTTGACAAATTGTCAAGTTAGCTTAATCTGAAACGATTGTTTAGCACAGAGCGGTCGGAAGCTTTATTTGAATTTGCACACATGTTCTTAACATTAGATTTGTTAACGTTATCAGGTACTGCTGAAGGTATAATGGATTTTGGAAGGTAAAGTACAAGAAAAAAAAAACCGAAAACATTCAGATACTGAACTAGAACTAGAGTATGAAGTCTAACCCAAAATCAAATCAGTAAATATTTTTAATGTTTGTGAAATAGGTTATGGGCTAGATGCGACTGGTTGGAAGGCTGGATCTGGCCTCTGGGCCTTATGTTGAAGAGCTCTTTATCATAAGATAAATCAGAAATTGATGATGGAGATTATTGTTTTCTGTTTTGGTCTGCTTTTTGTGGTCTTTGTTTTACCTAGATTTTGCAGACATCAAGTGTTAGGGCACACTCATATTATTTTTTATTTTTTTAACCGTGCTGAGCTCAAGCCCGATTGCAGAAAATTCTCTGGCCCGCAATCACACCTGCACAAACGAACCGAGTCTGAGGCCGGTGACGTCATCCTCTAGCGCCGTTTGTTTACATGTCGCACTGAAGCTTGGATCAAGCGCTGAGGTACTAATGCTGCAGCGGCACAAATAAGGGCCGTTATAGCTTTAATATATTGAGGCAGACCTGAGTTTTGCCCATGATGCGCGCTTCTCTGTCAGGCTTTGGATTAAAAACACATGGAGCAGCATGCTAGAGCAACAGGAGACGAGAGACTTTTCAAACTTTTTTCTCCAGACATGGTGCTAATTCAAGATAAGCGCATTTCTATGGAGTTTGGTGCAAAGTTTCTTCTTGTGAGAAACCTCAGCGCTCTCAAGGGGCTTGTGTGGGTGTTCATGAGTAACCGTGCCGAGCTCTGGCCGACCTACACCAGAGTCAGATTTGTGCCGAGCCTGAGCACGGTGCGTTTGCAGTCACACGGGACAAAAGAACTAGGGGCTTGGAGACGGTTTGGTTCTGGCAGTGTGAGTACACCCCAGGGCCGGAGTGGGACTCATTTTCAGCCCGGGAAAATTTTTAATGGAACAGCCCTCTGACAAAAAAATGTAAATATGTATGCGAATATTAATATTATTTTTTACTTTTGAATGGGTTATAGCGCCCCAGCAGAGTCAACTGTATCTTATTTTCTTAATATAACATGGTTTTGATATATTTCAGGGGGGTCTGGGGGAATTCTCCCCCAGGAGAATTTTTAAAAATTCTGTGCAATTTCCTGCATTTTGGTGAGTTTTAGATGTGATATTCTTATTGATATGTGATGTAATTTTACTATAATTAACAATATAATTATTATCAAATTCTAATGTCAATTTAAAATTTTTCATGTTAGATGAGCCCCCCTTCAAAGGTCTCTTTTTTTTTTGAACCGGCCCTGCTCTTCCCAGGGCAGACCGTGGAGAGGCACGGAGCCTTTACGCAGCAGTGGGGCTGTAGAAACTCTAAAAACAAGACACTGAGAACTTGTATGAGGACGTCTGAACTCATGCTTAGTATCACTTTTATATCTCATGTGTCTTGGGAGAGTGAATTAAATGCTTCGAAACGTCCCGTCAAATTCCGCGCGCCCGCCCATTAAAATGAATGGCAATTTTCAGTAAAGGCGAAAACAATCATAACTCCGTGAATCTGAGGTCAATCTTTGTGAAATAAAAAGTGTCTGAAAGCTTGTGAGTAGTAGAGTGTCGCTGTGGACTTCAAAACACTCGCAGGGCTCAGAATTTCTATGTTTTAGCTTCATTAGGCGGGATCAGCCAGGTTACAGCACAGCAGCTTTACGCACATGCGGCTCTCTCTCTCTCCCTCATGTCGGCGAGAGGGAAAGAGAGAGAATGTGTGGAGGCGCAAATGTTTCTGAATGAGCCAAAGAGCCGCACTCTGATTGGTCAATAGCCGCATGCGGCTCGCAAGCCTCTGGTTTGCCACCCCTGCTCTAGAGCGACTACCCTCTCTGCGTCTTGGTCCAACCGGTGGCCGGTGTGACATGAGCCACACCGGCCCTCAAAGTCCCCCGGCCCTTCGGGAAGTCTCCCGACTCTCCCGATTAGCCACGCCGGGCCTGGTACACCCGTAGAATCTGTCTCTATGGGCCATAAAGTGCTAACTCTAGAGCTGTAACTTACATATTCCTGTGTTCCTACTATCGAAGTCACTATTCGATTCAGTTTTTTATTTTGCAGCCACAATTTCTTTTTTTGTCTGTTTGTTTGATTTTGTTGGTATATCTATATTTTTATTGTTATTTATTTTTTTCTTTACAAAGCCAGTGTTGTTAGTGCTCAGAGCTTGCATTTTTGAACATTTGAACAGTAAACAGTCATATTTAGTGTCTATATTTAGAGATCCTCTACCAGTTGCAACATAATAATACACATACAGTCTGTTTCTTCAAACATCATGACTATTATTGTGTTTTTGTGTGTATTATACAACTACAGTATGTGTCTAGGTCAGTGACTGCATGAGCAAAACAGATCGATTCTGGCCCTTCAATTCGATCAGTGCCTACTTCCAACGGTTTTCCATTTTAGCAGCTAGTTTGATGATTATAATTTTCTAATGAATTTATGCACTTTATGTCAATTTACGTCAATCTCACCTACTGATTTCAACTTTAACTTCCTTTCTAAATGCTTTCTTAAGACTTGCTGCGGTAAACCAAATCTCCATTCTCTTTTTTCATTCTCAGACACAGTTTTCTGAGTCTTGCAGTGGAGGCTAAAACCACACCTGCTGATAATGACCGATTCTGCCGGCGGGGATACACACTTGCGGTTTGAACTGTGGGTCAGAGTTTTGGACTATTTCAGAGCTCCTGGAGAGATTTGCCTGTCGCTAAATGGAAGCAACAGGATTTCTGGAGAGCTGGGTTTGGCTTTTTAAATGGAACGAGCCAAAAGGTCATTTACAAGTTACAAATATTTGGATTTCTCAATTTGAAACCGGAATTTAATTGGTTGGGGATTTGCAGTTTTTGTTTTCGGTGGATTTTTAGGAACTCGGTCAGTTGATGATCCTAACTTTAAAGCGAGACACTGATGGTGAACGTGAATTGACATTTTCTTCAGTCATTTGCTACTGTGAACTATCAACAACTCTATTGGTTGATCTCTGAGACTTGTTGACTGAAAAATGAGATCTCGAGCCAAAAAAAAGGTTGCACAATCCTGGCCTATATACGACACAATTTTAAACAGTGTGTCATGTGAATGTCATTTCTATTTACTGTATATCTATTAAGGGTCTTTCACACCAAGCCGAGTGTCGCCCGTCTGAAGCGGCAAGAAAGAGAAATATTAACTGGCTAAATGATTAACAAATCTAACAGATAGAGATATGACAAGATAAACAAGAGTTTCAGTGAACAAACAGCCAGAGATTGACACAAAATGATCAGTTCAATAAATACGCATATCTAAAAGGGTTTGCGTTGAATATTATCAATAAATCTTCTCATACCTTCTCATTCCAGCAACAATATAATGTGTCGAAAATGTCACTGGGATTTTCAAAGTTGGTTTTTGGCCAAGTTAATGCTCAAGACAAGTCAACTAAAATGTTATTCTCATTCATTTTACTCTCTTACTTATGCAAGGTTCCAACCCAATAAGTTTGACGCCAAAAATGCATAAATATCAAGGTTTTGTTGTCATATAAGAAACCTGCAAAAACCTGTGTGGAATGTGGAATTTAATTAAATATAGGAACTAAACCCAATAATAGAAAACTAATAAGAGTGGACTAAATTATTAAAAACTCAAGATTTCATACGAGGGGCCCATCAACAAAGTTTGTACCTAGGGCCAGAATTTGGTAGTACGTCCCTGTGAATGGGGTTGTCGGAAATCAGAAGAGCACTGAACAGGTTTGTGGAAGCTGGTTTTTGAAGACTTGTTTGCATAGTCTGCCTTGCCAGTTGCCACGTATGCTGTTGTTTGGTTGGCCCATAGGTACTAACAGTGAACAGTGAATAAGTGCATTGGAAAACTGAAAACAACGCTTACCGGGTTGTAGTTATTTACATGAGTTCAAACAGGCAACGTGTTCTGTGCCACGTCATGACAAATAGCATGTCATGACGACGCTTCTGCCTTTTATGCATGTTTTATACATGCCCGTTTTACAGACACACGATTTAGTTGAGGACAAACAGGAGGTTTAATTTGGGGTTATCGGGCTGCGCGTCGTGATGTTCTTGACTCCACGTCGTGCATTACACAGATATAATGCACGGCTCCTCGTTGTTTAATCCTTACATATCGGTGTGAACTGGTTGCAAATGGGACGTAAGTACAGAGGTGTTTGGACCGTGGAAAAAAAAAACGAAAGGAAGAGTTACAGCAACTGCAGTACAAATTCTGGATTGTGGTGGGAAATAGAAGTTGAGCTTAATCTGTGGGGTAAGATTAGAAACACCTGTTTTCTGTCTGTTTTCGCATGCAGCCTATGCTTCGTCATTTTCATCAAGCATTATGTCATGCACATGCTCACTTGGAATTTGTTTGGCGACTGCTGGCTGTTGGATTGTGTTTGTGTAAATGTTCCTTTACATCGATGCATCCCAAAAAAACTAGAACAGACATCGCGTCGCTCAACCCTATTGACAGCAACTGGAGGTTGCGTTCATGTGAGAAGAACCTTTAACCACATTGCTGTGCCAGTTCATTTCTATTGTGATTGTTAATAATGTACATTGAAGAAATTATAATTCTTCTCTCAACCAATTCCAAGCTGCAGACCTAAACTTACAAATTGTAAATTCAAAACTGAATTTAGTCGTTGATTCCAAATAAAATGCCCCTCAACTAAAAGTGTGTCTATAAGACGTCAAGAAAATACTGTGTCTGATCTACGCGTTTCACAGAGTCTCACCTCAGTGTTCCAAAATAGATACCCAAAAATGAATTGACTCAAACAAAATCATTTTGGTACAGACTGAACAAGGTAGATGTTTCCTGTTGAAAGTTTTTTTTTGTTTTGAGAGCACAAACTGACCAAAACAGTGTCTTGCCTTATATAATTTTAGATATGTAGCTATCCTTGCTTTCATTCTCTATATTTTAGAAATGTCCTAAGCCAAGTTTATCCTAGAGCTAATCAACATTAGGCCAGATCAGGCTCTCCAACCGATAAAACATTTCAAAGATTAGAAATTAGATTCATTGGACATAGTACTTTTACACCTTCCACCCTGATACAGGGTGATTAAGTGTTTTGCCCAAGGACACAGCAACCATTCTCACTGTGGCACCTGACTTAGCTTCTGAAATCTGCCAAAATCGAGCTTTGACAAGTAGGTACGGCCACATTTAAGTTGAAAAACTCTGGCCTAGAGGGACACGGCAACAGCTTGTCCCATTCACTTGGAGTTTATATTTTACTTTCACAAACCGCTTCATCTCTTTCGGATGAGTAAACATTATTTTTACTCTGTTCCACTTACTATTTTGCAGGTGCACGGCTCCAAAAGAAAACTGTCTCCTTTTGTTCCACCTCCCGCCTGCGCCATCCTTCATCTAAATGCGGCGCTACGTTTTGTGTTCAGAGGGTTCGGGGGTTTTTAAAAAGCCAAAGTTTTCGCCTCATTTGTAGAAGTTGTTATGAAAAAAAAAAAAGTGCCCTCATTAATATAGATGGAGGAGAAAGGGCGAGACGGTACGAGGGATTTGAGATGAAGCAGGGCAAAGCGAAAAAGCATTTTTGGTGTCATTGCTTCTGATCTCCAAGGAAACAGAACTATCGGAAGGTGAGGGTTGCTTGGTCTTTTGTACTCAGAGGGGAAATTACAGAGCTTTTTAATGAGAGTGTGAGCTTCACTTTTACTCAAATCAGAGTTTAGTCACACTAGTCACTAGTGTCATCTTTTTTAGAGACTCTTCTATTGATACGACAAGGTGCTTCTAATTCTTTTAAAGTGCTCTTATAAAACTCATTTTCTATACATTTTAATCTGTGCTTTGTCTCTTTTCTAATCGTTTCAAAACATTCAAGATGGCGGATGTAGCTTATAGATAATTCTTTGACCCTTGCTTCAGTTGCAACAATTACAAACAAATCAATTCCTTAAGACTTGAGCAGCAACCCGTGTTGCGAGCTTTCATACAGAAAAAAAAAATTGCACTACATATGATAACGGTTTAGCGTGTCACTGTTTCAGTGTAATTTTGGGTTTTCTGTGATTGGTTGACTCAGAGCCCACCTTCAAAATTGATACCTGGCACTTTAATTCCAGACCCTCACGTATTTGCAAAGTTGTCAGTCAAAGTGTGTAGGTCCAGTCTGGTCAGGCAACTTTCTAGGTTGGCCAAAATTAACATTTTTTTCCTCAATGAGCACAAATGTGTGGCTTTGAAAAGTGCCAAGGGCAAAACCTAAATTTGCTGTGAATTTAAAAGGTTTATATGAAAGAGCCAATGATTAAATTGTCTTTTATAAACAAGTTTTGGGAGAGTACACCTAATTCAAAGTAATTTAAAAGTCTTTTCACACCTTTGAGGCCCAAATTAGACCCCATAGTGAACCAAATTGGGCCCCACTTTGGCAACATTGTTCTAGTGTGCTATTAGAGGTGAAGTATGTAACTTTTCTGATAGAGACACTGCCCCTTGTCCTGGCTTGTCCAAACTGCAGCCCTCAGAGTTTTGCTGTGTGTGTGAGTTGGGTGGTTAACCATCACATTGTGAGCACCAAAAGTTGTATACACTCACTTTACGGGGACGTGTCTTCATTATGCTCTTTCATAATGAAATCCTTCATTATGATATAGGGTGTGGGTTAAATTAAGGTTAGGGTCCATGAAAGAATCCATGAAATTAATGTCCTTGTAATGTCCAAATGACATATGAAGATACAACATGTGTGTGTATGTGTGTGTTTTTGTGTGTTTGTTATTTTGTTTACCCTCATTGAAACATAACTTCTTGACGTGACAGAAAAATTTGATTTTTTGTTCATGCATTTTCTTAGTGTCGACTTCAAGAATAGTTATCCTTAGTTTTTAGCAAGCTAACGACTATGTTTTGCTTGAACAAGACATTTTCAAACAGCATTCGCTTTTAGGTTTGAACGCCATTACTTCTCAAAATACCAAAGCTTTTATCTGACATTAAGTCTGAAACAACATCTACTCATTTGCACAGGTAATTGTTTGAACACGTTGTGCTTCAAATTATCTTTTCATTTTCTGAAAAAGCAGAGAAACTAACTGACAACTTTGTTCATGATAATTATTTGTCTAAAAGCCTTATTTTCTTAGTTATTATTCACTTTTGTTTTGCTCAGTTTGTCTGCAGCAAAAAACGTCACAGATTAAATTTTTATAAACTCGAGTGAGCGGCATTGCAGGGACGATATAAACAAAAGTGAGTCATGTTTCCGTTTGCTAATGCTTTGTTAGCGGTTGCCGGGCTTTGATGTGGCAGGTGTAGCCTCCTCTCAGATCACAGAGCACTGTAATGATAAATATTGATGGTTAGAGGAAAAAAAGCAAAGCACCACCTGCGAAAACCTGCAGGTCATGACCTCATTTGTGAAAAACACACATTAAAGTGACATATCGGGACAATCAGGCAGGTTTCAATTAGATCTCACTCAATTCATTTATTGGACTATTGATATTTGCGGGACATAGACTTAATTTTTTTATATAAATCATTGCTGAGAAGCTAAAAATGTATGCACAATGTTTCATTTATATTTTATATGAATTCAATCTCATTCAAAAATGTAAGTGTGTTTTAGCATAAATCATATTTTTTTCAAGGTAAGACACTTAATTAAACAAGATGTATATTTTATTCAATTGTATTTTTTTATATAAAATAATAATTAAAAAAAAGAATATGATATGTAAAGTTTCATGAGATTTTTTGTGTGTGTAAAAAAAAAAAAAAAAAGTCAACAAATAAACCAAAATGATCTATATATAAAAATATAAAATAACATAAATGAATAAAACAACAAATAAAGCGAAATAAAAAATACATAATTTTGATTAAAGTTATAAAATAATAAACATACACATAAAAAGAATAATCAAAATAAAACAAACATATATATATTAAAAAAAAAAGTAATAAATAATAAAAATTAACCAAATTCAATTAATTCAGATTTTGCTGTCCCAAAAAATGTTTTACAGTTTACTCATAAAATCATTTTTTCAAAACAATACACAGTTTATTTCAGAAAAACTTAAACTACATTTCCCTCTTCATTTGCAGTGTCTTATTTTAAATCCTTAAAAAAAATAATGATAATAGCATTCCTTTGCACTTTCATACAGTTGTTCTTGAATGAGCATTATTATTTTTTTTATTTGTAAAAGTGGAAGAATTTTCCAAATCCAACAGCCAGAAACCTGCCTGATATCACGCCCCCCCAAAAAAAATCAAAACAAATACATCTAAGTTCCCAGTTCAAAAACAACCTTGTTAGCTCGAACGTCCTTAATGTTCCGACTTACCTTTACAAACACCTTATTGGAACAGTGAGGACTCTGCTTAGGCTGTTTTTGCACATGGCCACTCTCAAAAACAATACATTTATAAAAGTTGGGAAATACAGAGTGGATAGAGGGCAACCTTGTCTTGTACCTCAATGGCTACATCACAACACAGCACTATGGATACCCTGTGACCATCAAAGGTGCGCACAGGTCTAGAACATGACTACGGCACAGTTTGGATGTGTGTGGTGGACTGTGAGGTGAAGAGTGTCTACAGAAGTACAAAATGCCAAAAGTCACAAAGGTCCAACAATGACAATCCACAAGACTTAGCGATGCAAACGTCGACTTTGTCCGCTCAAATTGGGGAGTTGCATCGGGGTTGACAGCGTGTGGTGTATGGAATTTGGAATGGGAATGAATAAGTGGGAAAATATACAAATGTACAAATGGTAAAAAATGAACAATGAACATAGAAAATAGACTTGGGGTTTAAAAGTAGCAGCGGCAAATGTGGAAGATGTTGTTATCAGCAAAACAGCAAACCCGTCTTGATAGTTTATCTTTGTTCCTTTTTACAATGTTGAAAAAAAAAAAAAACAGTACATTTGCAGCAACCGAGAAGTGCTTTTTTATTATTCAAATATAACTTGCAGTTTGTATAGTATAGCTTAGTGTTATCAAAAGTCAAATGTAGCTCATTGCAATTCAAATCAATCAGCACTTTTGAATTGATAGTAATGGCTGAAGAAAAAACATTTTTGATGGACATTTTTTTTCTTCAAAAAATATTTATATAGAATATGTATAACCAGAAACTTATGAATGACATACTGGTAACAAAACTATTTTGAACATTTAATGGGGGTCATAACATATATGATCAACGTAATGTATGTAGCTATTTTGCAATCTAAACATTACAACTAAGCAGCAATATATACCAATCTGCTAGTTTCATCGACAAACTTAACTGCCCATCATATATAAAAAACATCCTTATATTATGTTATGATGATAGGTATTTAGCAGCTCGCAATTTTCTTTGGCAAAGTGCAAAATGATAACTATATTATTTAATTGATTTGACAGAGATGTAACAGCAACAAAATCTCTGATTCATTAGGCTTCCAAAATAAAAATTACATTAGAGATTAAACTATATTGTTGATACACTTGTTGAGATACAGTTATTGAAATACAGCATCAAACTGGTGTAATGAATAGACCCTTTTTCTTATATTTGTGGTTGGAGCAGAAGACAACGTTGCGTCTTACCAAGCCAGTGTAAGCTAGCACATTTTTAACACAAACAAACAACAAAATGTCAGATTCTGTTTGGAACTGTCAGAATATGTATCGTGCCTTATTCTGTGGGACCTGACAACTACTTTGTTGAACTATTTCTGGCGACAGATGATCTGGATCTGCTTTTTCAAGTGGCTGAAGAGATGATTTTTGTTTGTTTCAGATTTTACTTTGCTAGACGCAGTAGTGGCTAAAATGCTTTCTTTAAACATATTCTAGTAATTTGTAGGGGTGTCCAAAAATATTGATTCGGCAATATATCGCGATACCAATGCTACAATACTCGTATCAATACTAAAATTCCGATATTGATATTTTGATATCGATATATTGTATCCTTGATTTCAACTGAATTCAATGTCAATAGTGGTTCAAAATGTGCATATTCAGTCAGGACAGTAGAGGGCAGCACTGTGTCTTTAAGAAAACAATCTAATGTTAACCCTTGGCACACAAATTATTTAATAACATTTTGTTTTTTAAGTGTACTTTAATAGTATAGATCTATAAAACAGAAATAATTACCAATAAATTGCAATATATAATCGTTTGTGTCAGTATCGGGATTAATCGAAACGTGAGATGTGTTTCGTGATACGAATTGAATCGCCAGATTTATGGCAATTCACAAACCTAGTAATTTGTCTTATTATTAACTCAATTTTGTTGGAATTGGACTTTTCGTCAAAGGTTTGATTGCTTATAGCTCTGGTCAAGGCTTTGCTAAAGCTAAAAGGAAACAAAGGTCTTGTGTACAAAAAATTTTATATAAAAGAACATTTTTAATCTCTAACTGCACTAGCACAGCTGGGTAAGGTCAGGCTAACTTTAGACACCCATGTCAGTTTAGACAACGACAAATCTTATGTGTCGTCAATAGGGGTGTAACGGTATACATGGTCGTAGTGAATCGTTTCGGTACAGCACGTTCGGTTCGGTGCACGTGTGTACCGTTTCAATACTATTTTATGTAAATAAATGTGATTTTGCGCGACCGGGGCGGAACTGTTCACGCACGGCATGTTTCTACACGGACAGTATTAAGTGATGCAGCGCTAGCTTATATTTGTGTTTTTTTAAACGTCTTCCTTGGACTTTTATTCATCCGCGCTGCTTACTTGATGCCAAGTGAATACTTCTGATGGATTTACATGTCTCAGCGCTCGTAAACACTTCAGAATCATCGCGGGACAAAGACGAACATTTGAACTCACCGCTACCGCCGCGTCCCAGTCACCTGCAGCACACGCAGTCACAACTACAAGGCTTTCTGTGAGTAAAATCCTGCACAAACACCGCTCCTTGTGGAAAAACGTCCATCGCCACATTCACATGTCCGCTCGATAGATATGTGTTGATCAAAAAGGACTGTCTCAAAGGCTCCAAAAAACTTAAGCTGCTTCTATGAGCTTCCTCTTGATTCAGCGCCACACTGCACCACGTCATAAGCCACTGTTCAGCAACATTAGAATCACGCACTGAGCAAATACAAGCAAAAATAAATAAATTAAATAAAAATAAATAAATAAATACAAAAAATACAGATTTAGTGAGTTTCTTAATATAAATAAATAAATACAAGCTCAATCTAAATAGATTTTGTTTCTTTGAGATATTCCTGCTGCAGGGTATCAGCGTTAAATTAATATTAATAGAATATTGTTGCTTTTACAGTGAAATGTACAAATATTGTTTTCTTTTTAAACATAAAACCTGAACTGAAAGTGTACCGAAAAATACCGAACCGACAACTGTGAAAACTGAAAACCGAACCGAATATGATTTTAGCGTACCGTTACACCCCTAGTCGTCAATGAGTTTCTTTATATGCTACACAGTATCACAAAGGTTCCACCGGTTTGTTATGATGCTAAATTTCACAACTAAACTTAATTAAGCTGATCTTCTGCTGTCGAAAAACAGACATGGGAGCAGGTGTCTGATAAAGTATATTCACATTTCCAATTCCAACCTAGTAAATCGTGTGCATGGCTGCTTCTGCCGCTGCTGCTTTTACACCCAAGACCTTCGGTGCAATGTTCAGTTGTAAACCTTGAGACTCAGTGCCTGCCCGGAATAAAATAAAACGTGTGAACCGTCCAATTTAGACATCCGGCAAGCACTGAGACTACCAAAGAAAACTGCAAACAGAAAAGGGTTAAACAATCCAAAATCAACTGGAATTCCTACATGCTCTGCTGCTTGGAACACACAAATAATATCGACAAAAGTTATGGGGAAAAAAAACATGCAGCAGAGCAAATTAAGAAAACCAGACGACACGACACAGAAAAGTAAATAGTTCAAATTATATCTTAAAAGAAATGACATGGATACACAGACTTTCGCTGGTCCCAATGGTGGACTGACACACCTCTTTCTGAGTCATACTTGAGCAAAAATGGATCAAAATTGGAAATGGCCAGTTGGGATGATGAAGAAGGTTGAAAAGGCGGAGAGTGGAAAGCAGGAAATGGATGACAAAGTGCGTACTGACTTTACTAATACAGCAGAAAATGGATTAACTCGAAGGTTCATTCAATCTTCAATCTACGGTATTATAACAAACTGATTGAGACTTATTTTTATCTTATGAAAATACAGTATAATGGTGCGTTCCAGTTGTCCATAGAGATCAGAATGTGAATGTATAAAGCAACACTTGCTCAACTTCAACAAAAATCCATTTAACAATTTTTCTGTAATCATTATTTTTATACGTTCAAGTTTGAATGCCTCAAAAACGTACACGGCAAAAAGTAAAGAATAGCACTGGTTAAAAGGACCACAATTCCAGAAAATGGATCTTAATTTGTGTAGTTTTGCTCTAATTATAAATTGCTTAAGTGATGCACATGTCATTGTTAGCAAGACACTTTACTTTGAAACTATTTTGTCAATGAGGTGAGTAAATTATAAAAACAAACATCTTGAAAAAGGTATATGTACACTTGTGTTAGCCAATGGTACAAACCAATAAATATCTAGATTTCAAGGTGTTTTATCCATTCTAAAAATACATTTTGGGATGATGTTCTACTGCTTCAGAGTTCGGATATTTCATTTTTGTTTTGTTAAACTAGACTGATCCTATTGTTTGAAAAAATAAGTTGACAAAAATATCTGTACGCTGCAAAAACTGTATTTCTATATGTTCTTTGTCTGGTCAGAGTGTCAAGTTCTAAAAGTAGTTATAAGTATTTTTTTTATAAGTAAAAAAAACACATATCTCAGCACCAAAACACCCTAACCCTAACCACTGTTCTATAACATCTTAAAATGAAAATATCTTATTTTTTGTTCACCTTCATTATATGATACTATATAACTATATAGTATAGTATATATAACTAAGTATTTTAGTCTTGTTTCAACCCTTTTTTTTCCATATTTAAAGCCAAAATATTTTCCAATGTTGTAAAATATTTGTACTTATCCGATTGACATTTTTTTCAGCAAAAATAATCCCTTGTAAGCAGTTATTTTTTTCTGAAACTACTCCAAATCATGCTAAATATTGTAAATTTTAGTCCTTGTACCCAAGACTAGAAATTGGCGTTTTGCAGTGTCAACTAACGAAAAAAAAAAAAAATCCAATTATTAACTGTTCATTAAGTTCAATATATATTTTCTTGCCTCACCGTCTGAACTCACTGTCTGTAACATTCTGCACAGATAGCTTGACATGTTTTATTGTTAGCATTCAACAATTTTGTAATTTTTGAATAACTGTTTTTTTGTTTGACAACATTTGAGGCCCAGTTCCAACCCCTGAGGACCACTGGAACGCACCATTATGTACTGACTTGAAGAAATTACAACACTGCCCCCTCTTCGTCGTAACAAATCTTAAACCTCACGTATGAAACAGACTGTACATGAAGAATGGGATGGTGAAGCGCTTGACACTATTGGACAAAGGAACAATACAAGGGAAGATGGGAGGTAACACAAATGACAGGGTCCATGACAGTTTCATCTACAGCAAAACGGCAAAGAATATCAGCAACTTTTCATAATCAGATTCCATTGCAAAGTATCAACACTTCTTTCTAAAACCACCATTCACACTAAGATCTATAACCAAATATATACATAACAAAGCAATAATGATCCAAAACATTCTATTCAAGATTGAAAAAAAAGGTAAAGAAAATAGATACAAAATTATAAATCTGACTTGGATAGGATTAGGACTTCAGAAGATATCACAATACTGATCAGCGCTAGAATCTACTGTATAACACAAGATAATCAGATTTTGGGTGATTTTACACTCATGACCTGATTAAACCAGGTGTGCACAATTCCAATATATCCATTTAAACGAGGAAGCCAAAGGACACTTTAAAATGTTTTGATGCTTGAAGACATTACAGACAAATGGGTGTTGAACGAGTTGATATCTAACATCCATCAACGATTTCAAAAGGTGGGAGAATACGGCTTTAAAAGAAGAAATAAAGTAAAAAAAAAAGAATGGTCTTGTTGTTGACTGCTATATACTGTATTCGCTGGAATTTTCATAGCCTAGTGGACCTGACTATGACATGTCTCCGCAGTTCACTGGACCTGACTGTGATGTGTCTCCACCTGGACCTGACTGTGATGTGTCTCCACCTGGACTGACTGTGACGTGTCTCCAGAGTTCACCTGGACCTGACTGTGATGTCTCACTAGAGTTCACCTTGACCTGACTTTGACGTGTCTCCAAGTTCACCTGGACTGACTGTGATGTGTCTCCACTGGACCTGACTGTGATGTGTCTCCAGAGTTCACCTGGACCTGACTGTGACGTGTCTAAAGAGCTCACCTGGACCTGACTGTGATGTGTCTCCACCTGGACCTGACTGTGATGTGTCTCCAGAGTTCACCTGGACCTGACTGTGTTATGTCTCTAGAGTTCACCTGGACCTGACTATGATGTGTCTCCAGAGTTACCTGGTCCTGACTGTGACGTGTCTCCAGAGTTCACCTGGACCTGACTGTGATGTCTCACTAGAGTTCACCTTGGACCTGACTGTGATGTGTCTGAAGAGTTCACCTGGACCTTACGTGTTGTGTCTAGAGTTTACCTGGACCTGACTGTGATGTGTCTCCAGAGTTCACCTGGACCTGACTGTGATGTGTCTCCACCTGGACCTGACTGATGTGTCTCCAGAGTTCACCTGGACCTGACTGTGACGTGTCTGAAGAGTTCACCTGGACCTGGCTGTGTTATGTCTCTAGAGTTCACCTGGACCTGACTATGATGTGTCTCCAGAGTTCACCTGAACCTGACTGTGACGTGTCTCCAGAGTTCACCTGGACCTGACTGTGATGTCTCAATAGAGTTCACCTTGGACCTGACTGTGATGTGTCTGAAGAGTTCACCTGGACCTTACTGAGTTGTGTCCTATAGTTTACCTTGACCTGACTGTGACGTGTCTCAGACTTCACCTGGACCTGACTGTGATGTGTCTCAACTGGAAATGACTGTGATATGTCTCCTGAGTTGCCTGGACCTGACTGTGATGTGTCTCCAGAGTTTGCCTGGACCTGACTGTGATGTGTCTCCAGAGTTTACCTGGATAAGGTAAGGTAAGGTATACTTTATTGTCCCCCTAGGGAAATTTGTCCTCTGCATTGACCATCCTTCAATGCCTCTGGGCATCTCTCAGAGCAGTGATCGCCGCAGTGCAGCGCTCGGGGACCCATCTCAGATGTTCTTGCTAGCTTGGTCAGGACTACCGTAGCTGGAGGATTTTACCTAGCGTGCATGTTACTGGTTGACTGACTGTGATAAGTCTCCACCTGGACCTGACTGTGACGTGTCTCCACCTGGACCTGACTGTGACGTGTCTCCACCTGGACCTGACTGTGATGTGCCTCCACCTGGACCTGACTGTGATGTGCCTCCACCTGGACCTGATTGTGATGTGTCTCCACCTGGACCTGATTGTGATGTGTCTCCACCTGAACCAGAGAATCTGTCTGTCTATTTATCTATTAGTATCAAAAGAGTCAAAAAGTGACTGCAGAGATGAATTAATAAGTAAGTAATGTAAGTAAAAGTCAGAACAACCTAAAAAACTGCTTGGTCATGATTGACAAATACTATACAAATACTGTAGTTTATCTTTGGATTTTAACCTAGAATGTTTTGTTTGTTTTAATGTACCTGTATAGAAGCATTTGTTTCATTCCTCACACTACTCCTTCTGCTTATTTAATACGCTAATTAAACATGGAATTGCCAAAAACAATCGTAACGAAGATTTTGAATTATTTTAAGATGATAGCCAAGTTAATAACCAGATTAAAATACAAATCAATACATCACTTCAATTTAGCTGCACAAATCAACTTTTTTGGTCAAAATGGCGTCTGTCAGCTCACGGAAATTACCTGACTTTCTTCTGTTTATGGCCATTTGTTAACCCCAGTGTGCAAAAAGAATCTATTTTCTGCAAAACTCTGATAAAGTTTGATCATCCTGTCTACCGCAGTTGAACTCAATGGTATCGTCACTGCCAACAATAACAAACAATAACTCTCTTATTTTTTTTTGTTACTACGATCACCAGCGACATCTTTGACACTTTGCAAAACCTGCTTTTACGTAAACCTCTTGTCAAATCCCATTCTTCCTCCAGACTTTCTCATTACTTCCACCTTTCCTTCCATCAACCCGACCTATTCCTATAGAAACTCGCAATCCGCCCTTAAGCCAGACTTTCTCCATACTTAAAATAAATCCAGCGACGGTGAAGAAATCATGAAACTTTTAAAGCTCTGAGTTCGAACAGCGCACAATACTACAGCGCCTCTCCTCCAGACATTCGGAGCGATTAAATATTCATAGACCAAGTTTCCGACATTAAACATTTATACGCTTGGTGTTGTTGGGTCCCTTTCTCACTTTCACAAATTACTTACAACTTTCAAACCCGAGTCAAGTCATCAAGCTTAGGTGCTTTGCTAATGTTGGAGCGATTGTTCAAATTATAAAATGGTAAGAGGGCAGTAATAGATTGCGTGTAAGGTGTTATTTTTCATTTACAACAGGCGCGCTTATGTATTGATTAAAGTTAGCAGGAGTGAAAATGTTTGGGGGTGCTTTGCTGCATTGTAATTGTACCTGAATCAGAGCCGGATCTAACCTCATGGGGGTCCCTAAGAAAAAATCAGCTTCGAGGGTTCTCCAGTCTTTTCTACGAACCTTAATCAGTCAAGTCAAAGCAATTTAAAAGAACACCTTTCAATGTATAAATATACACAGAGCGACAGACAAATATAATTGTAGGCTAAATAAAATGTCTCACAATAAAAAGATAATTTCTAATCTTGCCCCAGAAACTTTAGATTAAAACAGCCGTGAATCGAGAGTGGGTTATTTTAGACCAATACATCTTTATGTTGCATTCAGGCCGGACAGCGTCGACGCGTCTAATTTTGCGCACAAAAGCAAATGTTGATGCAGAATATTTTCAAAGCTGACATCCCAAAAATGTTTACATAGACTTAACATGTATACTAACTAGACTCTTTGGACGCTCCAATGCTGTCTGGTTTGAACGCAGAATTACAATAGTCAATGTATGTCTAATTGTATGTGTAATTTTATGAGTATGATTGCACTCAATCACTTGGTGTCAGTATTTCTCATTGGGCCTCTACTCTACTCTGACTCTGTTCTCTCTCCTGCAGAAGCATTTTTTGCCGCAATAATATTTGTGATAAAAACTGCAGATGTAAAGTAAAATGTCTGTGTTTGTAGATCAGCCAATTCTTGTCCTATCGACGCAAAATAAAGATTGGCTGACAGCTTATGAGATGTAGAACTAGTATTTGTTCCCAGCATTTTTGATTTGCACTTTGTGCTGAGAATGAGTAAGCTGTAAGCTTATGAGATTGGTCAACAGAGTGTACTGCATGTACAGCGCAAACCAGAGGGTGAAGCCAACAAAAACTACAAAAGCTTTCAGCGCTCAGAAGGCAGGGCCCTACGCAGCTTGCGTACTCTGTGTAGAAAGATCCAGCTCTGACCTAAATTAAATTTTTTCTTCTTGGCATCAAGCTGAGTGATTCGCAAAAAGACATGTCATAATTTCATGTTTATGTTTGTAACTTGAGTCAGGCTGGTGTAAACAAAATACTTCCGGTTTATCATCATCTTTGTATATATTTCCCTTTTTTGAAAAACCTCTGTAGTTCTTTGCTGCATCTTAAACAATTTATTGCATTGGAGTTGGACTAAACTGGATTAAACACAGAATATAAGTACAAACAGGAAACAGTTGATGCTAACCGTAATGCTAACACGCTAGCTTTACTTTGCTACGTCTATCGGTTCAACAAATCTAGTTTTCATCTCTGGAAATGTAACGGTTTATCACAGGATCAAGACAGCATTGATGAGACGCATTATTTCTATTTCTATAAACACACAACACATTTCTAGATATTGTTCACAAATGTGTGTAAATGAGAGTTATTAAGCACTTCTCCTTTGTCGAGATAATCCATTCCACACTTTCACAGGTCTCACATACAGTACAGTATCAAGAAGTTTATTAAACAGACACAGGAAAATCGCTGTGTGTCTTAGGCTGGCCACAATAAAAGGACACTGTTTTTAAACCTATAAGCAATAATCAGCCTCATTCAAATGTTTTCTACTAGTTAGATTAGTTTAGCTTCTTTTTGTAATTCCCTCTGATAGTGGGAAACGCTTGACTGATACAAAGTCATGTGTGCAAACAAAATGTCTCCCAGAAGATAAATAAAGATGCCTTGTAATGCCACAAACACTGCACACGGCTCAGCTTCCGAAAATCACCCAAAACTTGTCCATTAGTGGCCCCACAAGTGATGAAAAATGCAGCGTATTTGCCAGTCCACTTCACACTGTTACCTACACCTTGTGCTATCAAACTTTTATTCATGCCCTTTCCAAACTTATGCAACGTTATTTCACACTAAAAGAGCACGGAAACTGAAGATTGGTGTTTTGTTAAATTGTTGGTTGCTTGGGAAGAACTACTGATGTGTGTTTTTATTTATTCGTAGTCTATCTAGGTTATATAGCCCAACTTTTGTGCATTTTCTATTGTTTGTTCCCGTTTGGAGTTGCAAGTGACTGGAGCCTTTCCCAGTGACCTGCAGGCGGGTTGCAGAGCAGTCACCCACAAGAACATGACTCCATCAGTCATCTAGCTCAGATTGATAGGCAGGTTATACGCGGTGCAAGACGTTACAAGTTCAAATCTCATGTCAGTGTCTGTTTTCACATTTTTTATTTTATAAAATACTCACATGGGCTCATGTGCTTATGTAAAGGAAAAGTTTGATACATACTGTATGTCTGCAAAGAAGGTTTAGTCACATGTAGAGTTTAGATTCTTGACCCAAGCCCAGGCCCACATTTCTCGCTTAGTTGACGGGCTGGGCCAGGTTGGGGTTAAGACGCAGAGCTGTACTGTACACGCGCTCCGTGGATGATTGACAGCCACATCAGAACACAGCGCAAAAACACCTCGGTGACAAAAAGCGAGTGTTTGAAGTGGCCAACTCTACGCCGTAAAAAGTTTGATGCACAGCCGCGGAGTGAAGAGAGAGAGACAGAAGACTTGGGTATAAGTGCAGAGCAGGTAAAAGCGGAAGGAGAACGAAAGACAGGGAAGGCACGCACAGACGGCGTGTGTGCAGCAGGGAGGAAGTGCTTCTGGTAGGGAGACACTGTAAACACATGAGACACATCATAATGTGCTTTTTCTGTCATTAAAATGCCACAGTTCAGTGATACAGGCTCGGGCTCATGACGCGCAGAGAGTGACTCAGGTTCCGGTTGAGTTCGGCCACTACATGCGCAGGCTCAGGCCGGGTTGGGCGGGATTTTTTGGGCCCGATTTAAACTCTAATCACATGTAGTCCCTGTGGTAATCCCACTCCACTTTACACAATAAGGGTTTTTGTCTTAGTTTATTTTTAATTGACCTTTATTTAACCAGGGAAGTCCCACTGAGATTCAGAATCTCTTTTGCAGGGGAGCCCTGGGGGAAGGGTCAGGGGTTTGTCCCATTTAATTGCCACAGCACAACTTTTTCAGCTTAGAATGACTAAAACAAGCGGTCATTTTTTTCAAGTCTGATATTTTGTTAAAAAACACGTGACAATTGGCAAAACTAGGCTTCTTAAGACAATGAAAACGAAAAATCTGCCCCACTGCAAAATCTAATTGAATAGCCCTTTTCTAAGCCAAAAAGAAGTAGTGCAGTGAGTTTCAGCACACGTTCCTTGCATGCTGCCTGCTCTGTTCGTGGTGTGACAGTCTTGTGAGGCAGTGCCATGTAACAGATGGCTCCAGACTTTCACACAGTCTGGGTCAGCCTCCACATGAACTCAAACTCATTAATATTCTCATCACAGGTTTCACACCAGACAACAGTACATAAAACAGATAAGGAGAGATGCTGGGGATTCCAAGGTTTTCCCGAACCGGTCCATAAAGGTTTTACTGACACCTCCTGCTGGTTTTGACGATAAACTTATCATGGACTGAATGTAGTCTCTGCTGCGTGTGCGGTTTTCTCTTGATTAGGTCATTGTTGTAAATAAGAATTAGCTTTCAATTTATCTTTAAGAAGAAGAAAATGTGATTACAACATCATCATTTTTAAACTCATCACTGTTAGTTGAGGTGTTGCTATTATAGTTCCATATTCGAATTTGTCAGTTTTTGCTAAAAATGTCCTCAAAAAAGCAAGCAGGGCTAATTTTCTTCTGCCTAGTCCAAACTGCAGGAGTTTATGGGGGATGACTGAAAGGTGCTTGGCCCGCCCCTGTTCTGTTTAGCCCAACACAAAGCATTGGCTACTAAAGGAGATTGACAGTTTGACCAATGACAAGCAGCGCTGGGCAGGTCTAAGGTCCTCTTTGGTTCAGATCATCTTGTGCAGTGTACATACAGCGTCTTTCCAACAGCAGAACACAACAACAAACGAGTGGATTTCAAGAATAAATGTTAATTTTTGTGATGGAAGTAAGCACTATGAGTTTGTAGTTTACAGAACCATGAAAAGACCTGAGTTAGTTTAGTGGATTCTCGGGGTCAGACTAGCATCACTGTGACATTTTTTTGTTGTGACAATGCCAAACAAAGGGGAAAACAACAACGTAAAGTAACTTTAAACGTAAACTTTCACTCACCACCGCACAGTTGTTGTTTACAGTTTCCAAACTTTAGTATTTGAGCCTCAAACTCCAGTCGTGCCGAGCATTCCTATGCACAGCTCGTTGATGTTCTCCCCTTCGCGTCGTCGGGAACCAAACGAAACGTCTCGCCGCGTCATCAGTCCGACCTCGAGAATGCGGATGACAACATTATCATCTCACGTGAGTGCAGCTTATGTAATACATGTTTGCCGGTTTCGAGTGTTGTTATGCAGCATCGGCGTAATTGTAATGTCTAAATAAAAGCGTTACTTTTGATAAATATGTTGTTTGACTGGTGTCTGCTGCACAAAGGTGACACTTGTCTTGTGTCGTTGTTCTGACACGTGTCTCTGTTTTGGTTCTTTTGAGCTGTTTGGAGGAGAAAAGTCTTTTTCTAACGCTGATTACTGGCTTTATTTTTCCATTTTTAGAAGAAATAACTTATTTACTGTAAGTGTTTGTCTGGTGGCCAAAGATATTATCAAACTAATTAAGTTACAGTTATGGTTATGTAGCCCTTTGTGCCAATGGTAACGTTAATAAATACTTTTTTATATTGAGCACAATCTATTTATCTCGTTTATGGTCACACAAATGATTACCTTTTATGATAATTACAATTTGGGAAAAGATTTTGATCTAATTATACCTTACTTTGTTTTTGTCATAAAAAACTGAAATATTGCTTATTTTTTAATTTAAAGCTAAAACAAAAACATTTGTTTTGAAACAGTTTTGTGTGCAGCTAATGTAATTAGGGTGACCACCTTAAAAACTCCAAAAAGTGGGACAGGTTTGGGGATTTGGTGGGACATGGTGGGACGAACCACCATGTCACCATTGTTCATACAAAAGGAAAAATTACTGGATTTAGTTCAAAGATAGAATTTCCCATTGTTTATGTTTGTACAAAAGTAAAAAAAAAAAAAGATTTTAAAACAGTTTAATACATTGTTTTTTCTTGTATAAAATTCTGTCATGTGTATGACGTAGCTCTCAGTGGGTACCCACAGGTAGTCAGGTCTTGACCCATACAGTATATCTCTCTACAGCATAGAGTTACCAGCATACATGCATGTCATTTATGATGCTGTTCGTTTGTGGATATGCTCTTGTATGTCTTTCTCCATAGTCTGTTGGGGTTTATTGTACAGTCTTTTTACAATTCATTACTGTCTTTTTGCAGTTCATTGTTTTGTATTTTAAAATCATGTGACCACAGGAGTGTGATTCTGTCACATGACCACTCCATGTGATCTCTTAGTATTTAAGGCCACCTGGCCGCTTTCTATCTTTGTATGCCCTGAGGAAGACCACATTGTGGTTGAAACGCGTCGGCATGTCCCTTTCGCCTCAATAAAGGACTTTTAGAAAGTCAGTGTGCCTCGGATACTTTTCTTCTGTTTGTACACGCTATTTCTACCGTCTGGATCCTGGCAGAGCACCTGACTTTTTTACATTTTTTACATGCATTGACCCATTGATGCACTCACCTTTCCTGTCTTTTGTCAACACATTGTTTTTTCCGTTTAGGATTGTACAAAAACAACGTTCTGACATGTTTTACGCTTTATGACATGAAAAACCAAAGTAACTGCACAAAAACAGAAAATCCATATACTAGTTCTTTTAATAAATATTTTGCCTTTGAATGTTTTCGTCTACAAATGCCATCACGATCCTGCTCACACAATTGATCCGAGCTAGCGGGGTCTCGCTTTAAGCTAATGCGTTCTGATCTGTACAAACTCTCGCTGTGCCCGTCATAAACAACATTCCCGCTGCTTCACTTCCTCACCTTTTCATGTTACCACGGAAACTGCTTGGCCAACCACCAGCGCGAGGTTGAAGAAGGAGGTGTTGGCAAGCCATGTTAAGATAAATGAAGCCAAGTAGCAAACAAACATTGATGACATGCTAGCACGCTAACCTAATACGTGTTTTGGCTAATGATAGCAGCAACTGGAGCAGGTGAGCAACTGGATTATGGTCAGTTCTGATGCTTTATCATCGAGAAGGAAGAGGAACCATTCAAAATACATGTACTTTCTATTTGTAAAGTGGTGCAGATCAGAGTTGAGTTTATAAAGTGTCTAAATAATTGCATCTAAAAGTAGTTCAAGACATATACAGGGATTTTTGGTCGATGTCACGTTCCGCCCTGTGCACTTCAGTTTACATGGGAAAACTTCTTTGAATAAAACAACGAAACAGGACGAGAGCAGCTGTTTTATTCAGGTTTGAACCGGTTTGACAGACCGGTTCAAACTCACCATGTTTTCACTCAACCGAAATTTAACTTTTAAGGGTCGTAAGGGTTGAGGGTTAAATGTTGATTTAGCAGCAGCACTTTAGTTTTCACACAGGGATAAACTCTTGTAGTTAGCTGACAAAGAAGCTTTTTTAACTTGTTTCCACTGTTTGTGTCTATGAGCGGAGGCTCTTTCTACATGCGGAGTGCGCGCACATCGCCTGTGCACATCGCCTGTGACTGGGGGCAATATTTTACCCCCAGTCTATGTCTTAGCGTTAGCGTGAAGAGATGTTTGTATGTTGGCCGCTATGAGCTCCAGAGCACAGCATGTGGCACAGACGAGCTGTTTTGTCTGATCCCAGTTGAACCTTATTCCACATCTGCAGAACAAGACAGTGGAGCAGTGCAAGTTCATAGGGAAATATTACAGATTTTTTGCTTTCTAGTCTAATTGTGTTATTTATTTAGTTAGCAGTTTTTCTATTATATCAATACTTATGATTGTCAAAAAATGATTCAGTTCTTGTTATAATCCTTTTGAATGAGACAATAACTGCCTGTAGTCAGTTCCACAGGTTCACGAACGCCAATCTTCCTTCGTGTGTGACTGCGTCTACAGTCCCGAGATAGACAAGCACAGGGTTGTGTCCACTTCGGTCTGATCTCCGGTTGCGGGCTCTAGTCTGGACTGTGCCAAAACGGTTACGTGTGCTTCTTCTTGTGTCCACGCACGGGGTTCATCGCTGTAAAAAAAAAAAGTCCAGCGGCTTGTTATGAGTTTCTGTGGCTACAATGATCCAAAAAGCGCAGAAGGGACCGGACCTCATGCAGCATCGTGCTCTCCTGGTTTATCTCATGAGTTTCTGCTCTGTTGTCTGCTCTAATTCTTTTTTATATTAAGGCAATAGACTTTATGTAAAAGAAAAGACACATTTAAAGCCTGTCATGTGAATGGACTTTCACCAAATAGATTTCTATTATTAGACTTTTTTCTAAACTGAAGCTGCTGCTGCTACAGTTCACTTTTGCCTGAGATCTTGATGCACTGCACACTTCTCAGGTTCACTGAATGAACTGGTGCCTCACATCTGACTGGGCTCTCTCCAAACGCTATAACGTTTAACATATACCTGATTGAATTCTAAATTAAAACAAGTTCCACACAGAGGAAGAGATAAGATAGCTATTCAGATGGATTCTCACAATATTTTTGAACCCGTCTGGCCTCCTAATGCCTTTAAGATTGCATTTTTAAACTTCAAACCAATAGTAGTTTGGACCAATCACAGTGCAGCAAGTAATCCAGCCCCTTTAGCTGACAACCTTGCCAACATTTAATATGATGTAGCATATTGAGAGACTGCAAATGAAAGGCGATCATATAATCCCATGCTACGTTCAGGTTTGAGCTGTTTTCACATGCTAAACCTTTGTACTTATGTGACACGTTTATGCTAAGCCTTGTCATCTTGCACATATTCTTACCTCTAACCCAAGACTTGAAGTGTGTAGGTTATCGCCTTTTCCTTATATAAATCCTCCTCACTCTAACAAACAAAACACTTTTTTTTTATATATATTTGTGGATATTACATGCGGCCTCATTTATAAAGATTTGCATAGAATTTTTGCTGAGCATGTGCATAGCCTAAGTGATTGTTCATTCACATACGTGCACATGAAAGTCTGAATGAATAATCAAAGCAACGAGGCTCATGTGCGAGCGAGGGTGACATGGATCAAAGGTCAAAAGCTTCCCGTTCCGAAATAATCAAATGATTTGCCTCTTCTTGGTCCATCCTCGGGTTCAGGCATTGCAGTGTGCGCGTTTGAGTCAGGATCATTTCTGCAGATCTACATTCTGACGCGTGCTGCATAAAATGTTGGACCTGATGCTTTATAAAGCCTCGTTCATGTGATGAGAGAGGAGTTTTGTCTCAGGCCTGAGCGTTGCTTCATAAATACGTTCACAGATTCAGGGTTATTTTCTCTGGTATTAAGGTAAGGTAATGTTTATTAAGGACAATGTACAACTACAGTAAGCCCAATGGCAGAGATGCTTGTACCAGATTGTAGCTTACAGCTAATTTCCATCTGTAGTCCTGGAGAGGGGAGGCACATTGGACATGTTTTTAGTTTTAGGAGGAGGCCATAATCTACACGCGCGCGCACTAGAGCCTCATGCGCTGTTGCAGAGTGCGCAGGGCTTACATAGGCTACATGTGTTGCAAATAAAAATGAGAGGAATAAACAGTCCTTTTCCGTGTTTGGTCAACAAGACAGAAATATACATTTTAATTATTTGTATAAAATTATTTTTTTCTGCATCAAACACTTCCTCAAACTCTCTCCTCTCCACAAGTGTCTTTTCCCCGTGTCTCCAGCCTCTGCGGACAGCGCACGAATGGGTTCCAGTTTGTGCAGAACTGAACAAAATTGTGTGCCTAGTGGAGCTTTAATGAATACCACCTTGGGTGCAGAGGGAGCTTTACGTACAGCGTAAGGCCAACACAGCCTGACAAGAAAGCGTACATTTACAAAAAAGCAGTGGATATAGCACGATATGAAAAAGTGTAAAAATGACACGAGATTTCACAGAGTAAAAAAAAAAAAGTTTGTTTCATACAATAGTTTCATACAAATAAAGGTTTACAGTTGTGATCTAATTTACTTACATAATCACTGAAGTCATTTGCTTGTGTAACACCCGTCCCAAGTAGCTAGGTATAACACTGTGTTAATTCGGTGGTAGTACTATGGGCGGGGCCCTAGGTTCTTTAACTACACAGGAAAATTTCTTAGTAAACAGGAGATACAATAATTTACATTTGACCCTAAGATTCTCAAATAAAGTTAACTGGCGGTGCCTCCAAATTATGTGTGTATATTAAGTATTTTGATGTAACCTTTTAAATGAAATTAATTAGACACAACACAATAAAGTAAAGTTTCAAAAAATAATAGTTTAGTAAATGAAAGAGTTTTGGATAATACAAAAAAAATAAATTTACAATTGTGTTTGTTACCCTTTTTTCCTAATAGTCCTTTTAAATTGTTCAAATTGTCTGTAACCTTTGTTCTTTTATTTCAACCCTTAGTTCTGTTCAATTCGTTGCAGGCCTGATGTTGCTTGTGTGCGTTGTGGCCTTAAAACAAAAAATTAGCCGCTTCACTTGCTAAGCAAGCCAAAAGAAAAGCACGTGCACTGTGTTTTTTATGTACTCATGGAAACCTGCGGTACCATTTCAAGATGTCGACGAGGCTGGGCGGGCGAGCGTGTCCGTCTCGGCAAATGGCGGCTACCTCATACATGTGCAGCAGCCCAGCTTCAGTTGCAGAACGACGAGTAGCTGACCGACCTCCACAGCAGGGTCCAAAGAGAGGGCCTTGGTCTGCTGTGTTATAAAGTCTCTTAGTATAATTGTCGAAGAAAAAAAAACACTCTCTATACTCTGCGTACAGATGGTATCACGAGGTTAGCTTAAACAACAGCTAAATTGCTAGCTCACATTTAGCATTTCGAAACAGTACAAAACGGGCCGTTCTGAACAAAATAAAATACAATTTCAGGTACTCACAATATCCAGTAAACGTAATCCAACCACAAGCCAGTAGACTCTGCGTCTACTGATCCGGTGTACAGAATATTTTACTCTCCGATAATTCTCGTCTGCTCCCGTCTCTGCTCACAGCCAAGTGCGGTAAAAGAAAAAAGATGGTTCTAGCTCAGTGACAAAAGGTCACGCCCACTTCCTCTCATTGGCTGACACAATTATATTATCCAATCACATCATAGAAAATAAAAGATTGACAGCAAATAAGTTTGGTTGTGCACAGACCACGTTTTTCCTTTCGCTGTTAACAAGCTTGCTTAAAAATAAAAAAAAACATGAACTTTATCAACAAACTTGACAAAAACTTTTAGTTGGCTTATAACAATTTTAACTATTTATAAAGTGCTATTTATGTCTCTTATGATCTTTTTAATTATTTATTCATACAAATATATTTAACTTGTTATTTATGCAAATGCTTTATTATTGTTTTTCTTTCAGTCAGCTTAGTATACAATGCCATTTTTAGACTGGGCTACATCCTCCCCCTTCTAAAAGGTTTAGATGTCCTCATCTAACTTAGTACTTAGATCTAGAGGGGTGTTTCTTATTTCTGGAGCTAAGATTCAACTGAATGACCATGCCCTGATGAACTATGGTCACAGGTTCCTCAGCTTGTTTACCAGGTTTGTCATAGGTTAATCTAATGACTGGTTTCATTTCTCGTGCTGACTTTCTCATTTTCGGACTGGGGAGTTCTGTCTCTACCTCAGTTTCTTCAGTCATATCATTTGTTTCTGTCTCGTTGTTTGAGTGTTCACTGTCATTGTCACTTTGTTCATTCTCTGGTTCACTTGCAGACAAGGAATCCTCAGAGTTCGCGTGGTCCAAAATCGGTTGTTCGGGTCTGTTGTTTTGTTTAGGTACTTGTCATTGTTTGGATACTCAAAGCGTACTCATACTCAGAGTCTGAATCAGAGTAGCTGTGGTCAGATTTTGATTCACTGTCACTGTGACGATGCCTAACTGACTGTTGTCTTCTTGTGACAGGAGGTTTGACACGTTCGGTAGGTTGTGTATTTTCAGGCATCCGGACAAGGTAACCAATCGGAAGGAGATGATCTCTGTGCAACGTTTTCACACTTCCAGGGCCTTGTTCAGGTTTCACTTTATACACAGGTAGATTTGGTAACTTTTTGAGAACAACGTATGGTATAGGTTTCCAACGGTCTTGGAGTTTGTGCTTTCCGGTAAGTCCAACGTTTCTTATCAAAACTCTGTCACCTTCTTGTAGTGGTTGGTCTCTCACACGTTGATCATACCTTGCTTTGTTTCTGAGATGATTCTTTGTCGCATTTTCTGTAGCAAGATGATAAGCTTGTTGCAGTTCTTTTTTCATTTTGTCTACATACTGTAGATGGGAAGTTTGTGCATTTTCATCAAAAGCTGCGCCAAAACAGATGTCAACAGGCAATCTTGCATTTCGACCGAACATCAAAAAGTATGGAGAATATCCGGTAGACTCATTTTTAGAGCAGTTGTACGCATGTACTAACTGACTTATATGTTGACTCCAGTTTTGTTTTCTCACATTCTCAAGCGTTCCGAGCATTGAAAGAAGTGTTCTGTTGAAGCGTTCTGGTTGGGCATCACCTTGCGGGTGATAGGGTGAAGTTCGAGATTTTCTGATGCCAAGCATGGAGAGTAATTCTTTTATGAGTCGGCTTTCGAAATCTCTTCCCTGATCTGAGTGTATTCTGGCGGGTAGTCCATAGTGGACAAAGTACTTTTCCCAGAGCACTTTAGCGACTGTGACTGACTTCTGATCTTTTGTGGGAAACGCTTGCGCGTAGCGCGTGAAGTGATCAGTAACTACTAGTACATTTGCAATGCCTTTCTTGTCTGGTTCAATCTGAAGAAAATCAATACACACCAAGTCTAAAGGCCCGTTACTCGTGATTTGATTCAAAGGTGATGAACGCTGCGGAAGTGTTTTACGAGAGATACAGCGTCCACAAGTTTTTATGTATTGTTCCACCTCTGAACTCATTCGCGGCCAATAGAAACGATCTTTGAGTAGTTCTGTAGTTTTCTCGACACCGAGATGTCCACATTCATCGTGTAGAGATTTCATGACACTGGTTCGGTATCTCTCTGGCAAGACAAGTTGCTTGGTTTCTGTGCCATTTGGTACTTTTCTGGTTCTGTACATTATATCATCCTTCAGTTCCATTCTTGTGATTTCACGACACAGCAAAGCTACATCTGGAGGGTCAGTTTTAGCTTGGATAAGTTGTTTGCCTGCCTGCAGGGCTTGTTTGACTGGTCCAATGGCTGGATCAAGGTCTTGGGCGATTTGAAGCTCTTTGGGTGTCAGTTGCTCACAAGTCATGGCAGTTAGACTGACTGGAAAAGAGTAAGCTTCTGGAACAGCTGTTGGTGGGACACCAAGTTGATCAACAAGCCTCACTTGATTTGTTGTGTTCTCAATTTTACAGATTGCTTTTATGGCTGATTGAGGAACATCTGCCCATTGCTCACTGTCGCTGTACTGTCTGGACAAAAGGTCGGCGTCGATGTTGTGGCGACCTGGACGATATTGTATGTTGAAATCGTACGTGGCTAGAGCTGCTAACCAACGGTGTCCGACAGCATTGAGTTTGGCCGTTGTCAACACATAGGTTAAGGGGTTGTTGTCTGTTCGCACTGTGAATCTTGCACCGTACAAGTAGTCGTGAAATTTGTCCACGACTGCCCATTTTAACGCTAAGAATTCAAGTTGATGGACAGGATAGTTGCGTTCAGACTCACTGAGTTTTCGACTGGCAAAGGCCACAGGCTTAAGGCCTTCAGTGTACTCTTGATTTAGTACTGCGCCTAAACCGTTCATGCTAGCGTCTACATGCAATACGTAAGGCTTGGTGGGGTCTGCAAAAGCTAACACAGGCGCATTTGTTAAACAGTCAATGATCTTTCTGAACGCTTTTCGACATGACTCGTCCCATCTTTCTTTGAAAGGTTCTGAGGGCTTGAGGTAAGTCTTTGTTGGGTCTTTGACTTTGTTTTTGTTTTGTTTTTGTGTAGGTGGATAACCTTTTGTGAGCTCTGTTAACGGACGAACAATAGTGGAGTAGCTGGCAATAAACCGACGATAGTATCCACAGAAGCCTAGAAATGATCGAAGGGACTTGAGATCTGTGGGCTCAGGCCAGTTTTTGACAACAGCAACTTTTTCTGGATCTGTTGCGATACCTGCCTCGGATACTATGTGACCAACATACTTTACTTGTGATTGACAGAACTGACATTTGTCAATAGAAACTTTGAGTCCGTACTCCTCGAGTCGATCCAACACTTTCAAAAGTCGTTGCTCATGTTCTTCGAGTGTCTTTCCAAAAACGATTATGTCATCAAGGTACACTATGACTTGGAGAAGATGCATATCCCCAACGGCTTTCTCCATGAGCCGCTGAAAGGTTGCCGGGGCTCCGGTTATACCTTGAGGCATCCTTTCAAACTGGTAGAATCCGAGTGGGCAAATGAACGCCGTTTTTTCCTTATCCTCCTCAGACATGGCTATTTGATAATATCCACTCCGGAGGTCCAGAACTGAGAACCATTTACTGCCAGTAAGACAATCCAGTGCGTCATCGATGCGCGGAATGGTGTATTGGTCAGGTATAGTGCGACTGTTCAGGGTTCTGTAATCAATGCAGATCCTGATGGAGCCATTCTTTTTGCGCACGACGACGATTGGCGATGCGTATGGACTGCGTGATTCCTTGAGGATGCCTGCCTCTAATAACTGCTGTAAGTGCCGCCTTACATCGTCAATGTCAGCAGGAGCTAAGCGACGGGATCTTTCTCGGAAAGGGGTGGAGTCACTTAACCTAATCTTGTGTTCTACATCTTTGGCTAAGCCTACATCCCACTCATCTAATGAGAAAACATTACGTCTTTCAGCTAACTTTTGTCTTAGCCTGTTCTTCCATTCCTCAGGGACAGGGGAATCACCAAAATCAAAAAGGTTGGGATCTAAGACTTGGACATGTGACTCTAAAGTCTGTGGATTTGTGACTACATCTACTGCATGCATTTCAGCAATGACAGTCCCTACCTGAATACAAGTAGGTTTCTCTGACTCATTATGCACAAGGACCTTAAAGCTATTTTCATTAATGTCGCTTTCTGGTAGAACACCTGGCTGAACTAACACACCAGAAGGAAGCTGTGACATGGCTGGGGCCTCGATAAGAACTATGTCTTGGGGTTTAGTGGTTTTCTGCTCTACCTTACAAGTAGCATAGAACTTTTCACCAGGAGCTATGGTAAGTGGACCAGGACCTTGCCATTTGACTTGACCTATGGCTGTGTCTTCAGCGTGTGACTGAGAAGGTTGTGCTTGGATCTGATCATAGACTGCTTGGATTCTCATGGAGCTAACCTTGACCTCACTACCATTCTCTTTGCATAACTGAAAAAGTCTGCGGAACAAGAAAGCATTAGTGCCAACAACTACAGGAGTTTCATGACCTTGGGGTGGCTCAGGACAGATTAAAGCGAGGACTGTAATGGGACCTTTTACACCAGCTACATCCTCAGGAAACTCCATCTCAACTACCACGTAACCACAGTACGGATAAGACTCAGCAGACAAACCCCAGATGGCCAGACTAGATATGGGCTGAATCGGAACATTGGGAATGTTTGCTTTGTACCAATCTTCAAAAATGATTGTCACTGTGGATCCAGAATCCATGAGACCATTGCATGAGATGTCATTAACTTTGATTGGAGCGATGGAGGATGGACCGATCAGACCTTCAGGAATGTCTGAACTTTTAGTGGGAACACTGGCGGTGTTCACTCGAGCAACACATTCATCTTGCTCTTTAGTGCCCTCTTTTTGTTCTTCTGCGCCCCCCTTACTTGACGTATCAGTTTTTGAATGACTTTTGGGCATTTTCTGGGGAAGTACATTTTGGGGCAATATGTCCATTCTCTCCACATCGGTAGCAGAAGTACTCTGACTCTCTGGTGCTCTTTGGTTTTGACTGTGTGGATTTGGTACTGTACTCAGTTTTGTATTTGGGATAGTGACTTGACTCTTTTGGTTGCGGTCTGGGCTTGACTGACATAACACTTATTTGACTTTGAAGTGCCTTAACCTCTTGTCTCAGCTGCTTTACTTCATCACCTTTATCTGGTTTGTCTCTTTTCCTCTCTTTGGACCCTTTTTTCTGTTCATTGGACTGCTTATTTAGTGTCTTTAACTTGGCTTTCAACTCTTGAACCTCAGCTTTAAGATCAGTTGGCTGACTATTGTCTGACTCTGTTTCAGTGGTTTGAACTGAGCGCACAAACTGACGACTGGGTTTTTTAAATGTTTGTCGGGCTGCTTCACGCTCTTCCTCCTCTCTAATCTCTTTGAGAAGATCTAGAAACGATGGGGGATTACCTCGCCTTTCTCTCAAGTTTAGTTGAAGAAGCATGATATCTGACTCAGTTGCACCTTTTAGGAGTTGCTCTATTCTTGCTCTGTTGGTTTCACTGACCAGCAAGCCTCCTCTTTGAACGACCTTGTTCAGTGTTCTTTCCAGTCTGAGCAAAAAGTCCGACAAACACTCACCTTGTGTTTGGTGGAGAGCTCTGAATTTGAGATACAGTTCTTCGCCTGATTCAGATGTTCCAAAAGTGCTTTCCAATGCTTGTAAATAGTCCATATGAGTTGCTTCAGAGTTGGACAGACGTACAGCTTGAATGATTTCCAGAACTGGTCCTTTGAGACTTTCGACAATCCGTCGTCTTTTCTCTTTATCTGAATACTCATATTCCTCACTCATGAACTTCGCTTGTTCCAACCAGTTGTCCAAGTTGTCTTCTCCAGGTGGAGTGGGGCTGACTCCAGAGAATGTTCTCAGACGCCTGTGTGAACTGCTTTCATTTGACTTTGTTGGCTGCAAAACATCACCTACCGCACGAATGATTGACTCTGGGGTTTGGTTCCAAGAAGGGTTAGGATTGTACAACCTTTGAAGATCCTCCAATGTCTGTCCTTCCTCCTGTAGAAATTTGTCCAATTTCTCTGAGAAAAGGTTGGAGTTGACTTCCGGCTCAGCAATAACTAACTGCCAGACAACACCTTCTTCTGTTGTGTGCACCACTTCAGGGGGAACTTGGGTAGAGTCAACTGCTTCACGGCATTCACAAAGCATTGTGAGCGTTTTGCTATCAGGGTCAAACATTTTGCCTCTGACTCTAACTTTGCCAAGAGCTTTAACAGTTTCAAGCACTGCCTCAACATTTGAAATCTCCTCATCTTCAGACACACCGACTACCATAAGTGCATGTGCTACATCTAAGCCTTCACCTCTGCACCAGTTATTTATGTTAGGTAGGCTAGAGTTTGTTTTAGTTGCCATTTTTCAACCAGGTAAATAAAAAAAAACAAGTGCTCGTTTCATAGACCTTAGGTTACTCTTCAATTACATCAACACTTAGCAATAACGAGGAAAAAAAATGTTTCACAGAACTAAGGTTACTTTGGGTAACTGTACTTTTCAGGTTACAACACAGATTCAAGATTACAATAAACAAAAAATTATCCCAGCGGTGCCTCCAATTTGTGTAACACCCGTCCCAAGTAGCTAGGTATAACACTGTGTTAATTCGGTGGTAGTACTATGGGCGGGGCCCTAGGTTCTTTAACTACACAGGAAAATTTCTTAGTAAACAGGAGATACAATAATTTACATTTGACCCTAAGATTCTCAAATAAAGTTAACTGGCGGTGCCTCCAAATTATGTGTGTATATTAAGTATTTTGATGTAACTTTTAAATGAAATTAATTAGACACAACACAATAAAGTAAAGTTTCAAAAAATAATAGTTTAGTAAATGAAAGAGTTTTGGATAATACAAAAAAAAATAAATTTACAATTGTGTTTGTTACCCTTTTTTTCCTAATAGTCCTTTTAAATTGTTCAAATTGTCTGTAACCTTTGTTCTTTTATTTCAACCCTTAGTTCTGTTCAATTCGTTGCAGGCCTGATGTTGCTTGTGTGCGTTGTGGCCTTAAAACAAAAAATTAGCCGCTTCACTTGCTAAGCAAGCCAAAAGAAAAGCACGTGCACTGTGTTTTTTATGTACTCATGGAAACCTGCGGTACCATTTCAAGATGTCGACGAGGCTGGGCGGGCGAGCGTGTCCGTCTCGGCAAATGGCGGCTACCTCATACATGTGCAGCAGCCCAGCTTCAGTTGCAGAACGACGAGTAGCTGACCGACCTCCACAGCAGGGTCCAAAGAGAGGGCCTTGGTCTGCTGTGTTATAAAGTCTCTTAGTATAATTGTCGAAGAAAAAAAAAACACTCTCTATACTCTGCGTACAGATGGTATCACGAGGTTAGCTTAAACAACAGCTAAATTGCTAGCTCACATTTAGCATTTCGAAACAGTACAAAACGGGCCGTTCTGAACAAAATAAAATACAATTTCAGGTACTCACAATATCCAGTAAACGTAATCCAACACAAGCCAGTAGACTCTGCGTCTACTGATCCGGTGTACAGAATATTTTACTCTCCGATAATTCTCGTCTGCTCCCGTCTCTGCTCACAGCCAAGTGCGGTAAAAGAAAAAGATGGTTCTAGCTCAGTGACAAAGGTCACGCCCACTTCCTCTCATTGGCTGACACAATTATATTATCCAATCACATCATAGAAAATAAAAGATTGACAGCAAATAAGTTTGGTTGTGCACAGACCACGTTTTTCCTTTCGCTGTTAACAAGCTTGCTTAAAAATAAAAAAAAACATGAACTTTATCAACAAACTTGACAAAAACTTTTAGTTGGCTTATAACAATTTTAACTATTTATAAAGTGCTATTTATGTCTCTTATGATCTTTTTAATTATTTATTCATACAAATATATTTAACTTGTTATTTATGCAAATGCTTTATTATTGTTTTTTCTTTCAGTCAGCTTAGTATACAATGCCATTTTTAGACTGGGCTACATCTGTTATATTAGGTACAACTTTTGTATTCTTAAACTGAACTTTGTTTGATCTTCATGTAGGTCCAGAGTTACTTTGATGTAGGCATTCACTTTTATAGCTTAGCTAAGATGAGGTAGAATTGCTGTGGGGGATGTTTTCTATTCAGGTTGACCTTTCTGACCTCCGGAGATGACCAGTGTTATCTCTGACCAAGGGGGAGTCAGACCTGGCTCAACAGCTGCAGGATGAAACAAGAGAAGACAAAGGAACCCTCCTAAACCTGATCATTTGCATATTCATGTTGTATTTTTATTTGGGCCGATGGGACAGGCAAGCGGTCAGATCTTCTCACACTACGCCTAATCTTAGCCTAACTAGAATATTGTTAGGTGGAATAAACTTTTATTAATTTGAACCTTTTGAATCTTGGTCATCTTTAGAATAAGAACATGCATCACATCCAACATGGGACATAGGTTTAACGGGTAAGTTTAGGCATCAAGTTACTAAAATGGGTAAGTTTAGGTCTGGGGCTTGGGGCAGGTTAGGATTAGGATCAGGATTTTGTTAATATTCATAAATAAGAACACGTCTTAACAACCACCATTGAAATGAACTGCGACGAGTGGCATAATTACGCAAAACAGCCGTGAACTCGTGCTAATCATACCTCATTTACATGTCCTGTAATGTTGTGGTAGACGTACGCTTTCTTGTGAGATCAGTCTGGTAAGGCATAAGCAAGTTTTATAAATGAGGCCGTAGGTGCCCAAGGTTTTGTGAGAGCTAAGACCTATTTCAGATTTTTGCAGTGTGCTTTAAGAAAGGGCATTGTCTTTGTTTATCATTCTCTAATCATTCTAAGTATTCAAACAAATACTTTAGAACGACTGCTGCCAAATAAGACACAAAGTTACCATTGTTAGCTTTTAAACACTACGCTCTCTGCCAGTTCTCAAGTAAAAAGATACCCCTGCAATGACTAACGACTGTAACTTAAATCTCCCATACTGAAGCCAAACGGTGAACAAAAGGCGTCGCTTCTTTCCAGCAAACCTCTTCGGCTAACCCTTGGACGGAGACGTTTGCATGTATTCCAACCGTTTTAGTTTTTTTCAAACACAAACACAGCTCAATTTTCTTCGCTGTCACGTCGGCACGCCAAAAGTGTCAATCACGCCACTGCCTTTTCTCCCGTTTGTTTACCACGGCGGAATCACCATTGGGCTTGAATAAAAAAAAAACAAATATTTATGTATGTCGTAGAGAGAGAGAGAGAGAACGAGGAGGAAGATGGTGAATATTTTACAAGTGGTATCGCACCATCTGTTCACTTCTACACGTACAATAAGCGCTCGCAAAGCAAGCAAGGTCAATGTTAAGATGGCGCGTCTATTAGCAGATACTTAGCTGGGTAAACAGTTAACAGATGGACACTTCGTATGTTGAATTTTGACTGTTTGAGCCGCCGTAGCATGATTCTCTGATCGAAAACATAAGTGTGGGAGTTGTGTTTAGTCTTAACCACACTTGCTTCATGAATTTCTTTTACGAAAGTCTTCAGAAATCACACAGTTTCAATTTTGAATCATGAGGTTAAAATCTAGACGCCTCTGCTCAGTTTTTAAGCTGAGCAGAGGCGTAGCAGAGCTAACCATTAAAGGAATTAAGTGACTATGAGGTCAAATAAGGATGCTGCAACAAACCAATTTATTGTTTCGTCCCACTAAATTCACCTCATCAACTTACAAGTAGGATTTGGGATTTATAAATAATAGTATACTTTAAAATTGTATTCTGTTTAATCAACTGCATGCTTGTTGCCTTTGTAATTAAAAGTGCAGGTGCCTAACACTGGGTTCAAACTGCACTCGATCCAGTTTCGGTCCTGTCTTGATGCAGTTCTCTCACAGGAGACAGCTCACTGTCACTGCCTTTGATTCTGTCTGATTTTGTGACTAAATCCATACATTTATGGATACTGTGTAATGGTATTATAAATAAAAGCCGTATTACTTATAGGAACATTAAAGTATAGCTCATTGGCATGAGCCATCAAACATAACTGTTTGATGGCTCATGCCTGAGCTGAGCATACTGTATAAATCCAAAAATGTACATTTCGAGATAACACACTGCCAGGCTCTTGGCTTACAGTACAGAAATTGTCAACCATTCTGGTGGATGCTCCTGGAGTAACACAACAATTCCAAACAACAGTTCCATTTGTGTCATTGCATTAATGCTCAAAGTCTTTGATTACAATGGCACAAGTGTGTAATTTCATGCTTTTTCACCAGCATCTTCACACCTGACGGACTCTTGACAAAGGAGAAGTTCTTACCATCACATTTATGTATGTGTGTATGTCTTCGTCTAGAATTAATTCAGAGTATTTGGGTTCAGACCGGACAGCGTATTTACGTTTTTGCGTTCTTTAAGTCAATGTAAACCCGCGTATTGAGCGTTCAAGTGAATTTGCGATGCGTATTGGCGTCTGGGGCGTCTATCGACGCGCCTTCATGCCTCTGAAAACGCAACGTCTTGCGATGTGGAAGCTCAAACCTGCGGAGGCTGCACTAAATTGTGGCGAATACAGGTGTTGGGAAAATCAATCTTCAGACGCATTGGAAGTCAGTGTGAGCCAATCAGAGACTACACTTCTGTGACACGTGACATGTTGTTCTCCTCTCACATCAAGGGGAAACTGTTTACTGAAGTTTTTTTTTTAAACTTTTTAAACGAAATATCGCTTGTTTGGGGGCTTTTGTCAAAGGCTTGGTCTCTTGTTGCTCTGAAAACCTGGCGACACGACAAAACAAACAACATGGGACATGATCTGGACTGATGCAGAGCTCACATTGATCTATTTAAAATGCTTGTTGCTGTGTTTAAACCAGCTGTGAGAGACACTGGAGGAGGACAGAGACAGCATAAGGACACTGCCTGGAGGAGGAGAAAGTTGTCCAATAGGGTAAACAATGTTTTATAAATGCAGCAAGCCTCTGTCTCTCTCTCTCCTTCTCTCTCTCAACGTGATCTGTCTACGAGCAAAACAAACCTTTTGCAAACAAGCGGGAACGCAAAGAAGTGCGTTGGGGCGTAAAAAGTGTCCTTGTCCCCCGATGCCTCAACGAGCATTGGGGCGTTTTAGACGCCTGTTGGGGATCAGCTTTGAAAATATTCTGTGTAAAAACAGGCTTTAATTTAGACGCTTAAACACTGTCCAGTCCGAATGCAGCATTACACTGACCTTTGCCTAGAATTTGTTTAAATTACAGATAGTTTAAAAGAGTCTTCTTTCTGTTATTAAAATCAATTTTCTGCCAATATTTTAAACAATGTTATTGCTTTAATAATTTAGTTGTATTAGAATTGATTCATTTATGATTCTCTTGTATTGTCCTGCAGCGGATGCTTCAGTGCTCGAAAAAAGTCCTGTTTTAACCTCCCACCTATCCCACCCACTTGTCTGTTTTTACTTGCGCTTACACAATTATTCAAATTCCGGCTAAAACATGCACACAAAGCCATAGCTAATCTTTTTGGCACACAAAATCGACCAGTTTCTATTTTTACTCTAGTTTAGACGTTTTGTTATATTTTACATTGAATAAAAATGTAAACTACTGCAGTTTCTTTGTTTATTTTTTCCTCAAACTGCACGGCCAAGTCCATTCAAATCCAGAGTGTCACTTCGTCTGCAGGAAGTTTACCCAAAGACAGCGCAAACAAACTTGTGACAGCGCAAAGAAAAGATGTCCCGGAGCAAACCACAACAGCAGGAGACAACGTGGGCTCAGTTTAGCTGGAATGCCGGGGACTTTGACGTCATACACTACATGTAAACACGGCTACGAGACTGCGTGACACATCTGTTGTGGTTAAATAGAAAAAGATGTTATGGTAAAATGCATTCGGAAACGATAGCTCACTTTAATGGCAACAATTAGGATAATATTTGGTTTTCTGAATAGCACCAGGTCTAAACCAGGTAACAAAATACTACACTTAGCTTTTATGTATGATTTGAAAAATGTATTTGCCAGTGACACAGCAGTTTAACAGGTTGTTTTGAAGCAAGATGGCAGATTTTGACAATAACGTTTGTCTTTCTCCGCTAAAAAGACTCTACGGGATTGCCAAGCGTGAAATCGCCAAAGCTTGTTTAGGTCTAGAGTTTCTACAGCACAAACAAGTTTTGTCTTATGAACTTAAAATAGATCAGACAAAGAAAGTACTTCACTCGAAATAATACCAGCTGGTGAAATGTTGTTACGTATGTTGTGTAAAAAAACAACAACTTTGTGTCTATATTATTTTATTTCCTGTGAAAGTTATTGGCTGTCATAGAAACAAATACTTGATCCAGCAAAAGGGAAAAAAGTGTTGTCTGGCTGCACTTTCAAGCTTCTCAAAATGAGGTTTGTTTTGCTTTACTTCTGGTCCTTTTGGTCGAGGAGCCTCATGATGAAGGTCTGCAGCCAGACAATAGTTATAGTGGATAAAAAGTGTAACTTGATCAATAAAAAGTAAGCCCATACAACAGTGGCGGCTGGTGGTATATATTTGGGGGTGCGCAAAAAAAAAAAAAGGAAGGAGTTTTATACACAGCTCCACGGCCCATCAGCACCAAGTGCAGATAACAACAGGAGCACATGGAACACACACTCACACAGCAACAAGCACCCACCCAACATGCACATCATCATCACTAGAGTATTTTGAATTAACCATGAGCTCTTTTTTTCTTTTACACATAACTTCGTTAGCAGTAGGGCTTTAGCTGCTCAGTGCCTAGCGCTCCTAAAACAAGATTATAGATGAGCTATAAACTAATGGGGATTAGCACGAGAGTTTAAAATTTTCTCGCAACTCTTCAGGCCTCCCCATTGCCCCCAGTGTTCGCTAATGCCTCGTGCTCCAATGGGAAAACCCCATAGACTTCAGCCACTTTTTAAACTAACATAGGAATATATTCAAAGTTTTTTTTTTTCTTTTTTTTCTGGGTCAAATCAGGGAGTGCGGCGCACTTGCGCCCCCTATTGACCAGCCACCACTGCTATACAAGTCACATGACGAGGGGAGTCTTGGGACAGGTGTGCAAGGTATGGGACTCCTCATAGAGGTCTGCAGACAGATACTTTTGTTAAAATTGGATCGGCATGACATTCAGACCTCACTACAAAATGGCGTGCGCCAGAGAGAATACGGAATAGTGTTGAACAGCTATGAAGGCCTTTTCCCAGCGGTTAGTTCACAAATGTATTTCACTGCATCGCAAATAGGTGTAAAACAAGTTGTGGTATTTGGCTGCAAACTTATTCACAAAAAATATGTAAAAAAATCACAATCTGGGCCAAATCTAGTCAGATTAGCGTGCTTGGAAGTACAGCATAAGCTACGGTTTCAAACGAACTGTCCTTCAATGTGGTATAACCTCAAGTCAACTGAAAACAACTTGGGAAAATAAATAAATAAATAAAAGCCTACAGTTCAGCATTCGATCTTGTCACTACTGTGATTACTTTGGCATAACCATAACCTTCTGTTAGAGTTTCTTGATGTTAGTTGCAATGAGTAGTGCAGAAAACAGTTGTTCCTACGCTTTCATTGTAATGGGTTCGACACATGGGGAGCAACAACCCACCTTCTTCATTCATTTCCAATAGATTTGTGTTTGAAGATGCACGCAAATATGGTGCACATCAAAACATTCTGCTTGTTCAAGTCGCTGTCGCCTAACCTGGTTCACATAGCGCTCTGGATCTACTTTTGCTTACATACTGTACTTCTGGGATTTGGGATCTGGGATGATAATCTTTTGATGGATTGAAGCTTTACAACCAGCCAAAAAAAAATCCTAAATTCTAGTTGATTCTATTTTTTGAAGAACCGCCATGTTTGTTTTGATCCTCCCATTTTATTTTTTCGGTGTTTTGCCTCAACAATCAGGAAACAGCTGATGCTAATGCTCTAGCTTTGCATTGTTAAGTCTATTGAAGCAACAAACAAAGCTTCCATCACTGGAAACACGGTGGTTTGTCACAGGATCAAGCTGGTGTTTAGTGAGGACCATTGTTTCATGTTTCTATCTGCTCTTTTCTGTCTGGTTTTCACCTGAGTCTGTGTTTTCTCTTGTTCAATCATCTTGCCTAAAGGGGGGACAGCAGTGAAGTCTGCTCCAGGGCCCAGGGTGAAAGCAGGGCCAAAAGCGGCTCACGATGAACCCAACATGTGGGGCGGAACGATTTGCTTGCAGCAGTAGAAACAGGAAAGCACCATACCGCCTCGACTCGAGCTTCTGAAAACAGGGATCAAGGCTTCTTGCTGTAAAAGCGAGAGTGCTAATCATTTTACTATCATGCTGCCACGGTTAATCTTGAGGATGCCTTCAATAAGAAATATCATTTTTATGAATCCCTATAGGAACTTATAATGGGAGTCATTACTTCCAGAGTCAAGGCGTGTACTGTCACTGTGGTGTCTGAACCATTGGTGAACCAAAAAGCAAACCTAAAGACCCCAGGGGAGCCAGATGGATTGTCAACAATTTGTGTCTGGATGGCCAGGTTAACTGTTGTCTAACAGCAAGTTAGAGATGTTATGAATATTCTGTCTACTTTGAATACTAAGCGTATGATGAAACAGTTGTAATAAGCTATAATCTTGTCAGAGGTGACGTCTAATGCTGTGACAAGTTTCTTAAAAGATGTTCCGAGACGTGGCCAGTTTTACAGACCTGATCACAGCCTCCTCGCCTGGTGGTCTCTGAAGAACTGAATCCCATGTGTGAGCTAAGGTGAAAGCTCCTTCCTCTCTGTTGATGGTCCGCGTGCCCCGCTTTCTGATCTCAATTGTTGCTCTTTTTCAAATATTTTTGTATTGTCCCCAGTCCATGATGTCATTTTGTCTTTTTCAGTGGTCGTATATTGCTGACTTGAGGTTTTCATGTGTCACTTTCTCTTACATCTTTTAGGAGACACGTAACAACATCAGATTATCAGGTATGATCTTATAGATTATTACAACTGTCAAATCAAAGAAAAATCCAACGCTTAGCAAGTTAGACTGTCTTTGACGTACCAATAAGTTGACATAAGAAATGTACAAATTCAGAGGTAACAAGAATGACAGACATTACATGTGTCCAGTTTTTATAAGGGTGCTGTGTTTTCAACCAAGAGCCAACTTTTTCTTAAAACAAATCTATCTTAAACTAATTAGGCTGCAAATGGATAAGCGTTAGTCCTGGTCACATCTCCAGCCTGCATTTCTCCTTCACAATGGTTCTCCTGAAGGTTTCTCTTTTTCTGTTTTCTTTATAGTTTTTCAATGTCGAGAAAGAGGGTCTAAGAGATGCTGGGCCAATTTGGTTGTTAGCTGTTAAACATCCCGATGTTCTGCTAAATCAACAATCTTGCTAAATCCTCAGAGACGACAGTTTGCTTGGGATCTGAATTGCCATCATTGTTGCTATTCGCTCTAGTTCGTCACTCCCCCGTGTCGAACCCATAACTCTGCTCCAACCAAAGACTCTCTTGTCCCACCGGGCCAACATGGCGACGATCTAGGTTCATGGTGTGAGCGGTGCAGTGTGAACAGTGAATGAATCTGTGGTTAGACAAACTGACACAGAAAAAAAAACAACAGCACAGCATGGCTCCGTCGAACTGCGAGCGAATGAGATAGAGCCGTGTTAAGAGGACCCTAGCCCTCATGGAAAGTGGGCGTGGTTGGGGGTGGTTTGGTGGTTGAGAAATTAAAATAAAGAAAGAAGAAAGGTGGGTGCATTTTTTTTGTTTGTTTTCTTTTTTTTTTTTTTTTTTTTAAACGGGACACACATAACATGCGCTGTACCTTTGAGTGTGCCGTCTGATAGGGCCCAACTCACCCCCGGAACCATTATATCTAGAGGAATGAAAGCCAGTTCAGTTAGTCGTATGAAAAGCAGACAGCAAGAAGAAAGAGAAGAAGGGAGAAGAGTGGTTTGTGGAGTTAAATGTTTGGTCAAAAAACTCTGTCGATGTTGTAGTTTTGATGAGAATCACTAAAACTAGATGCTAGCTTAGAAAATGGGAGAAAGCTTGAGTTTTAATGTAGGCTATGTAACTTTTCTGATTTGTTTACATAGAATATTCCACAGTATGGCTTTACACTTTGTTCAAACAGCAAAAGATGTTAATAGAGTAAAAGTATTTCAAATTGCTGAGCTTTTGCATTGGCGTTGAAAGACAAAAACATTCTTTTATAGACACACTTTGATCAGTTGGTAAAGGTTTCTCCTGATTTGTAAATTTGTCTTTTCAGAGAAATTAATCAGAAGTGACTGATTTTATAGTATGTTTTTGTTTTTAACTGAGGTAGTGAAAACCCTATAGAAAAAAAACAAAACAAAAACTGATCAATAACATGAGTGCCAAAAAGTCTTTCTGTTGCATAAACGGTTATATTTTAATCTAAATCTTTACCACAACACTTTTCCAAAAAGCTTTTGTTAAAAAACGATTATTCAAAATGTTTTACTAAGCTTACCCATGCACTTAAACTTCATCACAATCCCTTTGGATCTGGCTTTCTAGCATAAACGGTTGGTAAAATATTAACTTTTGAACAATAAATAAGCCAACTGTGCCCACAGTTAATGGAACTCACAATAGTGGAAGATCGCTCTGTTTCTGGAAGTACTTTGCCCCATTGTAAAGTGCCATAGGCTTTTGGAAAAAATCAAATATTATGATTGAAAGACATACCGCGGCCTAGCCAGCTACTGTATGTGCTAACTTCGATGTTTTCAATCTAATAAGCACATCTACAACTTGAAATTTGGCAAAATGCCTTAATACTTGGTAGTTTATGAAGCTGCAGAAATGGATTTTAAACAAAAATGTAAGTCTTCTGCTTCTGACTCACCACAGAGCTGATTAGCAAGAACATTTTCAAACTTTTTATTTATTGAATTTTTTTTTTTTTTTTTTTTTTTCGAAAACCCTATGGAGATTTAACATGGGAGCCCGAAGTCACAGTTGAGGAAGTAGGTTGTCACAGTTGAGCTCCATAAAGTCTTTTCGGATTTCTCATAATGCTAATTTGGAAGCGCTAAAAACATAACGTTAAAAGTATTAAAAAAAAAAAAACATACAAAGTCAGCACCATGCAATTAATGGTGTTAACTTTATATTAAATGTACTGTAATGAGCACACCTGACTAGATTTACATATAGGCCTCGCTTGTTTATAGTAAACCTATGCGAAGTTATTATTTTCCTGCATCATTGTATCAGTCACAAAGCTCAAGGTTTGTGTTACTTTGAAAATAAAGGGCCCACTGAGTTTAATGCCATACTATGGAAACAATCCATGCTCTAAAAATGTTACATAGTGCATCTTTACTATTTGCAGTAAAATCAAATGACCTCATACTGTATACAAAGGAAGAAGTAAACTTGTCATTTTTGTTTTTTGATTTACTAAATATGGTCGAGATTTGGTTGAAACGACTAAAACTAAATAATCCTGGGGGAGGCACTCAATAGCTATCGCTCTTGGCAGATGATAGAAAGTAGACTTTGCAATCAAAGTGAAAACTGGAAGAAAAGAGACGTCGAGAGAGTCAAAGAGAAAGAAAGAGGGAAAGAGGGATGGAGTAAGGCCAGAAGGAAGCAATGGAAAGTTAAGCTGGTTTTGTGTTCCTGCGTGTCTTTCCAACAATTCTGAGTCCATTACAATCTTTTTCCCGATCACTATCCATCCCATAAATCTCCTCAAATCACCAAAAACACCACAATTACACAACTTACATCTGCTTCCATTGAGTACACAAAAAAATGTAATCCTGGTAACTCAAAAAACGCCAGGAAAATAACTTAAAAAAACAAGAAATTTGCAAAACCAAAAAAAAAAAAAAACGACTTCCAAGAAAGTTAGCAGTGAAAATGTTAGTGTTAGCATTTGGAAAGAAAGTCAGATTAGCATGTGATCGCAACCTAAAAACAGACCAATATAGTTGACATCTGTATTTCTCAAGAGCACATTAGAAAAAATGTATTTTCAAGAAGTCAAAATTATATAAAAATCAAAAAAGTCCACTGCTTCTTTTCAAGAATTCAAGAATACTGGAAAGTAGCTAGCTTTTGTGATGCTAGCAAATATGTTTAGCTAAACAGAAGCCAGTGGAAAGAAGAAAAAACAAACGAAAGTTAAAAAAAAAAAAAAAATCAATCAAGCAAAATGTGTCACGCCTATACAACCGAAGGAGAGGAGCACAAGATGGCGGAAACTGCTAGCGATAACAAAAAAAAGCTAGCAAAATGTGCGCTATTCCTGCTCCTTCGGTTGTACTAACTTCATGCACAGAGAGGTGAGCGGAGGAGAGGTGAATCTACGTCAACAAATCCCTCAAAAATCCAATTATATCCTCCTCCGTCTAGCTCTAAAAAACAGCACCATGCACCATGCTACGTCCCAAGCGCCGCTAAGCTAAATCAGGCAAGGCTAAGTGGCTAGGAGAGGCTAAACCATGTGGTCGACTGTTCGAGCTTGGCAAAAGTTGAAACTACAGAAGTTTTAATAGATTTGTAGTGAAAAAAAAATGACATATCTAAGAAAGCTTCTATCAAGATTGGCCAAACAGAGCAGGCGACTAATGGAAAGCCGAGTTAATACGCTGCCAAAAACAGAATATTTACGTTAGCTAAAGTGACTATGTTGCAAATCTTGTTTTGAGTAGATTTGACTAAATTCTGTTTTACATTTTCACAGATTTTTTCATTTTCACAGATTTTTTCATAGTTTACCAAATTATCTCTTTGCTATGTAAAATGTCAATGTGTTAGTTGAAATCTGAGGCTAATAGAACATTGCTAGATGCTAGCTTGATAAGTTGAAAACAACTAAGCCTGTGTAGTAGCAAATCAGTCAGATGTACAAGGAAAAATACTGTAGGCTTATTCAATATGATGAATTAGAAGAGTACATTTTGAGTTGAAATATTCATATTTTGACTTCAAATAGAATTTACCAGAGCTTATTTTAAATTTTGCCATAAACTGACAAAATATGATTTTTTTAATTATCTTAGTCAAGATTTTAATAATTTACCCATTTTAAAGCACCTATGACATTTTGTACCACCCATTTGAAAATGGGGTACTTGTTTTGGACTTCAAAGCCTGAACTAGGTCCAAGTAGTTCCTAGCTCTCACAAATCCTTTAGCACAGAGCTTCCCAACCTGGGGCACCAGAGATTGCAGGGGGTCCCCAGAACTTTTTTTAGTCAATGGTTCAAATTTTAAAAGTTTTTTAGTGGTATTTGATCAGCACAGATGTTGTTTATCTGTCTGAAACATATCCTTTTCAGTTAAAATTCTGATAAAGTAATGTATTTGTGGGGGACAACAAGGTTATTAACATGGGATCTCGACGAGTCCCCGGTACAAGCAGAGGCTCTCTGAGCAAAGAAGGTGGAAAGCACTACTTTAGCACATGGTAATATCCACATGCATTAACTTTTGTTAGCAATTAAGTCTTAAAAACACATTTTTTTGGACAGCAAAATGAGACTGGAGGTGACCACTCAAGCTCAGCCAATCAGAGCACTGCATTTTGAGCTTGAAGAGAAATAAAATGCTTTCTATTGTGATTGAAATAGTACACAGATTTTTTCACAAAGTACTGCATTTGCAATTGACTTTTGATGGAAAAGACAAAGCTTAGCAATTGACTGAAAAGTACTCCAGTTTTAACTAAAATGTTGTTAAAATAGTTATATTCAAAATGTTCTAAATATTTCATTCTACATAAGTCATTTTTTACCTATTACTTATTTATAATGACATCATACATTGAGGTTGTACAATGGAGCATAACTTTCCTTACAAAAAAACCTTTCAGACAGACTTTTAGATTGTAAAAATTGGTTCACGTTAAGTAAAAACTACACATAACAAGATTGCAAGTCAAAACGTATATTAACTAATGTAGATATTCTCATTTTTGCAGCGCATAAAGGAAACCGGGAAGACGGTTGGGGTTAAGGGTTCTGTTACTGAAGCTCCCTGACTGTGCTCTTTCGGATTCGGCCAAATCAAAAAAAGCCAAAAAAGTTGAAAATTAATAGAAAATTCAAGCTCAAGCTCAAGCGGGTTTTCAAGCAGGACTCAGAAAGATGTGGAAAGACTACCGACCAGCCAGCTCCTTCTCCTTACTCCGTCTCTTTTTCTCCAGACGTTTCAATCTCTTCTCCTCCCTGCGCTTAGCCTCCTCGGCCTCCTGGTGGCGCCGGCACTTGTGGAAGTTCTCCACCACCACGCCCACGAACATGTTGAGCACGAAGAAGGCCACGATGAGGAGGAAGGAGATGAAGTAGAGCAGCATCCACGGGTTGTAGTTCATGATGGGCTGGAGGGCAGACAAGGAGGAAAAATGTGAGAAACTGTGAATTTGATCTGAAGTCTGGTGTCTATTCTGAAAGATTCTGTCCTTCTACCATAAAACATGTATTATTGCTGGATTGCACACTACAAGATATAAGGGATTAATATACAGTATTTTATAACAGACACAGTCACATTGTACATTATTTCACTTGATCAGTTAATGTAGCTATGATCAGGGGCGTTTTCAAGATGTGGTAAGATCTGGTGCTCAGCAATCACATTTGTTCATCTGAGTAAAATATAAGGCCTTTTCTCACTGTAGGAACTTTTTTTCAATTCCTAGTACTGTTTTAAGTTCCAGTCCCCATTAAGCGCGTTCACACAAAGCAGGAACTATGGACTGGGACTGCTCTTGGGTAAGTAGTTTCAGTCTGTAGGCCAGGAACGTTTTGGTGACACAAGCACATATAATAACTTGTTCTACAGCAGAATCTGTGAAAATCACCCTGTGCTACACTGTCATGCCCATGACTTGTGTCGCACTCATTTATTAAGTTTAGTGAACGGTTGTTTTACACGCAAGAGTTTGTTGTACTCACAGTGGTGTTGGATTTATTCCTTCTAAATCTTTAATGCTGATCAGACAGAAGTCACTTCCCTCTTGCAACTCTTTACAACTTTTTCTCTTCCCAATCGTCTCCCACACACACACATTCAGCCAGTCGTTTTGCACCAAAGTATAAGAGACTTTGGACCTGGTCTACGATCTCTGACCGTCTCTGACCGTAGGCACATCAATCCTACCAGCTGCGGGTGTCTTACGTTGAGTCTTTGTAGTGGGTGCAGTTCAGGGCCTGCGCGGGTTTCTTACCTTAGCCTGTTGGGATACCCAACGGTGGATGGGCAAATTGGTTTCAGGGCTAGACCCATTGACATCTGGAGCTTTTGTCCCCAGCAGTTTAGCCTTGCTACGACCAAGGTTTGTTTGAGTGAACATTTAACACACTTTCAGTCTGGTGTTTTCTGTTAGTGACAAAGCCTATTGACTTTTTGTAGTACAACAAAAACCTGTAACATCTGAATTAAATTATATTGTCAGTGGTGGTTTTTGGTTCGATCGATGTCAACCACAGCACAAGTTTTACATTGACAGTGGTATTCTTTTTCTTATTTACTTGCAGTGTCTCTTTAAATGACTGTAGATAAACCCACACACCTGCTGATCCACTCCGACAGCATCCAGCCCGTCATACATGATGTCCACCCAGCCATCTTTGGACGCCAGGACAAACAGGGACATCAAAGCCTGCACACGAAACAAAACAATACAACAAAAAACGTTAATCAAGTCTCCTAATAGTAACACATTCCTTATACGCATTTCTGTGTTGAACGTACCTGGCCCAAGTTGTCAAAGTTGTACTTGTGTCTGACCCATTTGTAGCTGGCCTGCAGACAGTCCGACTTGTTGGTAATGTTCCTCACATCTTCTCCTTGACAGACGAAGAATTTCCCCTTGAAAAGCTGGAGGGAGAAACAACAAAGACAATGCAGGACAAGTGTTAGCGATGGAAGGGTAATGCATTTGGGATTTCCTTCTGTGTCTGGAATGAAAAGTTAGCTTGAACCGTGTTGCTGATAGATTTTCTGAAAAGTTGATATTCTGAGCATGTTGTACTTCTTTTTAAAGCTTAGACCCTCCAGAATACTATCCAGAATATCGTAAATTACACAAATTACATGCTGGTTAATGCTATCATATTTTACACTGGCAAAATGTATCAACTAGTAACTCAAGAAGAAAAGATAACTTCAGCACAGATCAGACTAGCAAACAGAGTTTTGGTCGGACACATGAAAATCTAATACTAATTTTGGTTATAATCAGCATTAGTCAGACCAAAACTGCAAAGTCTTAGCTTCACAGTCAATTGTTTTGTTGTCACTGACACAGAGTACAACGAAATTACATTTTGGAGTGAGCCTCCGGGGCCGCTGCACTATGCACGCCACCACTCGCTCTTGCGAACATAAACAAATTACATAGTAGTACAATGAGATAACAGCACATAGACCCAGTACACGTGGTCATGTGGTAGAACTTTTTCTCCACAACAAAAGGACTAAATGGTAAAGCTAGAAGAGAGATATGGGGCTACGGCAGAGATGTTTACAGAACAGTCTGTGCCTGAACTTCAGAAAAAAGATAAGACTGTTAACCAGCTGCTCTACTGGCTCTTGATAGGGAAAAAAGCAAGGCAATTAGCACAGTTAGAAATACATTTTAATTCAATTTAGGCTGATCTTATTGGGTCAATTTATTCTATTTGAAAAGTTAGGACACAGTCCTGACCCCCAGCGTCAAGCTCGCACCGGATCATGGAGTGACTTCGACACAGGGATGTCTCGCCTTTTTTCACCTGAATGTAACTTTTAAAGGTCGTAGGGTCAAATTTCAATCACAAATGTTGATTTAGCAGCAGAATTTTTATTTTCGCACAGTGATAAACTCTTGTAGTTAACTGACAACGATGCGATTTCGACTTGTTTCCATTGTTTATGAGCGGTGGCTCTTTCTGCATAACAGGTGTGCACACATCGCCCGTGTTGATCAACAAAAAATCCCTCTATACATTTTGTTTTTATTTTATACTGAAAAGTAAATTTGTGATTTAAAAATTCAAATAATGGAATAAACACACAGTGGAGGTCAAATAAAAAAATCCCCAAAAAACAATAGTAATTTGCTTTTGAAGCAAATCTTTCAATTCATTCACTTTTTAGAGGCAATATTAAAGGTTGTATGAAGGATTTTTCAAATCCAACAACTGTTTGCTGTTTTTTCAAATGATGCACATGTGTTTCCTCCCAGGGCCACGCCCTTCACTGCTACTGGGCCAATGAGTTAATTAGGAACACTGTGGGTTTGCTTGACAGGTTCACAGGCCAATAGATAACGAGGTACCTCGTTATCTATTGGTCAACGTTTTACTGGCCTCAACATGTCCACAGTGTATATATGTTTACATTTATTTTTTGTTTAGCATTAGTACAAGGGTGTTACACATTTATGCAAATGTTTTTTGACCAAAACTGACAACAAACTCTTTTTGAAAATCCTCCATACAACCTTTAAGTTTTTGATTAAATCAAAATTAAAACATTTGCACATTTGCATTTTATTTTCATTAGGAAATTTTGATTCATGTCACAAACTTCCTCAAGTTTGTGTCATGAAATTGGTCATATACTTGAGGAAAAGAGACATGTTTGACAGTGAGCATGAGATTTGGCAATCATCGTTAATAATCGCTAAATCGTAAAACTTAAATGTGATAGCGTGACATCCCTACTTCGACATTTCATCCAGTTTCATGGTCAGACCAGTGACTGTGCGTGACAGATCACTACTTTGTCTCTCGATGTCCAGTCTTCTCTCCAACTCCACAAACAGCTGTTTTGACACTGAACAGTTTCTCGATTGGTGCCACTCTCTTGACGTAAATCCTTTAGTCGCTCACTCAAATCTCCAGTTATCATAAGTTTGTTGAACCCAGACAGGCACTGAAAAATGAACAACTAAAGCAAAAGTAAGCTACCTAAAGAGGCACTGCACTGTCTCTAAACCAAGACTAATCCAAGACAATCATACGTAATACAAACACATGGAAACTGAAAGAAACGTCTGAGTTTTGAAAAGGATTATCATTGATCGTTGTTGCGGTCGCATACTTCTGAACCATTCATCACGGAGAGTTCGAAGAGAGAAAACCTTTGGCAGAGCGAATCGGAAAAGCATATTTGTATAAAGCAATAAGCCCGGTCTGATTGTAATGGCCACGGCGACGGTCGGTTCCAAACTTTCCTGGCAGCAGGTGAATCCAGACGAGAATGAAACGGTCTGCGTGTGGACAGATTCTATTCTTTTGTTATCTTTGGCTCGGCAGATCAATGGGGAATTTATGGGAATCGCGTTTTTGTAGGGAGGCGTTCAGAAGTCTGGATTGTGAGGCGAGTGTAGGAAGTCAAAACAGGATAGCCACACAGCAGCCGCAGTGACGTGATTGAAAAGGATACGCACTGACTTCTGTGTTGCATTAGAACAGGCTGATTTGGATTTTTTGTTCTTTTTTTTATTTGAAAGTCAACGCTGGAACATTTCTTACTGACAAGGGAATAACAAACAAACAAAAACAATAATCATACCCAATTTTTTTTGTACTACAACAAAAATTGCACCTAAATAATTACTATTTATTAAATTAATGTTAGTAGCTTAAATGTTGTGATGTCATTTGAAGAGAATCGATAGGTCTACAACACGGATCACCAGTAACAATTTACTTGTGGTCCAGTTGGGTCCAGTTGGGTCCAGTCCCAGACTTTAATTTTTTTTAAGTTTGTCATTATAATGAAAAAACAATAGTGTTTCTACACTGATCAGAAATGATCACTGTGTTTGTGATGGAGTCATTTCAAGTCTGTTCTGGACCACGTCTGTCCCACCGTTTGTCAGTGGGACAGAGAGAAAACGCTGACTGAATGAAGCCATGTGATTGGCTGATTGGCAATAGGACACACACGATAACTCTTTCAAACTTTACGCAGCACAAAAATCACACATGAATATGTGTGTTGTCTAAATACAAGTAGGCTATGAATCTGCAGACGCAGAGACGCACTGCACCGACATGACCCGTATGTTTCTGTCACTAGCACTGTGCCAATGTGAGAAGGACGAATCAGATTTGCCACAGGAATGTTGTAGAACGTTCATTATGCACACGTTCTTTAAATAGGCTACACTCTACTAACCTGGCCAGCCAGATGGTTTATCTCGCGGTATTTGTGAATTCACAAACACGAGATAAACCATCTGGCCTTCGTCCGGCTCGATTGGTTTGAGAGTCCGAACCAAGCGATGACCAGCCCAATCACATCACAGCAGCGTGGTTTTGAACCAATCACATTGTAGCAGGGAGGGCTAACACGGGCCGTTAGCTCCCCGGTGCCGCAGCCGAGTCTGATTCAAGCTAAACAAAGATGGCGGCTCCCGTGGATGTTCGTGTTTCTGCTGCTTTTGATGCGGTTTCAGCAGAAATACGGAGTCATTTCTTTTTGAAAGAAGAGCCGTATGTGTGACACGTACTTGTTCTATCTCACGCGGACATTGGATACACCATTACGAGTTGTTGCTGTGATTGGCTAGCTCAAATAAGGTAGGCCCCACACCCAATCAGCTCGAAGTATTTCACTAAACGCCCCGCCTTTTCTCGAACGCTTTCAGCGAGTCAAGTCCAGATGGATATAGTGAGAACTCAGATAGGAGTTCAACACATATCCATCTGGCGTGAACCAGGTTAACACTCTACAGCAGCCATTCCCAAACTTTTTGGAGCCGCGGCCCCCCAATTGTCTCGTAGATTGCCTAAGGCCCCTCAGTAATATTTCACACTCCATTCAAAATTAAGTAGAATGTAAATAATAATGCCTGTGGACCGAGTGTGGATTTAAAGAATAAATTAATAAAATTAAATATTAAAGTTAGTTTCAAACCCAGTTTTCTATCATGCTTGTTGGGTGGACAACCTTTGGAGGCCCCCCTGTAGAGATCCTGAGGACCAGGGGCCCTGGATCCACTTTGGGAATCACTGCTCTACAGACTCACAGACTGCGCTGCACCAACGTGAACCACGTATTTCTGTCTTTGGCGCTGAGCCACAAGTGAGAAAGACTAATAACAGTGACGATGTGTGTGCACTCTGCACAGCGCTTCTTAACAGAATCACATCTACATACTGTAGCCTCTCTGTGAGTGTTTGGGAGTAGGGTCTGGACGAGGCGGCACTTATGTCTGGATCTGCATCGGAGTCTATCATTCGGGGGACCTGGGGTCTACAACAAGCCTCTATAAGAAGTACATACATAAATGTTGTTTAAATAATATTAAAATATATAATATAGCTGTGTACTTAATAAAACACTAAATATTAAAACCAGGGTTCCTGATTTTCACACTGCAAATCACAAAGTAGGCAGAAATCTATCCAACTCTTGTACATTCTTTAACACGCAGTAACAATCCACATAAAAAGCTTTAAGGCTGCAGTCACGGCTTAAGAACATTTCTTTTTACAAACAGCAAAGTGAAACTGGAGTGGACCACCCAAGCACAGCTAATCAGAGTTTAAAAACTGTACTATTTGACAAAACACAGAGGTCAGGTTTACTTAAAAAGTGCTGCATTTGGAATATACTTTTTGATGGGAAAAAAAATCTAGGTACACCTGCATAAAAAAGGACCAATTTTAATTATTTTATTAATTATTTCCTTGACTTCCAAAACCATAAAAAAAGACAACTACTACACACACATATGACTGGTCCTGACTATCCCATCTGTACAAATCTCCCTTTAACTGCAGGGTTAATGGTTCTATTGTCCGTGACGTGTTGTGTGGTCCCATCATTAACCTCTCGTGTTCTTAGACAGATGCTGTGCTGACGTGAGAGTAGAGCGTACCCCAAGGACACGTGCTGGCTCCTATAGAGTTTGTCCTTGTGTGTGTGTGCTCAGGCGAAACAGGAGAAGCAGAGCCAATACAGTGTCCTTCATTGATATTGACACTCCTGCTAAACTCCATGATGTTGATTTGAAAAATGTTTGGCAGACTTTGGGACAACAGTTGTTTAAAGGATCTTTTACAGTTTGTTCATAGTAAACAGTTAAAAGCCTAGTAATATTGTAGATGTTGAGATGACTTTTAAAGTTCAAAGCTCTAGAACTATTAAACTATTAAATACTTCTTCAGAAATTAATAACTTTTATTGTTCATGTAATAAAAAATCATGTAATAAAAAATATAAATGTAATAATAATAATAATAATAATAATAACCCTATCCCAGTGACTTGGGCCTGAGGCAAGGCAACATCCTGGACAATGGCCAGTTTGTTACAGGGTTAGACAGACAACCATTGACTCTCTCATTCACTCACAGGGGAAATTGCCCATTTAACCAAAACATGTATGTTTTTGGAGGTTGAAGGAAACCGGAGTACCCAGAGGAAACCCACAGTGACACGAGGAGAACAACAAAATTATTTATTAAAAATAAAGACCATTGAAGTAAATATACATATATTTCACTAGGAATAGTATACTTTTAATATTGACAAATTAACCTTGATAACTTTTTTTTAACTTTGATTTTTTTTTTTTTTTTTTTAATTAACCATGCATTTGCTCAGTATGTAATTCAACGAATGTTGCCTAATGGACAGTGTCACATTACATGCTTGTAATACAAATCTTCGTCATTGTTAATATTTACATTTTGTCTATATTTTAAGCTTATAAACTTCTTTTAAAACAGCAAAGTGAAACTGAAGAGGCCCACCCAAGCACAGCCAATCAGAGAGCAGCATTCAGCTCCTCATGAGAACTACAATTCTTTATTATTCAATTCAGACAGTGCTCCTTGGTCTCATATTACTATTATTTATCATAAACCTTTTAGTGGATTTACAACTAAAAACGTTAACTACCCAAACTTAAAAGGTGCACTGCGCAAGTGTCAAAGTTTAAGAACAGGGGTACCATCTTTGGCGTTTCGTGGCATTGCACTATTCCTTATTACTCAACTGAAGACGACTCTTATGGCTTAAAAGTCTCTTGTTGAGATGTTGGTTTCTGCATGTTTTGTCAGGTAAGAAGACAAATTTTAATTATTATTACTCTGAAAATGTAGATGCTGACTATTATATTTGTTATTTTTGACCGATTGCAAAGTTTGCAAACTCCAAAAGTCAGACATAGAAAGTTAGATTAGAGACTTTGGTATTTATTTGTGTGTCTGTTTTAACTTCTAATCTATATAATCACCAAATGAGTGTCCCATTGATCTCCAGAGCAGTTCAGAGATTAATCCATTTCTCAAAAGCATGTCTGAGTTCCTACACTTTGCTGTTTTCATCAGTTGTCTTCTATGATCCACTAGATGGAGGTGTTTGGACAGTAGATGACGGTATTTACTCGGTATTGACTGCAACTTTTTTTAAAAATGTTTATGCGAAACAAATACAAATAATAATAATATTACAGTCACTTCTGCCCAACCACTCACATTCATGAGGCTGTCTGCGCTAATAGAGTCAACCTCGGTAAGTTTACAAAACGTCATGGTGAACATTCAGACAAGTGCAAACCAACTGCATTTTGATATTTTGCAATCTTGAGCATTTTAACTTACGCAGTGCACCTTTAAGTCTATTTTTTTGGCTAAAACATGTCTTGGTCTACCTTTTAAAATAGGTCATCTTGGTACTTCAAAACTTTAAATTAAAATCTTTTAAAACCAAAAATGACATGTTTACAGTCAAATTTGCACAATGTCTGAAAACCTTTGCTCATCTTCGCCCTGGATGCGGATGCTTTTGACAGTTCTGTTTCCTTGGACATCGGCAGGAGGCGTCTATAGGACTCCAGCGTCTCCCAAAGGTCAGAGCGGAAGAAGAGGATTGTTCTGTGATTGAGCTCCGGCGCTGTGAAAGAAGCCCGTTCTTCCATCCATCAATAACCAAACGTGAGACCTCTTTAGTCGGCTGAGATGGATGGAGCGGGGAGCAGTGACATCAGCGGGAGGCCAGAGCGATCATGTGAGAGGTCGAGATGTGTGTGATGTGTAATGTGGAGTAATGGAGACTCAAAGCTAGTGTAAGTGGTGAAAGTAGAGTTTGTTGTTTTATTGTAGGGCAGATGACCTTTATCTATCCACAAATGGCAACTATAGCCTACATAAAATAAGTAGCTCAGTGAAAAAACAACAGCTTCTAAGAGGGAATGGCAATTAAACTGTACTTTTCAGGACATTAGGCACATCTGATTAAGAGCCGCATCAACAAATTTAGGTAGGAAAAAAAAAAATACATACATACATTGGTTGCAACTACTACAGGATCAGGTGGTACGTATGTTGCCTTTGCTGGAATGTGCAGTCAGAGAGTGCAGGCTCCTGTGTGCAGTTTTATACTTAACGCAAAATTGACTTCTGTTTGCAACAATGAACCTTAACGCCGGAGACAGCACCTGTTTCGCAAAGCCTGGGTACATTGCCTTGCTTTCCATCCAAAGCCAGTTTCTTTCAATCCAAGGCAAGTGTCTTTTCTCAGCTCAAACTGAGGCTAATGGAACAGACTTCATAATAAGACACAGCTGAGGGACTGGTTCAGGTTCTGAGTAGGGCCTATACAAAATTGTATTAGGCCTTTTTCACTTGTTTACAAAAAATAAATAAATTTGCCTAGTTTGCATTTTAAGTACTTTGAAAACACAATTGTTTTCCTTTTAAAATGATCATAGTGCATTATGGGTAAAATCCCCAGGGCAAGGCAGTGGGGATTTTACCCAAGGCATTAGCCACATACTAACCAAACGAAGGACACTGCCTGTGGAGGACATGAACATTGGGACATGACTTGGATGATGTCAGTGTCTTGCCACGACCAGATCAAACCAAGACAAGGTTGGAAACAGAAAGAGTTTCTATGAACCACACTCACTTTAAAATGAGAGGATGAGTCTCCATTTGACAAAGTTTTGGTCTGATTTATTGATCATTAGTTCTCTTGACCCTGATCGTCAAAAAGGCAAACACTGTTGTTTTTCCTAGGTTCATATATTTGACAATTGCTGCTGGTGCACTTCCTGATTAACGCGTATCCTCGAGTTCTCACATCAGTCACAACAAAAAGGAATGAATGAGAAACTAGCACAGAGACAGAAGAACGCGTACACATGGAGTTTGGACGAAATAAACTGTGAATATAGCACTGGCTCTGAACCTCCAACCAACACCACGAAAAGGTTACTGACACCTTTACAGTGCATTGATTGATAGCCCTGAATTCAAGCCAAAGAATTTCCAAAACCTAGTGTGACTTTGAACTAAAATAGTAAAGTGAGAAGCAGAAGTGTACGTGACTGAGCTGCAGAAAGTGTAACACAGAAGCAGGAAAAACCGAGAGATGCGTCTGCTCACCTGGACCCCGAGAATGCCGAAGATGATGAAGAAGGCACAGCAGATGACCACGATGTTCCCGATGGGTTTGAGAGAGGACATGAGGGTCTCCACCACCAGCTTCAGGCCCGGAGCTCTGCTGATCACTCTGCAACACAAAACAGCACAGTAGGGATTCAGGAAAGTGTCAATTTTGTATTCTAAATGATGCATACTCTTAATTGCTTGGATGTCAAGACTAAAAAGTTTTTCAATCATCACAAATATTTTCCTTGCTGTAGGTGATTTGTAGATTTACAACTTATGGTACACGGCGAACACATCTTGCGTTGTCAACTCAGCGCTAAGTCGAAAGGCTGATGAAGTTAGCAGAGGAAACAGCGCCTCAGGAGTTATATCCATCCAAAGAATCAAGGAACGGGGATGTTCTAAAGACGGCCAGGGCATTGTACGGTCTGAAGAGTGTCCAATATGCAAAACGTGCCTTTCAAAGTTCAAATAGTTTATGAGATCATCCACAATCTGGCCCTAGAACAAGCCTGGCCCAATCGGCTTTCTCATACCAAGTAACAAAGCAAAGGAATAAACTCCCCACTGAGCTGATCAATGTTAGGAATTGGTTCCTTGTAAACCAGAGATACACACATTCACACAAATTGTATTACCTACGTGATGTGATGTGATGTAATGTAATGTAACTAAGCTATTATTATTATTATTATAAGAAAAGTTGCAGCTAAAAGTGCTAACACATCCAACATGATCCAGCTTCTGCGATACAATCATCCCTTGCCATTGGTCCAAGTAAATGGAAAAAAAAACCTAAGTATATTCTTTAAGTGAAGTGCTCCAAACATTGTCACGCCAAAAATAAACAAAAAATAAACATTTATGCTTCATTTGACATAAACTACGATCTAAAAGTAAAACAAAAACATGACAGGCCGCTGGGAAAACAAAAGTTGTGGGTGATGTTGCCTTGGTGAGTCAGTTAGTAATCGATCCCTCATTGTAAAAAGAATGAGAACATTAAAGCAATCATTAAAGGGACAATGATGTTTTAAAAAAATTCTTGATTGATTATCTATTTAAAACATAATTTCTTCATAATTAATTCATTATTTTTAGTCTACATAATTATGGAATACAGTTTATCAAATGTCACTACTTTTGTTTTTCTTTTTTATTCATGCAGATAATTGTAAAAAAAAAAAATAAATAAATAAATCACTCATAAATGACTACACAGTATTTTTTGTAAATCAAACCTGAAAATTTGCTAAAATTCTCTTCTTTAATGGTGTAAAAAAAAAAAAAAAAAACTTCATAAATCATATGAGACATTGATAACAGAAGCCCAATGTCGCAATAAAGAAACAGACTTGGCATGTTGCATGTTAGGGTAATATCCTCCAGCTACGGTAGTCCTGACCAAGCCTAGCAAGAACATCTGGAGATGGGTCCCCGAGCGCTGCACTGCGGCGATCACTGCTCCTGAGGAGATGCTCCAGAGGCATTGAAGGATGGGTCAAATGCAGAGGACAAATTCCCTACGGGGACAATAAAGTGTACCTTAACCTTAACTCTGAGGCCAATACGAAGAAATAAAAACTATGTATTTGAACAGACATATGCAATAACTAGAGAATTTGTAAATCACAATAAACAATTTCACCCGGACGTCTATCACAAACTTGCTAAAACAACAGCACTAGCTTCACACCTTTCTCCCCTGATCCCCGATAACAGTGTCGACATTAGTCCGGGGCACTTTGAGTTGGCGGATGCCTGGCAGCAGCAGGAGCAGATGGAGCTCCGATGCCTGTGGTGTTGCTCTCCTCACTGCTCCACGGCCCTGCGGCACACACTGACTCTGCACCGACACTACAGCGCCGACTCTACACTGACCTGGTGGCAATGTTGGAAAGACACAAAAGAATGCTGCTGGGTTGTGTTCCAAGTCAAATAAGGTTAAGTAGATGTGAAAAAATAGGATGTAGATGAATTAAAGTGGACATTTTCTTTGATTGTACCAGGGTTATGCACTAACGTCTTCCGGTCTCAGATAGACATAGGTCGCTATATCTGGTGGAGTAGTTGCCATAGTGACACAGTTGTTAACTCCAAATGTGATGGACATCAGACGAGGGTTTTGGGCTAGTCCTGAAGCAATCTTCTTCTTCTTAAAAAAAAAAGTTCTCTTTTGTCACCTGTTGTAGACACGGCAGGAAAAGTGTAGATTCTGAACTGGGTTTTTATAAGGAAAAGTTGTAAAAGTGAGCAACTACTCGAAGCTCCGTGCACATACCGAGATTAGCTGTGTTTTGGCTCTCTGAAAGACTGACAATACTGAGCGGTAGGGCTGGGCAATATCATAACATATATCATATACAGTGGTCCCTCGGTCTATCGCGGTTCACTTTCCGCCGCTTCGCTGTTTCGCGGATTTTTTTTTAGTGCAATTTAGCTTTTTTTTTTACAGTGCTTGGTCCTATAGACGTGCGCTGTAAGCGTGCTTTTGTCTCAAACACACTGTTTGGGGACAGTATCACATCGCAGCATTCACAGACAACAGCACAGAAGCTCTTTTAGAAAACTTAACCCTCTGGTAACCTGCAAAAAAAGGGTACGTTCGTCACCTCGGGGACCATTAATGGTCCCCATTTTTAAACGGCCATAAAATCCACATAGATTAATATTTTTTTGTACTTTCAAACTCAGATCTCTTCATCTACTTCTCCTCTGTTCATACATGTGTAACTTTTATATGTGAGATGTGTATTTTTTATTTTACAAGGCTTTTTTCTCACAAAAGTACACTCCAAGTGACCTATAAAAAATAAAAAAATGGCATATTTCCAAATTAAAACAGTGAAGTGAAAATTTGAACTATTTTTATTAGAGCCTTGTATATGTCAATAATTTATGGTGAAAATTTTTTTTGTGCATTTTTGTGTTTTGAATGGGAGAGGTTTTAGTCAAAAAGTTACGTTCGTCACCTCGGGGACCATTAATGGTCCCCATTTTTAAACAGCCATAAAATCCACATAGATTAATATTTTTTCGTACTTTCAAAACTCAGATCTCTTCATCTACTTCTCCTCTGCTCATACATGTGTAACTTTTATATGTGAGATGTGTATTTTTTATTTTACAAGGTTTTTTGTCACAAAAGTGCACTTCAAATGAATCATAAAAAATAAAAAATGTCATATTTCCAAAATCAAAACAGTGAAGTGGAAAACTTGAGCTATTTTTATTAGAGCCTTGTATATGTCAATAATTTATGGTGAAAAAAAAAATTGGTGCATTTTTGTATTTTGAATGGGAGAGGTTTCAGCCAAAAAGTTACGTTCGTCACCTCGGGGACCATTAATGGTCCCCATTTTTAAACGGCCATTAAATCCACATAGATTAATATTTTTTCGTACTTTCAAAACTCAGATCTCTTTGTCTACTTCTCCTCTGTTCATACACGTGTAACTTTTACATGTGCTATGTATATTTTTTATTTTACAAGGCCTTTTTGTCACAAAGTACACTCCAAGTGAACTATAAATACAATTTAAATGGCATATTTCCAAAATTAAAACAGTGAAGTGGAAAACTTGAGCTATTTTTATCAGAGCCTAGTATATGTCAATAATTTATGGTGAAAAAAATTTAGCTGCATTTTTATGTTTTGAATGGGAGAGGTTCATGTACAAAAAAAAGCATATTCTCCATTGACTTCCATTATAAACGCATGTTTTGACTAAATTATTAGAAAAAGATTAATTTCAATCGAAAGTTGATCAAAAATGATTTGATTGTGTTGGTCTGAAGTTAACGACAGTGTGTGAGTCCAGCACAGACACTGTGACCCTGTGACTGCCCCCTGTGGCACCTGTGGGGAACACAACTCTGCACACAGAAACAGAGACAAACAAGAGCAGCTCAAAGAAGACATCTCTGCCTCTGATCACAAAGTCTCACAGCTGGATCATATTTTGTGGACGTGTCACAGTGTAAAACAAACACAATGAGCTGCTCTGGACATTCTCACTGTGGATATTCTGTGTAATAAATAAGTAGACATTGTGGTAAAGATCAGACTTTGGAGGCTGTTATGCAGCTGATCGGACAAGAGGAATTCAGCAGCCAAGATGAAGAGGAGAAGAGAGCTCCAGATGTGGAGAAACCTCAGAAGATCAGAGCAGCAGTGTGGAGAAGGTGTCAGAGGAGGAAATAGATAGGTTAGAGTCTATGTGGGAGGAGGAGAGAGGAGAAAAGGAGAACGTAAAGGAAATACTTTGGAAGATTAGAAGTTCAACAATGTAATAAACAGAGAGGAGGAAAAAGAGAGAGAAGGAAGGGAAGTAGGGCAATGAACAGGAGACAGAAGAGTATGGTGATGAAGAGAAGGAGAGAGAAGAGCATGGTAATGAAGAGAAGCATTGTGAAGAAGCAAAGTAATCATGATGATAAATAAAAGTATAGAATGAAAGTAATTATGAAAATAGTGAAGAGGAGAATCTTACCATTTCCATTCCTGACTCTCCAAATGGACAACCTCCCATCTTGTCTGACCCAAGATCTTGCTTCAGTCACAGATGGTTCATCTTGTCTGATGTGGAAGAGTTTAGATATTTCTTCTGTTCCACCTAATTGGCTCCACAGGACTCAGCTTGTTTGTGAAAAGTTTCTCTGCAGTGAGTGAAACTACTTTGTGTCTGTGACACAGGTTAACTCTGAAGTGTTTAACCTTTGACCTTTCACTTGTGGTCTAGTCCCGTGTCAGCTGTGCCCTGTCACCTGTCAGGTGTGTTTCTANTGTGTCTCCAAAGAGTCACCTGGACCTGACCTGTGCCGTGTGCTGAAGAAGTTTATCACCATGCAGAAGACAGACTGGGCTTATGTCTCAGGCGCAAAAAAAACAAACAACTAGAGACTGACACTCAATAAGATGGATCGTCGTACACAGTATGGTCATCACGCTGAAACCTGACTGTGACTGTCCTCACGAGTTCACCACTGGACCTGGACTCGTGATGTCTCAATAATGTTGTCTACTAACTTTGGTAACAGTAAGTGATGTGATCGAAGAGTGACTGGACCTTACTTCCTGGTTTCTAGAGTTTGGTGGTCTCTTAGTAATTAATCTCTTGACTATCGACTGTGACCGTGTCTGCAGCACTATTCACCCTGAGACCATAACCTGTGATTGTTTGTCTCGAGACTGAGGACATTGACTGTGATTGCTCTCGCTCGAGTTTTGTCGTGTGATCTGTGACTTGCAGTTGTATTGTGTCTCCGAGAGTTGGCTTGGACCTGATCTTGCGTATTGTTTGATCATCTCACAGTCTAATTACCATGGACCTAAGGTAGGTACACTGGTATATCACATGTGTCATACTTTTTAGCTGAATGTCCCGACACAAGACACATTTGAGGAATATTTCGTTCCTCTAGCAAATTTGACCACATCTCAATGCCTCTTGCGGAGCTAATCTCCTCAGGACAGTGATCGCCGCAGTGCAGCGAATCCTGAGGTGAGAACACCATCCTCACGCTGGTTATTCTTGCTAGGTCATTTAACACGCTTGGTCAGGACTCCGCGAGCTGGAGATTTAACCCTAGCGTGGCATGTTCACGTTAGGGTGTGCACTGACGGGTGATAAGCTGGAGGCCTCTAACCACCTCGGACATGAGCATGTGACGTGTCTCGACATCCCTGAACGTGACTGATTGACTAGGTGTCTCCACCCTGGGTGACTGTGATGTGCCTACCACCTGGCACCTGACTGTGATGTTGCTTCCACCTGGAACTGATTCGCTGAATGGACAGTGGCCACTGTGCCTCGCACTGGAGCGCGTGATTGTGGATGAATGTACTCACCTAGAACCAGAAGCAATCTGCTCTGTACTTATTTATTTCTATATTCAGTATCAAAAGAGTCAATACTAAGTGACTGCAGAGTCATGAATTAATCAACGTAACACATAAGAGAATTTACAGTGATGGCCAATTGACTAAACATTGCATGTTTTGCAGTGGGAGGAAACCAGAGTTACTGGAGAAAACCCACGGGTGACACGGGGGAGACTGCACTCCACAACCAGAGGATATGCGTGAGATGTTGATATGTCCGACCCGGGAAGTCGAACGTCCACTAACTCATTATGGGAGGCCCAGAGCTCTATACAAACTCTGGCTACTGTGCATCCAAGTAAAAATCATGTTAGGGTCAAAAATGAACTTAGCTTACTATGCTCAATTAACAACAAAACAGTTGCTTGTGATATTTAAGTTAATATTGGACAAGAAACAAATTGGCTTCTTTTAAGACGATAATCTAATACAAACTAACTACAAACTTAGGGAAGCTGAACGGCTGCCATAAAACGTATGTATTTGCTGAGTGCGGTTTTGAGGAAAAAAAAAGGGAGAAAACTTAGTTTACCAACAACTGCAGAACTAAATTCTATATAATAAAAGAAATGCCACTCAGTAGTTCAAACTTCTTTAATAATTACTAAGTGCTTCAGAAATCAAGCTTTGGTAAGCATTCACATTGCATTCATTTTTCACTCAAAATTAACCCTTGACTACATTTGTTAGAAACAACAGTTCACGATCCAGTTCTTGCGTCGTATTTTTACTTTCTTTATTTCAGGGTAGTTTGAGTACGCCACAAAATAATAGAACAAATATTGTATTAATAAAAGAATTTACTACATTTAATGTCTAGAATAGCCATTGTCCAATGCAAAAAAAAATAAAAAATATTATAAAAATTGAGGGCATTAAGACAAAAATGTTTACACTGCATGTAACTTGGGAAATAACCTCTTTAAAAATGCTGACTTAGGTTGCAGGCATTATTTTATTTTGTAGCGACTAAACCTCAATGCATCCATAGATGTATTGGACAGGGTAATGAGATACTGGGATAAGCTTGTGTAGTAAAATAAAATATGTGACAGTAAAACATAGGTGCAGAACAACGGCCTAAAAAACTGCTTGGTCATGATTGACAAATATATAGACAAACCACTCTGTAGTGGTATATCGTTCTGTGGATCTCTGGCTATGAATGTTTTGTTTTGATTTAAAATGTACTGTCACATGAAGCCTTTGGTTCATTATACATTCTTCTCAAAGCTAACTACGTCTCGCCGCCCTTCCGCTTTACTTAAAAAGAGAGCGGCTAACACACACATGGAATTGCCAGAAACTAAATTTGTACAACGAAGATTCATTTGAATTATTTTAGAGATGATATGTGCACTTACTACGCTTACATAACCTATAATGTGATGAATAAGTTCACAAATCAATCTATGACATACTAATTCAGTTGAGGCTCGACCACAAAATCAAACGCTTTTTATGGAAACTTGTGTACCTTATATGCTGCGTCTGTCATGCATCGACGGAACAATTTTTAGGACGGAAGCTATCTTCTCGTAGCATTTGTTATGCCTCAGCTGGTGGGCAAAACGAAATGCTAGTTTATGGCCGCTAATATCTCTGGAGTAAAGTTTAAATGATTAAATCCTCCTCTAGGGCCAGATAGACTGCAATGTTGGTAGTGCTTGTGAGGAAGATGCGCATAATGGGATTCAGTCATATTAAGAAAAGAGCCACAGTTACTATAACAAATGACCCTTTCTTCCTAATATCATTATAGAATTTAACTTGGTAGGTTGATAACGATCTGTCAGCATTCTTGACATCTTTGCATCTTTGGCTTTTTATATAGATATCTCTAATGGCTGTTTATAAAGCGTAAAACCTCTTGTCAAATCCAACACATTTACTTACCTCCAGACCTTTATCTATAACTCCATACTTCCACATTTCCTTCCATCAACCGCGATCGCTAACTTCCTATAGGAAACTTTATGGTACGACTATTACCGCACCCCTAGCAATAGACTTTCGGTTCTCAGAACTTTAAAGAATTATATATTATATCTCTCATGTCGAACGTGATATATGTATATTTTAACAATCATTGAAATTTTAAATGAGCCTGAAGTTCGACAGGACGACACAATAAATAACCATCACTGCCGCTGATCTCCAGACGGAGCGAGATTAAATACTTCCAATAGACGAAGTTTGTCGCACGACTTTAACATTTCATAAATGTGTCGAGTTGGGTCCTTTGTCTCTTACTTACTATAAACTATTACTTACAACTTTCAAACCGCGAAGTCAAAGTCATCAACAACTTAAGCGTGCTTGCTAATGTTGGAGCGATTGTTCAAATTATAAAATGGTAAGAGGGCTAATAGATTGCGTGTAAGGTGTTATTTTTCATTTACAACAGGTGCACTTGATCTGTGTTGGCGCGCGTATGTATTGATTAAAGTTAGCAGGAGTGAAAATGTTTGGGGGTGCTTTGCTGCATTGTAATTGTACCTGAATCAGAGCCGGATCTAACCTCATGGGGGTCCCTAAGAAAAAATCAGCTTCAAGGGTTCTCCAGTCTTTTCTACGAACCTTAATCAGTCAAGTCAAAGCAATTTAAAAGAACACCTTTCAATGTATAAATATACACAGAGCGACAGACAAATATAATTGTAGGCTAAATAAAATGTCTCACAATAAAAAGATAATTTCTAATCTTGCCCCAGAAACTTTAGATTAAAACAGCCGTGAATCGAGAGTGGGTTATTTTAGACCAATACATCTTTTATGTTGCATTCAGGCCGGACAGCGTCGACGCGTCTAATTTTGCGCACAAAAGCAAATGTTGATGCAGAATATTTTCAAAGCTGACGTCCCAAAAGTGTCCAAAAATGACTCAATGCGCGTCGGTGGAGAGCAGTGTCTTATTGGTATTCGACGCTTGAAAGTTCAGCAGAGTCCAACTCGGGCGTCAACGCCTGATGAAGCGACCAAAGTGTCCGCCGCAGTTCTATTTTGCAAGACGTGGCGTTCGCTGGACGCCTCAAAACGCAAGTTTACAAAGACTTAACATGTATACTAACTAGACACTTTGGACGCTCCAATGCTGTCTGGTTTGAACGCAGAATTACAATAGTCAATGTATGTCTAATTGTATGTGTAATTGTTTGAGTATGATTGCACTTAATCACTTGGTGTCAGTATTTCTCATTGGGCCTCTACTCTGCCTCTGTTCTCTCTCCTGCAGAAGCATTTTTTGCCGCAATAATATTTGTGATAAAAACTGCAGATGTAAAGTAAAATATCTGTTTTGTAGATCAGCCAATTCTTGTCTTATCGACGCAAAATAAAGATTGGCTGACAGCTTATGAGATGTAGAACGAGTATTTGTTCCCAGCATTTTTGATTTGCACTTTGTGCTGAGAATGAGTAAGCTGTAAGCTTATGGGATTGGTACAGCGCAAACCAGAGGGTGAAGCCAACAAAAACTACAAAAGCTTTCAGCGCTCAGAAGGCAGGGCCCTACGCAGCTTGCGTACTCTGTGTAGAAAGGTCCGGCTCTGACCTAAATTAAATTTTTTCTTCTTGGCGTCGAGCTGAGGGATTCACAAAAAGACATGTCATAATTTCATGTTTATGTTTGTAACTTGAGTCAGGCTGGTGTAAACAAGAAACTTCCGGTTTATCATCATCTTTGTATTTATTTCCCTTTTTTGAAAAACCTCTGTAGTTCTTTGTTGCATTTTAAACTATTTATTGCATTGGAGTTGGACTAACTTAGATTAAACACAGAATATAAGTACGAACAGGAAACAGTTGATGCTAACCATTATGCTAACACGCTAGCTTTTCTTTGCTACGTCTATCGGTTCAACAAATCTAGTTTTCATCTCTGGAAATGTAACGGTTTATCACAGGATCAAGACAGCGTTGGATGAGAAGCGCATTATTTCTATTTCTATAAACACACAACACATTTCCAGATATTGTTCACAAATGTGTGTAAATGAGAGTTATTAAGCACTTCTCCTTTGTCGAGATAATCCATTCCACAATTCACAGGTCTCACATACAGTACAGTATCAAGAAGTTTATTAAACAGACACAGTAAAATCGCTGTGTGTCTTAGGCTGGCCACAATAAAAGGACACTGTTTTTAAACCTATAAGCAATAATTCGCCTCATTCAAAAGTTTTCTACTAGTTAGATTTGTTTAGCTTCTTTTTGTAATTCCCTCTGATAGTGAGAAACGCTTGACTGATACAAAGTCATGTGTGCAAACAAAATGTCTCCCAGAAGATAAAGATGTCTTGTATAATGCCACAAACACTGCGCGCGGCTCAGCTTCCGAAAATCACCCAAAACCTGTCCATTAGCGGCCCCACAAGTGATGAAAAATGCAGCGTATTTGCCAGTCCACTTCACACTGTTACCTACACCTTGTGCTATCAAACTTTTATTCATGCCCTTTCCAAACTTATGCAACGTTATTTCACACTAAAGAGCACGGAAACTGAAGATTGGTGTTTTGTTAAATTGTTGGTTGCTTGGGAAGAACTACTGATGTGTGTTTTTATTTTTCGTAGTCTATCTAGGTTATATAGCCCAACTTTTTGTGCATTTTCTATTGCTTGTTCCCGTTTGGAGTTGCAAGTGACTGGAGCCTTTCCCAGTGACCTGCAGGCGGGTTGCAGAGCAGTCACCCACAAGAACATGACTCCATCAGTCATCTAGCTCAGATTGATAGGCAGGTTATACGCGGTGCAAGACGTTACAAGTTCAAATCTCATGTCAGGTGTCTGTTTTCACATTTTTATTTTATAAAATACTCACATGGGCTCATGTGCTTATGTAAAGGAAAAGTTTGATACATACTGTATGTCTGCAAAGAAGGTTTAGTCACATGTAGAGTTTAGATTCTTGACCCAAGCCCCAGGCCCACATTTCTCGCTTAGTTGTCGGGCTGGGCCAGGTTGGGGTTAAGACGCAGAGCTGTACTGTACACGCGCTCCGCGGATGATTGACAGCCACATCAGAACAACAGCGCAAAAACACCTCGGTGACAAAAGCGAGTGTTTGAAGTGGCCAACTCTACGCCGTAAAAAGTTTGATGCACAGCCGCGGAGTGAAGAGAGAGAGACAGAAGACTTGGGTATAAGTGCGGAGCAGGTAAAAGCGGAAGGAGAACGAAAGACAGGAAGGCCCGCACAGACGGCGTGTGTGCAGCAGGGAGGAAGTGCTTCTGGTGGGGAGACACTGTAAACACATGAGACACATCATAATGTGCTTTTTCTGTCATTAAAATGCCACAGTTCAGCGATTGGGCGGGGCGGGCTCGCTACAGGCTCATGACACACAGAGAGTTGGGTTCGGCCACTACATGCACGGAATCAGGCCGGGTTGGGCTGAATTTTTTGGGCCCGATTTAAACTCTAATCACATGTAGTCCCTGTGGTAATCCCACTCCACTTACACAATAAGGGTTTTTTGTCTTAGTTTGTCCCATGTAATTGCCACAGCACAAAAAAGCTGTCATTTTTTTCAAGTCTCTGATATTTTGTTTAAAAAACACGTGACAATTCTCAGTTTTGGCAAAACTAGCCTTCTTAAGACAATGAACCCGAAAAATCTGCCCTACTGAAAAATTCAATTGAAAAGCCGTGTTCAGAGCCAAAAAAGAAGTAGTGCAGTGAGTTTCAGCACACGTTCCTTGCATGCTGCCTGCTCTGTTCGTGGTGTGACAGTCTTGTGAGGCAGTGCCATGTAACAGATGGCTCCAGACTTTCACACAGTCTGGGTCAGCCTCCACATGAACTCAAACTCATTAATATTCTCATCACAGGTTTCACACCAGACAACAGTACATAAAACAGATAAGGAGAGATGCTGGGGATCCAAGGTTTTCCCGAACCGGTCCCATAAAGGTTTTACTGACACCTCCTGCTGGTTTTGACGATAAACTTATCATGGACTGAATGTAGTCTCTGCTGCTTGGGCTGTTTTCTCTTGATTAGGTCATTGTTGTAAATAAGAATTAGCTTTCAATTTATCTTTAAGAAGAAGAAAAGTGATTACAACATCATCATTTTTAAACTCATCCCTGTTAGTTCAGGTGTTGCTATTATAGTTCCATATTTGAATTTGTCAGTTTTTTGCTAAAAATGTCCTCTCAAAAAAGCAAGCAGGGCTAATTTTCTTCTGCCTAGTCCAAACTGCAGGAGTTTATGGAGGATAACTGAAAGGTGCTTGCCCGCCCATGTTCTGTTTAGCCCAACACAAAGCATTGGCTACTAAAGGAGAATTGACAGTTTGACCAATCACAAGCAGCGCTGGGCAGGTCTAAGGTTCTCTTTGGTTCAGATCATCTTGTGCAGTGTACAGCGTCTTTCCAACAGCAGAACACAACAACAAACGAGTGGATTTCAAGAATAAATGTTAATTTTTGTGATGGAAGTAAACACTATGAGTTTGTAGTTTACAGAACCATGAAAAGACCTGAGTTAGTTTAGTAGATTCTCGGGGTCAGACTAGCATCACTGTGACGTTTTTTTGTTGTGACAATGCCAAACGAAGGGGAAAACAACATTGTAAAGTAACTGTACACAGTTGTTGTTTACAGTTTCCGAACTTTAGTATTTGAGCCTCAAACTCCAGTTGTGCCAAGCATTCCAATGCACAGCTCGTTGATGTTCTCCCCTTCGCGTCGTTGGGAACCAAACGAAATGTCTCGCCGCGTCATCAGTCCGACCTCGAGAATGCAAACATTATCATCTCATGTGAGTGCAGCTAATGTAATTAGGGTGACCACCCCAAAAACTCCAAAAAGTGGGACAGGTTTGGGGATTTGGTGGGACATGGGACATGGTGGGATGAACTCGACAAATTACATAATTTTTTATAATAAACCTGTTTTGAACTGAGCATGCTGTTTTTAACTAAAATAAACAGAGATCATATACAAATGTATAGGATGTTTTGATATTTATAAAAAGGTTTTCTGAATAATACATTATGAATAGCCTACATACTGTAGATAATTGTCTTATTTATTGAAATATGAGGCTATTTAGAACAAGTAGTTGTTTTTTGGTTTAAGTTGGCCTAATTGCACTGATTAAGAAGTTTCTTGCTGTTGTGCCTATTTTTGATAAGCTTCGCGTGTGGCATGTTGTTTTAGTCATTTCCCTCAGAGGTTGATGGAGAAACTGATTTTACACAAACTGCTCAGCACTGCTCTCTTTTCTTCAGTGTTCAGACTCATGAGTGTTTCAGTGTTTGTACCAGCTGCAAACTCTCCTTTTCTTTGCCTCACTGTCGATTGTTTCGTCTCCTCACACGCGTTTGCCTTTCTCTGTCGCTGTCGCCGTTAAGACTGAAGTTGAGTTTTCCTCGTGGGCGGGACCAGCGGCGCGCAGGCTGTTGATTGACGCGCGGTGCTGCTTATCACACGAACGCGCACGAACAGAGACGAGACAGATGCCCGAATCCCCGTTTAAACACGGCGCTGTAAGTGTTTTATTCGCTGTGTTCGATCATCAGTGAAAAAGTGGGACACGGCCGTGATATGGGGGACGCGGGACACGAGCCTAAAAAGCGGGACTGTACAACCAAAAGCGGGACAGGTGGTCACCCTATACGTAATACATTTTTGCCGGTTTCATGAGTGCAGCGTCGGCGTAATTGTAATGTCTATATAAAAGCCTTAGTTTGATAAATATGTTGTTTGACTGGTGTCTGCTGCACAAAGGTGACACTTGTCTTGTGCCGTTGTTCTGACACGTGTCTCTGTTTTGGTTCTTTTGAGCTGTTTGGAAGAGAAAAGTCTTTTTCTAACGCTGATTACTGGCTTTATTTCTCCATTTGTAGAAGAAATAACTTATTTACTGTAAGTGTTTGTCTGGTGGCCAAAGATATTATTAAACTAATTAAGTTACAGTTATGGTTATGTAGCCCCTTTGTGCCAATGGTAACATTAATAAATAGTTTTTTACATTGAGCACAAATCTATTTATCTTGTTTATGGTCACACAAATGATTACCGTTTATGATAATTACAACTTGGGAAAAGATTTTGATCTAATAATAACTTACTTTGTTTTGGTCATAAAAATTTAAATATTGCTTATTTTTAATTTAAAGCTAAAAACAAAAACATTTGTTTTGAAACAGTTTTGTGTGCAGCTAATGTAATTAGGGTGACCACCTTAAAAACTCCAAAAAGTGGGACAGGTTTGGGGATTTGGTGGACATGGTGGGACGAACCACCATGTCACCATTGTTCATACAAAAGGAAAAATTACTGGATTTAGTTCAAAGATAGAATTTCCTATTGTTTATGTTTATACAAAAGTAAAAAAAAAAGATTTTAAAACAGTTTAATACATTGTTTTTCTTGTATAAATTCTGTCATGTGTATGACGTAGCTCTCAGTGGGTACCCACAGGTAGTCAGGTCTTGACCCATACAGTATATCTCTCTACAAGTTACCAGCATACATGTATGTCATTTATGATGCTGTTCGTTTGTGGATATGCTCTTGTATGTCTTTCTCCATAGTCTGTTGTGGTTTATTGTACAGTCTTTTTACAATTCATTACTGTCTTTTTGCAGTTCATTGTTTTGTATTTTAAAATCATGTGACCACAGGAGTGTGATTCTGTCACATGACCACTCCATGTGATCTCTTAGTATTTAAGGCCACCTGGCCGCTTTCTATCTTTGTATGCCCTGAGGAAGACCACGTTGTGCTTGAAACACGTCGGCATGTCCCTTTCGCCTCAATAAAGGACTTTTAGAAAGTCAGTGTGCCTCGGATACTTTTCTTCTATTTGTAAATGCTATTTCTACCGTCTGGATCCTGGCAGAGCACCTGACTTTTTTACATTTTTTACATGCATTGACCCATTGATGCACTCACCTTTCCTGTCTTTTGTCAACACATTGTTTTTCCGTTTAGGATTGTACAAAAACAACGTTCTGACAGGTTTTACGCTTTATGACATGAAAAACCAAAGTAACTGCACAAAAACAGAAAATCCATATACTAGTTCTTTTAATAAATATTTTGCCTTTGAATCTTTTCGTCTACAAATGCCATCACGATCCTGCTCACACAATTGATCCGAGCTAGCGGGGTCTCGCTTTAAGCTAATGCGTTCTGATCTGTACAAACTCTCGCTGTGCCCGTCATAAACAACATTCCCGCTGCTTCACTTCCTCACCTTTTCATGTTACCACGGAAACTGCTTGGCCAACCACCAGCGCGAGGTTGAAGAAGGAGGTGTTGGCAAGCCATGTTAAGATAAATGAAGCCAAGTAGCAAACAAACATTGATGACATGCTAGCACGCTAACCTAATACGTATTTTGGCAGCAAATGGAGCAGGTGAGCTATTGGATATGTTCAGTTCCGACACTTTATCATCGAGAAGGAAGAGGAACCATTCAAAATACATGTACTTTCTATTTGTAAAGTGGTGCAGATCAGAGTTGAATTTATAAAGTGTCTAAATAATGCATCTAAAAGTAGTTCAAGAATATACAGGGATTTTTGGTCGACGTCACGTTCCGCCCTGTGCACTTCAGTTTACATGGGAAAACTTCTTTGAATAAAACAACGAAACAGGATGAGAGCAGCTGTTTTATTCAGGTTTGAACCGGTTTGACAGACCGGTTCAAACTCACCATTTTTTCACTCAACCGAAATTTAACTTTTCACATCGCCTGTGCACAACGCCTGTGACTGGGGGCAATATTTTACCCCCAGTCTATGTCTTAGCGTTAGCGTGAAGAGATGTTTGTATGTTGGCCGCTATGAGCTCCAGAGCACAGCGTGTGGCACAGACGAGCTGTTTTGTCTGATCCCAGTTGAACCTTATTACACATCTGCAGAACAAGACAGTGGAGCAGTGCAAGTTCATAGGGAAATATTACAGATTTTTTGCTTTCTAGTCTAATTGTGTTATTTATTTAGTTAGCAGTTTTTCTATTATATCAATACCCATGATTGTCAAAAAATGATTCAGTTCTTGTTATAATCCTTTAGAATGAGACAATAACTGCCTGTAGTCAGGCTCACAGGTTCACGAACGCCAATCTTCCTTCGTGTGTGACTGCGTCTACAGTCCCGAGATAGACAAGCACAGGGTTGTGTCCACTTCGGTCTGATCTCGGTTGCGGGCTCTAGTCTGGACTGTGCCAAAACGGTTACGTGTGCTTCTTCTTGTGTCCACGCATGAGGTTCATCGCTGTAAAAAAAAAAAAAGTCCAGCGGCTTGTTATGAGTTTGTGTGGCTACAATGATCCAAAAAGCGCAGAAGGGACCGGACCTCATGCAGCATCGTGAGTTTCTGCTCTGTTGTCTGCTCTAATTCTTTTTTATATTAAGGCAATAGACTTTATGTAAAAGAAAAGACACATTTAAAGCCTGTCATGTGAATGGACTTTCACCAAATAGATTTCTATTATTAGACTTTTTTCTAACCTGAAGCTGCTACAGTTCACTTTTGCCTGAGATCTTAATGCACTGCACACTTCTTAGGTTCACTGAATGAACTGGTGCCTCACATCTGACTGTGCTCTCTCCAAACGCTATAACGTTTAACATGTACCTGATTGAATTCTAAATTAAAACAAGTTCCACACAGAGGAAGAGATAAGATAGCTATTCAGATGGATTCTCACAATATTTTTGAACCCGTCTGGCCTCCTAATGCCTTTAAGATTGCATTTTTAAACTTCAAACCAATAGTAGTTTGGACCAATCACAGTGCCGCTAGTAATCCAGCCCCCTTTAGCTGACAACCTTGCCAACATTTAATATAATGCAGCATATTGAGAGACTGCAAATGAAAGGCGATCATATAATCCCATGCTACGTTCGGGTTTGGAGCTGTTTTCACATGCTAAACCTTTGTACATACGTGACACGTTTATGCTAAGCCTTGTCATCTTGCACATATTCTTACCTCTAACCCAAGACTTGAAGCGTGTAGGTTATCGCCTTTTCCTTATGTAAATCCTCCTCACTCTAACAAACAAAACACTTTTTTTAATATATTTGCGGATATTACTTGGAGCCTCATTTATAAAGATTTGCATAGAATTTTTGCTGAGCATGTGCATAGCCTAAGAGATTTGTCATACATGCAAATGAAAGTCTGAATGAATGGTCAAAGCAAAGAGGCTCATGTAAGAGCGAGGGTGACATGGATCAAAGGTCAAAAGCTCCCCGTTCCGAAATAATCTAATGAATTGCGTCTTCTTGGTCCATCCTGGTTCGGGCTCAGGCATTGTGCGCGCGTCTGCCTAAGGATCATTTCTGTACATCTACATCCTGGCGCGTGCTGCATAAAATGTTGGATCCGACGCTTTATTCTTTGAATAAAGCCTCGCTCATGTGATGAGAGAGGAGTTTTGTCTCAGGCCCGAGCGTTGCTTCATAAATACGTTCACAGATTCAGGGTTATTTTCTCTGGTATTAAGGTAAGGTAATGTTTATTAAGGACAATGTACAACTACAGTAAGCCCAATGGCAGAGATGCTTGTACCAGATTGTAGCTTACAGCTAATTTCCATCTCTAGTCCTGGAGAGGGGAGGCACATTGGACATGTTTTTAGTTTTAGGAGGAGGCCATAATCTACACGCGCGCGCACTAGAGCCTCATGCGTTTGTGCAGAGTGCGCAGGGCTTACATAGGCTACATGTGTTGCAAATAAAAATGAGAGGAATAAACAGCCCTTTTCCGTGTTTGGTCAACAAGACAAAAATATAAATTTAATTATTTGTATAAAATGATTTTTTTCTGCATCAAAGCCTCTGCGGACAGTGCGCGAATGGGTTCCAGTTTGCGCAGAACTGACCAAAATTGTGTGCCTAGAGGAGCTTTAATGAATACCACCTTGGGCGCAGAGGGAGCTTTACGCACTGCCTAAAGCCAACACAACGCGTACAGAATGTACGCTTTCTTTCACAAGAAAGCGTACATTCACAAAAAAGCAGTGGATATAGCATGATATGAAAAAGCGTAAAAATGACACGAGATTTCACAGCGTAAAAAAGACAAAACGTTTCGGTTGTGAAGATGATTTTAAAAATAGTTTCATACAAATAAAGCTTTTCAGTTGCTCACACACATTTGCATATAAATAATTAAGGTTTACAGTTGTGATATCATTTACTTACATAATCACTGAAGTCATTTGCTTGTTATATTAGGTACAACTTTTGTATTCTTAAACTGAACTTTGTTTGATCTTCATGTAGGTCCAGAGTTACTTTGATGTAGGCATTCACTTTTATAGCTTAGCTAAGATGAGGTAGAATTGCTGTGGGGGATGTTTTCTATTCAGGTTGACCTTTCTGACCTCCGGAGATGACCAGTGTTATCTCTGACCAAGGGGGAGTCAGACCTGGCTCCACAGCTGCAGGATGAAACAAGAGAAGACAAAGGAACCCTCCTAAACCTGATCATTTGCATATTCATGTTGTATTTTTATTTGGGCCGATGGGACAGGCAAGCGGTCAGATCTTCTCACACTACGCCTAATCTTAGCCTAACTAGAAATATTGTTAGGTGGAATAAACTTTTATTAATTTGAACCTTTTGAATCTTGGTCATCTTTAGAATAAGAACATGCATCGCATCCAACAGTTGAAACCACGTGGGGACATAGGTTTAACGGGTAAGTTTAGGCATCAAGTTACTAAAATGGGTAAGTTTAGGTCTGGGGCTTGGGGCAGGTTAAGATTAGGATCAGGATTTTGTTAATATTCATAAATTAGAACATGTCTTAACAACCACCCTAGAAATGAACTGGGACTGCGACGAGTGGCAAAATTACGCAAAACAGCTGTGAACTCGTGCTAATCATACCTCATTTACATGTCCTGTAATGTTGTGGTAGACGTACGCTTTCTTGTGAGGCGTAAGCAAGTTTTATAAATGCGGCCGTAGGTGCCCAAGGTTTTGTGAGAGCTAAGACCTATTTCAGATTTTTGCAGTGTGCTTTAAGAAAGGGCATTGTCTTTGTTTGTCATTCTCTAATCATTCTAAGTATTCAAACTAATACTTTAGAACGACTGCTGCCAAATAAGACACAAAGTTACCATTGTTAGCTTTTAAACACTACGCTCTCTGCCAGTTCTCAAGTAAAAAGATACCCCTGCAATGACTAACGGCTGTAACTTAAATCTCCCATAGTGAAGCCAAACGGTGAACAAAAGGCGTCGCTTCTTTCCAGCAAACCTCTTCGTCTAACCCTTGGACGGAGACGTTTGCATGTATTCCAATTGTTTTTTTTTTTACACAAACACAGCTCAATTTTCTTCGCTGTCACGTCGGCACGCCAAAAGTGTCAATCACGCCACTGCCTTTTCTCCCGTTTGTTACCACGGCGGAATCACCATTGGGCTTGAATCAAAAAAACAAATATTTATGTATGTCGTAGAGAGAGAGAGAGAACGAGGAGGAAGATGGTGAATATTTTACAAGTGGTATCGCACCATCTGTTCACTTCTACACGTACAATAAGCGCTCGCAAAGCAAGCAAGGTCAATGTTAAGATGGCGCGTCTATTAGCAGATACTTAGCTGGGTAAACAGTTAACAGATGGACACTTCGTATGTTGAATTTTGACTGTTTGAGCCGCCGTAGCATGATTCTCTGATCGAAAACATAAGTGTGGGAGTTGTGTTTAGTTTTAACCACAATTGCTTCATTTGTTCCTTTTATAAAGTCTTCAGAAATCACACAGTTTAATTTTGAATCATGAGGTAAAAATCTAGACGCTTCTGCTCAGTTTTTAAGCTGGTAACCATTATAGGACTTAAGTGACTTTGAGATCAAATAGTGTTTGCGATAAACGCCTGGCTTTATTGCCTATTTTTCCAGATTTCTTCCTACTTCTTTAAAACTGTTGTTTTTAAATACTATTGCAGTATTTTGAAAGGCTGCTACAACAAACCAATTTATTGTTTCAACTCCCTAAATTCACTTTATTAACTTCTAAGTAAGATTTGATCATTTTATTCAATTCAATCAACTGCATGCTTGTTGCCTTTGTAATTAAAAAGTGCAGGTGCCTAACACTGGGTTCAAACTGCACTCGATCCAGTTTTGGTCCTGTCTTGATGCAGTTCTCTCACAGGAGACAGCTCACTGCTCCTTTGGTGTTGCTGTCACTGCCTTTGATTCTGTCTGATTCTCAGAGCCGGACCTTCCTGTACGCAGACTACGCAAGTTGCAGAGGGTCCCGCCTCCTGCTGAGCGCTGTTACTTTTTTTGAGATTCTGTCAGACCAGTTGTACATAAACCCTGCACTGTACATAAACCCTGTGCTGTACATAAACCTTGTTTGACCAATCCTACAAGCTTAAAAGTGATAGACCCTCCCCTTTTCTGTTTTTGAGACATGGCAGTGTGGGGCAGAGACACAGCCGCTTCCCCTGTGCTATCGACCAAAGCAGAAACAGGTGTCTGATCATTCTCAACACATTTATGTTGAATTATTCAAAAGCCACATAAAACATGAGGCTGTTTGTCCCGAAAGATTCAGTATTTCTGTCCAAAAAGTCCAGCGCAATGATGCTTATCAGCTGTTTCAGCGTCAGGAGTAAAGAGGGAACAGAGGTGGAGCTCACAGGGAGAGGGAAAGTGCTGGGGCCCCATTTGGAAACATTGACACCAAGTAATACTTGAGGAGAGGTGCAAAGATATTAATGATAATATTATGCATAAAATTAAAGATTTGTTGGTCTAAAATAGCTCATTCCAAATTTAGGAAAAATGCATCTGTTTTATTTAAAAATTTCAAAGGCAGGATCTTACATTTTCTCCTAATTGTGAGAAATATTATTTAGCTTACACTTATATTTGTTTGTCGATTTGTGTATAATTATAAATTAGAATAAAAAAAGTTTGGCTTGACTGACTAAGATTTGTGGAAAAGACTAAAGGGCCCCCAAAGTTGATTTTTGCTTATAGGGCCCCCAAAAGGTTAGCTCCGGCTGATTCTGTGAGTAAATCCAGACTGGACAGGAGCTAGACTGGTTGTCTAAGCCTGGGGGAGCATTGCACATAAATTTATGGACACTATGTGATGTTATTATGCACTCCAGACACCTTATCTGTACATCATAAAAACCTAATTACTTAGGAACACTAAATAGCTTATTAGCATTTGCTATCAAACGTGTTGTTATTGAGCATGAGAGAGCAGATATTCAAGCAAAACAATTAAATATTTTGTATATACTGTTTATACATAAATCCCAAAATATACCATTCAGCCATTCTAGTAAATGCTCCTGGAGTCACACAACAATTCCAAACAACAGTTCCATTTGTGCCATTGTATTAAAACTCAAAGTGTCCTTTATAGTGGCCTAAGACACACAGACTGTGTAATTTCATGCTTTTTCACCAGCATCTTCACACCTGTCGGACTGTTGACAAAAGAGAAGTTCTTATCATCACAATTATGTATGTTTGTATGTCTTTGTCTAGAATTCATTCAGAGTATTATGTTGGGTTCAGACCGGACAGCGTATTTATGTTTTTGCGTTCATTTTTTTTGTAAAGTCAATGTAAACACGCATCTTGAGCATTCAAGCAAATTTGTGGTGAGTATTGGCGTCTGGGGCATCCGTTGAAGCTCCTTCGTGCCTCTGAAAACACGGCGTCTTGCGATGTGGCAGCTCAAACCTGCGGAGGTGAATGCAGGAGTTGGGAGAATCCATCTTCAGACGCATTGGAAGTCAGGGTCAGCCAATCAGAGACTACACTTCTGTGACACGTGTCATGTTGTTCTCCTCTCACATCAAGGGGAAAGGAGGACCGTTTACTGAAGTTTTTAAAAAACTTTTTAAACTAAATATTGCTTGTTTGGGAGCTTTTTTCAAAGGCTTGGTCTCTTGTTGCTCTGAAAACCTGGCGACACGGCAAAGCACACAACCTGGCACATGATCTGGACTGACGCAGAGCTCACATTGATCTATTTAAAATGCTTGTTGCTGTGTTTGAACCAGCTGTGAGAGACACTGGAGGAGTACAGAGACAGCATAAGGACACTGCCTGGAGGAGGGGAAAGTTGTCCGATTAGGTAAGCTACGTTTTATAAATGCAGCAAGCCTCTGTCTCTCTCTCTCCTTCCTTCTCTCAACGTGATCGGTCTACGAGCAAAACAAAGCCTTTTGCAAACAAGCGGGAACGCAAAGAAGTGCGTTGGGGCGTAAAAAGTGTCCTTGTCCCCCGATGCCTCAACGCGCATTGGGGCGTTTTGGACGCCTGTTGGTGCATCAGCTTTGAAAATATTCTGTGTAAAAATAGGCTTTAATTTAGACGCTTAAACACTGTCCAGTCTGAATGCAGCATTACACTGACCTTTGCCTAGAATTTGTTTAAATTACAGATAGTTTAAAAGAGTCTTCTTACTGTTATTAAAATCAATTTTCTGCCAATATTTTAAACAATGTTATCTCTTTAATAATCTAGTTGTATTAGAATTGATTCATTTATGATTCTCTTGTATTGTCCTGCAGCGGATGCTTCAGTGCGCAAAAAAAGTCCTGTTTTACCTCCCACCTATCCCCACCCACTTGTCTGTTTTTACTTGCGCTTACACAATTATTCAAATTCCGGCTAAAACATGCACACAAAGCCATAGCTAATCTTTTTTGCACTCAAAATCGACCAGTTTCTATTTTACTCTAGTTTAGACGTTTGGTTTTATTTTACATTGAATAAACATGTAAACTACTACAGTTTCTTTGTTTATTTTTCCTCAAACTGCACGGCCAAGTCCATTCAAATCCAGAGTGTCACTTCGTCTGCAGGAAGTTTACCCAAAGACAACGCAAACAAACTTGTGACAGCGCAAAAAAAAAAAAAAAAAAGATGTCCCGGAGCAAACCACAACAGCAGGAGACAACGTGGGCTCAGTTTAGCTGGAATGCCGGGGACTTTGACGTCATACACTACATGTAAACACGGCTACGAGGCTGCGTGATACGTCTGCTGTGGTTAAATAAAAAAAAGATGTTATGGTAAAATGCATTTGGAAACGATATCTCACTTTAATGGCAACAATTAGGATAATATTTGGTTTTCTGAATAGCACCAGGTCTAAACCAGGTAACAAAATACTACACTTAGCTTTCATTTATGGTTTGAAAAATGTATTTGCCAGTGACACAGCAGTTTAACAGGTTGTTTTGCAGCAAGATGGCAGATTTTGACAATAACGTTTGTCTTTCTCCGCTAAAAAGACTCTACGGGATTGCCAAGTGTGAAATCGCCAAAGCTTGTTTAGGTCCAGAGTTTCTACAGCACAAACAAGTTTTGTCTTATGAACTTAAAATAGATCAGAGAAAAAAAGAAAGTACTTCACTTGAAATAATACTAGCTGGTGAAATGTTGTTATGTTGTGTAAATAAAAAAAAACTTTGTGTCTATATTGTTTGTTACATGTCAATTTATCACTTTTATTGGCTGTCATAGAAACAGATACTTGATCCAGTAAAAGGGAAAAAGTCTTGTCTGGCTGCACATCAAGCATCTCAAAATGAGGTTTGTTTTGCTTTACAGTGGTCCCTCGCTCTATCGCGGTTCACTTTCCGCGGCTTTGCTGTTTAGCAGATTTTGTGTGTGCAATTTAGCATTTTTTTTTACAGTGCACGGTCCCTACAGACGTGCGCTGTAAGCTGCTTTTCTCTCAAACGCACTGTTTGGACCGTATCACATCGCAGCATTCAGAGGCAACAGCACAGAAGCTCTTTTATAAAACTTTAGACAGTTTGGATCATGCAGGAGAAGCTGACCTGACGCTCGGACGTTTCTCCAGGTGAGGATTTGACTCTTTGAGCTCGTAGTTACGATGATAAGTTTTTTCACGCTGGAACGTCATTTGTGTAGTTCAGAGATGTGTTTGAGGAGCGTGTTGTGACTTCGCTAGAGTCCAGATGTGTTTCTGTCAGCTCTGGAGCCCGTGTGATCCGTGGCTCTGTGGTCGGCTGTGGAGCGCGGCGGGACGGGCAACGTGCCAAAAGCAGAGCAGGAGAACGCGCACAGCACCGTCCCTCTTTAAGCATCACAAAAACGACTCTCGCTGTTGTATCTCGCGGTGAATCATGTGTTCAGCGCATTATTACCTGTACAAAAGACACTAAACATCAGAACCAGGCAGGTTATCAACTGAAATTACTGGTAAAAAATGAAGATCACTACTTTGCGGGTTTCGCCTTTCACGGGTTATTTTTGGAACGTAACCCCCGCGATAAACGAGGGACCACTGTACTTCTGGTCGAGGAGTCTCATGATGAAGGTCTGCAGCCAGACAACAGTTATAGTGGATAAAAAGTGTAACTTGGTCGATAAAAAGTAAGCCTATACAAGTCACATGACGAGGGGAGTCTTGGGACAGGTGTGCAAGGTATGGGACTCCTCATAGAGGTCTGCAGACAGATACTTTTGTTGAAATTTGATTCAGACCTCACTACAAAATGGCATGAACCAGCAAGAATACAGAATAGTGTTAGACACAGCTATGAAGGTCTTTTCACAGCGGTTAAACTGCTTTGATCAGAAACGAAGTGTCGAAAGTTCAAACAAACTGAACCCAAAAGAAAAACAAAATCATTTCACTGCATCGCAAACAGGTGTACAACATGTTGTGGTATTTGGCTGCAAACTTATTCACAAAAATATACATAAAAATCACAAGCTGGGCCAAATCTAGTCAGATTAGCGTGCTTGGAAGTACAGCATAAGTGACTGTTTCAAACTAACTGTTCTTGCATGTGGTATAACCTCAAGTCAACTGAAAACAACTTGGAAAAAAAAAATAAATAAATAAAAGCCTACAGTTCAGCACTCGATCTTGACACTAGTGTGATTACTTTGGCATAACATAACCTTCTGTTAGAGTTTCTTGATGTTAGTTGCAATGAGTTGTGCAGCAAACAACAGTTGTTCCTGCGCTTTCATTGTAATGGGTTCGACACATGGGGAGCAACAACCTACCTTCTTCATTCATTTCCAATAGATCTGTGTTTGAAAATGCGTGCAAACATGGTGCACATCAAAACATTCTGCTTGTTCAAGTCGCTGTCGCCTAACCTGGTTCACATCAGAGCTCTGGATCTACTTCTGCTTACATATCTATCTGGGATTTCTTTCGCTGAAATCCATCATAATGAACTTTTGATGGATTGAAGCTTTACAACCATCCACGGAAAAATTCTAAATTCTATTCTATTCTGATGCTAATGCACAAACAAAGCTTCCATCACTGGAAATACAGTGGTTTGTCACAGGATCAAACTGGTGTTTAGTGAGGACCATTGTTTCATGTTTCTATCTGCTCTTTTCCGTCTAGTTTTTACCCCAGTCTGTGTTTTCTCTTGTTCAATCATCTTGCCTAAAGGGGGGACAGGAGTGAAGTCCGCTCCAGGGCCCAGGTGAAAGCAGGGCCAAAAGCGGCTCACGATGAACCCAACTTGTGGGGCAGAACGATTTGCTTGCTGCAGTAGAAACAGGACAGTACCATACCGCTCGACTCGAGCTTCTGGAACAGGGATCAAGGCTTCTTGCTGTAAAAGCGAGAGTGCTAATCATTCTACTATCATGCTGCCATGGTTAATCTTGAGGATGCCTCCAATGAGAAATATAATTTTTTATGAATCCCTATGGGAACTTATAATGGGAGTCATTACTTCCAGAGCCAAGGCATGTACTGTCACTGTGGTGTCTGAACCATTAGTGGTTCAAAAAGCAAACCTAAAGACCACAGGGGAGCCAGATGGATTGTCAACGATTTGTGAATTTGTTTCTGGATGGCCAGGTTAACTGTTGTCTAACAGCAAGTTAGAGATGTTATGAAATATTCTGTCTACTTTGAATACTAAGCGTATGATTTTTTTTCTGATAAAACAGTTGTAATAAGCTATAATCTTGTCAGAGGTGACGTCTAATGCTGTGACAAGTTTCTTAAAAGATGTTCCGAGGCGTGGCCAGTTTGACAGACCTGATCACAGCCGCCTCGCCTGGTGGTCTCTGAAGAACTGAATCCCATGTGTGAGCTAAGGGGAAAGCTCCCTCCTCTCTGTTGATGGTCCGCGTGCCCCGCTTTCTGATCTCAACTGTTGCTCTTTTTCAAATATTTTTGTACTGTCCCAGTCCATGATGTCATTTTGTCTTTTTCAGTGGTCGTATATTGCTGACTTGAGGTTTTCATGTGTCACTTTCTCTTACATCTTTTAGGAGGCACGTAACAACATCAGATTGTCAGGTATGATCTTATAGATTATTACAACTGTCACATCAAAGAAAAATCAAACGCTTAGCAAGTTAGACTGTCTTTGATGTACCAATAAGTTGACATAAGAAATGTACAAATTCAGAGGCAACAAGAATGACAGACATTACATGTTTCCAGTTTTTGCCACGTCTTACATCTTACAAACCTTTATAGAGTGCTGTGTTTTCAACTAAGAGCCAACTTTTTCTTAAAACAATCTATCTCAAACTAATTAATCTGCAAATGGATAAGCGTTAGTCCTGGTCACATCTACATCCTGCATTTCTCCTTCACAGAGGTTCTCCTGAAGATTTATCTTTTTTTTTTTTTCATTTTAATAGTATTTTCTTGCCGAGAATAAGGGTCAATACTGGGCCAATTTGGTTGTTTGCTTTTGGACATTCTGATAAATCCTCAAAGACGACTGTTGCTATTCGCTCTAGTTCGCCACTCCCCCCGTGTCGAACCCATAACTCTGCTCCAACGAAGACTCTCTTGTCCCACCGGGCCAACATGGCGACGATCTAGGTTCATGGTGTGAGCGGTGCAGTGTGAACAGTGAATGAATCTGTGGTTAGACAAACTGACACAGAAAAAAAAACAACAGCACAGCATGGCTCCGTCGAACTGCGAGCGAATGAGATAGAGCCGTGTTAAGAGGACCCTAGCCCTCATGGAAAGTGGGCGTGGTTGGGGGGTGGTTTGGTGGTTGAGAATTAAAATAAAGAAGAAGAAAGGTGGTGCATTTTTTTTGTTTGTTTTCTTTTTTTTTTTTTTTTTTTAAACGGGACACACATAACATGCGCTGTACCTTTGAGTGTGCCGTCTGATAGGGCCCAACTCACCCCCGGAACCATTATATCTAGAGGAATGAAAGCCAGTTCAGTTAGTCGTATGAAAAGCAGACAGCAAGAAGAAAGAGAAGAAGGGAGAAGAGTGGTTTGTGGAGTTAAATGTTTTGTAAAAAAAACTTTGTTGATGTTGTAGTTTTGAGGAGATCACTAAAACTAGATGCTGACGTGGAAAATGGAGAAAGCTTGAGTTTTAATGTACGCTATGTAACTTTTCTGATTTGTTTACGTAGAATATTCCACAGTATGGCTTTACACTTTGTTCAAACAGCTAAAGATGTTAATAGATCAATAATCAAATTGCTGCATTGGCGTTGAAAGACAAAAACATCCTCTTATAGATACACTTTGGTCAGTTGGTAAAGGTTTCTCCTGATTTGTAAAGTCTTTTCATAGAAAATTAATCAGAATTCACTGTTCACTGCCTGATTTTATAGTATGTTTTTGTTTTAACTGAGGTAGTGAAAACCCATAGAAAAACAAAACAAACAAAAAAAAACTGACCAATAACATGAGTGCCAAATAGTATTTCTGTTGCATAAACTGTTATATTTTTAATCTAAACCTTTACCACAACACTTTTATTAAAAAAACATTATTCAAAATGTTTTCCTAAGCTTACCCGTGCACTTAAACTTCATCACAATGCCTTTGGATCTGGCTTTCTAGCATTAACGGTTGGTAAAATATTAACTTTGAACAATAAACTGTGCCCACAGTTAATGGAACTCACAATAGTGGAAGATCGCTCTGTTTCTGGAAGTACTTTGCCCCATTGTAAAGTGCCATAGGCTTTTGGAAAAAATCAAATATTATGAGTTGAAAGACATACCGCGGCCTAGCCAGCTACTGTATGTGCTAACTTTGATGTTTTCAATCTAATAAGCACATCTACAACTTGAAATTTGGCAAAATGCCTTAATAACTTGGTAGTTTATGAAGCTGCAGAAATAGGTTTTAAACAAAAATGTAAGTCTTCTGCTTCTGACTCACCACAGAGCTGATTAGCAAGAACATTTTCAAACTTTTTATTTTATTTATTTATTTTTTTTTATTTTTTTTTCGAAAACCCTATGGAGATTTAACATGGGAGCCCGAAGTCACAGTTGAGGAAGTAGGTTGTCACAGTTGAGCTCCATAAAGTCTTTTCGGATTTCTAATAATGCTAATTTAGAAGCGCTAAAAACATAACAGTAAAAGTATTTTAAAAAACCATACAAAGTCAGCACCATGCAATTAATGGTGTTAACTTTATATTAAATGTACTGTAATGAGCACACCTGACTAGATTTACATAGAGGCCTCGCTTGTTTACAGTAAACCTATGCGAAGTTATTATTTTGCTGCATCATTGTATCAGTCACAAAGCTCAAGGTTTGTGTTACTTTGGAAAATAAAGGGCCCACTGAGTTTAATGCCATACTATGGAACAATCCATGCTCTAAAAATGTTACATAGTGCATCTTTACTATTTGTCGTAAAATCAAATTACCTAATACTGTATACGAAGGAAGAAGTAAGCTTGTCATTTTTTACTAAATATGGTCGAGATTTGATTGAAACGACTAAAACTAAACAATCCTGGGGGAGGCTCTCAATAGCTATCGCTCTTGGCAGATGATAGCAAGTAGAATTTGCAATCAAAATGAAAACTGGAAGAAAAGAGACGTCGAGAGAGTCAAAGAGAAAGAAAGAGGGAAAGAGGGATGGAGTAAGGCCAGAAGGAAGCAATGGAAAGTTAAGCTGGTTTGTGTTCCTGCGTGTCTTTCCAACAATTCTGAGTCCGTTACAATCTTTTCCCGATCACTATCCATCCCATAAATCTCCTCAAATCACCAAAAACACCACAATTACACAACTTACATCTGCTTCCATTGAGTACACAAAAAATGTAATCCTGGTAACTCAAAAAACGCCAGGAAATAACTTAAAAAAACAAGAAATTTGCAAAACCAAAAAAAAAAAACGACTTCCAAGAAAGTTAGCAGTGAAAATGTTAGTGTTAGCATTTGGAAAGAAAGTCAGATTAGCATGTGATCGCATCCTAAAAACAGACCAATATAGTTGACATCTGTATTTCTCAAGAGCACATTAGAAAAACGTATTTTCAAGAAGTCAAAATTATATAAAAATCAAAAAAGTCCACTGCTTCTTTTCAAGAATTCAAGAATACTGGAAAGTAGCTAGCTTTTGTGATGCTAGCAAATACGTTTAGCTAAACAGAAGCCAGTGGAAAGAAGAAAAAACAAACGAAAGTTAAAAACAAAAAAAAAATCAATCAAGCAAAATGTGTCACGCCTATACAACCGAAGGAGAGGAGCACAAGATGGCGAAAACTGCTAGCGATAACAAAAAAAAGCTAGCAAAATGTGCGCTATTCCTGCTCCTTCGGTTGTACTAACTTCATGCACAGAGAGGTGAGCGGAGGAGAGGTGAATCTACGTCAACAAATCCCTCAAAAAATCCAATTATATCCTCCTCCGTCTAGCTCTAAAAAACAGCACCATGCACCATGCTACGTCCAAGCGCCGCTAAGCTAAATCAGGCAAGGCTAAGTGGCTAGGAGAGGCTAAACCATGTGGTCGACTGTTCTAGCTTGGCAAAAGTTGAAACTACAGAAGTTTTAATAGATTTGTAGTGAAAAAAAATGACATATCTAAGAAAGCTTCTATCAAGATTGGCCAAACAGAGCAGGCGACTAATGGAAAGCCGAGTTAATACGCTGCTAAAAACAGAATATTTACGTTAGCTAAAGTGACTATGTTGCAAATCTTGTTTTGAGTAGATTTGACTAAATTCTGTTTTACATTTTCACAGATTTTTTCATTTTCACAGATTTTCTCATAGTTTACCAATTATCTTTTTGCTATGTAAAATTGTCAATGTGTTAGTTGAAATCTGAGGCTAATAGAACATTGCTAGATGCTAGCTTGATAAGTTGAAAACAACTAAGCCTGTGTAGTAGCAAATCAGTCAGATGTACAGGGAAAAATACTGTAGGCTTATTCAATATGATGAATTAGTACATTTTGAGTTGAAATATTCATATTTGACTTCAAATAGAATTTACCAGTGCTTATTTTAAAAATTTGTCTTTTTAAATTTTGCCATAAACTGACAAAATATGATTTTTTTTTATTATCTTAGTCAAGATTTTAATAATTTACCCATTTTAAAGTACCTATGACATTTTGTACCACCCATTTGAAAATGGGGTACTTGTTTTGGACTTCAAAGCCTGAACTAGGTCCAAGTAGTTCCTAGCTCTCACAAATCCTTTAGCACAGAGCTTCCCAACCTGGGGCACCAGAGATTGCAGGGGGTTCCCAGAACTTTTTTTAGTCAAAGGTTCAAATTTTAAAAGTAGTTTTTTAGTGGTATTTGATCAGCACAGATGTTGTTTATCTGTCTGAAACATATCCTTTTCAGTTAAAATTCTGATAAAGTAATGTATTTGTGGGGACAACAAGGTTATTAACATGGGATCTCGACGAGTCCCCGGTACAAGCAGAGGCTCTCTGAGCAAAGAAGGTGGAAAGCACTGCTTTAGCACATGGTAATATCCACATGCATTAACTTTGTTAGCAATTAAGTCTTAAAAACAAATTTTTTTGGACAGCAAAATGAGACTGGAGGTGACCACTCAAGATGCAGCCAATCAGAGCACTGCATTTTGATCTTGAAGAGAAATAAAATGCTTTCTATTGTGATTGAAATAGTACACAGATTTTTTCACAAAGTACTGCATTTGCAATTGACTTTTAATGGAAAAGACAAAGCTTAGCAATTGACTGAAAAGTACTTCAGTTTTAACTAAAATGTTGTTAAATAGTTATATTCAAAATGTTCTAAATATTTCATTCTACAAAAGTAATTTTTTACCTATTACTTATTTATAATGACATCATACATTGAGGTTGTACAATGGAGCATAACTTTCCTTACAAAAAACCTTTCAGACAGACTTTTAGATTGTAAAAATTGGTTCACGTTAAGTAAAAACTACACACAACAAGATTGCAAGTCAAAAAGTATATTAACTAATGTAGATATTCTCATTTTTGCAGCGTATAAAGAAAACTGGGACGACGGTGGGGGTTAAGGGTTCTGTTACTGAAGCTCCCTGACTGTGCTCTTTCGGATTCGGCCAAATCAAAAAAAGCCAAAAAAGTTGAAAATTAATAGAAAATTCAAGCTCAAGCTCAAGCGGGTTTTCAAGCAGGACTCAGAAAGATGTGGAAAGACTACCGACCAGCCAGCTCCTTCTCCTTACTCCGTCTCTTTTTCTCCAGACGTTTCAATCTCTTCTCCTCCCTGCGCTTAGCCTCCTCGGCCTCCTGGTGGCGCCGGCACTTGTGGAAGTTCTCCACCACCACGCCCACGAACATGTTGAGCACGAAGAAGGCCACGATGAGCAGGAAGGAGATGAAGTAGAGCAGCATCCACGGGTTGTAGTTCATGATGGGCTGGAGGGCAGACAAGGAGGAAAAATGTGAGAAACTGTGAATTTGATCTGAAGTCTGGTGTCTACTGAAAGATTCTGAAAGATTCTGTCCTTCTACCATAAAACATGTATTATTGCTGGATTGCACACTACAAGATATAAGGGATTAATATGCAGTATTTTATAACAGACACAGTCACATTGTACATTATTTCACTTGAACAGTTAATGTAGCTATGATCAGGGGCGTTTTCAAGATGTGGTAAGATCTGGTGCTCAGCAATCACATTTGTTCATCTGAGTAAAATATAAGGCCTTTTCTCACTGTAGGAACTTTTTTTCAATTCCTAGTACTTTTTAAGTTCCAGTCCCCATTAAGGGCGTTCACACAAAGCAGGAACTATGGACTGGGCCACACATTAGGAACTTTTTTAGCTCCTGCTCTTGGGTAAGTAGTTTCAGTCAGGCCAGGAACGTTTTGGTGACACAAGCACATATAATAACTCGTTCTGCAGCAGAATCTGTGAAAATCACCCTGTGCTACACTGTCATGCCCATGACTTGCGTCGCACTCATTTATTAAGTTTAGTGAACGGTTGTTTTACACGCAAGAGTTTGTTGTACTCACAGTGGTGTTGGATTTATTCCTTCTAAATCTTTAATGCTGATCAGACAGAAGTCACTTCCCTCTTGCAACTCTTTACAACTTTTTCTCTTCCCAATTGTCTCCCACACACACACATTCAGCCAGTCGTTCTGCACCAAAGTATAAGAGATTTTGGACCTGGTCTACAGTCTCTGACCGTAGGCACATCAATCCTACCAGCTGCGGGTGTCTCACGTTGAGTCTTTGTAGTGGGTGCAGTTCAGGGCCTGCGCGGGTTTCTTACCATAGCCTGTTGGGATACCAAACGGTGGATGGGCAAATTGGTTTCAGGGCTAGACCCATTGACATCTGGAGCTTTTGTCCTCAGCAGTTTGGCCTCACTACGACCAAGGTTTGTTTGAGTGAACATTTAACACACTTTCAGTCTGGTGTTTTCTGTTAGTGACAAAGCCTATTGACTTTTTGTAGTACAACAAAAACCTGTAACATCTGAATTAAATTATATTGTCAGTGGTGGTTTTTGGTTCGATCGATGTCAACCACAGCACAAGTTTTACATTGACAGTGGTATTCTTTTTCTTATTTACTTGCAGTGTCTCTTTAAATGACTGTAGATAAACCCACACACCTGCTGATCCACTCCGACAGCATCCAGCCCGTCATACATGATGTCCACCCAGCCATCTTTGGACGCCAGGACAAACAGGGACATCAAAGCCTGCACACGAAACAAAACAATACAACAAAAAACGTTAATCAAGTCTCCTAATAGTAACACATTCCTTATACGCATTTCTGTGTTGAACGTACCTGGCCCAAGTTGTCAAAGTTGTACTTGTGTCTGACCCATTTGTAGCTGGCCTGCAGACAGTCCGACTTGTTGGTAATGTTCCTCACATCTTCTCCTTGACAGACGAAGAATTTCCCCTTGAAAAGCTGGAGGGAGAAACAACAAAGACAATGCAGGACAAGTGTTAGCGATGGAAGGGTAATGCATTTGGGATTTCCTTCTGTGTCTGGAATGAAAAGTTAGCTTGAACCGTGTTGCTGATAGATTTTCTGAAAAGTTGATATTCTGAGCATGTTGTACTTCTTTTTAAAGCTTAGACCCTCCAGAATACTATCCAGAATATCGTAAATTACACAAATTACATGCTGGTTAATGCTATCATATATTACACTGGCAAAATGTATCAACTAGTAACTCAAGAAGAAAAGATAACTTCAGCACAGATCAGACTAGCAAACAGAGTTTTGGTCGGACACATGAAAATCTAATACTAATTTTGGTTATAATCAGCATTAGTCAGACCAAAACTGCAAAGTCTTAGCTTCACAGTCAATTGTTTGTTGTCACTGACACAGAGTACAACGAAATTACATTTTGGAGTGAGCCTCCGGGGTCGCTGCACTATGCATGCTGCCACTCGCTCTTGCGAATATAAACAAATTACATAGTAGTACAATAAGATAACAGCACATAGACCCAGTACACGTGATCATGTGGTAGAACTTTTCTCCATAACAAAAGGGCTAAATGGTAAAGCTAAAGACACTACGTGCGAGGGAGCTAGAAGAGAGATATGGGGCTACGGCAGAGATGTTTACAGAACAGTCTGTGCCTGAACTTCAGAAAAAAGATAAGACTGTTAACCAGCTGCTCTACTGGCTCTTGATAGGGAAAAAAGCAAGGGAATTAGCACAGTTAGAAATACATTTTAATTCAATTTAGGCTGATCTTATAGGGTCAATTTATTCTCTTTGAAAAGTTAGGACACAGTCCTGACCCCCAGCGTCAAGCTCGCACCGGATCATGGAGTGACTTCGACACAGGGATGTCTCGCCTTTTTTCACCTGAATGTAACTTTTAAAGGTCGTAGGGTCGAGTTTCATTCACAAATGTTGATTTAGCAGCAGAACTTTTGTTTTCGCACAGTGATAAACTCTTGTAGTTAGCTGACAACGATGCGTTTTCGACTTGTTCACACTGTTTGTGTCTATGAGCGGTGGCTCTTTCTGCATAACAGGTGCGCACACATCGCCCGTGTTACGCAGTGATTAGCTTCATTGACGACAGAGGCGGATGTCTTTTTCAGTGAACTTAGAAGCCCACATTTTTATTAAACGGGAGCTGCAACGCAGCACCGTGAACTTCTTTCTCTTTTCATTAGTCAAGATGGCGGAGAAACACGCTCTACATCCGGTTACCTTCTTTCAAAATAAGATTCAATTTCAAAATAAAGGCACATTTCCGGCACAATTATAAACACATTTTCCTGTACCGTTCCTGGCTTAGAATTTAGATAATAATCACAAAATAAAATGCATGGCTTTCATAAAATATCAAAATACCAGAGGTGACAAGTAACTAAGTATTTTTACTCAAGTACTGTACTTAAGTCGTTTTCTTGAGTATCTGTACTTTACTTGAGTATTACAAGTTCTGGTGACTTTTTACTTTGACTTCTTACATTTTTCAAGAAATATCTTTACTTTTTACTCCCTACTTTTAAAAACAGGTGAGTTACTTTATGAGCTCATAATCATTTGTTTTCCTTTTGAATACCAGGTTAGACCTGCTGTGTTAGGGTTAGGGTTAGGGTTAGGGTCGTGTATCAGAGGTTTGAGAACAAGTAAACAGATGAAAATTGCCAAAAACTTTATAATTTCTAACAATTACATATTTATCCCTGATAAAAGTCTGATTAATGATAATTAATTCACTGTAAAGGCCATCTCACACTCCACAACTTTACAAACTAACTTGGCACACTGGAAAAAAATTATTTCTAGATTGGCTAAACGTCTCAAAACCTGGATTTTAATCTTTATTTTTTACTTTATTTGTCTGTTTAAGATGGTTTTACTTGGAACTGGATTAAATGACTTGCTTTGAGATGTTTTGTCTTGTTTCAATACATTTGTTCTTCATTCAAGCTAAATTATTTGCTAATGACAGAAGATCTTTTTTACTCACCTCTGCGGCAAATTTGATTCAAGCTCAAATCTCTTGTAATCAGTCAGAAATGTCTTGAAACAAGTGAAGTAACCTGGCACATTTCCAGTATTCTAGTAGTTTTACCTGAGAGATTGTAATTTTGCAAAGTAAGCGTACTTTTTACTTTTTTACTCAAGTAACTTTACACTGGTGTACTTTTGTACTTTTACTCAAGTAAAGAAGTTTCATCTGGACTTTGACTTTTACCAGAGTCATTTTTTACACAAGTAACTGTACTTTTACTTGAGTAGTGAACGTAAGTACTTTTGTCATCTCTGCAAAATACCAAGAACAAGTTACAACAGCCCGTGTTGATAAACAAAAAATCCCTCTATACATTTTGTTTTTATTTTGTACTGAAAAGTAAATTTGTGATTTAAAATTTCAAATAATGGAATAAACACACAGTAGGAGGTCAAATTAAAAATCCCCAAAAACAATAGTAATTTGCTATAAAATTATCATTTTGAAGCAAATCTTTCAATTCATTCACATTTTAGAGGCAATATTAACTTTTTAATTAAATCAAAATTAAAACATTTGCACATTTGCATTTTATTTTCATTAGGAAATGTTGATTCATGTCACAAACTTCCTCACTCTCTGACGTAAATCCTTCAGTCGCTCAATCAAATCTCCAGTCATCATAAGTTTGTTGAACCCAGACAGGCACTGAAAAATGACCAACTAAAGCAAAAGTAAGCTACCTAAAGAGGCACTGCGCTGTCTCTAAACCAAGACTAATCCAAGACAATCATACGTAATACAAACACATGGAAACAGAAAGAAACGTCTGAGTTTTGAAAAGGATTATCATTGATCGTTGTTGCGGTCGCATACTTCTGAACCATTCATCACGGAGAGTTCGAAGAGAGAGAACCTTTGGCAGAGCGAATCGGAAAAGCATATTTGTATAAAGCAATAAGCCCGGTCTGATTGTAATGGCCACGGCGACGGTCGGTTCCAAACTTTCCTGGCAGCAGGTGAATCCAGACGAGAATGAAACGGTCTGCGTGTGGACAGATTCTATTCTTTTGTTATCTTTGGCTCGGCAGATCAATGGGGAATTTATGGGAATCGCGTTTTTGTAGGGAGGCGTTCAGAAGTCTGGATTGTGAGGCGAGTGTAGGAAGTCAAAACAGGATAGCCACACAGCAGCCGCAGTGACGTGATTGAAAAGGATACGCACTGACTTCTGTGTTGCATTAGAACAGGCTGATTTGGATTTTTGTTCTTTTTTTTTATTTGAAAGTCAACGATGGAACATTTCTTACTGACAAGGGAATAACAAACAAACAAAAACAATAATCATACCCAGTTTTTTTTTACTATAACAAAAATTGCACCTAAATAATTACTATTCATTGAATTAATGTTAGTAGCTTAAATGTTGTGATGTCATTTGAAGAGAATCTATAAGTCTACAACATGGATCACCAGTAACAATTTACTTGTGGTCCAGTTCCAAGCCAAGATCCAGACTTGATTTTTTTCTTTTAAGACATTTTTAAGTTTGACTTTATAATGAAAAAAACAATAGTGTCCTACACTGATCAGAACTGATCACTGTGTTTGTGATGGAGTCTGTTCTGGACCAGAGAAAACTGAATGAAGCCATGTGATTGGCTGATTGGTGATAGGGACACACACGATAACTCTTTCAAACTTTACGCAGCACAAGAATCACACAAACCGCGCTCTGAATATGTGTGTTGTCTAAATACAAGTAGGCTATGAATCTGCAGACGCAGAGACACACTGCACCGACATGACCCGTATGTTTCTGTCACTAGCACTGTGCCGAATGTGAGAAGGACGAATCAGATTTACCACAGCAATGTTGTAGAACGTTCATTATGCACATGTTCTGTAAATAGGCTACACTGTACAGACTCACAGACTGCGCCGCACCGACGTGAACCACGTATTTCTGTCTTTGGCGCTGAGCCACAAGTGAGAAAGACTAGTCACAGCGACGATGTGTGTGCACTCTGCACAGCGCTTCTTAACAGAATCACGTCTACATACTGTAGCCTCTATGTGAGTGTTTGGGAGTAGGGACGCACGGTCCAGTCTGGACGAGGCGGCACTTATGTCTGGATCTACATCGGAGTCTATCATTCGGAGACCTGGGGTCTACAACAAGCCTCTATATAAAGTACATACATCAATGTTGTTTAAATAATATTAAAAATATATAATATAGCTGTGCACTTAATAAAACACTAAATATTAAAACCAGGGTTCCTGATTTTCACACTGCAAATCACAAAGTAGGCAGAAATCTATCGAACTCTTGTACATTCTTTAACACACAGTAAATATCCACATAAAAAGCCTTAAGGCTGCAGTTACGGCTTAAGAACATTTCTTTTTACAAACAGCAAAATGAAACTGGAGTGGACCACCCAAGCACAGCTAATCAGAGTTTAAAAACTGTACTATTTGACAAAACACAGAGATTAGGTTTACTTACAAAGCGCTGCATTTGGAATATACTTTTTGATGGGTTCTAGGTACACCTGCATAAAAAAGGACCCATTTTAATTATTTTATTAATTATTTCCTTGACTTCCAAAACCATAAAAAAAAGTCAACTACTACACACACATATGACTGGTCCTGACTATCCCATCTGTACAAGTCTCCCTTTAACTGCAGGGTTAATGGTTCTATTGTCTGTGACGTGTTGTGTGGTCCCATCATTAACCTCTCCTGTTCTTAGACAGATGCTGTGCTGACGTGAAAGTAGAGCGTACCCCAAGGACACGTGCTGGCTCCTATAGAGTTTGTCCTTGTGTGTGTGTGCTCAGGCGAAACAGGAGAAGCAGAGCCAATACAGTGTCCTTCATTGATATTGACACTCTTGTTAAAACCTATGATGTTGATTTGAAAAATGTTTGGGAGACATTGGATCTTACAATGCAATTGGGTATTTATGTTTACAGTTTGTTCAGAGTAAACAGTTAAAAGCCTAGTAATTTTGTAGAAGTTGAGATGACTTTTAAAGTTTAAAACTCCAGAACTAATAAACCTCACTTTTACAAAAAATAATTGCTGGCATAGTGCAAGTGATAAAAACAAAAAACAAAACAAAAAAATCTATCTATAAACCCTATCCCAGTGACTTTAGCCCTTAGGTGGAGCAACACCCTGGCAAATGTCCAAATCGTCGCAGGAATAGACAGACAACCATTCACTCTCTCATTCATTCACAGGGGAAATTTACAATGACGCCCAATTAACCTAAACATATATATTCTTTTAGGGTTTGAGAAAACTGGAGTACCCGGAGAAAACCCACAGTTACACGGGGAGATTGGGGGTGCAAATGTACGCTAAAATCATTGAATTCAGTTCTCACTTTAAAAAAAACACCTAATTATGGCTGAGCCAACTGTCTAAAAGATGTTTAATTAAAAATAAAGACCATTGTAGTCAAAATACATACATTTCACTATAAAAGGAATATTATACTTTTAATATTAACACTTTAATCCTGATGCCCTATAGCAGGAATCAGAGAAAATAACTAAACTGTGTTTTTTAGTTTGTTTGTTTTTCATTTGGATAAAATGATCCTTTATAAACTTCTTGTTGTTTCACTTTTATAAAGAAAAAAGTCTGCGCTTGATCACGTGACATACACACTGCGCTCCACAAGTCTGTGTCGTCTCTGTTCTTCTGCCACATGATGAGACAAAAATCATTGTAAATGGCCTATTATTTTTTTTGAATCTTCTAAAAATTGCAAAAGATTTTAATCTCCACAAGTGTGCAGCAGGTTTCCAAAGAAATAAGCAGAGAAAGCCGAAGAATCAATTTTAAGCAGATGCTAACAATGCTTTTGTTTAAAGGGGGTCTGATTTTCAGCGGCAAGAACAATTTAGGATTTAAATCTACAACTTCTTCTCAGAAGTCTTTCGACATTGTTAATATAGACATTTTGTCTATATCTAAAACTTTCTTATAAAGTGGAGAGGACCACTCAAACACATCCTATGAGAGAGCTCCTCATGAGAACTAAAGGTCTTTATTATTCAAATCAGACAATACTCTGTGGTCTCATTTTATTACAATTATTTATCATATTAACCTGGACGCCAGATGGATCTGTGTTGAACTTCTATCTGAGTTCTCACTATATCCATAGGACTTGACTCACTGAAAGCGTTCAAGAAAAGGCGGGGCGTTTAGTGAAATACTTCGAGCTGAATGGGTGTGGGGCCAACCTTTTTTTTCTTAGCCAATCACAGCAACAACTTGTAATGGTGTATCCAATGTCCGGCACTACTTTCAAAAAGAAATTACTCCATATTTCTGTTAAAACCACATCAAAAGCAGCAGAAACACGTACATCCACGAGAGCCGCCATCTTTTAGCTTGAATGAGACTCTAACATGAACAGTCGTCTTAACACCTCAGAAACACCACTGGTTCGGACTACCAAACCAATCGGGCGGCTGGAAGGCCAGATGGTTTATCTCGTGTTTGTGAATTTACAAATATCCCGAGATAAACCAGGCCAGTTATACCTTTGGTGGATTTATAACAAAAAACATAAATTACCCATACTTTCAATCTATTTTTTAGCTAAAACATGTCACAGTCTACCTTTAAAATCGGTTATCTTGGTACTTCAAAAATTTTAATTTGGGATGTTCATGGTTAATCGATTAACGGTTAACCGTGACTAATGGCTTAATTGAGTGGTACATCTTTCACCACTTAACTGACACAGTTGCTCCAGCAAAGGGCACTAACTGCCCCTGAACAGCTCTGGCGCTTGTCAGTGTGAAAAAAAGATCGCTAAAACTCCAAAAACACTGTTTATCTCATAAGGACTGGACAAAACTGTGACACTGCAGTGTTTATGGACAAATCTCAATCATGCAGGATTTATTCACTTGGATTTTATGTTGGAGATGAAAACAGACTGGATTACTCAGTTTTGGTCAGGGCAACTATCGGAGGTAAGCGGCTAACTTGCATCCTTAATTAAAACAAAATCCTTTAAAACTGTGACATGTTTACAGTCAAATTCGCCCTACTGACTCTAACATCCGAAAACCTTTGCTCATCTTCGCCCGGATGCGGATGCTTTTGACAGTTCTGTTTCCTCGGACATCAGCAGGAGGCGTCTATAGGACTCCAGCGTGTCCCAAAGGTCAGAGCGGAAGAAGGGGATTGTTCTGTGATTGAGCTCCGGCGCTGTGAAAGAAGCCCGTTCTTCCATCCATCAATAACCGAACGTGAGACCTCTTTAGTCGGCTGAGATGGATGGAGCGGGAGCAGTGACATCAGCGGGAGGCCAGAGCGATCATGTGAGAGGTCGAGATGTGTGTGATGTGTAATGTGGAGTGGAGTAATGGAGACTCAAAGCTAGTGTAAGTGGTGAAAGTAGAGTTTGTTGTTTTATTGTAGGGCAGATTACCTTTATCTATCCACAAATGGCAACTATAGCCTACATAAAATAAGTAGCTCAGTGAAAAAACAACAGCTTCTAAGAGGGAATGTCAATTAAAATGTACTTTTCAGGACATTTCGCACACCTGATTAAGAGCCGCATCAACAAAATTTAGGAAGAAAAAAAAAAACAATACATACATACATACATTGGTCGCAACTACTACAGGATCAGGTGGTACGTATGTTGCCTTTTGCTGGAATGTGCAGTCAGACTATTGGAATTCAGACTGTACTCGAGCTCTCAAAAATAAGACAAATGTTGCTTGTTTGCCGCTGTTCGGCGGTCGCTGCCTCCGGACTCAGAGACTGCACTATCTGACCCGTTAACTTTCTGTTACACCAAAGTGAGGTTCATGAGAGTGCAGGCTCCTGTGTGCAGTTTTATACTTAACGCAAAATTGACTTCTGTTTGCAACAATGAACCTTTAAGGGACTGTACCTGATTTTTGCATCCTAAAAATGTAAACAAACAGAAATAATTAATTTTAACCTTTTTCCTTCAGGCTACATGATTTCCTAACGTAGCTAATGCATTCTGAGCTTCAGAATTGTTCATCATGATGAGTTTTAATGTTTTTTCACAGCTTTTAACAGCGAGGTGAGTCACTATGCTAACAACAGTTAGCCACAATGCTAAAAACAAAAACAGAAAAAGCTGCACACAAAAGGGATTTTATTAGACATAGACAGGACTTTGGGGACTAATTTCCACCTGAATAGATACATTAACAAGGCATCAGTGCTAGGGGGAAATTGCTTTTAAGTTATCTTGTTGCAAAAAAATCTAGTACAGACCCTTTAACGCCGGAGACAGCGCCTGTTTCGCAAAGCCTGGGTACATTGCCTTGCTTTGCATCCAAAGCCAGTTTCTTTCAATCCGAGGGAAGTGTCTTTCTCAGCTCAAACTGAGGCTAATGGAACAGACTTCATTATAAGACACAGCTGAGGACTGGTTCAGGTTCTGAGTAGGGCCTATACAAAATTGTATTAGGCTTTTTTCACTTGTTTTACAAAAATTAAATACATTTGCCTAGTTTGCATATTAAGTACTTTTGAAAACACAGTTGTTTTTCCTTTTAAAATGATCATAGTGCATTATGGGTAAAATCCCCAGAACAAGGCAGTGGGGATTTTACCCAAGGCATTAGCCACATACTAACCAAACGAAGGACACTGCCTGTGGAGGACATGAACATTGGGACATGACTTGGATGATGTCAGTGTCTTGCCACGACCAGATCAAACCAAGACAAGGTTGGAAAACTATGAACCACACTCACTTTAAAATGAGAGGATGGGTCTCCATTTGACAAAGTTTTGGTCTGATTTATTGATCATTAGTTCTCTTGACCCTGATCGTCAAAAAGGCAAATACTGTTGTTTATCCTAGGTTCATATATTTAACAATTGCTGCTGGTGCACTTCCTGATTAACGCGTATCCTCGAGTTCTCACATCAGTCACAACAAAAAGGAATGAATGAGAAACTAGCACAGAGACAGAAGAACGCGTACACATGGAGTTTGGACGAAATAAACTGTGGATATAGCACTGGCTCTGAACCTCCAACCAACACCACGAAAAGGTTACTGACACCTTTACAGTGCATTGATTGATAGCCCTGAATTCAAGCCAAAGAATTCCCAAAACCTAGTGTGACTTTGAACCAAAATAGTAAACTGAGGAGCAGAAGTGTACGTGACTGAGCTGCAGAAAGTGTAACACAGAAGCAGGAAAAACCGAGAGATGCGTCTGCTCACCTGGACTCCGAGGATGCCGAAGATGATGAAGAAGGCACAGCAGATGACCACGATGTTCCCGATGGGTTTGAGCGAGGACATGAGGGTCTCCACCACCAGCTTCAGGCCCGGAGCTCTGCTGATCACTCTGCAACACAAAACAGCACGGTAGAGATTCAGAAAAGTGTCAATTTTGTATTCTAAATGATGCATATTCTTAATAGCCTGGATGTCAAGACTAACACGTTTTTCAATCATCACAAATATTTTCCTTCTCGGTAGGTGATTTGTAGATTTACAACTTATGGTAGACGGCGAACACATCTTGTGTTGTCAACTCTGCGCTAAGTCGAAAGGCTGATGAAGTTAGCAGAGGAAACAGTGCTTCAGGAGTTATATCCATCCAAAGAATCAAGGACCGGGGATGTTCTAAAGACGGCCAGGGCATTGTACGGTCTGAAGAGTGTCCAATATGCAAAACGTGCCTTTCAAAGTTCAAATAGTTTATGAGATCATCCACAATCTGGCCCTAGAACAAGCCTGGCCCAATCGGCTTTCTCATACCAAGTAACAAAGCAAAGGAATAAACCCCCACTGAGCTGATCAATGTTAGGAAGTGGTTCCTTGTAAACCAGAGATACACACATTAACACAAATTGTATTACCTATGAGATGTGATGTAATGTAATGTAACTAAGCTATTATTATTATTATTATTATAAGAAAAGTTGCCGCTAAAAGTGCTAACACATCCAACATGATCCAGCTTCTGCGATACAATCATCCCTTGCCGTTGGTCCAAGTAAATGGAAAAAAACCTAAGTATATCCTTTAAATGAAGTGCTCCAAACATTGTCACGCCAAAAATAAACAAGTATTTATATATTTATGCTTCATTTGACATAAACTACGATCTAAAAGTAAAACAAAAACATGACAGGCCGCTGCGAAAACAAAAGTTGTGGGTGATGTTGCCTTGGTGAGTCAGTTAGTAATCGATCCCTCATTGCATTGGCGTAACTTTACGTAGGACCGGTGTGGGCATGTCCACACCAATTCTGAGCCAACAGGGACAGTCCCCACCAACTTTTCACAAAATCTCCGAGTGTCCTTCTACTGGTTCATGCATCTATCGTCAGCTGGGGGTCTATAAACTCTTTCTGTTTTTCCGCGCTCCTAATGCGCTCTTTGTGTGCGTTTTCTTCGAGCCTGCCTGGCGAGTTCTCTCTCTCTCGCGCTCTCTCTCTTTCGCTCTCACTCGCTCTCTCACTCGCTCTCTCTCTCTTGCTCGCTCTCTCTCTCCTCCGACGGGTCACACAAAGATCAGCTGTGCCCACGCCTTGGAGCGCAGGAATTATCCACCTTGAAGCGGGCTGTGCCCCTTCGTAGCGTGTACGGTCAGACCGTTGTGCGGTGCCTGCGTCTGTATAGCGCTGACTGCCCGCTCCGGAGAACGCCGCGCGTTCGCCTCGAAGCACGCAGTAGCATAATAGCCAATTACATCTATGCACAGACCACAAGACAGACTTGTCAGAGCGACAGACTCCGCCATCGCACACATGCAAATAAACTTTGACTTATTTTTAATTGTAAAGAATTGGCCAAAGTTATATTTTAGTCTATAAGAAAAATAAATAAATAACACTTGTTCTCTTGTAATTATTCTCTATGTGAACTGTTGGTTCGCATGACAGTGCATTTCCAAGGATTTAACAATATATATATATATATATATATATATATATATATATATATATATATATATATATATATATAATGCCCGAGTGTCCCCACCAACCCTGATGCCAAAGTTACACCCTTGCCTCATTGTAAAAATAATGAGAACATTAAAGCAATCATTAAAGGGACAATTATGTTTTAAAAAAATCTTCATTGATTATCTATTTAAAACATAATTTCTTCATAATTAATTCATTATTTTTAGTCTACATAATTATGGAATACAGCTTATCAAATGTCACTACTTTTGTTTTTCTTTTTTATTCATGCAGATAATTGTAAAAATAAATAAATAAAATCACCCATAAATGACTACACAGTATTTTTTGTAAATCAAACCTGAAAATGTGCTAAAATTCTCTTCTTTTATGGTGTAAAAAAATCCCAAAACTTCATAAATCATATGAGACATTGATAACAGAAGCCCAAAGTTGCAATAAAGAAACAGACTTGGCAACTCTGAGGCCAATACGAAGAAATAAAAACTATGTATTTGAACAGAAATATGCATTAACTAGAGAATTTGTAAATCACAATAAACAATTTCACCCGGACGTCTATCACAAACTTGCTAAAACAACAGCACTAGCTTCACACCTTTCTCCCCTGATCCCCGATAACAGTGTCGACATTAGTCCGGGGCACTTTGAGTTGGCGGATGCCTGGCAGCAGCAGGAGCAGATGGAGCTCCGATGCCTGTGGTGTTGCTCTCCTCACTGCTCCACGGCCCTGCGGCACACACTGACTCTGCACCGACACTACAGCGCCGACTCTACACTGACCTGGTGGCAATGTTGGAAAGACACAAAAGAATGCTGCTGGGTTGTGTTCCAAGTCAAATAAGGTTAAGTAGATGTGAAAAAATAGGATGTAGATGAATTAAAGTGGACATTTTCTTTGATTGTACCAGGGTTATGCACTAACGTCTTCCGGTCTCAGATAGACATAGGTCGCTATATCTGGTGGAGTAGTTGCCATAGTGACACAGTTGTTAACTCCAAATGTGATGGACATCAGACGAGGGGTTTTGGGCTAGTCCTGAAGCAATCTTCTTCTTCTTAAAAAAAAAGTTCTCTTTTGTCACCTGTTGTAGACACGGCAGGAAAAGTGTAGATTCTGAACTGGGTTTTTATAAGGAAAGTTGTAAAAGTGAGCAACTACTCGAAGCTCCGTGCACATACCGAGATTAGCTGTGTTTTGGCTCTCTGAAAGACTGACAATACTGAGCGGTAGGGCTGGGCAATATCATAACATATATCATATACAGTGGTCCCTCGGTCTATCGCGGTTCACTTTCCGCCGCTTCGCTGTTTCGCGGATTTTTTTTTAGTGCAATTTAGCTTTTTTTTTTACAGTGCTTGGTCCTATAGACGTGCGCTGTAAGCGTGCTTTTGTCTCAAACACACTGTTTGGGGACAGTATCACATCGCAGCATTCACAGGCAACAGCACAGAAGCTCTTTTAGAAAACTTAAGACAGTTTGGATCATGCAGGAGAAGCTGACCTGACGCTCGGACACGGTGGATCAGCGATTAGCGAGAAGGTTCTGGGTTCAACTCCCAGTCGACCCGGGGCCTTTCTATGTGGAGTTTGCATGCTCTCCCCGTGTCTGCGTAGGTTTCTTCCAGGTACTCTGGTTTCTTCCTACCACTAAAAACATGTCCATTAATGCCTCCCCTGACCCTTCGCCCAGGCTCCCCTGCAAAAGAATTCTGAATGTCAGTAGGACTTCCCTGGTTCAATAAAAGTCATTTAAATTTGGACGTTTCTCCAGGTGAGGATTTGACTCTTTGAGCTCGTAGTTTGCGATGATGAATTTGTTGATGCTGGAACGTCACTTGTGTAGACGATGTGTTTATGGAGCGGGTTTGTGACTTCGCTAGAGTTCGGATGTGTTTCTCTGTGTGGCTCTCGGCTCCGGAGTCCGTGTGATCCGTTGCTCTGCGGTCGGCTGTGGAGCGCAGCGGGACGGGCAACGTGTCAAAAATGACTCGCGCTATTGTATCTCATGGTGAATCATGTGTTCAGCGCATTATTACATGTACAAAAGACACTAAACATCAGAACCAGGCAGGTTATCAACTGAAATTACTGGTAAAAAATGAAGATCACTACTTCGCAGGTTTCGCCTTTCATGGGTTATTTTTGGAATGTAACCCCCATGATAAACGAGGGACAACTGTATCGCGAATCATGTGGTGAAGTTGAACCTCATTTTGCAACCGTGGCAAACATAAATTGTGACTAATTCCCAGTGTTGCCAGATTTTCAGAGATTAATAAGCGACAAGCCTTTGAAAAAAGCCTAAACAAACAGTCTTATCATTAATAAAGACTTTGAAACACATTTTGTGTTCCATGTTTCAGATATAAGTGGAAATATTTTTGTGGATCAAACTTGAAAACCAGCTAAAATTCACAACCCCTGACTCTCAAAAGTCATAAGCGACTTTCCAACTAAAAGAGGCCCACGGTTCCTAAAAAGATACAGACTTGGCAACTCGTGGCAATTTTCATCTGATTTCTCTAAAACCTTTAACAAAAGTAACATATGTCCAGACACGGGAAGCTCTGCAGAGGCTAAAACACAAATAATGACAGAAATAAAACATGGTGTTTGAAAGAGAAACTTACACTGTAACTAAAATGGCCTGAAACAATTAATTATAATAATAAATGCAAATAGTATTGGTATATCGTCAACTATACTGTTACTGCGAATGTTCTCTTTAATACCGTGATAAAAACTTTAGGCCATATTGCCCTGCCCTACGAGCGGTGCATGAGTCTCGGTATTGACCCTATTTTGTTCCGCCTACTTTTCTAGGACATGCACTTCCTGTTTAGCTGCATTTAGCCTGTAGATTTCAGTCGATGGGTTTATTTTTACTGTCATTATATTTAATTAAAATTGCCCCACAAGACAGACAAACAAACACGTTAGCTACCTTAACAGAGCTAAACAGGAAGTGCATTTCCAAGCCAAGTGGGCGGAACAAAATAGGGTCAATATGCACGGAGTTTATCTTTACATAGTTCACTCACTTTTAAAACTTTTCCTTATGAAGCTGCTCTTTTCTTGCTGTTACAGCCATCAAGTGCTTCTACAACAGATGACAAAAAAAATTACTTTTTTAAGAGAATTGCTTCAGGACTTCAATTCCGGGGTCTGATTTTCTTTGCTTTTGGAGTAAACCACTGTGTCACTCTGGCAACTACGCCACCAGATGTAGCGACCTATGTCAATCTGAGACCGGAAGACGTTAGTGCATTACTCTTATTACAACTGCAAGGATAAATTAGAGTAGACCACCCAGGCTCAGCCAATCAACATCTTTGGGTATCCATGTAAACTAAAATGCTTTATTATTATTGCACTGAAGTTTGTTTCAGATCAAAAAGTGCTGCCTTTGCAATAGTTTTACACAACAGAGTCTCCGGAAAAAAAGTAGATATACAACAAAATTTCCAAAACGTACTATAACCATGTCTTTTTATGGAAGACTTACAGTGTCTGTGCCTATGTAATTCAATAAAAATGTACTTCGCCCCCTAGTGGTGGCAGTAGATGTGGCTCTTCAAGGATGACAGCTGAAAAATTCGGCTAAAACCTGCATACTTACAGCTACATCCACTGAATGTAAAGGAAATGATGTGAAACGATGTCTATAACAATTGTTTTGTTGGTTTAAAGATGAAAAAGACACTGTTTTAATCATGTAAACGTTGCCATTTTAATTCAAAAGACATGATTTTTTTGTAGTAGAAAGTAGAAAAATAACACTGACATCAAGTTTGTGTTAGAAATATTATCTCAAAATGTTGTTTTCAAATGCCGAAATCTAATGAAAACAAGGAATTTTAAATTAAAAAGAAAACAGATTATTGTAGAATAACAGTTTTTTTAAATTGAAAATAGACACTTGTAGGACTCTTTTGCTGTACATGTTCAAGTTTAAATAAATACCTTGCATTTGCAGCTTGAGAAACAAAAACTATCTAAATATTCCTATGAAAAGTCCCACTGCAGTCAATCAGTTCTGCAATTTTCAACACAAAATCAATTACCCTATTTCTATTATTAAGTTATTTTAGATCAATACTGCCTTCGATCATGAACAAAACGCAAAACAAACCATCACTTCACGATTACAACCCCATACAAAGCCTAATACGTCTTGTCCGCCCTGCCTCGTATCAGCAAACTAGCATTAGCATTAGCATCGGTCACATCAGAACTCTACCAGGGGCTTTTCTAATGGCGGATCGATAGTGATGGAGCTACGCGGAGGTTAGCCTGTCCGTTTCAGTGTTTGCGAGCTGACAGCTGAGTGAAGGCTGGGTCAATAGCGCATTAGACTGGACGGGAGGAAATAAGCAGAGGGCCGGAGAGATCGATGGGGCTGATCGGATAAAAATGAGAGTCTGAGGCGTGACGTTGTGGTGGGGGAAAACCAGATGTAGAAAGTGTAAAAAAAAAAAGATTTGTCAGGACAATTCCAGGATATTCCCCAGTATTTTTAGGTAATCGCGACATCTATATTAGCATTTTTTTAGATCAGTTGGAAAGTCTATGGCAGCCCAAAGTATAACACACCCAGTAACAGAGCCAGGAAGGTAAGAAAATAGAGGGGGGGTCTGGGGGTCCTCCCTCAGGAAAATTTTGACCAATAGATGATATTTCCTGCATTGTGATAAATATTGGTTGATTACAGGTGCACGGTGTAACTTAGACATGTTTTTTTTTCTTCTCACATTTTGATTTCTTTCTTGCACTTAATAACAAAGAAATACACTTTTTTACTTGCATGGGCACAAAATGAACTGTTATTTGGGCTGGAAGAGGCTCACTTGTGTTTGTTTCTATAGAAAAGTGGTTAGAGCAGCTGTATTTTTTTCACATTATGACATAACAGGTATTTAGACCCATTCAAAATATCCATAACTATAGCTTAGGACATTTTGAATGGGTCTAGTGAATTGAGAGAGAATTCAATGAATTGTGTAGTTGACTTTTTACTTTCAGAAAGTTACACAATGCACCTTTAAAAAATGAAAATATAATTTTAGTCGAGGGGGTATTATGTTCAGTCAAGAAAAGTAATCAAACTTTGCGTAGGAGATTATCTATATTGTTTTAGATGTTTTTGTGACACTAAAAAAATTACAGATGTGTGACATAACTGTAATGGTGCGTTCACACACAACGCGACCACACAAATGATTTCAACATGCTAGATCTATGTAGAGGTGCAATGACGTGCGACTCGAAAGGCACGGTGTGAAACTTGAGTGGCACGACTGTCTATGTGCGAAAGTGCGTTTATACTCGAGCAAAGTGGCAGTGGCTCAAAACGACCAGTACTACAATTTTCAACATGATTAGACTTCTGAGTTGTTAACTTATTCTAATTAAAACTGTAGAAACAAAAAAGCACAGAACATGTGTGACTGGGACTGACCCTGTCACTACATAAAGGGGAAAAAAAACAACAACAAAAAACTAAACTATTCACACAGTTTAGTCCAGGGATTCCTCTCATGTGTGTGTCCTGTGCTGCCAATGTTCATAATTCATATAGTTACTTGATTCTGACAAAAATATAAGTCAATTTTGACCATAAAATGCAAGAAATTAACTTAATTTTCACAGAAAACAAATACAATATTTGCTATAAACTGAACCCGATTCATATAGAGGGATTTTTTGTTTATCAACACGGGCGAAGTGAGTGCATCCGTTATGCAGGAAGAGCCACCACTCATAAACACAAACAATGGAAACAAGTAGAAAAAGCTCCATTGTCAGCTAACTACAAGAGTTTATCAGTGTGAAATCAAACGTTCTGCTGCTAAATCAACATTTGTCAATGAAATTCGACCCTACAACCTTTAAAAGTTACATTCAGGTGAAAAACGCAGAGAAAACACTGTCTCAAGCTTCAGGAGACAGACGTCTGTCAGACCGGTTCAGACCTGATCCAAACAGCTGCTCTCGTCACGTTTGTTGTTTTATTTAAGAAGTTTCCCCAGCTAAGCAAATGGGGAGAGCAGCTTTTTCTACACAACGCATGCACAGTAAGGCGGAAAGTCATTTCAATAATGTCATTTCAACTATTGACAACTGCTTGTTATGGCCTAGTTTGTAGAGAACTTGAAACCCGGGTACAAATTCCAGGTGGGACAAAACCATTTTTCTTTCTTTTCTGCACTTATGCATTTACTGACACATTAAATACAGACAGCAATAAACAATAACATAATGTGTTTGTAAAGAAAGTAGGATTATAAAAGCAATATTTCTTCAGCAGCTGCACATGCAAGTGATTGAACTCGCACCCCCATGGTCTCTTCGCACCTGAGTTCTGAGCGTTATCCACTCAACCAACTGACAGCAGACAAATATCACAATCTACATGAGTGTCAGATACTGTAGTTACATGAACAGACCAGGGTTAACACTTGAAAGCATATTGCAACACTGTGTATCTTACAACACATACACAGTGCACCTTTAAACTTGCTTACTCATCTGACCAAACACTTTCATTTTGCATAAACAGTGAGAAGTTTTGCTGCACTAAAACTTTAAGAAATCTGTTTTTTTTTCTTTCTCTCTTTATGTATTGTTCATTGTTGTTCATCAAGACAAATGACAGGTTTGTGACTCTCCAGCTCCAAACGCACCTGTGACTGTTTAGCATAAGAAACAGGCTGCCTCGCATTTTCTGTTTAGCTGACTTTTGGAAGCCATAAAGTTGTTTCATAACCAAAAATACACTTAATTCTCTCTTCAGACCTTAAAAGACATGTTCACTTCCATCCTGCTGGAGGCCGGCTTTCATTTCAAACAGATTACAGGCAAAACATCTTGGACTAAAAACATCGTTGAGTAAGTTTAGAGCAGATATTTGATCTTTAAAATGACAAAAGACAACTAGGACTGGACTAAGACTCTGAGGAGAAAGTGTCAGAGGAAGTCAAACTACTGTATTTATTTATGTTTGGAGGGTTCAACATAATCTCTGCTCCATGAAAGAGGCTGAATCTATAGAATCTGCACCAGAAAGAAGAAAAGTGCTGCTGCCTTCTGAAGATGAAAAGACACTCGTCCTCATTGTTTTAATCAGCGACGTGCAGTCAGGGCAGGCAGGTGAGGCAGTGTATCACCAGTCCAAATGGGGAAAAAAAATACTTGATGTCAATAAGACTAATATTATATTTTTCGTATGTAATATGTTTTTATTTGTCAAATTAGTAGATTATATGTGATTTTCACAGAGTTTTGTGGTTTAAAATCTCCAGATATAACGCAGGTCTACAGCGCAGAGGCTCGCCTCACTCGGACCTGCACAGACACATGCACAATGAACAGGGCGCGTTCATGCAGCACTGTTTCTACACATAAAGTTATCAAATATGTTTGTAGATGTACTTTTTTTCAAGTGTTTTGTTTTCTAATTGTCAAGAAAGAGAATATTATGTGAAAGTGAGCGCTTTTAGTGAGTTAATTTGACAGTAAACTGAGTTTGTACAAACTGTGGCTTGCCTCACGCTTTGAAGGCAAGGGAAATCTGACTTTCTATGGCCAAAAATACGATTTCACATTCAAATGTGTCTGCTTAGCTTCACTGTGCGGTTAAACAAAGCCTTAAGCAACTATGAAAATCATCACAAGCAAATATTTAACAGCAAAGGTCTAAAAAGTCGTAATAATCTGTTCACAACTGTTGTACAGTAGCAGTCATTAGCTCTACCACACTGCAGTAACATCATCAGTCATTTAACTCGGATAGATGAGCGAGTGATCTGCAATGCAAAGGGTCTAGGTATTGAACCTTGTGAAGCAACTAGACCTGTGTGGTCCACAGAGCCTCACCAGCTGTAATCCTCACCGCACGTCACTGCTTTATACATGTTAACCTTGTATTTTTATCCTAAAGACATTATGTTATTGCAGTGGTTTATAATGTTGGTAGCACTTTAAAAGACCTCCACGGTACCTACCAGTTAAGTACCATGTCAGTTACTAGTAACTAACAGTGACACTTACTAGTACTTACTCTGGTACTTACTGTGGTACTTACACTGGTACCTAGAGTGGTACTTTGAGTGGTACTTGTACCAGCAGTTACTGGTACATACCAGTGGTAGTTACTGTGGTACTTACTGTGGTACTTACACTGGTACCTACAGTGGTACTTTGAGTGGTACTTGTACCAGCAGTTACTGGTACATACCACTGGTAGTTACTGGTACTTACTGTGGTACTTACACTGGTACCTACAGTGGTACTTTTACCACCAGTATTGGCATGCTGGTATGGTCGTGGCCATACCAGCATGCCAAAGCCTGATCCCGTCAGATCTCAGAAGCTAAGCAGGGTTGGGCCTCGGCAGTACTCGGATGGGAGACCACAGCAGAACCTCAGGTGCCACAGTGGGGCAACTTTAGTGGTACTTACTACAGTAGTTGACAGTCAACTACTGTAGTAAGTACCACTGAAGTACCAGTATGTGTCACTTTAGAACAGGTCCCGTTGTTACTAGTAGTTGACGGTCAACTACTGTAGTAAGTACCACTCAAGTACCAGTATGTGTCACTTTAGAACAGGTCCGTTGTTACTAGTAGTTGACTCTCAACTACTGTAATAAGTACCATTGTAGTACCACTATTTACCATTATGTCTCATGGTATTTATCAATAAATGTTGGAATCAAGCTAAGACTGTTGTAAATTGTTTTCTGTTGTTTTGTTACTGAAACAAATAATTACTTTGGTATTGTCAATACCCAATATTGTTGTGACATAAATAAAGACAGTGGTGCTTTTTTAACACTTGCATTTTATTGTTATTCATAATTTATAAGCTCTACTTTTTTAATTTAGTACCAATAATACCACCACTGAAACATATGTGTAAAAGTGGTAAGTGTACTAATAGTTACCACTGTAAGTACCAGTCACTGCTGACACAAGTACCACCTTAAGTACCAGTGTAAGTACTACAGTAAGTACCACAGTAAGTACCAGTAACTATCAGTGTTATGTACCAGTAACTGCTGGTACAAGTACCACTATAGGTACCAGTGTAAGTACCAGTGTAAGTACCGCAGTAAGTACCAGTAACTATCAGTGTTATGTACCAGTAACTGCTGGTACAAGTACCACTATAGGTACCAGTGTAAGTACCAGTGTAAGTACCGCAGTAAGTACCACAGTAACTACCAGTGATATGTACCAGTAACTGCTGGTACAAGTACCACTCAAAGTACCACTGTAGGTACCAGTGTATGTACCACAGTAAGTACCAGTAACTACCAGTGGTATGTACCAGTAACTGCTGGTACAAGTACCACTCAAAGTACCACTGTAGGTACCAGTGTAAGTACCAGTGTATGTACCACAGTAAGTACCAGTAACTACCAGTGGTATGTACCAGTAACTGCTGTTGCAAGTACCACTGTAGGTACCAGTGTAAGTACCAGTGTAAATACCACAGTAAGTACCAGTGGTATGTACCAGTAACTGCTGGTACAAGTACCACTCAAAGTACCACTCTAGGTACCAGTGTAAGTACCACAGTAAGTACCAGAGTAAGTACTAGTAAGTGTCACTGTTAGTTACTAGTAACTGACATGGTACTTAACTGGTAGGTACCGTGGAGGTCTTTTAAAGTGCTACCATAATCTTTTACCAAAAAGTAGAACAAAGAAAAACAGTGACATGAGGTTTGTATTAGAAAAAAGGACGCTACACTGAAATCTGATGAAACAAGGAATTTCAAATTACTATTAAAAAAAAGGAACAGATTAATGTAGAATAGCAAAGTGGGACAAAGTGAGAATAGGGCTTGCAGTCAAAAACCTAACAAAGAATCTTGCTCTTCAAGCCAAATGCCTTCAAAGCCACTGTCCGGAACCTTTCAACTTAAAGCACAGCGTATCTCCCGACAGAAAGGTTACACGACACACACCTTTCCAAAGCTCTAGTCGAGAAATCCGTTATTAAAAAAGTGGATGATGTCGCGAGCTGGAAAACCCACGCTGCTGCGACAGTTCTAAATTTACATCTGACACCAGCCGAGGAGGACGAGGAGGAACGCTGGCTGCCTCTAATCTACCGCCTTAGCTCGCATTTTCTTTAGTTTGTCTTCTATTTCGGATGTGATGTACAAAGAAGAGAAAACATAAAGCGGGGAGGGGAGTGCAGACACGCAACACCTGCTCGCGAAGGAAGAAAAGGGAACAACAAGTAGGACACTCGGAGCAGGGAAGAGAGAAGACAAAGTTGGTCCCTTTTCTTACAGAATAACTTTGTGTTTGTTGATGCATTTGGATGAGTTTCCTTTTACAGTCTATCAAAAGTTGGAAGGTGAAGCATTTCAAAGAGACTGCAGTTATGGCAGTGAAGGAACAACGGTAACTAATGGCAACAGGTCTAAAATGTAGCTTTTGGAAATGATACAGCAATAGATTTAAGGGTGGGGTAGCTGGTTTCATGAACGCTAATATTTAAATCTGTTCAACCAACTCACAATCCTTTTGATAGCTTAAAAACAGAGCCCTGCTTTTTGCTATCAATGACCTGTGACGGATTTTAATGTTCTGAATGTTTTCAAAACTTTGGGTTTCTCAAAATGACCGACTTTATTTTGGACAGGAAATAGAGCATGCTAATGTGCGCTAGCTTGTTAACAAAACTTTTTAGTGATAGTATTTGTTATTTGCTGCTCCGTTTTTGTACAAACATCCTGAAATAAATAAAATTGGAAGTGATTATCCGACATGCAATGTGAACGTAGTCAATGGCAACTAGGTCCCGACTGATTACGTTTTTGGGGGGCTGATACCGATACAGATTTTTTTTTTCATTTACACGTGTTGAACTAGCAGCAGAACTTAAGTTTTCGCACAGTGATAAACTCAGCTTGTTCTGCAGGTCAGATGTATGCTCATCTCCTCTGTTGATAAACAAAAAAATCCCTCTATAGCCTCTTGCAATAATGAAATTCATCGGCACCAGTCAGCAACATTTGTGCAGATTACGTTTACTTGTGAGGTTGGCCAACTGATATATTGGTTGAGCCCTAATGACAGCCACAATGCTTTATTATTTGAAAATACATTGAGATTTGATTTAGTCACAAAGTGCTGTAATTGGAGTAGACATTGCTAGAACTGGCTCTTCAAACCCGACTATGCTTCCACAGGGAGGTCTAAGTAGGAGCCAAGGGAGGCCAGCTTAGAGACAAGCTGGCCGAGAGCAAAGCAGATCACTTCTGTGAGACGAGCTGAAGGACAAATTCTGTAAACATTTGTTGGTGCCCATCATAGATACAGCTAACTGCATTGTAAAGTCATCAAGCCTTGTTAAGACTTAAGACACAAAATACTTTTTAATGTCTTTTTCACTGTTGGGTATTTAGCTTTCACCGAACACAGTTCACAGGCATGCTGGCTTGTCTTACGTACTGTCCTAGGAATTCAGAGATGTGCAGGTGATTTTACTAGTCAGAACTTGGAAAATCTGACCTCCAAAGGACTGGAAAGCAGCAAAAGTCTGTCACAGTTGTATGGTGGTCCATACAGCTACAACTGCACAGTAATGTCAACAGTCATCAAAATAGTGGAATTTAAAATCACACCATTTGTCCGCAAAAATTCCAGAAGACTGCCTGTTTGTAGTGTCCCAAGTCCCATCTCAACCTAGCTTAGACCTGGAAGTGTCTTGGATTCACTCTGATCGTACTCAAAAGACCAACTATTTGTAAAAAGCTTGAATGTGATGAGTTATACTTTTTAGTGTAGAACAGGGGTCTCTTTAGCGCCCCCTAGTGGCTCCTTGGGGGCCGTTCAAAAAACATGAAAGTGGAAAATTGGGTGAACATATATAAATATATTTAAAATTTTCGTAGGAGAAAATTATGTCAAAAACTCTTAAGTTTTCCTATATGTTGTAAAAATGTGCAGAATAAATATTTAATTTCAACATTTCTGTCAACGAAGAATTACGTCATAGCCGGGCGACACGTGTTTTTTCTTCAGCGCCGTGGGTCTGCGGGAGGCTGTTGTAAACAAGCCAAACGGCAGGTGCGTCAGGCCATGGATCCAAAAGGAAACAGAACGATAGAACACTGGATTCAACAGTTTTTGGACCGAATCATTTGCTTTCATTGCAAATGCGGACGTTTTGTTTCAACCCGGAGATGATAAAGCGTTGAACCCCGTTCACAGACGATCGAGGACTCGCAGATCAACAGCAGAAGCAGCGCTGGGGAAAACTTTACGAGTAATGAATGAAGGACTGTTTTTATGCACGAAGGCACGAAAGAACACGCGGATTTGGGCAAAATCAGCTGGATTGCGGAAAGAGACGTGTGGACTTTGTTTCAGGTAAGAGCTTCAGTCACATCGCTGCATTGAAGGCCAATGGACACATGATTGGAGTGATAATATAAAGCTGATTTATGCAGAGTTTAGTCATGTTTTGATTTGCATCTTGTAGTTTGCCTCATGTCAGCGGTCTTTGGCCTCCGTGTCAAAAAGGCTCGAGCAGGAGCGGGATTATAAATGCGCCCGGTTGTCATGTGTCACGTTTTTTCCTCCTAATATTGTGTTTTGGCTTGTGCACTTACACTGCAGAGCGGTTGTAGTACGATAATATGGTAATTATGAAAGCTCATTTTACATTTGTATCCGACTTATTACTTTGATAACTGGTTGACAAAGCTTATATAAACACTTACAGCATCTGTTGCATTAACTGTAAGCTTATATAAGCTTTAAATTTTTGCGGCTCCAGACAGATTTAGTTTTTGTTTTTTTGGTCCAGTATGGCTCTTTGAACGTAAAGGTTGCCGACCCCTGGTGTAGAACATAAAGCTAACATGACTCTCTCCAGCGCTGGTCCGTCGTCATGGTAGCGTTATAGGGTGATAAATGTTTGCAGAGGTGGACTGGCGTGTTCTGCTAAACAAAGCTAATGCATCATCGCACACACATATGTCTCTTTCCCTAATGACTAAGACTACACCTGCGCCGCCATGACAAATATTCACACACAAGCCTACTGCATGTATGTATTTATAACATGAAAAATACATAAGGTGTCACATAAACGTATTTACATGTTTGTAATAAATGAGCTTTCATAAATCGCTAAAGGTATTATATAGAGGATTTTCACATGTATTTGATGTTAAACTTGGTCAAACTAGATTTGTAACAGCCTTGTACTTTTAGTGATCAGACAGAGATGTTGATGATGTACAACTTTATTTATATTTTAATTTTTAGGGCTGCAATCTGGTGCTCTCACCACCAGATGGCTCCCTAGACATCTGCCTAGTTTGCTTATGCCCAGGGCCGCCCTTGTAGTGTTGCCTATGGTCTTTTTTTTTTTTTTTTTTTGCCATGTCAGTGCAAATGAGTTTGCCTGGGATCCAGAACCCACACCCACGCAAACTGCGAAGAGTGGGTCTGGTCACCGCGCCCTCCGCCTGCGTTTCATATCAAATCCACATCGTACCGTGCAATCAGGTTAGCTTATTTGCGTGACACACATGAAACCAGGGACGTAGCATCAAATTCTGGGCCCCAGGTACAAATTTTGTTCATGGGCCCCTCCCCTAAAACACAATCTTCTGTTTTAAATATTTGTCTTTCTATTCATTTGGGTTTTACTCCTTCTAGATTAGTCATATACAGACTCGATTGGCTGCAGTAAATCAAATTGAATACGTTGTAATACTATCTTTCAACTACAAAACATGACATTTATGTGTTTGTTTTTTGTGCTTGTCAAAACTATTGCGTCGGAACCACTGCATTCACTCACATAAAGACAAGGATAAAATAGAATGTGTTTTAAATGCACACATTTTAGTTAACTAGTGACAAAATTTAACACAAGAGAGGTGTTGGCCAATTAATAATATAATCTAAATAATAATCTTTATTTAGCGATTTTCTTTGGCCAAAGTCCATTTGTTACCTTCTAAGGAATGATGAAGATCCTGATGTCGCAAATAATTGCATTTAGAGGAACAATATTTATCTCACAAGCAAAAATTACCTGCTTTTGGGTGCCCTTCCGGTCCTGGGCCCTGGGGAAATGAGTATCATTTACCCCCCCAATCCGACACCCCTGCATGAAACAAAGAACCTGATTGGTCGTCTGTCATTTAGACCAAAATCTAACTTCACTCACCTCACATTAAAATCGTTTTTTGCTTCGCTCATTGATTCTGCAGAAATCCGCCATGTTTTTCAGTTCCACCTGATATTTTTTTCATGTATTTTTTTCGTCAGGAGCAGCCATGTTGGTTTTTACACGGCTGAAGATGCGTGTCTCTGATTGGCTAATTCATCTGTCAATCATGGCTACAGAAATCCGAAAGAGGCAACAAATTTTCCAGGCAACAAATGAGCAAGTTTCAGGTCTAATCACTGCAAAGGCCAATGCAATTTCTAACATAGTTCAATGTCACCGAAAGACTTGCCCAACAACACCTATTGTCAAACCAATCACACTGCTTCTCTCCACTCTCAGCCCCTCCTTTAACCTTCTCCCAATGCTTTCCAGCTGCCTGCTTTGCTTGAAATGTGTTTGTTAATATAGTTTATGTGCTTAGCTTTACTTCCCATCATCAGAACTAGTTAAAACTTTGCAACTGATACGTTTTTTTTGGATTATTCTACACACAGCGATAACAAATCCATACTGTCCTTTTATTCCATCCACAACACCGCCTAGACCTTGTGCTACTTCTAAGCTACTACATTTAATTGCTTTGTCAAAGTCGCCTGAGGGACTATAGCGCGGGGATCGTAGCTTTCTAAATGAATCCGGATTGATTGTTCTCGTTCCCCGTACATATTCCGAGTGAATGTGTGAGTAAAGGATGCGGCCGGCGTGAACCCTGCGTGCACCGCGAGCCGCCACGGGCACAACACAAACACACTCATTATTAATTCAGACTCCCACAGTGCAACGGGGCGACAGGAGAGACGAGACGAGCGTCGAGCTAGAACACATAAAAGACTGCAAAAGTTAGCGATTCAAAATGGGAGAGCAAGGAGATATTATACTGTATTAGGTCTTTGTAAACTATTTCTTCATGGATAGTTACTTTATGCAAGAAAATTTGAGTCAATATTGGCTTGAAAAAGAAAGATGTACAACACTAACCAAAAAAACCTTGAATGCAATTGGACATTTACCACCTTTTTTCACTTTTCCAGCCTAGGTCCACATACTCTTTTTTTCACCCTAACCCTAGCTGCTACAAAGCTGTAATTTTGTTTCTTTGAATCTAAGTCAAGAAAAATATCTGCTTGAGTTTTGTAACTTTACGATTTTTACAATGTTTTGTAACGTTCATCAATATAGCATAGATAGACTGAATTGTACCCAGTAATCCTTTGGCATTGGGCATGCACAAATTAGTTAAACTTGTTGTGAAAGAATAGTGCGGCTTAATGGTGCGTTCCAGTCGTCTTGGAAAGCTTGGAAACGGCCCAGAACAGCTAAAATACAGATCTCTTTATGTCAGTTTATCAACTCGGACATTGCTGTTACATTTACAGTTTGTAAAACATCGTAAGAGTGAAAATCTGCTTTTGTTTACATTAGTTCTGTGTAGCCGTTAGCAACATTAGCATGGCAGCACATGCAGCAGGTTTAGAACAGCAGAAGCTCATAAGCATCGCAGGAGCAAAGTCACAGAGGTGAGTGAACTGTAGAGACAAACTAAAGACAAAATAACACAGGCACAATCAGTAGTGAAGCTGGCGGAGGTTTATCTTTCTCAAAACGCAGGGCGCTGCCATGTTCAATTTTCTCCCTCGGACGTTGAAATTTTCTCCGAGGATCCGAGTGGGATTCCCGAGTTGAAGGGCTGTTCCAGTGGGAATTTACAAGTCGGAACCCGGAATATCCGAGCTCTGAGTACCACTGGAACGCACTATAAATATGCTTTCCATGTGACCTCATACTTTCGAAGTTTTTAATTTGATCCACCTTGCGCTACTTTATGCTGTGGAACTATGATCTTTACCATATTTTACAAACTAAACATGTCGGTTTCGAGCACGAGTTTACGGCTGTTTTGCGTAATTATGGTACGCGTCGCAGTCCCAAGCCCCAGACCTAATCTTACTAATCTTAGTAACTTGAAGCCTAAACTTCAAGTTAAAACTCTTGTGTTTTTGATGCTGTGAAATCTCGTGTCATTTTTTGCGCTTTTTCGTATCTGTAAATGCGCGCTTTCTTGTGAGATTGTGCTGCAGTTTTTTGTAGGGTTGTTCAAATAAAGCAGGAATACAACACTTTTTTTTAATGAGGTCTAGTATTGGTCTCTGGGTTGGAGAAGCAAAGTTATGCGGGAGTCGAACTCGTAATGCTCGTAAAAAGATTCCCCAGTATATTGTAGTTTGTACCTTTTGTTGACTATGTAGTAAGTTCCCCTTTTGCTGTCTTGATTCTAAAAAGCGTCCTTGCTTATGTTGCTAGCATACCACACTATCTGTAGATTCTGAAGTGTTTTGTGCATTAACTTACTTTCAATCACGCTAATAACAACAACAATATGCAAATCTTCTGCTCTGAGCAACACCAAACTCGTGGCTGATTCATATTAAAATCGCAGCCCAGAAACGACTCAGAAATAAATTACATCTTTTCACTCGAGCAGAACAATGAGTGGAACAGAGTGACACGGAGAAAGAACAGCGGGATCACTCCAGGACTCACAGAACTCTGAAGATAAGTACCTGGTCCATTCTGAGGCTGTCTGCTTTAATACAGATCAGACCCCATCGCACCAATGTTCAAGTGAAAGAGCAAATATTCCACACAGACTTTGGTGTGGTAAAAACTGATTCTAGTTTTACAGCAGATAAGTTGCAAATTATGAAGAATTGACTCGCTTTAGCTTCTGAGATCTGACAGAATCAGGGAGGTCTGTCTGTACGGAGTAGGGGTTGCACGACTACTGAATTTTAGTGGTCGACTAGTCGAGAGCGTTAGTCGCGTCGACTTTGACTAGTCGATGACGTCATTAACAAAAACAAAGATCCAAAGGCTCCAAAGGCACAATGATTTTGCCGGGGCGATTGGTAGAAACAGCTTATTTATACTGACCATATGATCAGAAAACATTGGACGTACCTAATGCCCTGTAATAAAGCTGAATGTAGGCTCTTTGATATTACATAAAAGAAGGGAAAAAAAGCTAAATAAGCCTATTTGTGCGCGTGCGAGGGGCGGAGGCTCTCGCTCTGACAGCGGCTTGGATCCAGTCTGCCCACACTCACACACTGAGCTTTGGGATGGGTCAGTGCGTTTTGAACAGTGAAGGAAACACAAATCCACCTGAAGCCCTGGTTCCACAAACATCAATCATCACTCTTTTCCCCTCGTCTCCTTCTCCCACAAACCGCGCTGTAAAACTTTCTAAGACCAAAGACCAGTGTGGATCCACAGACTCGAATCCACGCGTTGGAGGGAACGGTCCAAGCGCTTTGAGCCGGGGTATACAACGCGCTCGGCTAGTGGAGGCACAGAGTGTCCGTGCGCTTGCAAGGCAGGGGTACTCTACAGCGGGCTCCAGTGTGCCAAAGCGAAGAGACAAAGCATCCCGGGACGGAAAAACACCGCAGGGAGAGACGTAGAAGGGCCAGGGAAAAAAATCGGACGGGTTGCTGACATTTATGTGTTAGAAATACAAGTTTAAAAGAGCTTTTTCTTAAGCCAACCTCTGATTTAATTATTCTTCGACTAGTCGACTAGTCGGTGCAAGCCCTAGTATGGAGATGTTTTATTTATTTAAATACAGATTTTTTTTATTGCCCACAGCTCTGACTTGACATGAGTTGTTTGTCTTCATGTAGATGGGGTAACAATTCAAGAATTTGGTTTAATTTTCAATTCAGGTCTCACCATTTTAATTCATAACAATTCTTTTATGTTTTAGCACAGGGGTGGTGAACTGGTCAGAGGCCAAGAGCTGATGTTTTCAGCTGTCATCCTTGAAGAGACAAATTATGATTCAACGTAATGCCACCACCAGGGCGCAACATACATTTGTATTGAATAGCACACTTTACAATTGATGCCACACGCAAGTGCTGCTGGGAGCAAATGTCGGACAAACAATCCAGCACGCGTTTGTTTAGTACTGCGGCACTGTTTTTAATATTATAGTTTCAATTTGTAAGTACATACTTGCAGTAGATTGTTTGTGTAGCTTTGTCTACAGTTCTGACAGTTTGGTTGGGACATTCTGTTGCACCGCTGCTTCTTCCAGAGCTCACAGTCTGTTAGCGTTGCTAGTTCTGGTTCGTCAGCCTCGGATCTAGAGCCTTTCACCGTCAAAGTGCGGCCAACAAATGTATGTAGTTATCCTCTCCACACTTTAAAATCCACACAAACACTGCCGTCGTCTTGCTTTCTCCGTCTTTACCTTGGCCTGTTGTGTCATGTTGTCGCTTCCCTCTGGCAGCTGCTCGGAATATCTCCAATCTGAGTGACGTAGTCTCCAACAGCAATGTTTTGTACCTCCTCATTTCATCATGATTTCGTTGTTAATTGTGAAAAACCTTCATTTTCGAACCACCTTTACACATGCATTACGCCGCTCTCGCGTTTGTTTGTCTGACAATTGCACCCACAATGCTTTGCGGCGTGACGTCACAGTCTTTTTTAGAACTGGGGAAGCGCTATTACATAGAATCAGAAACTATCCCCAGACCCCCCTAAGATTTCAGTGTTTCCTGCATTTTCATATGTTTTAGATGTGAGATTTCATTATGTGATGTGTCTCTACGATAATGAAAAAGACCCGTCCATAGAGGCCAGATGCATGCACCAGATGCCCTTAGCTCCGCCTCTGTAAAACTGGGCTTTAGGAGCATCAGTCAGACTCAGGACTGTCCAGTGTGATCAGAGCAGAGAAAACACTGCTGCACACACTTTTGTCAGGGCAGTGTGTAAACTTCAGTTTTATGTCACATTCAGACAAAAGCCACAGCTGTAAAACATCACTTTGAAGATTTCCGCACTGCAATGTTTTATTTTATTGTACATTTTGGGCCTTTTCTCCGTGAATTAAGGTGGAAGTGCACAAAATAAGGACCAAAATGAAGTTCCAGTTTCGCAGAATATCACTGGGAGTACGGAATGCTTCTCAAGAAACGATCTGTCTGTTATATAGCTCTGCTGTGACACTGCGCTGACAGCTGAGTGTTTCCGAAGAAGAGTGTGGAGGAGCAAATGTTTCTGAATGAACCAAAGAGCTGCACTCGGATTGGCCAAGAGCTCACGACCATCAAGTTCGCCATCCCTGCCATTGTTTCCTTCTATCAGATTTGTGACAACCCGTGGTTGCACCTCACTCTGTGCGCTCTTTCTCAACACCCTTCAATCTCACAAACCAAAAATACAGCACAGCCCCACATTGCCGGTCCTGCCCAAAATCACACCCCCCACTACATTATGCAGCCATGCCCGTCCCTCTGCTCACTTACCCATTCGCTCGCCGTGCGCGCCTCCGCCCCAAACTTTTCCTGACATCAATTTCAAATGTCAGACTGACTCAGACCGTGCAGAGGAGCAGTGACACACACGTCTTGGTGATCTCAGCTACAACAGCGCGGAAAACCTTACACTACGAGGCTGCTTTAACCCCTCGCACCCGCTGTCTTTTATCCCGTGTTGTTGGGCAGTTGTCAACCCCGCACAACAGAGAAATATCCGCTGTTCCAAACCCGGCAGTGCCCTGGACGCTGGGTGGTTACGTCATCGCGCTATACGGCTTCATTTGATCGCCTGTGCCCGGCGATCAAATGAAGGGGGAGGGGGAATCACTGGAAAAAGAAAAGGACTTTCATGAACTGAAATACAAGGGACAAAGAAACTATATTTTTGGGTGTTGTGTCTCTTGTGCTTATGTATTTTGTGTGTGTTGGGTGAACTGAATAAACACTGGAAAAAAGAACTATAATTTTGTCTGTTCTGTTTAAATCTTGCTGTTACTTTTTGTATTTATTGAAGGGTGTATGCCTTGTCGCATACGTCCTTGTGTGACTGTAAACAAAACAAAAAAATACACCTCACTAAACAAACAAATCAAAAAACAAGTTCATCTCTACATACATATTTGAATTCTATAACATGGTTAATCACGCAAAGAAGTCACATTTGCACCTTGACCCATCAATACAAAATCACATTAGCTTGACAAATAACACTCTAATAATATATAATTTATTTTACAAAATCCGCAATCTTATTATCTTCACTCTCATTACAAGTCCTGCACTGACAGCTTCTTTAAGTGAGATCTAATCAGCCAATCAGGTGACACGAATCAATGCCCTACGAGCCCTGTATGTGCTTGTGTGTAAACAGAGAGGTCAGCGGGGGGCGCCGGCGAGAACTGATGAGAAAGTCACTACCTGTTTAAGCTTGGAGAAGAGCAAACAAAAAGACAGCCCAGTCAATGGTGCTATCGCTGGGTTCAAGTGGATTAGGCGTCTGTAATCAAGATGGAGAGAAAATCGTTTGTGCTGTGACAGTAATAGAGTTTATGTTGGTTAAGAGATAAAGAAAGTCATTGGATGTTTGTGTAGTTGTAGGATAAAATATTGAAAATGGGATTGCCCTTCAAGTGTTTCACTATAACCAGATTCAAAGCACTGGAGTTAATGTGATTACTCCACAACAAACAGGATCAATACAGTTTATAAGAAGGTTTGATGTGCAAAAATTGTAATAAATGTTTTTCAAATGTTTAGTTAATGTCAGCAACATTTGCAAGCTTTAGCACCAGTGTTGGGCAAGTCACTGTAATGAATGAACATTTGTAATACACTAGTAACACTACCTCTAGTTACCTAATTTGATAACATTTTACAATAAGGGACATGAATTCATTGATTATCATCACGAATTCATAAGGAATAAATGAACATGTTCATGATGAATTCATGCATTAGTTCAACGTGACTCTCAAGAACTATCATGAATTCTCCATGAATTATTATAAATTCCAGTGATTTCATGAATTAATTCATAATCTACTAAACCAACATAGAAATCATGCTGTTAACCATGACTTTTAAACCTACTATGAATACAAGGTATTCACATGATCAAGAGATATTTAAACCAAAAACAGTAATTCATGACTTTTGAAAGTAATTCATAAACATCATGAGTCTTCTTGAGTCATCTTGAATTTCTTTCACCAAAAACAAGTCAAACAAAACAGAATCTAGCCTTCTAGTAAAACTTAATTATCATGAACTTATAATGAGATATCTCAGAAGACTTCACATAATTGTTGATTTAGCAAACACAATTGTCAGAAACATTTGGACAATACTAGGGCTGGGCACCGAAAACGTTCCTATTTGGAAGCGACCGAAAACGTTCAGGAAATACTGGAACCGAAAACATGATGCACTTTCGGTGCATTTTCAGTTCCTTGGTTTTAAATCTCTGCGTCAATAAGCAGATAATAAACACTACACATTCCACACATACACTCCGTACAATGACGCAAACTACGCTCCACAAACAGCAAAAACATTGCATAGCCTATGTGCCAAATACACTCTACAATGTCAACAACAATTCACTTCTTACGTTCTCACAAACAAACCGCGTGAGCTTAGGACAGCTAGCAGCACAATTCTCGTCTCAATTCTCCCAAACAGACCGCGCACTGCGGCTGCAAGTGTCACAAACCAACTGGCCGACACACTGCACTGCACTGAAGAAACAAAGAAATAACAAGTCCATATTCAATTTAAACAAAGTCTGCAATGTGAGATTTTCTGTCTAAAGTCTGCGTGTTGAGCTTCATAAATCTTCATCGAATCAAAGTCTGAAGTTTACGCAGAAGAACGTCGCCAAACACTCAATCCAAACTTTTCGTAACATCCTCCTGCTCATCGCTGCAGTTGATTCACTCCCATGGACGGACAGGTTGTAGATGTGACGTGCAGACCATTTCAATGGACCTGTCCCGCCTGACTACAAATTGCAAGCCTTGCCAGACTCCGAAAAAAAACCTTTTGCATGCGTCCTTACCGTAGAGGCCTTAGCGTGCGCAGAAGCCGAAGAACACGCAGCATGCCCAGGATCTTTGTGCCCGAGTTGGAGATGAGAGAAACCAGGATGTCTATGACGGAGATCATCACCAACATGCCGTCCAGAATGTTCCAGCTGCTCCTCAGGTAGGCTTTGTCCCGAAGCACCAGCCCAATGCTACGATCTGCACACAACAGGGAACAGATACACTGGATATGGGAACATGTCATACTTTGGTCTATTTTGACCGAACTACAAACTGTTTCTGTATTTGGAAAAAAAAAAAAAAAAAAAAAAAAGAACATTAAAAGATTTGTGCATGGGAAAAATGATTGTAGATTTCTGAGGCGTCGAGCAATCTGTGTCAGTTGTTTGTAGTGAATGAAGTTCTGATTTTTCAGGTTTTCAGGTTTTCAGTGAGAGTGAAAATGTGTAGTAGAGCTGGGCAGAATCATATTGTATGATATTCTATAGTATAAATTTGAAAAATTAGTATGCCACATTAATCTTGGACTATAGACCGGTGTGTAAGCAAACTTTTTAAAAGTCTTGGTATTGTCTTGGACTCGAACAAATTTGGACTCTGTCTTGTCTTGGTCTTGGTTTTGTCTTGATCTCGGTCTTATTTGGACTTAGGTTGGGCCTTGTCTTGGAAACCGAGACCATCTTTAATTGCCTGCACGCTCTGCTAATGTTGCACCCGCAGTGTGTAGACCTGTACCAGGGACAGTTCGCATTAAGGACTGCACAATAAGATAATGCAGACACTAATAACTGAATAAAATTACAAACATAGTTTTGATTTGATCTCAATAGTCCGCGTCCTTGGTCTTGTCTCGGTCTCAACCTACAAAAGTCTTGGTCTTGTCTCGGTCTTGAGACTCTTGATTAATGTGGTCTTGACTACTACACTAAAAAATGTGACAATTAAAATATTTGTTTAAAATTGCAGCAAAGGCGCATGCACATTGTTAACCTGACTAGACAAATGGATTTTCTCGCCATATTTGTGAATTCACAAACTCGAGAGAAATCCATCTTGGCCCCACCTGCCTGTTTTAACAGTCCAATCATCTTGCAAATCATAGGCCTATTTGACATGTAAACAATCTGTAATAAAAAACAAACAATACCAGGTAGATAGCATGTAATTATTCTAGGATTTGCTCAAATAAAGCACATGTACAGTAACCACATGCATCGACACAGCTGTAGAATCTGATAGTCTTGTAGTAGAGGCTGTAATAGTCCATGACGGTCCCGTTTAACATTCTTATCGGCACATTCCTGCTATGTCCTGTAGCATTAGCTTCTCGATGCTAACAACACTGAAGCCTCCTGGACATCAAACAAACTTCTTTTTTGGTCAATCGGTCTAGTCATAGACATGGTTCTCTTTCTTGATCCATAATATTAAAAAGAACACCACAAAAAAATAATAAAAATAAAAAATGTTCACTCATTTTCAGAAGAAACCAGAAAAAATCGTCCAGTCTCACTACACTTAGCATTAGCCTGTAGTATGAATAGCATACTTCCAGTGAGGGCTTGTGGATGCTATCGCTCTCCCCTTTAGATTTGGATTGGTTAGTCTGAATCCTAGCTCCCGCCCCACTGAACTGGCCTGCTCTCATGGAGGTTCCAGACTAATCGACAGTATTGATAAATACTAGAAGATTAGAAGAGAGGCAGGCAATTAGGAGTGACCTAAACTCAGATTGTAGTGGCTGCACAGAGGCTCAAAACACAAACATTGGCAGAGTGCAACTACATAAAAGTTATTAATTATGGATCTACTAAATACATATACACACAACCAGTTATATAAATCCTTCCTTGCCTCCCTCTCTTATCTCCACAGCAGGGTTTCTTAATGCGCGGAGCTAAAATAGTTGTCGATGTGCAGAATTTGTCCTGATTTAATAAGTAAAACAAAGTCCTGCACCTATTATTTTATGCAATGCTAAATTTGCTTAATGGCAGAATAAAAATGAACAGTGCCTATAGAATTCTTAATAAGCTTGCTGTGTTTTTCTTATCTTCCTTGCTTAGGTTCACTTAATCATGTACTGTACCTACTTCTTGTTAAAGTAGACACAATATGCAAAAAATGCACTTTCAACTAGGTTTGTTTATTGAATGTTTGAACTGTTTTGCTCTGACTATACAGTAACTAGCCAATAGATAGTCTGCGTCTTAAAATAATACAATTTTAACAAATATGAAGTAAACAACTTATCCTTATAAGACGTTTCTGGCAAATTAAGTGAATTTTTAGCTAAACTAAATGAAGACGAGTCACAACCTCCTTTAAAGGAGGTTACTAATGTGGCGTTATGTCAGAAAAGTAAACAGAAAGTTAAAAAAAAAAAAAAAGATGCTAAAACAAGCCAGGCGGCGCAATCTTGTTAGCATTTAGCTCGCAGCTACTGTTAGCATTGTTGGGGTTAGGATTGATATATTTACATTGTTGGACTGTTGGATCATTTTATTTATCTCCATGTCTTCGAATCTATTTTGACACAATATATTTCTTTAAGTCCACATTTGCTGTTGTAATTGTTGAGCAGTGAGTGGCAAAATTGTTGTTCGGATTTACTCTTAATGTTAAGTTTCCCCCATGGAGGTCTGTTAGCAAGGGTGGCCAGACCAAAAGTTTGGACACACCTTCTCATTCAAAGAGTTTTCTTTATTTTCATGACTATGACATTATAGATTCACACTGAAGGCATCCAAGCCATGAATGAAGGAGAATGATGGAGCTGCGCCAGATGAGCTGGCCTCCACAGTCACCAGACCTGAACCCAATCCAGATGGTTTGGGGTGAGCTGGACCACAAGGTGAAGGCAAAAGGGCCAACAAGTGCTAAGCATCTCTGGGAACTCCTTCAAGACTGTTGGAAGAGCATTTCAGGTGACGACCTCTGGAAGCTCATCAAGAGAATGTCAAGAGTGTGCAAAGCAAAATCAAAGCAAAAGAACCTAGAATATGACATATTTTCAGTTGTTTCACACTTTTTGGCTGTACTATACTTCCACATGTGTTAATTCATGGTTTGGATGCCTTCAGTGTGAATCTACAATGTTCATAGTCATGAAAAAAAAAAAAAAAAAAAGTCTTTGAATGAGAAGGTGTGTCCAAACTTTTGGTCTGTACTATAGTAGTATATAGTAGTAGTAGTATACTATAGTAAATGTAAGCATTATTGGATGGCAAAATTAGAGCATACATCCTCACTTTGATCTGGGGGGTTTGGACAACCTTCCACCATTTTTTGTGTTTGCAAATTTCATCCCAGCATAGCCATCCAAAAAGCATCTCTGCCTCTGTGCTTATAGATACAGTCGGCATCAAAGGCCACGCCCACTAACGGACCTCGAAAGTTAACATGGGGAGTGAATCAGAACAGCAGCTTTATCAGTCACTGCTCAAAAACTACAACAGCAAACATGGACTTTAGGAGATATAATGTGTCAAATACAGACACGAAGACATGAGGATAAATAAAGTGATTCAACCTCCCAAGTATGTAAATATATCTAGCAATGCTAACGGTAGCTGCGAGCTAAATGCTAACGTGATGCTAGCTCCGCCTGGCGTCTTTTAGCATCTTTTTTTAACTTATTGTTTACTTTTTTGACATAACAACATCTCAGTAACCTCAGTTTAAACTCGCTTGTAACTCGTCTTGAAAAAGGTAAACAGTTTAGCTTCCCATTCTTTATTATGGTGAGGCAGGAACTGACTGTATCTATTGTGACTGTACATTATACAACGGGTCACAACACAACCCAACAGAAATCTGCTGCGACTGACCTCAAAGTTGAGAACCAAAAGTCTAACCTGTCCTACACACTTTAAAGGCCCACTGTGAATCTTTCTTTTGGCCAAAAATAGCCTAAAATAACAATATATATTTTTTTGTATTATTGTTTTTTTATTTAGCTGTTGTCCTCTGTTGTACTCAATAATCTGTTTGCATATGTCGACAATGAGTTAAGTTTCTCCATAGAGCTAGAAGATTACAATCATACCTTGACGGTCATCTCTGCCACGAAAATGGAAGTGAAGATGTAGTTGGACAAAGTCAAGAAGATTCTCTCCTGAAAAAGAAGAAAAATACAAGTTTATAAAATGCTTATGCAGGAGTTGTTTTGGCTTCGCATCCATCCAGGCCACAGCTACATTATGCATTATAGAACCAGGATCCTTAGACAATTCACATTTTTGCAAACAATCTGTGGCTCCCGCTAATGATGGCTGGCAGCGCTTCTGAAGTTTACTGTTTACAAGAGCAGCGCACACCCACGGGCGCCTAATACAGTATTTAGAGTCGAAACAAGTGGGTCACCTGCGTAAGCCTGTGGGAAAATGGGATGTGTTACCTAACTATGTGTGCACTTACTTCATGTTATGTATATATGGTGTCCAGAGTGGTGAGCATTAGCATATGTATGTGATAGGAATAAAATCAATGATATTAAAGGATTTTTTTCATTCTTTTCTAATCTTGTACTGGATTTAATCGTTGATTTACATAGTTGAAAAAATGTCACATTATCACATTTAGTGCAACAACTGTTATGATATTAAACTTTTTTTTGTTTTAAATAAATGTCTACCAGACCACAATTGTGATTAGAACAAATTCTAAGTCTAAATTAAGAGATAAACCAGATCTAAAATTGGAATTATGTCATTGCTGATGTAGTTCCATAGTATGGTATCTCTGAAGGGCAAAACAGAAAATGCAAATTCAAATACAGAAATTTGAAAACACAAAAAAACAAAATTAAAAACACAAACGCAAAGTCAGAGATATGCACCAAAATTCAAACGTACAAATGCAAATTCAAAAATACACACCAAAATTCAAACACAGGCATTCAAAAACACACACCAAAATTTAAACACAGAAATTCAAAAACACAAGCGCCTCCCCTACACTGACTGCGAGGCGAGTTTGGCTCAGTACACGTGCAAGTTTCTTGATAAGTCCACTGTGGTCGGTATTTGTCCAAAGCCATTCCTGTGAGAATGTTTGGATTATTACTTGTAAGTTGCATCAGATCGCTGCGACCTCTGGGAAAAATGGACTCTCTGCGGCTTCATTCCACACACTCTTGGACGTGCGCTTGAAGTGCTCCAGGGTCAGTGTAAGGGGACATTGGTTTTAAGCACTTTGTAAGGGTTGTTGGACTAGCGCAAGTCCCAACTCGCATAAAATTTGTACTCAGTGTATGGCACCAAATTTCAAAAACACTGACCACGGCCTGTCCTACTTACAGTGTTGGGAGTAACGGCGTAGAGTTTACAGAAGGATACGCATGGAGCAGATCACATCGTTATGTCACTGTGAATACAGATACGTTTCGTGCCACTATTTCATTGGCTTTTTGGCCGCGGTTCACCACGTTTTGTTGCGTGCGGATGTTTATTATGTTCTAATGTCCGCGTGTGTTCGTGTGATGTTTGGGCTGTTTTAACTACAAAAGCCAGCTTTGTTTAGACCGTGTTGTTGTTGTGACTGTTAGGCAAGGCAAATTTATTTGTATAGCACAATTCATACACAAAGCAATTCAAAGTGCTTTACAAGGCAGGAAAATGCATCAAAATTACAATACAAAATTATAAAAAATATATAAATAATCACCATAAAATTTACTTTAAAAATAAAGAGTGCAGACAAAGCATTTCAGTCTCATGGACAGACAAAAAGAAATGTTTTGAGCCTAGATTTAAACATTGTCACAGTGGAGACCTGTCTCACAGTCTCAGGAAGACTGTTCCAGATGTATTTTGGCGCAAGTCCATGGAGAGACTTGAACACAAGCAGGGCTGTTTTAAAGTCTATTCTCTGAGCCACTGGAAGCCAGTGCAAAGACCTAAGCACAGGACTAATGTGATCGTACTTCCTGGTTCTGGTCAGGACACAAGCAGCAGCGTTCTGGATGTACTGGAGCTCTTTTACAGCTCGTTTGGATAGGCCGGTTAGAAGGCCGTTACAATAGTCTAACCTACTGGAGACAAATGCATGGATAAGTCTCTCCAAGTCGGGCTTTGACACTATACCTTTAATTTTGGCAATGTTTTTTAGATGGTAGAAAGCTGCTGATGTTATTGACTGTTCATAGTGTCTGGAGGAGAAAAGTGTTAATAACGATGGCTATAGGATAGTATTTATTTTTATTTTGTTTGGATTTGTGTGTGTGTGTGTAATTTAATAATATTTACTTTGTCTAGTAATTAGTTACTTTCACCACTCAGTAACGCAATTACTAACTCAATTACTTTTTTGGAGAAGTAACTAGTAACAATAACTAATTACTTTTTTGAAGTAACTTGCTCAACACTCCCTACTTAGCTTCTGAGATCTGACAGGATCAGGCTTCAAAAGCATTTTTTGGTCCAAAGAAGCACAGGCTTGTCTTTTCATAATGTGCTTCATTGAATTTATGTGCATTTACAATTTTGGCGTGTGTTTGGAATTTGCCTTTGTGCTTTTGAATGTTGGTGTGTGTTTTTAAATTTGCTTCTGCGTTTAAGATTTGTGCTCATGCTTTGCCTTTCAGAACCACCGTAAGTTCCACCAAAGACATTTATTACTTCAAAAAACAAACAAAAACAAAGAAGTTGATGACAATGATTTCACAAAAGTAACTTGGGAGGATCCTGCGTAGCAAACAGCTTGTGGGTTTTGTAGGACTTAGAAAGTGCTTAAAACCAATCCTTGCTGTGACACAAACCTCAAAGTCTGGGTCTGCAGGTGTAACAGGCACTTTGTAGGAAAACCCGCTCCTTGAATCATTATTGAAAAGTAAATATCTGTGTCTTTCATTGCACTTATTTAACCTAAATTCTTAAAGTCCTATAGAGTACATTGTTGACCTGCTCTGTGTATTCTGAATATAAGTGACTGTGTTGTCTTTCCCACGCCGGTATTACATAAGAACACACAGTATGCAGAGAGAGCAGACTGTGGGAATGTCACTGGAGCTATGGACACTCACAACTCACATTCTCTCTCTTAGTCACATCATTCACACCTCTACTTGTCCTATGAGTGCCTCTCTGTATTCATAAGAAATCATATTCAAGTGAACAAATTAGTATAAAACAAATCACTAGAATTTAAATCTGTTTCTTCAACTAACCTCAACAATATGCATCTTCTTTACTCATAACTAATGTGTTAAGCACTAATTAATTAACAGTGAAAATGGGTTGTTCTATAATAATAACAGTTGACAAACACTGATAGCAGGCCATAGTGTGTAGTGCAACATACTGTTATTTAACTGGTAGTAACTGCAGTCATTAACAGTTGACTAATGGGTTATAAAGTGCAACATACTGGTTGTCCATGAAAATAAATGACTACATTCAGAGTGCCTCAAATGAATTTGACAGATTAGACACAGTATTTCTTCACACTGCAATTAATTGTATCTATCTATCTACCACACTGGTTGTTACTGTAGTTATTAACCGTTAACTCACAGTAACAGTGGGTTGTATTATAAAGTGTAACATACTGGTAGTTAACTGGTAGTTATATTAATTAATAGTTGACTAATGCTGATAGCAAATCCTGGTACTTAACTAGTAGTTACAATAATAATCAATAGTTAATTAACCCTGATCGCGGTTGTATTATAAAAGTTCCTGGTACTTAACTAGTAGTTACTTAATTGTTAACAGTTAACTAACACTGATAGGTCATATCATAAAGCGTATCATACTAGTACTCAGCTTGTAGTTACTATGACAATTAACAGTTAACTAACACTGATAGCAGGTTGCATCATAAAGTGTAACATACAGGTACTTAACTGGTAGTTACTATAATAATTAAGAGTTAACTAACATTAACAGCAGGTCATATAATAAGTTGTAACATTCTGGTATTTCACTTATAGTTATTGTAAGAAAATAAGAGTTAACTAACACTAATAGCATGTCACATTATAAAGTGTAATATACTGGTACTTAACTAGTAGTTACATTAGTCACTAACAGTTAACTAACCACTGATAGCAGTTCATATTAGAAAGTGTATGCTATTAGTATTAAGCAAGTACTATAATAATTACCAGTTAACTAATACTGATAGCAGGTCATATTAAAAAGTGTATCATGCTAGTACTAATCTTGTAGTTACTATGACAATTAACAGTTAACTAACACTGATAGCAGGTTGTATTATCAAACGTAGCACACTGATACTTAACTGGTAGTTACTACAATAATTAACAGTAAACCTACACTGATAAAGGGTTGTATTATAAAGTGTAACATAGTACTTGAACGTTAGTTAACATAATAAATAACATTATCAACAAAGATACCAGAAGAAGTACCATTAAATATTGTGTAAAGTACAATCATAATATTAAGTATCAATAAAAGTACTAGAATATAGTTACCACTAGAAGTACCAACAAAAGTACAACAAACTATCATTTTAACCACTATAAGTCCCACCATAACTTATTATAAACTGCTGAAATCACTTCCTTTGCGTTCGGTTTGTTAAAGTTGTGACCGACTTCCATTGGCCTCGAGGTTATCAGCGCAAAACAAAGCTGTCCCTCTCCACACGACTCCTCTTCTGATCTGGACTTTTCCTTTTTAGCCCTGCCAGTGTTCAGAACTTCTTTCATCATCGTAGTCCGGCCTCTGAATCCATGACTACGCAAAGTTCCCAATCCGTCGTTGCATTTGTTGATTTGGTTGACGGCGATGCATTGTCTCCACCGCTCAATTAGAACAAATGTGTCTTATTACGAGCTGGAACTCTTAGTCTTAGCATTTTCTGTTTCACTAAGAATAGGAAAGTGAAGTGGTATCCAGGCAACGTCGACAGCGAGCAGCCGCAAGATCAATGCAGAATGTGTGACTTCTCAGGCGACAAAGTTATGTGACGGCTTTGAGGAAAACTTTAGATAATAAAGCATTGAAAAATATTAATAGGAATGTATTGGATTTATATAAAGCTTTATAAAAAGTATTATTCAGTCCACACTCAACAATGGACACAATGACAACATCAGACTTTAAAGTAGTTCCTGCACACATCAAATTTTACAATCTTTAAACAACTCATTTCTCAAGGTTTTTATAGAAGAATTTATTATCATTCTATTTTCATTATAATTTTCCTCACACATCTGACTAAAATGATCTAAGAGACTCTGATCCACACAAAAGAAAAACAGAATCTAATTTCTGTCTGTTTTGGAGTAAATATCAACACGGTAGATGCAGAAAGAGCCGCCGCTCATGGACACAAACTGTGGCAGCAACACTACCCAGCGCTGTTGTCAACTACCTCACTGTACGAAAACAAAAGTTTAGTCGCCAATTTAACATTTGTGAATGAAATTTGACCCTACGACTCATACACGTTACATTCAGGTGAATGAAAAAACATCGAGAAAAAATGCCACAGTATGTAATAATTTCAATTTAAGCAATAAATATGTGGTATTTCTAGGTTCTCTAAGCAATGGAGGGATTTTCAATCGACGTCACTTTCCGCTCTACTGCGCATTGTTTTGCAGAAAGAGCTCCTCTCCATCTGCTTAGCTGGGGAAACTTCTTTGAATAAAACAACAAATGGGACAAGAGCAGCTGTTTGGATCAGTCTGAACCGGTCTGACAGACGTCTGTCTCCTGAAGTTTGAGACTGAGTTTTTTCACCTGAATGTGACTTCTAGGGTGGTAGGGTCGAATTTCATTCACAAATGTTGATTTAGCAGCAGAACTTTTGTTTTCTCACAGTGATACACTCTTGTAGTTAGCTGACAACGGAGCTTTTGCGACTTGTTTCCACTGTTTGTGTCTATGAGCGAAGGCTCTTTCTACAGGCGGAGTGCGCGCGCATTGCCCGTGTTGATAAATAAAAAATCCCTTTATTGATTTTTTATTTCACAGGTAAGCGGGTTTTGTATTTATGGTTTTGTATATATGTTTCTTCTGTATTTCTTGTGATGGATTTCTGGCAACCACAGCTGCCATTTTTTACTCTAAAAAGGTTGTTCTTTGTAAAATGTGCAGTATTATACCTTTTTTAATGGGGAAACAATATAATTTTATAGTAAAAGTCATACAGTTGAAATGCTTTTTTAAAACAGATAACTTAAATTCTTATAGTACATTCTGATTAAAATTCAATATATTAAATGTATTTTTCACAGTGTACTAATATTACTATATTTTTTAGAGTGTATGTAGTTTAAAACTCAAGTCTCTAACCCTAAAACAACATTTTTTATTTTATTTTTTTACAGTGTATCTTTGCAACATTCCGGGCAAACATCTCCATGACAACCACTTCAATAGTAGCCCAACTCTAAACTACTGCAGGATCAACACAGTACCCTTATCATCATTCTATTAACCCATGTTCCACTAAACAACCATTCAAGATCATTCGTCACATCTTTGAAATGACACGCCTCTGACTGCATGGAGAAAAAAAAAAAAAAGAGAAAAGCTGAGAGTTTAGCTGCTGGAAGTAGCCGTGCACACCGCTCCGTCTGATTGGCTGGAGCGTCGCAGGACTAATGTTGATGCAATGCAGCAGATTTGAGAGAAGAAGTCAGAGCTACAATCCCATAAGCTACACATACACGCAGAGGATTCCTGCGTCTGACTGGGCTGATGGGTTTTTCTCACTAAACCATTACCTTTGGGCGTTTTAGCTTTTTGGATTTCACTTTACTTAAACTGCACATGACAGATTAGACTATATTTTGCAGTAGGATGATTGTATTTTGTATATATATTTTGTCCAGCAAATATGACTTATTGAAAGGTAATTATACAATGTTATCCAGCAACCAGATTGTAAATTAAAGTTAAAAGTAAATTCAAGTTAAAACCACATACATGACACTATCATTTGTGTGTAATTGTCTTTGCATTTTGGTGCTTTTTGATGACACGTGGAGGGATTCTGTTTTAGAACTCTGATTACTTTCTGTAATTTTCTTCTTTTGTTTGTCAATCTTTCCACAAAACGCAACTTGACTGCTGTAAAACTATGCTAACTATCACACCGAACTTAGTCAAACTTTGAAGAATGCAATAATCTGACTAATGGGCTTTGAGCTGATAGTCCAGTCTTACAGAGGGATTTTGGTCGACGTCACTTTCTGCCCTACTGCGCATGCTTTAGGCAGAAAGAACCGTTCTCCATCTGGTTAGGTGGGGAAACTTCTTTGAATAAAACAATGAAACGGGACAAGAGCAGCTGTTTCGAAAGTCTGACAAACGTCTGTCTCCTGAAGCTCACCTGAATGTAACTTTTAACGGTCGTAGGGTCGAATTTCAATCACAAACGTTGATTTAGCAGCAGAACTTTTGTTTTCACACAGTGATAAACTCTTGTAGTTAGCTGACAACTGCTGTTTGTGTCTATGAGTGGAGGTTCTTTCTGCAGGTTGGGTGCACACACATCGCCCGTGTTGATAAACAAAAATCCCTCTATATGCTTACATGAAGGCGTCATTATTACACAGATTCGGCTCATGTCTAAATGAATGTTTAGGAAGTTCAGTCTGGATCAAGCATGGATCTATATTCAGGTGTACACAATGTGAGCTTTCCACTGAAAAGTGTAGATGCGGGTGTGAGAGTCACATGGGCATCTCTTGGACGTCTCTTGTTTTTTTTGGTTATTTTTTCTTTGTCCCTATTGACACATTCCCTACACATTTCAGCCAGAGCCCATTGATAATAGAATAACTGATTAATCAACAAACAACAAGCCACTGACTTGATCAAAGCCACAAGAGAGTGATCTGAATCTCTAAAATACTTTCTCAAACATGCAGTATCTCTTACATCTCTTAACTACTAAATACATAGTTAGTTGTGCGTAGACCCTCTGTGCTGCCGCGAAGTTCTGCTCCCTCCTTCAAATGCTGCACAATGTCACTTTAACCAAATACAGTCCAAAATCCCAAAAGGTGTGTGATCAGTACATACGTAAAAGAACAGTGAGACTTACTGCACTGCCCGGGTCGATGCGAGGCCTCTCCATGGCGATGGTGATGCAGTTGAGGAAGATGATGACCAGCACCACATGGTCGAACATCTTGTGGGTGATGATTTTGTTGCAGCCGATGCGAAACCTGGACACAAGACACAGGAAGAGCATTTATGTATGTTTGTTGGACTGTCTGCCACAACTCAACAATTTTGGTTTTGGAAATAGGTTGAGCTCAAGTAAATTTCCATAGTTTAACGCTAAACAAGAGGAGAAGTTGAGATTCTAGTCCAACTTTTGACTTGAGTAGTTTTTACTTGTTTCATTTTAGGTTTGCACTACTTTTTACTTGGTGCGTACCTGGTGTAGTCTTAGTTTAATTTACTTTAGACTTCATTTGGTCTTGTTTGAGATCAGATAAATGTTGTTCAGCGCTAAAACGTATGGAATCATGTCTTTTTTTTTTTTTTTTGCATGTGGCCCGGCTAACCACTCCAGCCCAGAAACCAAAGCTTGCTGAAAAATGTATTCATTCATTTCTACTGCTTGTTTCCATTAGGGGTTGTGGGCGACTGGAGCCTAGCCCAATGACTTTGGGCCTTAGGCAGGGACACCCTGAACAGTGGCCAACTGGTCGCAGAGTTAGACAGACAACCATTCACTCATAATAATAACAATGCATTGGATTTATACAGCGCCTTTCATGACACCCAAAGACGCTTCACATTCTGCATTATTCATTCTTTCCATACTAGGTAGTGGTAAGATACTATTGTAGCCTCAGCTGCCCTGGGGCAGACTGACGGAAGCGAAGCTGCCTATTTTGCGCCATCGGCCCCTCCGACCACCACCAACCATTCACACATACACCAGATCCAGACTAGTCAATGTGGTGAAGTGTCTTGCTAAGGCACAGCGATTTCTCCTCTGTTGCCCCACTGTGGCACCTGAGGTTCCTCCACCGGTCTCCCATCCAAGTACTGCCCAGGCCCACCATGCTTAGCTTCTGAGATCTGACGGGATCAGGCTTTGGCGAGCTGGTATGGCCACATACCAGTCATTCACTCACAGGGAAATTTACTGTGATGCCCAATGAACCTATACATGCATGTTTTTGGAGGTGGGAGGAAACCCACAGTGACACGGGGAGAACATGCAAACTTCAATCAGAGAAATCATGAGATGTTGATGTGATCTGACCCGGGAGTCGAACCCACGACCTCCTTATTGGGAAACCAGAGCTCTAACCACTCTGCTACCGTGCTGAAAAATGCAATTCTTAAATAAAGTTGAACAGCCCTGGCATAGATAAAGTCATTAGAAGTAACAGCAGGTGTTCTGCATGGGTCCTCCAGGACTTAGAAAGTGAAACCAACGTGCCCTGCTACACTGACCTCAGAGCAGTACAAGTCTGTGGTCAGAATCCGCAAGAATCCCCAGAGACAGAGGGGTCTAATGTGGCATTCAGGTCATTAATATCTCAAACTTTTGAGAAAACGTCCTTTTCTAAAACAAACTTCATGTGTCAGTGTTATTTTCCTCTGTTCACTTTTGGTGAAAGAATATGAGCCACTACGATGAAACAGTGTCTTTAAATACAAGGTTTACATGATTAAAACAATGAGGATGAGTGTCTTTTCATCTTTAAACCAACAAAAGCTGTGTTACAGACGAGAAGGCGGCAGCACTTTTCTACTTTCTGATGCAGATTCTATAGATTCAGCTTTTTTCATGGAGCATAGATTATATTGAACCCTCCAAACATGAAGAAATCCAATAGATTTTGACTTACTCTGACCACTTTTAGTTCACTCACGGAAGAGTAGTTTCTAGACTCCAGTAGGATCGTCTTTCCTTCATTTTAAAGATCAATATCTGCTCTAATCTTACTCAACAATGTTTTAGTCAAGATATTTGCCTGTAATCCATTGAAAAGAAAGCCGGCTTCCAGAAGCAGCTTTCAAACACAGATATAATGTTAATGTATCTGTCAAGTGAAAATGAGCTTGGGTTACGTCTACGTCTAATCATATTTACCCAATAAAAACAGTCAGCATGTTATTGTGTGTAAAAATCTGAGCATTTCTAGATTGAAACTATGTAATAATCAGCTCCTACAGCATGCCTGGACTCCAACAGCTCCCAAACGAGAAAAGCAGTAGCCATCCGTTAGAGTTAAGCAGATGACAGATGCTCCGGAGTGCTAATGTTCTTCATAAATACACTTCTAATGGCTGTGCGTAAAAAACACGGAGCGGTTTGAAATAGCGGGGCGTCATTATTTGGACATAAAAACAGTCCTAATTATCATTTTGACGACGCTGTGATATCAGTCTAAATCTTCATGCTGCTTGGGTTGACCCAGTTTCGGGAACTTGCTTTGGGGGGAAATGTGCAGAAGTCGTAATGTAGTGAAACGCGGCTTCGGTTTTTCAGCTTGGGAAAACACAAAACGGTGTTGTAGCTGCAAAAAAAGCACATTTTTAGTTTGATTTAAAAGGACTAGAATTCAGATATTTAACTTTATTTTGAGTTATGATGAACTGAGAAACTGGACATGACTGTGACTGTGATCAGGCCGTGCGCAGGATTTTGAACATACCCAAGTCCAAAATGATTTGATTAAAAGTGAATAGTCTTAAGCGATTGTTAGTTTTATATTGCTACAATCAGGCTATTAAGTTTAAAGTTTGCAGAAGTGAGAGATACCTAGGTTGTCTTGACATTTAGCAGCAAGATTTAATCTACTCTTACCTAGTGTTCTACATCCAACATATCCACTTTGCTGCACCACAGAACACCTCCAATTTCGTAAAGCCTCACCTACAGAATGCATTTTGTCTCCGCCGGGCTGCGCTCCGCCAGGCTGCGACGCCCCGAGAAGCACAAGAAGCATGAGAAGAGCAGGTGTGCAGAGTACAAGTTTATAAATAAAAGTTTTCAGTTAAAGCCAAAATAAATCTTTATTGTTCAGCAGGAGTGTAGATAACTGCAGTGTTTGATGGGATCGCTCTTTAGCTCACATCACAGCTTACGTGTTTTGTCTCTCCCACGAGGGCAAAGGCATTACATGAATGAGTCGGACAAAAAGTATTTTCCCTTTCAGTGTTTCAAATACATAAAGTGAAAGTTAACAGTTGACTGAGTTTAACTGGCAAAGCAACTAACCGCATAAGATGAAATACAAGTCTTGTGATATAAAATTCCGGACATAGTTTCCTGTTTGGTGCGCTCTGCTCTGTGGAGCTTGATCGGATCTGGGCACAGAAGATTTATCGTTGATTCACATTTTTGTCGAAAGAAGTTGGAATGACGATGCTGAGGCTCAGACTTGAGCAGCGCATATGAGAGATGTGGAACAAACCTCATTCATTCAAGGTCGTGGCGCAGCAGATACACAGGATGTGGAATCAGCAGGTGTTTTCACACCTGATAGTCCGCTAAACTGGTTTTCTTGGGGCAAAAAGTGAAGCATTGTTTCAGATTCATTTGGAACAGTTCATGTTCTACCACACTTTTACTAAAACTGACTGATTAAAAAGAAACACAAATCCCTCTTCGCAAACTGAAAATGAGAGTAGGAACAGTGTTTCCTAATGATCGGAGGAGAAGTCCTCCACCAGATGTCTTTATGTTCAGCTTATGAAAAGCTGATGTTTCTTAATTTTATTTATTTTTTTGCAATGTTTGTATTATTGTTGTATTTAAATGTTTACAAAAAAAAGTAAAAATAACAAAAAATCAGTGAAGAAAAAATTCAGAATTAAAAAACTAATTAAAAGCATAAATTTATCATAAAAAAAAATTAACAACAACAGTGGGACATGTGCACTTTACACTGGATCATGGGAGCAGCATGCACTGTCCCGGAGCAGGAGACCAGACATTACTGCTACATGAGATAGCAGGCGGGAATTACAGACTTAAGAATACTTTGTTACATTCTGCTGTTCAATTTATCAAGGTAGACAAGACTGTACTAACCGCTGAAACATGAATTAGGACAAATCCACGTTAATCTGGAACGAGATCAATCAACGGTGCAACTCCATGTATGTTTTTGATGACGAAACAATGCAATAACAAAAAACACAATTCTCGTTAATTGCTAATAATGTAAAAGAATCAATTCATAATCCCATTCCACACCTCATCCAAGTTGAAACAAGGCAGCTTCATCTCTCCTTGTGCTAAGTCAAAGCCGTTCCCTGCCGTTGCTCACAGGCCCGTGTCCGCACAGCCAGGCATCGGACCCCCAACCCGGGCTAGTCTCTCCGCGTGATTATGAGCACAGAGGGGTTTGGAGGAGAGAGGAAGCCCACACGCAGAGCTTTGTCCTCGGCCCGGGCAGGAGAAAGACAGCGCACGGGCCGGTGGAGAGAAAGAACGCTCGGATGGTTAGCCTCACCGGGGAGCTAGCTTCTGACCTTTACATGCTTTTTACCCAGGAGTTAGTGTGGGGTTGTCAAGTTGTAAACTAAAGGGTTGTGGACATGAAAATAATGTGTTATATTTGTCCTTTGAATCAACCTTTTGTTTTTCTAGATTTTTTTTTGTTTTGTTTGTTTAATAGTGATCCACATGTCTTAGTGTGTGTGCAGTCCACTTTTCTAAAATTTGTGTTTTGGGGCATTCAACAGTGGAAAAACGCAAAGCTGACCTCTGTGGTTTCCATGCCTATTTTACTGTAGGCATTTTCGCACATGAAAAGTACCAAGAACTATGTCCCCACATTCACTTACCCACTGTTTACTCAGAGGAACTACCCTAACCCCTGTGTTCACGTTCACACAGCTACAAAAAGTAGGGCTAAATAGCTCTTTAATAATAGCATCTGTACAGTCTGGATCATTTAAATAGATCATTAAGTTGTCTTTGGCAAACAAAAGTTATTTTTTTCCTTAAACAGAACTGAAACTAAAAAAGCACTAGGAACTTAAAAAGTTCCTACAGTGAGAAAAGGCCTAATGTTGCACTCTAAGATGGGTTCAGACAGTGCCGCTTGTCAAACCCGCTTTTGCACTCTCTCTTTCGGGAAGCGGGAAATTGTCAGTGTCATATTAAAGAACTGTTTTGTGATTTTCTGTGAAAATGGAGCTAAATATTGATCTTTATTCGGTGTAAATCCGCCTTATATCCATGGAGAAAAGGTCCAAACTATACAGCAAAATAAAACATGCAAAAATTACAGTGTCACAGCACGAAAATCTTTAAATGTGGCAAAACAGAAGTTTAGACACTACCACTGATGGGACTACAGATGAAAATTAGCCTGTATGGCTAACTCTGGCACATTTACATGTTGCACTAACACATGTTGATTAATGTGCACTGTCCCATTTTAAATTAAATAAAACAAAAAAACAAAAACAAAAAAACTGATAAAAGTTTGTGCAACAGTCACCCAGGACAGTCCTGAGTCTGACTGATGCTCCTAAAGCCCAGTTTTACAGGGGCAGAGCTAAGGGCATATAGACTGGAGCCCCCTAATGCTGGGGGGGGGGGGGGGGGATTGAATTAAAAAAAATGCTCCAGGGGGACGACCCCCTGACCCCTCTTTACTTTAAGAATAGCTTAAATCCAGCCCCTAAATGTCAAGACACATCAGAGATTCTCTTGCTTCTATAACCTTCAAATTTAATTGCCCGATTGCAGCAAATATAAAACTAACAATAGCCATATTCTCATAAAAAAAAGACTATTTACTTTTTTTAACATTATACTAAAGCAAATACATTTACATACATTTTTACAATAACTAAATACTGTTTAAAAGTGTATTTAGTTTTGGGACTGTCTGAGATAAATAAAACTCTTCATGTTTTCAGTGTCAAAGCCCTCGTCTCTTTCAGCGCTCATGAACGTGTCTTTTATCTGAACAGCCATTGACACTCACTGTGCTTTTCCAGCTCTTTCAGCCACATTTAGCCTTGAAACTTTAGCGCTAAGTACGAGCTAGCTTGTGTCTTGTTAGCAGAATTCTTTTCCAAACTGAACCAATTTGCTACCACTTATTTTGTTCTTCTGACTATTACTATGAATATTAAAACACAGTCTGACTAAAAAGATTCAAACTAGAGATATGGGTGTCAGTATTTATGATATTTTAATGATCTTGAACAATATTGAGACCGATATTTCACCAGTTTCTTGTGCTATGGATTTTAATATATTGACCACAGCAGGTTGCCAAATACTGGACATTGGTATTGATTTAAAAAAAAAAAAAAAAAAGGACAATAACTATCAGAGCCTTTAGACACAAACAAATGTCTGGACTCTTCGTGAAGCTAATGCTCTGTAGTTTTGGCCTCTGGTTCTGATTGACTCTAATCATACGAGAGAACAAGCTCTGCACAGGAGAACATCACAGTTTTAAGTCAGTCTAAAAGTTCAAGAGTAATTATAAGAAGCAGTAAAGTTGGTCTGAGTATCGTCTAGAGACTGACAATCCTTCTTTAGTTTTGGCAACCTGGAATAACTCTTTAAAACGTTTACTCTCTATCTATTCCCACTCCTCTAGAAATATAATGGTAGATTTGCAAACATAAAAACACTACAAATGCAAATCTTGTTACCTGGACTCTGGAGGGAAGAGGTACAAGGACCACGTGTCTCTCTGTTTGCACCACTCAGGCTGTTTCTTCTCCAGGTAGTGGAACAGGCGAGCAGACCGACCCTGAAGTGGACAAACACAAAAAAACCACATTGATAGAGTAATAAGAGTAGTAGTATCGATAAACCCTTAAAGATACCCATCTCTAGGTGTAACTATTCAGCTGAAGGTAGCTGTCTAGCTGACTAGATTTGGCACATTTTGGGTTTTGACAAGTCCTCTTCAAAAGTTGAAAGCAGTTTACATTAATATTAGATTTATGGACCTAAAAATTTTTGGTTTTATTTTGTTTTGTTTTTTTGTTTAGAGTAGACACTGACAGGCTAGGGTTAGGGTTAGGGTTAAGCTGCATGTAGTGGGATCCCCGCGTGAGTCTGATTCATCCCAGAATAGCTGATTTGACTCTAAATAATAGAGCTACAATCTAACAGTGAACAAAAAGGAATTTACCAAGAAAAAATAGAGAAATTAAAAGGCTTTAACAACAACAACATGTTGCCAAGCACTTTTTTCAAATATTCTAAGAGTAAGGTTCTGTTTATTGTGACAATAATGTATGATTACATTAGGCACAATAGCAGAGATGCTTTTACCAGATTCTTAGATTCATCCTGGGGAGGGGAGAGATTACTGGACATGTTTTAGTGGTAGGGGAAACCGGAGCACCTACGCAGACACAAGCAGAACATGCCAACTCCACATAGAAAGGCGCGAGTCAAACCCAAGGCCTTCTTACTATGACACCAGAGAACGTCCCACACAAGTCATTCATCCACAGTTGTGCCTCAGAGACTCAAGCAGCACTGACCATCTGCACCTCCTCCTCTGCGTTCTCGTCCTCGGTGGTGTTCTCTTCCACGGACACATGTGTGGGGCCCAGCACAGCGGGGGAGCCTTTCCCGTTACAGTCCCTGTGTTCTGGGGGTCGCAGTCCCAGCAGCGAGGGCGGTCTGGAGCTGTGCATGCTGGCAGAGCGGTACAGGAACGGCACCTGGACACATGAAAAAACACGTCACTGACCTTCAAGTCCAAGTCAAGTCCCAAGTCAGTGCCCCACAAGTCCAAGTTAAGTCCAATTGAGTTTGAATGATTCCCTTTCCGGTCACAGAAAAGTGAAGAGAAATATGTTCCAGTTTACTCATGTAAACTGACTTTTTTTTTTAGTGAAGCATCAAGTCATCTCAAGTCACAGATCCCAAGTCCAAGTCTAGTCCCAAGTCTGAGTCCATTTGATCAAGTCAAGAAAATCACAATTTTGATTAATCAAGTCAGACTTGAGTCAGTTTATGTAAATGGTTTATTTATATAGTGCTTTTCTACCTTTCCAGGCACTCAAAGCTCTTTACAATCTAGCATCCACTAACCCAGTGTAACAGACACTGAGGCAGTGTGGGTTAAGTGTCCTGCCCAAGCCCACAACGACAATCTACTCCTGTCGTCCCACTGTGGCACCTGGTGTTCTAACGGTCTCCCATCCAAATACTAACCAGGCCCTTTCTTGCTTAGCTTCTGAGATTTGACGGGATCAGGCTTTCACAAGCAGGTATTATGTGTAATGTCTGTGCCATTTTTGTAATATATAAAAAACAAACAAATTTTGAGCAAAAATAGATGATTAAAGTATATGTTAGATAAATTATATGTTGGTCATTTTGGTTGGCTCACCAAAGGATAAAACTGTAACCATTAAAAAGGGAGTCTATTTTTTTTTTTTTGCAGTTTGTCCTTGCTAAGAAGAACAGGGGTTATTGATTTTTTTTTTTTTTTTTTTTTTTTTTTTTTTAATGAAGAGGTGAGGCTTGTCACCATGCAGATTTTCTCTTACAAAGTCATTTAAGCTCAATATTACTGTTGAACAAAATGTAAAATAACAAACTCATGTTATGGATCAACACTAGGGATGAGTACGGAGACCCGGTTTCATAACATCCCTGGTGCTGTGTCCTCTTATAGGTCCTGAGGGAGCGCATTTTATAAAATCTGTCCTGTGCATGCACCCTGTTGCATAGCGTGCACTATCGGGACATTTCTGTGTTTGCGTCTCTCTGCTTGTGTTTGTGTGCGGCGCTTTGAGCACATTGCACAGCACACCCACATGCAGAGAGAACATCCCGACATCATTGCACACACTGCCATCAGCACCAACTAACGCTGGCAGGTCGCATGAAAGAAGTCAGTGAGGAACAGTTATATACTAAGTCACCGCAGTAAAACGCCTAATCTCTGTTACATAGAGAAGCTGAGAAGCTGACTACACTGTAAAACAATCACTGCTAAAAAAATCAAAATAATAAAATGAACTATGGAAACAATAAAAAATATACCACCAATACTATTATTCTTCATATTATTTGTGATATTAATGAAACAAATATTAGTTAAAGTCGGGGTAACCAACTGTAAACAAGTCTATGATAAATGCATCACTTTGTGAAAAAATTAGACTCCTCGGTACTGTATGAATTGAATTATAACACATTTTAGATCCCATCAGGAGCCAAATACTGCGCTCTGATTGGCTGAGCTTGGGTGGTCTTGTCCAGTTTCACTTTGCTGTTTGTAAAAAGAAGTTTATAGGCTGAAACTGCAACCAAATGAATACATGCTGATGTGTCGAAGGATTTATTAGAGGAAGTTGTCAAAAATCATGTTTGCAGTGAAAAAAAAAATCAGCAAGCCCACCTTTAATAGTAGTTATTGTTGTGTTTTGTGAGTAAAACAGACCATTAGATCCATTAGCAATATCGAAAAGATTAGTAATATTGATAAATTCTTAACAATACCCATCAATACCCATAAAGCTTAATAAGTCTTTTTCAAACACATTTCTATGGAGACAAATCACCGTCACATGTATTAGCAAAAAATTCTACATTTTGCAAATATAAAAATGTTTTGTAAAGAATAAATACAGTTTTGCAAAAAATAAATTCGTTTTGCAAAAATAAAATTTGTTTTGCAAAAAAAAAAAGGGTTTTGCAAAAATAAATTTTGTTTTGCAAAAATAAATTTTGTTTTGTAAAGAAAAAAATCTGTTTTGTAAAACAAAAAACAATGCTGCAACACAACTTGTCTTTATTCTTCTCATTAATTGATTTGTAACGCCCTCTTGTGGCTTTGCAAATCTTTTTTTCTTTGCGCTGCATTTTTTTTTTGCATCTTGAGTTCTGTCGCAGTTTTGACATGGGGGCGGAGTCTGGTGATTGACAGTTTAAGGGGTGGAACAAGCGGGCCTCGGATCCATGCTGCGCATGCGCCAACCGGAAGTTTTGTTAAATGTCTTTTTTAAATATAGGAAAACCATTATTTCGTAATGTAGTGTTTGATTTAATGTTCGTTATTGAAGTTATTGATTATAGCACAACAATTTAGGAAAATACAGTCTATGTATAAGACTAAAGATGAATCAATATAAACGATATGATTTTATTAGCCTATGAATAATTGATTATCCGGTGTACTGGCATGCTGTTCCCACTGTTGCACATTTTAAGAGCACTTGTGGCACAGACAACTTTTCAGTGTAAATGTAGAATATGGCACGTTGTGTTCACAAACTGACGATTTGGCTCAGATAGCGCTCAGGATCAGGCGTAATGATCTCGCGCACCGGGCTGCCAGGTCACAGCCTGAGATAGCTCCAGAGATCTGGGGCTATGTTCTTCGTGAATCCTCGCATGGTCCCCGTGTTTGTGATGCAGAGTGACATATCAGACTGGACACCCCTATCTCTGGCTACAGATCATACGCTGCCCACATCATCGCGGCTCAGTCTGGCACTGGGACTTATAACTCACCACCACGAATAGATCCGGAGGTCTGGGTATGTGTGCGCTTCACAGTGGTGAAGCGCACACATACCCAGTGGTGAAAGCGAGCTCTCCATGGCGCAGCGGCAGATCTTCTGCTGGACATTTCACCTCCAGTACAGTACCACCTCTGCCAAATGTTCTGAACCTACTGCGTGCTCTGGGTCAGCCGGACTGTGGTGTCATGGAGAGGTCACTCACCCTACGGTTGGGGAATGCCCAGACTAGCGTGTCCACAGGAAGATTGAGCTGGCTGTGTCTGTAGTGCACATATCTCTGCGTCTGTCTTTGACCTCCATAAACGGAGATGGAAGTTGATATTGGGCGGACGTACGTATATGTGGATGTAGGTTTTCCTGACTCATCCGCGTGGCTGCGGGTTATGAGAGGATGGAAGTGTATCAGGCAGCATCCATCCTCCTCAATA